>OY282401.1:15930000-16530000 GCA_958295455.1 Coleophora deauratella
CACAAGATCTTAAATAATATAATTTTTAAATGAAGTAAACAAGTAGGTACTTAACTTTTAATGATAAAAATATTTAAATAAACCTTTTATATAAACACAATATTTAAATAAACCAATTTAAAATAAAATGTTTTTTGTAAAAGGTAGATGTAGCATACTGGAAATTATATAAACGTTACTACGGTTGACACTTGCCATCGAGCTGTCACCGGGTGCGGTTGTCCAAGCAAACCTGTGTTTCATTTATTGTAGTTTGTGCATTTGTGAACTGTACACTCAGTACAGTTTATTAACGCGCACAGAAAATGTGCTCGACACTCAAGACCCAAGTATATAGACCCGCTTGGAGTCACTCGACAAAACAATAAAGAAATTTTTCGAAATACAGAACAACATAGAACTAGAAACCGAAGATAAACATCTTAAAGGAAGAAACCTCGTACACATTCGAGTTTGAGGAGTTGTGTATAGCACTGAAAACTACATTATGAAAACTAAGTATTACTTCACCACTCAAGGGGAGACCTCAGTCCGCTTGAGGCAGACAGAAACTCCAAGAAGGACTCCCTACCTACTGATGTTTGGATGTATGGAAAAGAGTTCAAAACCAAGCTACATGCCATGCTAGTCCCAAACCTAGACCGGAGCCACGTAGTCAGAGGACAAGGATGCATTTCTCTCCTGGAGACAAGGTGGCCAGGAGTTACTCTTGCCAGGAAATTTGAATTCGGCACAATAACCCGACGTCTGGGTGGAGTACATTATGAAGTCAGAACCAATGGGGGACTCCTGTGGATCCGTCACCTCGACCAGCTGCTGCTGTCTCCCCTGGTGTCCTGATTCGCGGGGGAGGCGTGATACATATCTCCTTGCAGGTCAATGCTATGAATGATTGCTATGCGACATTGTTATTCAATAAATGATTTTTTTTCTTTTAAAAAATATTTTCTTTTGTCGCTCTTGGGTCTTGTTATTTACATATTTACTTATGTTCATACTAAATAAAAAAATCAAAAGACAAAAACAATAAAGTCTCGTAGGATACGAACCCAGACCTAAAAGCAATAACATAACGTAAAAAGTTCGTACAAAATTTCCCTGTTTTCTCGTGGACCCACTATTTTGTCCCACTGGTGGTTCCACGAGGGAGACTTGTTTCTCGTGGTTCCACTACATTGTATACTGTGAACTAAGTATATCTTAATTGGACAAAGCATTGTGAATAAATTTTCCTCATCATATACGTACAATCTCTTTGTACGTACAACTGACCTATTGGGAAAAAGGAAAGATACCGGCTTTCAAAAGCGTACAAACCTCTTTATACGCGCATCGTAACCGCACTAACTTCAAAGAGATGGAAAAAGTGGATCAATTCATTCTATCACTTGCTACTAATTATGAATGTTTATTGCTGATTTCTGATTTAAAGTGTATTCGTGAAAGTGTGCACAGCGTTGCTATACATTTTTTTTTGTGTGTTTGTATATTTTATTCTGATAAGTAGTTTAGAAGTTATGCGGGAACAGCTGAACATACATAAGGGTTAAAATCATAACCCTCCTTTTTGCTTCGCCGTACTCGGGAATAAATCCCTCATTTTTACTTTACAAGCAGTTCATTAATTGATATTACAGGTAAACTTGAAAATTTTCAGTGCAGCAGCCTGGTTATATTTGATACTTCGTGTTCTAAAGTACCAGGAGAGCATGACCGAACAGAATAGGTACTGCCACATTATTTGACCCCATAAGAAATGCGCGCCTATTGTCCTAGGCCACGGAGGAGGTCGGGGTTGGAGGGATTTCAGCAATGTCGCAGAAGATCAGTCCCCTACTATAAGTTTCATCCTATAAAAATATAATGCCACCTACTAGGTTTTCTAATAAAGGGGACCCATAGGCATGTAATTGATTAGGGCATCAACTAGTACTGGCACTGTCTACCTTCTGTTCGGTCATGCTCTCCTGGTACTTTAGAACGCGACAGGACATGCCCAGTAGGAGAATGTAGTGCGTTAAAGATCATTATGAATTTCATTTGTATGTTTTTAATTGTGAAGTTTTAGTTGTAATTCAATATTGATTTAATATTCAAAATACAGTTATATTAAAAATAAAATCCGTTATGATTTGTCCTTTAATGTCACATAACAAATTGTTATTTTTTGCACCGAACGGAGTAGTGGGACCACGAGAAACAAGTATCCCTCGTGGAACCACCAGTGGGACAAAATTGTGGGTCCACGAGAAAACAGCGCAAAATTTGCCGATTGCACCTCTAGGTTATGGATTACTTATAGAGGTAAGTCAAAAATAAGCATCATATACGTGAAAATTTTATGTATGTGTGCGTAATTTGAGCCCTTATTCATACGAAATAAACGCAAAACTATAATTGTAAGGGGACAAATATATCGAAATCCTTATTAAATTAACATTATTCTGGTTTATTAGCGTACATTGATCATGTAACTGCTCGCTGTTTTACGTAGTATGGTTTAGGGTTATTTATACTAATTTTAAATCGAGAAACCAAGTTATAGTCAGATTAACGCCATCTAACGGATTTTTTCAACCAGGGAGCACTAACGTTTAACCTTAAGAGCCACCGGATTCACTTTGAAAAATCTGGAAAAAATATTATTAGAACCGATTTCAAGAGACCATATTTATTAACTGAATTCAAATATTTTATTATTTTTTGCACTATTTGGGAGCAAATTCAGCATATTTTCAAAAAAATATAAAAAAACTACTTCTTTTCAATAACTTTAGACGGCAGGGGTCAGGAGGGTGCAGATTGCACTTTGCGTGACCATTTTACACTTCAGTAATTACGCTATGGCTAATTACATTTGTAACGAACCACCTTCATTAGCTAAGTATTTATCGGAAAATTTTCAAAAAGAAACAGTAGAAAATATCCATATGATTATTACTATTATTTTCCTTATTTATTAGAATTAATTTGCTTAAAATGACTGTTCGAACCATTCGTGTTGAAAATCTGTACAGCAAATCAGGGTTGGATATTCACGGGGTGGTCGTCTTCTGCATGATGACTCAGAATAGATGGAAGACTAGGCAGCCACGAACGGATGGATATCCAGTCATAGACGTAAAGATGTCCATCTGTTTACTGGTTGAATCGGAGGGTATATAAGGGATTGAATTAGGATAGGCGAGTTTAGTCAACGTCGGTCGGTCAAAGCATGAGGAAATGCTGAAGGAGCGTCCTATGGTCCGTTCCTATGGTGCGTTTAATAATAAATAAATGATTTATTTATTTATTATTATTATTTATGGGATGTTGGAGTGAAGTAAGCAGCCTTGGAGATTATGAAGAGGAGGAGCGTATGCGGGCGAGGTACAGAGATTGGCGCATGGGTATGACAGTTTTCTTTACTAAAGTGAGACCATTGGATACAATTGAGGTATGCAAATCTTGCTCAGTTTATTGTAGATTTTAAAACATTTAGTTTTGTTTGGAAACCTTTAGATGTAAATAAGATTTAAATGGTTTGCACTCTTAAATTCGAATAACTTTCAAATATGGAGTTTATATTATTTGAAGGTTGATTATTTCTTCTTTACTGTATATCCACACTGGGTCTAGATTGCATTTCTCTATAACTCCTTCATCAGACACGACTAAACAGTACTCTTACACTACTCTTTACAACACACTACAATACATTTACATTCAATCAAAATCAAAGCAAAATCAAAAAAATCCTTACAGACTTACGTGGATTATTGAAGGACAATATCCTTCTATGTACCACACACTTATACTCCACTCAACATTCATCACTTTTCTCATAAATTCTAAGCTATAATTTTACTTCAATATTTAGTATATTATTTTGTATGTTACCTAAATTATTACTGAGAAAGCTAGACCTGGTTGTGGACCTTCTGTGTTTTATTTCATTTTATTTTCTGTGTGAGTGATTTTCATATTTTTGTGTATGATTTATTTACTTTATTTGAATTTGGTAGGATTTGTTTCTTATTAAAACGGAGCGAGTAGTTTGTGTAATATTAATTAGCTTAAGGGTGTGTTATGTCGAGTCGAGTTTAATTAGGGTATCGTATTGTTTGACGTGACACGTAGTTACTAGCCATTCGGTTGTGATATTAGGGCATAAGTACGTAATGCACTTACTGCAAATAAAAAAGTAGATATAAGCGTTTCTTCTGATTTGTCTAACTGAACGAAGCAACAAATCGATAGAATGCGGCAGGGCGCATAAAGTCTTATAGGGTAGGTAGGACAGAGTCCCTGTTTGACCTGGAACCTTTTGTCCTGGAGGTGGGCTGATGATGGTGTTTCTTATTTTATTACAAATTATAAAAGCCTAAAATATTCATTTAAGAGCATTGACTATTGAAGTGGTGGTTTATTTAATCTTTTGAAATTACAATATTTCTAGGGTTCCCTATACCATATTATTTATATTTAAGTATATATACACAAACGCGTTGCAATCCGTATTGCTAGCTTCATTTTGGATGCTTCCCGCATCAACTTTCATGAAGCTTATATTTTTAAACTTTACGCGATGGATGGTATTAGACTGGCCGAGGATGAGGGGAGATTATGGTGGATCATAGTGATGTGTAGATCTATAGTCTATACATTGCTCGCATAATTTAATAAATTTACAAATGAATCTATAGTCTTAAAGCTTCATGAGAGTTTCACAACGCCCTAAATTATGTCCTGTCTCTACGTTTCTTGTATTTTTTTTGCTTGAGTTAAACTTAATAATTTCTGCTCATTAGATTAGTTAGAACAAAGAAATAGGGCCTCGTTCGTAGCAAATAATTGTCTAATTAAATAGTTCCCTAAGCCTTTCGAAATTCAGTTACTATCAACACTCTAAAAGATTCAGGGTGTCTTGAATATCGACGTGGGGTACCCACTAGTCGATCTGGCCAAACGTTTCATTTAATAGTTAGATTTAAGTTTATTTTTATTTATCTATATATTTTTATTTACATCTCTTTTACCTTGCTTTGGTGAGGGGGGGGGATCGTTACAATTTGGTGCCGTAGTGACCAGGATCTCATCGCTTTATTATATTTTAATTAAATTAATGAAATATTATTTTGATAGTAATTATTACACCAAAGTAATAGTCGCTTTTAGGCTTCAATTTCATGCCGTAGTGACCATTATCAATGTAGTTTGTTATTTCATTTCATTTCACTTCAGTTTATTTCATTTACTAAATTAATTATACATCTTCTTTATAACTTAATTTATTGAAGTCAGATATTTTTACCTACAATACGAAATCTTATTCTTTGGTAACTAGTTAACTTTGATTTTATGTAAGTAACTTATTTTGACTTAAAAATAAAACCATAAAGTTGCAGTACATTTAAAAAATAAAATTAGAATGCCATAAAAAATAGTATTCTTTTAATTTTAATTCAAGTTGGCTAACTGTAGCCACAATTTGCTGTCCGTGAAATGAAAAGAGTGTTTGATGGTGACTTGTCGAAAGGTTTTTAATGGAACTATAGTTTACTTAACGGGGGGTTGAAAATATCATTACTTTACGCTTACCTTTTTAGGAAATTGCCTTCTAGGTATTAAGTAGAATTACTCAATAAGCGGTATCAAGAAGTTAAAAGTACATTTTTCGAATTTCCCATTAGCTTCACGTTTTACAATTAATTTTTATTTTATGTAGTTTTAAGTGTCCTATTTATTAGAAACCGTAAGAGTTTTTCAACCTCTGGTATAAAATAAAAACGATAATTTGAGTTAAATTTTTTAATCACTTTAAGAAATACATCAGTAGTTTAACACTGTTTAAAATTGATTTTAGACACTACGCACTGGAAATTCGGGTTCAGTCTGCATTCGTTCACACTAGGTAAATCATTGTTCAAAACGGTATCAGCTTCAGTATTTTATTAATCACAGTGCATTCATCACATTAGGTAGGAGTCGTTCAAATCCATAGGTTGTAGTATAATGGGCTAAAATGTACAATAGTGGGCATCGAGTTCAGCGCTCAAATTTTTTTTGATGAAAGGTCTATGCCAAAGTAATTCATATGCAAAATCACAAGTCGCGGAAATTTATAGTTTTTTAGAAATTAATTTTTAAATTTTCACAAATTTCATACATTTTTAGGTTAGGTTAGATCACTTTGAGTATCAGATATGAACTGGAACACCCCGATTGAGATGGGTTAGGTCACTATGAGTATCAGATCCGATTCGGAGCACCCTAATGGAGTTTGGTTAGGTCACTACGAGTATCAGATCCGAATCGGAGCACCTCGATTGAGTTAGGTTAGGTTCACTTTGAGTAGCAGATCCGAATCGGAGCACCCCGATTCCACGTGGTCTTGTCTGTCACACAACTAGAGTGTTATTAAAAAGCGCGGAGCCAGAAGCTCGCGCAGGAGGTACGACGTAGCGAGTCTTCTGGCGAAGCCCATTTGTTCCCCCTCCTATTCAAATAGTACATTGTGTATCAAATCCGAATTTTTAAAAAAATCTATTATCTCAAAAACCACTTCTTTTTGGTGTGCTATACTTATCAGGGGGAGGTTCCCCCTACTTTCAAGTCTCCCTACCTCCCCCCCCTCAACTAACACCCTTCTCCCTCTTATTTGGCCTTATATAACCTCAAAAATGGTTTTGCGTTTTTCTTGAAAAAGGGGGGGTTCCGCCCCCCCCTTAACAGGGGAGGTTCCCCCTACCCCCCCCCCCCCCCCCCCTCACCCAAAACCCCCCCCCTATCGAATGCCCACTATTGTACATTTTTACCCCGGGTTTTCTACGGACGCTTTCCCCGAACGGAGCGGACGGACCACGGACGCCCTTCAAACTAGGACAAATCCGGCGAAACCCGGACAGATGGCAGCCCTAGTTGTGCTCCACCTTTTATCTACCACTGGTTGACATCGGGAAAACAGTTGTGGATGTCCACCAGTGGGGGACAAGCGGGACAACGCTACAAAAAAATCCCGTTGTCCCCTACTGGCGGATATTGCAACTGACACTGTATGTGTCACTGTCCCCTCTCTTTAAATAAATACCTGTAGCACCCTCAGATCAAGAATACTAGTAGTACCTGTGAAAAAGTTAACCCGCCACCTAAAGCAAAACCTCTTAGTTACATTATTCATTGATATTTTGAGCTATTATCTATTATAGATAGATATAAGAAACACCAACTTACCTTTAACTTATTCCCGCATATATTGCATGTACTAATATTGCTAGATTCTTCAAATTTAAAGTGTCTATGAACGGTGTCTCTTTTTGGCTGAGGCATATTGCTTAGTTCTCACAAAGTTTGTCCAAATTCACACAACACAAGAAAAGATCAAGATGCACTTAGCCCTTTGGTTTGCATGCTTCCGTTCCCAATAAGCGAATGACAGTGCGTAGGTAAACGAATAATCACGCAACGCGGGCGCGGTGGCGGCGGGCGGCGCGGTGGTGGCGGCGCGGCGCGGCGGCGCGCACCAATCAACTTCATAGCAATGCCGACAGTCGCGCGGACCGACAGCATCGTATATTCCATTCTATAATGGTCCGTATGGTTGTAACGTAAGGATCATGTTTGTCTAAAAGCTGAAATGGTTACCCCTTCATTATGGTAAGTGGTTCCAAAGTGTTTAGTTAATCTTTAAAAATACCGCTTAAAAAACCCAAACGAAAGGGTTTTGACGCCTACTGGGTTTGGTAAGCAAACCCCTTGTAGAAACCCATTCAAAAACCCGCGAAGGGCTTACCAGTCCAGTCCCTGGTTAAAACCGCCCTTTTGATTAACCCACCTCTTGCAATGTACAAAATTATCCCAATCATACAGGAAAAGTTTAAGAATTCGGCTATGAACTTAGTTCTTACCAAACATGAGCTCGAGAATGTTAAAGAGTACCTCCGACAGCAGGAGATCATTCGTCATTACCATGATGGTAAAACTAACCACCGTGGCATTAACGAGTGTTACTTGGCTCTCTCTCGTAAATACTACTGGCCTAAGATGAAGGAGCATATAACTAAGTTCATTAACGAATGTACAATCTGTGGACAGGCAAAATATGACAGAAACCCTATCAGACCCCAGTTTAACGTAGTACCCCCCGCAACTAAACCATTCGAGATCATGCACATGGACTTGTTTACAGTACATAACGAAAAGTACGTGACTATAGTTGACGTTTTTACTAAGTATGGACAGGCATACCATCTGCGTGACGGCACAGCTGTTAGCATATTACAAGCCCTGCTTCACTATTGCACCCATCACGGTGTCCCCATTACCCTAGTGACTGACAACGGAACTGAGTTCACCGACCAACTTTTTTCCGAGTTCACCCCACTTCATAAAGTAAATCATCACCGAATCCTAGCTCATTCTCCGAACGATAATGGTATTGCAGAGCGCTTTCATTTGACTTTGCTCGAACACCTTAGAATTCTGAAACTGCAGCACAAAGACGAGCCCATCATCAACCTAATGCCTTATGCGATTATAGCTTATAATAGCTCTATCCACAGCTTCACCAAATGCAGACCTTTTGACCTTCTAACTGGTCATTTTGACCCTCGAGATACTCTAGATCTTGATCTCACGCGGCACCTGCTGCAGCAGTATATCGTCAACCATAAAGAACAGATGAAGAAGGTATACGATATCATAAATGAATCTTCACTTGCTAACCGTACAGATATAATTGAGAGTAGGAACAAAACCCGTGAACCTGAAGTCGAATACACTCCTAACCAGCAGGTATTCATAAAAAACCCCTTTGCTAGTAGGCAAAAAACCGCTCCTCGATACACACAGGATACTGTCCTGGCTGATCTGCCAATACACATCTATACTTCGAAGAAACGAGGACCTGTTGCGAAGTCCCGGCTGAAACGAGTTCCTAAAACAGCAAAATTGTTGCAGGATACTGCTGTTACTGGCCGTCCACGTGACGCCTCTGGAGATAAAACTTGAGAGTTTAGGACACGGACCTGGACTTCTACCGTATAACCTTGGAGAGACGAGACTTACAACACATTACCATACTTTCTTACAATATGTTCAACTTACTGACATTGAAGACAAAGTTAACTTTTTACAGGCTCAACTACAGACTTTTAAGACCAGACTTAGTAATGAAACTTACCAACTTTATGAACTCCAAATTGACTATCTTACTAACAAGTTTGGCAAGGTTTTAGTTCAATTAAGATCTTTAGAACCCAATCGTGCTAAAAGAGGTCTTGTAGATAGCCTTGGCTCCGTAGTAAAAAGTATCACTGGTAATTTAGATTACTTGGATGCTATAAGATACAATGAAGCAATTAAATCTTTAGAAAATAATCAAGATAAGTTAGTTTCTGAATTAAATAATCATGTAAGTCTCAATAAAGAATGAATGTCTCAGCATAGTAACGTTTTATCTCAGCTAGTTGAAAATCAAAGCAAGATTAACGCTACTTTGGAACTATTATTAGAAAAAAATGCATATAGAGACTACAGTCTTATAAAGTTTGCTAAATTTGCACAACTTTTAGGTATTATAAGTGAAAACGTAGAAGATTTAATGTTAGAGTTAATTAGGATAGAAAACTCGTTAGCTTTTATTCGTGCATTAAGCACTCATCATTCTATGATAGATGTAGGAACTATAAAAACTATGTTAGATAAGTTAAAGGTTATTTACAGTAAGGACAACATTTTAAATTTAGAACTAAGGGAGTAGGTACTATGATATAATAAAACCTGGTTCTTTTTATATTGGCAAGCAAATAGTAATAGTACTTAGATTTCCTATAATTTCTGAAGATATATACGATCTATATAGACTCTCCGTAGTTCCCAATAAGCACCAACAGGCTCTTATTCCATCCTATCCCTTCCTAGCAACTAATGAGAAGTCGTTCGTGTACATAGAGGCTGAATGCCCGAAGCTGAGTAACTGGTATCTCTGTGAAAGAAAGATCAGCCAACAAATTCGCACCAAACCCGATTGTATTCAAAAGCTCATTGTTAATCAAGACCTGGATAATTCCTGTCATTTCACCACAGTCTCTCTAGCAAAGGAGGCGATGGAGAAGCTGGATGATCAACACTTCGTGCTGTTCTTTCCACACCCTACGAAAGTAAAGCTGGTCTGCGGAAGAGAAGATTTCACCTCGCTACAGGGAAGTTATCTTATCACTATACCCGTTGACTGTTACCTACGTACTAACGAATTAACTAACGATAACGACGAGATCAAAGGCCAGCCGCTGAAACTGATGCAGATACCCTACGATGCTGCGAAGCAGAGCTCAGGTCCAACACATGTCACGTTGAATTCCATTAATCTCAAGGGTCTTCATAACATCCAGGATAAGATCATGGTGGAAGCTCCTGTACAACTGGAACTAGTGCAACCAGACGTCTTTTTCCATACAACTATACCCTTTTACGTCATACTTTTAGTTGTATGTGTACTTGTTCTCTACGTAGCCAGCCGACGTTACAAACTTTGCAGCTGTGTGGCCAAACCGACTTCTAACCCAACCAGTACGAAGAAACACGTTTACGAAGATCTGCAAGAAGCAAGAGCCCCAGCACGGCGAGAGATGTCTTCAGTTCCAGCAACTTTTTCACTAAACGTTGGAAAATAGTTGCTGATCTGCGGGTGGAGATGTTACATATACCTACATAAAGTACTAAGCCTACTTTGCATTTCCATCTGTTTATTCCAAACTGCATTCGGCAACAGCATCGAGGTCACCAGGCACGAGGCGCTGACTTTGCGGAACGTGAAGTGATTGGTGGAAGTGCGTGTGGACATAGTTTTGGACATTCTTCGTTCATACCTCGAACCGAATACTAGGATAGTTAGTACATAAGTATTTCTGTAATTTATCATAATTAAAGTAGTTTAAGAAAGTCTTTTGGTTTTTTTTCGATCTTCTCTGCGCAGCGTATGTAATTAGCGCGATACATATACATAGCGCGACTTCATAATGTTGATCAATTTCGTCAGGCACGGCATTCTTCCTAAATATAATGTTAAATTCTGATTACAGAAAAATCTGAAAGGCATTAAGCATGATGTTTTAAGAGGAAAACATTGTATTATTGTACGTCCTGGAATAGCTAAAGGATTCGTACCCAGTGGCACCAAGGAAAGCAGTGACAGCAGCTCAGATTCTGAAGATGACAATGTTGATGCCATGTCAGGTGTAAATCATCAAGTTATTTATTTTTGGTAATTTCAACTGGACGAGCCCCCAAAATGTAGGAGGGAGCGGAAATGAAACCGTGAATTATTATTATGATTGATCACGGGCGTAGCCAGGTTTTAATATCGGGGGGGGTTCAAGAAAAAAAAAACGTTAAATTTGCATGAAATTAAATTAATATTATTATGAAAAATTATATGAAAAGTGTGAGACAAAACAGTAGGTTAGGTTGATTTTGATTCTCGAATGTAGACGCATTAGAGAATTAATCTTCTGTTTTTCTTTTTAAAGGGACGCCGCCGTCCATCTGTCCTACCTATAAATGGCTATATTGTTTGTACCATAATACACTCAAGTTGTATTTTATACTTGTATTTACATTTGTACAGGCTTTTACACGATTTGTACGAAATTTTCAAAGAATGTGTTACTGTGTCGATTTTAATAACAAATAATAAAAACTCAATGGACTTAATGAATGTTAAGAACACTCATTTTTTGGAAATACAAAATATACAAATACTGTGTGCAGTCCAACTGGCTGGGGCAGATTTTATTAGTTACTGTCGTAGACGGTTTTTTTAATCTACAAAAGAGATTTAAGACATGAAAAAATTGGAAAATATACAACGATTTCTTAAAAAAACCTTTAACATGTTTGACAAATTGAGAATTTAATTAAAACTTTAACGTCAATTTCTTTTCCTCTGTTTCCTCTATACTGTACCTTCTTTCAATTCTGACAATAAGGTAAATAACTCTTCTCGGGCAGAGGTCAGACTTTAATGGTGGGTCGCGATGGTTTCATACAAATATGTTGACCGTCCAGTCTAATTTAACCTACGCTTGTCAGTTTTACAAATTATGAGAAATTTCATCGTCCAATCAGATTGATGGTTTATTCCTCGTTTTAACAAAAAATTAAAATACTTTCTAAAATCTTATCGCACGCACACCTCTTTTTACGTCGTCCTTCCTTCTCTCTTCCACACACTCTCTCTCTCTCTTTCCTTTCATTCGGCTTTCGCAATACTTCTCTCTTATTTTCTATCCCATTCACACACAAAGTCTCATTCAAATATCTTAAAATGCATACATCCCACATGATTATAATAATATAAATAACCTTGACGATGGTAAGTTCTAACAATCATATGGACTGCACCATCTTTTTCAGATAATAAAACCATAGCATATATCTGTAAAAACCTTTTAAAATGAGCTTTACCTCTAATGCATAAAAATAATAATTTGTTTCAGCTACCTGAGCATGAACTGGTATGCTCAAATTGCTGGGCAAGAGCACAATAAAATGTAGAAATCGCACAAGGAAACGTGCAAATGGAAGACCCATCTCTTTCAAACACAATGAGCCTTGATGATTTTATGCATACAACAAATTCTAGTAATCGTTGTTTTGTACCAAATTGTACAAATAATGAAAGAAATAGAGTGCCCGATTATTTAAGAAAAAGGATTTTAAAGTCCCAAAAAATATTTATTACAGAAAATGCCAGGGTATGTGACACACATAAGTCAGTATATAATTGGGAGTTTCTGGAGCAGCATCAATTTTCCAACACTTTTACTAAACCCGAGATGCAGTCAATGATGAGACTTTTTGTCCAAGAAGAAATAATACAATTTAATTTTAGAGATATAGAATCTATGGATGATAACTTTTTTAAATTCTGGACTGGAGTAACAAAAGAAATTACTCTTTAATGTTTCATCAAATAAGTCCAGCACTAAATTCAAAAAACCCTAAAACTGCACTCGGGGCTTATCTTATTAAGGCTCGCACTGGAGACTCCCACGAAAGGTTGGCCACTCTGCTATGTAAGAGTAAGGCGACCATAACTAGATTACTTCACGCAGCTAGGGAAGCACTCACAAGATTATTTGTGCCTGTAAACTTAGGGATAAGTCATGTAACAAGACAAAATATTATAAACAGAAATCGTATAATACCTGAAGGGCTGTTTGGAAACACTGAAGAACGAGTACCGATTGTGATAGCTGATGGATCATATATATATCTACAAAAATCATCGAATTACTCATTTCAAAAGAAATCATATAGCTTGCACAAATACCTCAACCTAGTGAAACCTTCTTTACTAGTAGCCACTGATGGACATATTATTGATAGTCCAGTCAATCTACGAATTTTTGTATGGAGTAGGTTACATTTAATGCACTTTGGGTGAAAATTTAGAATATGTTACTTAAATAAATGCAAAATGAAAATTCATGAAAATCTCTTATGAGTATTTGATAATTTTTCGGTAATTAGCCCCTAAAGAAACAAAATTAAATTTAAATGTGAACAAAAAATAGAAAACTGGTGATTTAATACATGAGGGCTTCTTATAAGACGTTTAATTTATATTTATAATCGTCCCCGATCGAGATTTAAACATTGAGTAGATATTGAATATAATATATTTAAAAATTTATAACTTGAAAAGAAATACTGCAAGGTGAGTGATATTTTGTCTTAGGGGGTACATAACCACTGTCAATAACCATGAGAATTATCTCCAAGGTGACTTCGTTATTTATTTTTTTATTAAGTTTTATTCGATTTTAACCCTTGCACATTAAAGACACTACGAATATTTTCATGAAATCTAATAGTAATATTTTTTTAAAACTAAGACTAAGAAAAATCCCCGGTCAATCTGTTGCACAGTTTCTGTAATAATCTAATTATAATTCGCGAGCGGGCTGAGCGGGGGGCGCGGGCGGGGGAATGCGGCATGCGCGGCGCCCGCGCTACCCCGCGAGTTCTTTATTCAGCTAAGCTATAGCTGGGGATTTCATGCAACATCTTGTATGAGAACTGTTTTTAATTTTGGATCAATATTTCTCTCTCTCTCTTTCTTTTCTTTTCGTGTGGCACGTTTTTTTACTATTTACAAGATATACATGGCAGTTGCCTGATGTTCCACTTAGCATCATCCGCGGTCACGTGTCTACCTATTGGGTTTTGTGTGTGTTATCAAGGATTTAAACTTGGTATATAGTTGTTCTTTAGGTGGTCTTGAGTGTTAGCCCAGGAGGCATCGGGAGGCATCACAAAGGTGGTGAGGGAAAACGGGGAAAGTTTGATTCGGCCGCGCTCTTCTTTCGAGCTTATATCTCCATAACTATATGTACTGGGGCAAGTGTGATAATTATCGGACAATTAAAGGAATACCAATTCATTTGGAACAAATAATCGCTAGAAAAAAAATTGGCTATGGAGGGTACATGTAAGGAAATCTGTCTCTGTGTACAAAAGTGTCCGTCAAAACGCGTTAAGTAAGGGTGGTGTTATTGTATAAAAAGCGGTCAAGTGTGTTTCCTTTTAACTTCGTTAAATATACTACTGCCGTGAATTTTTTCACATTTCTAGAAATAATTATTTAGCTGTCGGGGGGGGGGGGGGCACATGACTTTAACAAAAAATTGCACTTTAAAGCTTAATATTTCGAAAACGAATCCATGACTCGAAAAATTCGCAAACCCACAATATTTTTGAAAGATCTATTCAACGATACCCCACATCCTGGGATAGTCGAGAGAAAAAAAATTCAAAAAGAGCTAGTAACTTTAGTTCTCCTACGTATCTCCTCATATCTGATTCAATCACGTAGGGAAACACCAAGCGTAGCACGTTCCATCGCCCTTTGAGTGACTTTAAGCCTTCTTATAAGGTCCATAGTAAGCGACCATGTCTCGGATCCATATGTCATCACTGGAAACACACACTGGTCATGGAGTTTAGTCTTGAGACACTGCAGTATTTTGGACGTGAAGATATTGCGAAGTTTCCCGAACGCTGCCCAGCAGCCAAGTTGGATTCGACGCCTGATCTCTTTTTCAAAGCTGGACCTACCTAACTGGACTGTTTGTCCCAGGTATATACAGGGTGTAACAGAAGTGTGTGACAATACTTCAAGGTTGGCTTTTACCCATCAAACTGAACAACTTTTGTTCTACAACTTTGTTGAAATCGCAAAATTTTTTTTGGACTTTTCACACAAATCGATCAGCTGGCGAACCAAGTTTGTATGAAAAGTCCAAAAAATTTTTGCGATTTCAACAAAGTTGTAGAACAAAAGTTGTTCAGTTTGATGGGTAAAAGTCAACCTTGAAGTATTGTCACACACTTCTGTTACACCCTGTATATTCGTCAACAACTTCGAGCGTAGAGTCTCCAACCTTCAGAGGAGTGGTTGTAACACGGATGTTTGACATGATTATCGTCTTATCTATGTATCATTTTAAGACCCACTTGTTGGGAGACTCTACTTAGTCCTTTGAGCATTGCGCCTAGATCCTCCAAGGTCTCTCAGCCATGATCACGATATCGTCAGCAAATCGAAGGTGAGTGATGTACTCGCCATTGATGTTAATGCCGAGTCCTTTCCAGTCCAGAAGCTTGAAAACATCTTCCAGTGCAGCGGTGAACAGTTTCGGAGATATAACGTCTCCCTGTCTCACCCCACGCAGCAGCCGGATAGGTTTTGAATTCTGATCCTGGAGGTGGACCAACATGCTGGCATTTTCA
The DNA here is from genome assembly GCA_958295455.1 of Coleophora deauratella. Taxonomy (NCBI): domain Eukaryota; kingdom Metazoa; phylum Arthropoda; class Insecta; order Lepidoptera; family Coleophoridae; genus Coleophora; species Coleophora deauratella. The sequence continues at coordinate 15,945,775 of OY282401.1, forward strand.
TACAAACACTTCAAAACTTCGTTGTATCGATAATCGATCCAGCACCGTTAGGAGAGATTGCAATACAGCCCAGGTCTCGATCGAATCAAAGGCTTTCTCATAGTCCACAAACGCCAAGCTTAGTGGTCGATTATACTCTTCGGTCTTCTGTATAATCTGCCGAAGCGTATGTATGTGGTCTATGGTACTGAAGCCTTTTAGGAAACCGGCTTGTTCGGGAGACTGGAAGTATATAAGGATTAATATGCATATCCGTACCAAATTACAGCTCTGGAGTACTAATAGTCTCTGAGCTAAGCCGCGGACAGACAGACGGATATGGCGAAACTATAAGGGAACCCTTATAGTTTCGCCATATCGTTGACTACGGAACCCTAAAAAGGGTAAATTTTAAAGAAAGCGAGAAAAGTTATTAGAAACAGAAAAGAAAACAAGGAAAGAATCCGCTTTGTTATAACGCACTTTAAAACAAAAAAACATAAAATAAGAAAAAAATTTTTTTCATATATTATTTTCATAATCCTTGTCTACATTAGCGCCACTCTGATGGATTCTTGAACTATTATTTACTGCTTACAGTTGGACACTTTTTTAACTAATTCCCCCATATAAAACAGCCTTCCTTATACTATTGGCATCGAGAGGCATCACAAAAGTGGCGAGGAGAGGCAAGGAAAGTTTGATTCGGTCGCGCTCCTCTTTCGAGCTAATACGTCCATAACTTTATGTACTAGGTCAAGTGTGATAATATCATTTTCGGATAATTCAAGGAAGACTAATTCATTTCTGATTAAATAAAGGCTTCTTTAATAAATACTATTGATAATTGACAATTTTTGTAGCTATATAGGAGCCAGAGAAACAAACTCGGTAAATAGAGCACTTTTATTATTTTCGCCACCAGTCTAATAGGAAAGAAATACGCTGCCTCGATAGATTTCACATACAGTGCCTCCGTGATATCATGAACATCGACTGGTCCAACCATATAAGATATACAAAGGTTCTACACCGTGCAAACGTATACGGAATTGAGGCGTACCTTAAGCGAAGAAAATTACGTTGGTGTGGTCTTGTGACTCGTATGCTGGGTTACGAAACGTGTCAGTTACTGAGAGCTTCGAGAGGGCAAGCGAAAGCAAAGTGGACAGCTATTGCGGTATAATAACGCCGCCACCGTGATGCCTCCCGATGCCTTCCGGGCTTATTCCACTTAAGAACACCTAAGGAACAACTATGCCAAGTTTGAGGTCTTGATTCTTGATTCCAAAATTACGGTAAATCGCAACGACGATATGTCGCATCTAGTTCGTGAAATTTAGCGTAAATACCTACCTACTTTTACTTCATAAGAACAGGCCCACTGGCATTGGAAGTGGGGTTGCTTTGGCAGGCTCATGGAAAGTCATGGAAAAATGGCGATGACACTCATGTCATGACAATATTATAATTATGTATAATTTTTGGAGTTAAATGTTCGGCGAATCAATAGGACAAAGTTTCTTCTTTTGAATTGAATTTGCAGTAGGTATATCTATGTGGTAAATCAGTAGAACGCTAGTACTATGATCACGTTTGGATGCCCACAATCCATGAGTATGACACAATTATTATTAAATAACTACTACCTACCTATCATATTGTGCATTTTATCACATTTGCGTTTCGCACTTTCCATCTAGCTATCCGCGCACTTGTCTTTTTCGCACCCAATAGCTCCGTCTCTGACACACACTGGCTATGCGTACGTGGCAGCTGACGCACCTTCTCGGCGTTTGAAATATAATTATAATGTCTAATACATTTTAGTTAAAATGCGTTTTAAGGTTAAAAGTTAGTGCTCCCTGGTTGAAAAAATCCGATAGATGGCGTTAATCTGACTATAACTTGGTTTTTCGATTTAAAAATAGTATAAATAACCCTAAACCATATTACGTAAAACAGCGAGCAGTTACAAGATCAACGTACGCTAATAAACCATATTAATGTTAATTAAATAAGGATTTCGATATATTTGTCCCCTTACAATTATAGTTTTGCGTTTATCTCGTATGAATAAGGGCTCAAATTACGCACACATACATACAACTTTTACGTATATGATGCTTATTTTTGACTTACTTCTATAAGTAGTCCATGACCCAGAGGTATAGGCGGCAAGGAGGTTTTGTACGAACTTTTTACGTTATTGCTTTTAGGTCCGGGTTCGTATCCTACGAGACTTTATTGTTTTTGTCTTTTTATTTTTTTATTTAGTATGAACATAAGTAAATATGTAAATAACAAGACCCAAGAGCGATAAAAGAAAAGATTTTTTAAAAGAAAAAAATCATTTATTGAATAACAATGTCGCATAGCAATCATTCATAGCATTGGCCTGCAAGGAGATATGTATCACGTCTCCCCCGCGAATCAGGACACCAGGGGAGACAGCAGCAGCTGGTCGAGGTGACGGATCCACAGGAGTCCCCCATTGGTTCTGACTTCATAATGTACTCCACCCAGACTTCGGGTTATTGTGCCGAATTCAAACTTCTGGGCAAGAGAGGAGTAACTCCTGGCCACCTTGTCTCCAGGAGGGAAATGCCTCCTTGTCCTCTGACTACGTGGCTCCGGTCTAGGTATGGGACTAGCATGGCATGTAGCTTAGTTCTAAACTCTTTTCCAAACATCAGTAGGTAGGGAGTCCCTCTTGGAGTTTATGTCTGCCTCAAGCGGACTGAGGTTTCCCCTTGAGTGGTGAAGTAATACTTAGTTTTCGTAATGTAGTTTTCAGTTCTATACACAACTCCTCAAACTCGAATCTGTAGAAGGTTTCTTCCTCAAGATGTTCATCTTCGGTTTCTAGTTCTATGTTGTTCTGTATTTCGTGAAATTTCTTTATTGTTTTGTCGAGTGACTCCAAGCGGGGCTATATACTTACTTGGGTCTTGAGTGTCGAGCACATTTTCTGTACTTAATAAACTGTACTGAGCTTCTTGTACGTTTTAATTTCTTTAAATCCATTGAATTGGCCTCGTCGCCAATATTAAAAACATAAAATATCTGTTCAGTCACATAACATTTATTGAATAACAACGTTGCCTAGAAATAGCCTGCAAGGAGATACGTATCATGCAAGGAGAAACGAAGTGATGTCGAAAATTTGTGGAGGCACGGCCTTGCAAGCCTTTGCAAGCCAAGTCTTACGCTATTTGGAGTCACGGTAGTGCCTCCGCAAGCTAAGGAGAGTATCAAACTTAGGAATCACAGATTACCATAATTTTTATGTATATGTCATAGCGAATGGCCCCCTTATTACTTCCGTGTAGTGGCAGCATGAAATTCGTTTTCATTGTCGAGAAAAAAAAGATTCATTTTTTTATTAATTTTTCAATTTATTTTATCCATACAGATGAAAGTTATTCAATTGATAAAATTGATTAAGAAAAGTTGATGTTTTGTTAATTAAAATAACATAATTATCAGTATAATCATTTAAAGAATAATAAATTACTCCAATATACATTTAAATTCAGTCACTCACTCTCACGGTCTCATCAGATTGATTGACAATAACACATTCGCTGGGATGATAACCATCATAGTTACTTAGTTAACAACCCAATATCGTCCCAGTGACTGAATTTAAATGGGTATTATAATTTTAAAATAATTCATTCTAATATAAATAATGATACTGATAATTTTCTTATTATATTGAACTAGCTGGGATACCGAGCGTCGCTCGTTCAATCGGAGTTTTTATAAACTAAGATAACTTGTTTAGTAGTACATATAAGATATATTTTCTATGAAACATTTTGCAGGGTGTTGTTTTAGTCGGTAGTGGCCTTCTAAGGGACGAAAGGACAAGCATATTTGTTCTGAAAATATCTATAATATTTTTTTATAATTTGATTCTATTGAAAAAAATACATGCAAATCATCCTTTTTTTTTGATAAAAAAAATAGAAAAATATTCAATGATACGTAATATTAGAAAGTTGTTCATCATTTGTAAGTCAGTAATATCAATCAGTTTTGGCGACTTTTTAGAGATTTTCTTATTGCAAATGTTATCAGCGCAATCTGGTTGAGTTTAGAGAAAACCGTGGAAAATTTCCTATTTTCAAACACGGGACAGAGCGGCACAATCACCAGGTATGTAATTAACTTATATGGCCAAAGATGGCGCTATTTGTCTCTAAAATACAAAGAGGTTAAAATATATTTTTTTATCACTCTTAAGTCTTTTTATTTATTTTCATAATATTTACATAAGTACACTCAAAATAAAAAAAAATAAAAAACAAAGAACTATAAAGTCTCATGGGTGGTATTCGAATCCGGACCTAAAAGCAGCAAAACGTAAGTGGCTCGCACCAAAACCGCTAGTCTACCAATGTACCATAAGCGATGGTTAAATTTAAGCATCATATGCATTCTCCTTATATGTAATTTCGATCATTAAATGAATTCTCCCTTAAATGAATCTTTTCGAAGATAATTCCCTCATAGATCTGGATTTATGGTGATTTTTAACCCCTAATCCTAGATTTTCATCAAAAGGTTTCAAGCCGTTTTCGAAATCGTCGGGACACTTAACTCGTTAAATAGTATAGGATAAAGCATCTAGTTTTTTAGGGTTCCGTAGCCAAATGGCAAAAAGCGGAACCCATATGGATTCGTCATGTCTGTCTGTCTGTCCGTCCGTATGTCACAGCCACTTTTTCCCGAAACTATAAGAACTATACTGTTGAAACTTGGTAAGTAGATGTATTCTGTGAACCGCATTAAGATTTTCACACAAAAATAGAAAAAAAATAACAATAAATTTTGGGGGTTGCCCATACATACTTAGAACTGGAACTCAATTTTTTTTTTTCATCAAAGATATACGTGTATGGTATGGATAGGTCTTCAAAAATGATATTGAGGTTTCTAATATCATTTTTTTCCAAACCGAATAGTTTGCACGAGAGACACTTCCAAAGTGGTAAAATGTGTGTCCCCCCCCCTTTAACTTCTAAAATAAGAGAATGATAAAAGTAGAAAAATTATATGATGTACATTACCATGCAAACTTCCACCGAAAATTGGTTTGAACGAGCTTTAGTAAGTAGTTTTTTTTAATACGTCATAAATCGTATACCGAAAATTACCTTTCATTCAATCAACTCAAATATAAAAAATATAGAGTTCAAGACATGTGTGATTATGAATTTATACGGAACCCTCGGTACGCGAGTCCGACTCGCACTTGGCCGGTTTTTTTTGTTGTACTGATGATAAAAAATGTGTTTTAAATGTGTCATTTGTAACTTCTGTTCTGAAATACATTTAATTTTATTTGAATTCTGGATACACAAGGTAATTTTTTTAATTGCGGATATGAATATTCCATAATTCATAATTAGTTTATTTTCTCTGTACAGGATAAAATACAAAAATACAAGGTACCTAACATAGCACAAATAATTCTTTTGTTTTAAAAATTCTTCCTTCACTGTTGGCACCTGAATAATGTAAGCTTATATGTATCTGAGGTCAAATTTTATGATTAAATTTAAAATAATTTTATACCACAAACAGAGAAATCTATGTACAATACAAAAATATCGTTTTATTCAAACTGTCTTGTCATAAGTACATGGTTATGATAAATTTTTCGAAAGCTTTTTTGGCGCTTGCAATGTCTCCACAAGCCAGCGTTTTGAAACCGAGAGTTGCTGGAGAACAAACAGTCCAGGTTTCGAACGCGGTTTTCTTTCCTCCTCCATTAGAGGCTGGAACGGTGTTACACCCTGTTAGAGCATAGAATAAGGACAACATTGTTCCTTTTTTGGTCTTGTAATAGAATTAAATCAGGAGTTTCGTATTTACAAAATGTATCTAAAAATAAAATTTTCTTACAGGTAAGTAATTTAAAATAAAACCTTAACATGCTGCGATTTTGACACAATTTCAACAACATAAAAAGCAACAATGCTGCCCATACTTCATGCTCTGATAGGGAGTGATACTGTTTTTTAGCCTTTAATTGAAGAGAAAACAAAACCGCGTTCGAAACCTGGAATGCCTGTCTTGTGGAGACATTGAAAGCGCCAAAATACTTTGGAAAAAATTATCATAACCAAGTTTGACAAGTGAGTTTGAATAAAACGAGGTTTTTGTACATAGACGACTATGTTTAGGAATATATTTTGGTGACAAAAAATATTGTGTAAGTGAATAACTGTTTATCCTTTTGTGAGAAATAAATTATTCTATAACCTGAAACTTGGTGCTACATGGCGGGAATTCATTACTTTTTACAGTCGAGTCTATAAAAATTGACGTGTAAGACTTTTTACTTGATATATGAATGTTTTTGTCGGGATTTTACTTTCCGTGTATGAAAATCTACATGTCTAAGGTTCGGGTTTTATCACGTGGTTGCTGGTAACTACTTAATTTTTGTCAAACGAGACAATAATAATACTCCCGGAAAACCGCCTCCGTTGTCTAGTCGCTCGCTTCACATCAGGAGGTTGCGGGTTCGATTCCCGGCAGAGTCTAACTATAATATGTAAGACTCCGTTTGGTCGGTGGTAGAGCATTCTCGGAGCCTGCCTGGTTAGCTATCATCTTTTTTTTACCCTCAATTGGTAAGCCCTTGGCATCATCTCACCTGATGGTAAGTGACGATGATGCCGAATACGAAGCGGGCTTACCAAGATTCCCCAACGCAGTGGGGAACTGGTTATCTTACCTTCATGCCGGAACACATCAATGCTGTTAACGTTGATGTTTGGCGTCAAGACTTAGATAAGATGGTGGCATATGCCAGGCGGGCTCAGAAAATGCACTACCACCAACCAAACCGAAACCAGAAAGTTACACCCCGCCGGGAATCGAACCCGCGACCTCCTGATGTGAAGCGAGCGGACAAGCGGAGGCGGTTAAAATTTGAAATGGGGCATGGTATGAGTCTAAAAATTTTTGAATGCACCTTATACAGGCTGTAACTTCCGGAAACTTTAACATACCAACCCATACAAAATTCGCATAAAAATGAAGTTTTCATATAATATGGTAAGCTAACCGACCAATTTTGTATGGTGTGTCCAAAAATTGTCTTAAGTATTCAGCATTCTTAAGGTTCATTCGGAAAAGTTGTTCAGTTTCATGAGTGGATCCCATAATTTAAATTTCCAGGAGTGATCTTTTTACATCCTGTATAAGTAAAATCACAAATATCGAGCTGAAACTCACAACTAGACCTTGTTGGGTGAACAATATTTTCGTCTTTCAGATGTCCCTGACGTGAGACTGACAGCGTCTTTTTTTCTGAATATAAAAAAAAGTTTGCCAGCATAAATTACTCAGACTAAAAAGTCTTCATAATAAATTTGCTACTTTGGTAATGCTCAAGCAAAATGCAAGATGGCGCTAAAAACGAAATCCTGGGCTAAACAAAGCTTAACAGACTAGTTGAGATTGTAGTTACTGTAATATCAGAAAGGTGGTGCTGAATTATACACCACTACATGCGTAAAATTTATGATATTTTACTGCAGTTTTTAATGATATAACATAAATATTCATTTGGAGAAAATAAAAGGTTGCAAAGTTTACGTTGGACAGATAAAATCGAAAATATAGTGGTTATTTGTGTAGTTAATAGCCAGGTAAATTTGTATGAAATAGGGTGACTGACGTTTAACCTTAAGAAGAAACTTCTTTGTTTGTACAAGGGACGATGATGATTTCCAATAGATAATATTAGTGTTACGGCACAGCCAAGAAAATATTTGTAGTGTACGGTGTTTCCGTACAGACTTTTAAAATGATAGTTTGATTGATTATAATTCGATTTATTGATAATATTTAAATGCTAAATGATAGTGAGTACACGCGATGGATTATATTCGTGAACTGACGTGCGATGACCTAGATAATGACAAATTCATGTAAAATGATGAGACAGCGCGATGTACGTGTGTTGCACCGTACATGCTCCGGGAGAGGAAAGGGAAGGGTGTGATGATTGATGATGACGAATGGTAATGGTTACAAATTAATATGATGAAAAGTTGATGACCCTTAAATAGTTACATGTCACTTATAATTATTTATTTGCTAAAATGATTTCTAAAAGTAGGCGATGTCGCTTTGTGAGCAACAGTTGCATAATGTAACTCGGTCATCTCGATGTCACTGCTGCTTTCGTTGGCGCCGTCACCCGTTGACGCTGCCGCCGGCCGCGCTGCTGGCGGCGGCGGTGGCGGCGGTGGCGGCGGCGTGTGCGCTGGGGGCGCGGTGCGGGCGGCGGGCGCGCGGGGCGCGCGGGGCACGCGGGGCACGCGGGGCGCGGGCGGCTCCACGCTGCTGCCATTAGGAGAGCGTATTCTGCGAGCGCTTACTCGGCGCCATATAAAGACTGCGCTCGTACAAATGATGGTTCCCAAAATTATCATCACGTATTGTATGATATCGTGAGATGAGACTTCGTCTGTTTGAACCACCTCTGCTCCACTCTCTTTCAACTGGTGTATTTGCTTTCCGATATCTTCCAACTTTCTTTTCATGTTCGTATGGTTGTCTTGGTTGATTTGCTCTAACGTTTTCGAGTCATTGACAATGGGAAGTGATAGGTTTAATATGTGATTGATGGAAGGGATTTCAATTTTTAATACGTCCGCTTCAATGTTTAGAGCGTTATTTTGCTGTCTGTGCGAAAAGATAGTAAAGGTCGCTCCCTTTATAATGCAGTCGTCACTTAGACTTATTATTCCACTTCCAATTAATGGTTCGGCTGTAACCTGACTCCCACAGATGATACGAACAGTGCATTGCCCGCAACTTGAGTATAGATGTGTGTTTACTTTGTGTAGCTCTGTCCAGGTAGTACTGCAAATCTCACTGTTCATTTTGCATTGTTTAGATAACTCGTTTTTGATGCACAGACTGTTATCAGATGTCATATGATATACTGGCCTTTGTAAAGGGCACAGGTAGGTGACGTCATTGTAAATAGTACATCTTTGTAGATCTGATTGTGATATGGGAAAATATAAGTCCTTTTGAATATTCATTGCTATATATTTTGATATAGGAACTGTGCTGATCATGCTGTCTTGAACGCTGTGTTTAATCGGTATCAAGTGATAAATTTCGTAAAAATCTCTGTCTATTAATGGTATTTTAATTTCAAATATGAAAAATTGTTTTGTCATTTTTGCCGTGACCTTCAACATGTGATATATTTTTGATAGTTCATTTGGTATGTTATTTATTGGCAATGACAGGTCTTTGGATAGTTGGCCAGATATTATGTTCAGTTCATCTCTGAGCTGCTCAGGAGTGATGAGATGAATGTTGAATGTGCCAGAGTGCAGGTCTACTATAGTGTCGAGTAGGTATTCTTGTACCTTTTTTAGGTTTAGCAGAATATTGTTAGCTGTAATTACTGATAATGCGAAGTTATTGTTATCTGTTGCGCTCTGAACTGCATCTTTCACTGTGTTAGCCATTTTTTCTATTTTATTAAAGTGCTGGTTAATAAGTTTGTATTGCTTGTTCATTGTTTCCTCTACTCTTTGTAATAAATTGTTCTCTGCTTCTACTATGGACGTTTGATTTTTCCATAACAGTGCCATATGCTTTTGATTTATTCGAAGTAACTCTATATCTTTTTCGTATTGCTCTGCGAATTTATCGTCGAGTACCCCGAATAAGGATCGCGCTATGTTGCCGACTCCGTTGATAAGGCCGCGGCGAGCACGTGGGTGCGTGCCGGCAATCTGCTGACCGAGCAACATATGATTGTAGAGGTCGAGTTCCACATAGCTATGGCGTAGCTGTAGCATGATTACGTCGCACAGTGGTGACTTGCTTTCCTTATGGCATATGTTTCCCAAAGTATTCAAATAGGTTGTTAACATTTGGCATCCATCCCAATATGGATTCATGTCATAATATACGACAAGTTTCCACTCATCCCTGTTGAGATGCATATCCGAGATCTTGTCAAAATAGATGCTTTGATTACTGTTTATCTGTGCTATATTATAAGCACAGTGAGCTGGTAATACAAGTAACATCATAAGCATACTTATGGCCATTACCTTAAAGGTAGATGTTACGTTTTTTGGTGTTGATTGTTTATGTTTTGAGCTCTGTTGCTCTTCGCCTTGGTGTGTCTCATGATTCACATCATTATTCACAGGCAATGGTGATAATTTTATGATAGGCCTCTTGATAACGCCGTTTTTTGTTTTGACGCTAACAACACGTACTAATCCATCTCTACCTGGGTGCAGTTCAACTACTCTGCCCAGAGACCATTTTCCAGCTGGTAAATTAGCATCGTGGATGATGACAATGTCTCCGACTTTTTGATTTTGTTGATGCTGTTGGCACTTACTTCGTTTTGAAAGTTGACACAGGTAATCGGTTTGCCATCTTTTCCAGATATCATGGAAGATTTTTTGAGTTAGCTGCCACCGTGTTCTCTCGTCGTGCTCTGTTTCGACAATGGTAAGTGTTGGTCCACTGGCCAAGAAATGTGAGGGGGTCAGAATGTCTGTATCTTCTGGATCCTCTGATAGAGAGCAGAGCGGCCTGGAATTGAGACATGCTTCGAGTTGTGATAGAAGAGTGGAGAACTCCTCATAAGTCAACTTTTGTTCACCCAGAACTCTGCATAAGTGATGTTTTAGGCTTTTCACGGCGGCTTCCCAAAGCCCGCCGGCGCTTGGCCATGATGGTGCGTTGAAATGGAATTCTATCTCTATGTCTGATATTTGTTCGAAGAACTCTTGATCCAGTGTTGCTTCAAGGTTGATATACTCTTGTTTTAGCATTCGACTGGCTCCGACGAAATTTGTACCATTGTCACAGTATACATGTCTTGGTGCTCCTCGTCTAGCAGCCATCCGGCGCATCGCTGCTAGAAAGGCTGACGATGATAGGTCGGATACAAGCTCCAGGTGAATAGCCTTCGTCACCATGCAAACGAAGACAGCAATGTATCCTTTTGTTGTTTTGATTCCTCGTCCTTTATTAGCCTTTACGTCGACGTAACCCGTGAAGTCAACGCCTGTGTTGAAGAAAGGCCTAGTTGGGTTGGTGCGGGCTGCTGGTAAGTCACCCATGATTTGAGTTTGTTTAACAGGATCGTGCTTTCGGCAGGTGACACAGTTGCGAAGACGTTTCTTCACTGCTCGGTTCCCTCCTATTACCCAATAGTGCTGACTGAGACGAGCTAAAGTCAAGCGTGAGCCTCCATGAAACGTGTCTCTATGGGCTTGGTCTATTACTAAGTTCGTAAGATGACCATCATGGGGTATTATCAGAGGATGCTTCATTTGCATACTGATATTTGCATGTTTGATTCGGCCACCCACTCTAAGCATTCCGTCTTGATCTACGAACGGATTCAGGGCCAGAGTCTTGCTTTTAGAGCTCATTTGCTCTTGATTTTTGAGTTTGTCTATTTCATTGGCAAACCCTTGACGTTGATAATGATAAATTATTCTTTGTCTAGCTTTTGATAATTCTTCGACTGATAGAAAGCTTTCTTTTGATTGGCTCCTTGTGAAAGCTCGTAAAACCCAAGCAAGGACTCGAGTTGCACGAACGAAGCTGCTGTGCTTGTTAACAATATCGTTTATGATATCATCTTGGCCTGTAGTAGCAACATTTGTTTGAGCTACTTTCTTCAGTTCCTTGTCTGTGACATAAACTGGAAGATCTTCTGTATGGTCTGGTTTATACGTTGGTAGCCAAGCTGGTCCGGTCCACCACAACTGGTGCTCTTGTAGTTGCTTCACGGTAGTTCCACGGCTAGCACAATCAGCAGGATTTTCAGCCGACTTCACGTGACGCCAGCACTTTGGAGGCATAATCGCTTTGATTTGTTCCACTCTGTTTGCTACGAATGGTTTGCTGAAGCCATCCTAATGCTGCAGTGGAGTCACTCCAGCCAAACATGGTGATGTTATAGTTAGGCAGGCTCTTCAATACCTTTTCCATAAGTTTTGATAGCAGGAGACAGGACATCAGCTCTAATCTTGGTAAAGTGATATTTTTCTTCAATGGTACAAGTCTGGCCTTTGCTGCTATGATGTTTATTGATGAATGTTGTTCATCTACAAGGCTGTGTTGATTCACCTTGCAGTAGATTACACAAGCATATGCTTTTGAAGATGAATCGCAAAATCCATGGAGCTCGATATCTACATTTTCACCTGTTTCAAGCCATCTTTGTACTTTGATGTTATTGATGTTTTCCAAATCTTCCTGACTTTTCAGCCATTCTTTGCTTAATTCGTCAGGTAACGGACTATCCCATTGAATTTCATGCTGCCACACTTGCTGAAATAGGAGCTTCAACTTGGTTGTCACTGGAGCAAGCCAACCAAGGGGATCGAAGACCTTGGATATCTCTGATAGTAGTAGTCGTTTGGTGAGTTTCTTTGGCGATGTGGAGTGCAGTTTGAATTGGAACGAAAAGTGGTCGTCTTGAGGGTTCCACCTAAGTCCAAGTGTTTTAGTAGACTCTGGATACTTAAAATTGAAGCTTTGCTGATTTGGAGCTGTTTCATCTTGTAAAACTTCTGGTTTGTTACAGGACCATTTTCTTAGGTTGAATCCGCCAGATTTAAGAAGATTCATCAAGTCTTTTTGTAACTGCTTGGCTGATGATATGCTGTGGCTTCTACTTAGAAGATCGTCCATGTAGAAGTCTTCTTCTAATGCTCTTTTTGCTGGAGATGAATAATTATGACCTTCATCAAGTGCCAGCTGCTTCAGTGTCATCATGGCAAGAAAAGGTGCTGCTTTCATACCATAGGTGACCGTTGCTAAGTTGTATTCTCGTAACAGCTGATTGGGGTTATCTCTCCAGATGATTTTCTGAAGGTTTTGATCATCATGATGTATTAAAATTTGCCTAAACATTTTTTCGATGTCGGCAGTGAAGGCTACTTCGTATTGTCGCCATCTTAAAATAAGTGATAAAAGATCTTGCTGTAGGTTCGGCCCACTGTGCATTAGGTCGTTGAGACAATGACCGGATGACGTAGGCGATGACGCGTTGAAGACGACTCGTAGCGCCGTAGTAGTTGAGTCAGCGCGTAGTACGCAGTGGTGCGGCAAGTAACAAGCGGGTGTCAGGTTACCGTCGCTACGCGCCTCGTACATATGACCGAGGTCTATGTACTCATTGATAAATGATTTATAGCCATCTGATATCTTTTGATTTTTGGAAAATTTCTTTTCTAAGTGAAGAAATTGTGCTATAGCTCTCTGTTTGGACTCTCCTAGTTTTTCCATGGTTTCTGGTTTCATAGGAAGTCGGACGACATACCGACCATCTGCTTGTCGTGTCATTTGATCTTTATATTGCTGTATGCAGTGATGATCTTCTACTGACATGTTGCTAGGGTTGTCAGCGATATCTTCAATCGACCAAAATCTTTGTATGTCATCGATGTTGTTTAAGATGACATTGCATTGATATGTTTTTACATTTCCGCATAAAAGCCATCCTAAATGCGTCTGTTGAGCTATAGGTTGTGTGTCATTTTCTCCTTTTATGATTCCTCCCAACATGATAAGAGCATAGATATCAGCGCCCAATAGAAGATCCACATGACGACTGACATAGAACTCCGGGTCGGCCAAATTGATATTTTCTATGTGAGACCATTTTGGTTTTTGGAAGGACTGGTTTGGTAGATTATTGATTAAATTGTTCATGATAAACACATTGGCTTCGAATTTGAAGTCTCCATGTATGGCTGATGCTGATATATTCATAGCTCCTTTGCAGTTGTTTTCTTGTGCGCCCAGGCCAAACACTACGCCTTTACAACGACGACGAGCCAGCCCTAGCTTCTGTGCTGCGTTCTCGGTGATGAGAGAAATCTGGGAGCCCTGGTCGATGAGTGCTCTCATGCTGTGATAAGTGCCATCTTTGTCTAACACCTTGATCTGAGCAGTGGCCAACAATATCTCAGCTGATTGGTTTTGAGATACATTGACGTGCTCTGTGTTTGGTTTCATTGATTGTTTTATAAATGCATCATGTAATAAACTGTTATGCGGCTCCATACATTTACGACACGTTTTTGTTGAAATGCATTTATTTCCTTTGTGATCGTATAAACAATTGACACAAAGTCGAAATTTGTTTACCACTTTCATTTTCGTATCGCTAGGCATGTCTAGAAAATCTTTGCAATTATAAATAGCATGATGGCCGCTGCAGTGAATGCATTTATTCGCTGATGTGGCGTAAAATGATTTCGCAATCGGTTTGTGGCTAATTATTGGTCGTTTGTTAGAAATAAAATTCTGTTCGACTGGCCTTTTCGTGTAGGTATAGTTTTGCATGGTCGCCTTTTGTGTAGCTATAGTGCTGTCTTGCTTCCTCCTTGATGCTTCTAGTGACGTAAACTTCGATTCTAGGAATGCGAAAAATTCTGATAATGATGGTATTTCTCGAGGATTCTTCAAAGACTCGATATAATCCTTGTGCGTTTCGGCATCCAATTTTTGAGAAAGAATGTGTACGAGCAAGGGGTCCCAGGTCGAAATGTTTACTCCAAGGGCTCTTATAGCGTTCAGACATTCTTTCGCCGTGTCATGGATTTTCTTAATTAGTGGTGCTGTTTGCTGCTGCATTGAAGGCAAGGACATCAGTATGTTGATATGAGAACTGAATATTAATTTGTTGTTATTATATCTATGATTGAGAATATCCCAACAAACTTCATAGTTATCAGAGCTGATGTTCAAATGCTGAATCAACTTTTCTGCTTCACCTCTGACCTTGCTTTTCAAAAACTGCATCTTTTGAGCGTTGGACATTGATCGATTGCTGTGGATTGCCTCGTTAAATAGGTCTTTGAATGAAATCCATCTGTGGTAGTCACCGTTAAAGACAGGGATGTCCATGGTCGGCGTAGACTGAGTTTTGTATGATGCAGTCCATATTTTTTGTATTTAAAGCTTTTTTAATATCATTGTACTCTCTCTCGTACCTGCTAAAAACTCTTTCGTAGTCTTGATTTTCTTCATAGAGCTCACTATCGATATCCCAATGTAGAGAGTATCGTTGACCAGCGGGACTCTATATGCTTAAGGACATCTTCGAATTCCCATTTTTCTGATATGGTATCGAAATTTATGTTGGTAATAGTACGAGAGAAAGCTTTAAAGTTACTGTTTTGCTTGCGAAGCATTTCTTCTAATCTGCTGGAGTTGCCGCGATTGATGGTTTCTTGGTGTTCTATGGGATGCTGTGTTTCACCTTTATCTGGTAGCGGCGACTTGGGCGTCAGCAACGAGGGGTTAGTGCCTTCAGCCCATAGTTTGGTAGTACGGGGAGGCACGGAGGGTGAAGAGATTTGCACTAACGGACGTTTTTCTTCTTCTTCCTTGCTTTCTTCCTCGGGCGGTGCTTCAGTGCTGATAAGCTTCCCAAGTGAAGGGGTTGAAGGCTTCTCGCGAGAGTTAGGGTCTTCAGTATACAATGAAAATTGCTCTAGATAGGATGATAACTTTCTAAAGTATTTTATTTTTGTAGTTTCATACCAATTTTGCTTGAAATATTCATGGTTGAGGTCTTGATATTCGCTTAGTTGAGCATGATTGCTGTTGAACTCATTCCAGCAGGTTTGTAGCGTATTTATCCTTTTCTGGACGTTAGAATAGGTCTTACGTTCCGGCCCATCCTTTTTGAAATTAATGAAAATCGTTTCAATACCTTGCATAAGCTGATACTGCCTGGCAAGAACTCCTTCCATTGTTGCTTGATAGTTGATGAAGCTTACAAGTTAATAAAAATAGATTGTTGAGTGCTGAATGCCTTTGCAAGCCTTGTAGGTATGTGCGCCTTCTCAAACCGACCGGTGAGACCCGCTTGTGGGAGGCCGGCGGCCCGATTCGCTACCACACAAGAAAATACAAAAGCAAATCGATGGTTATTGATTGTATCAGATGATGTTCTGACACTGATGATAAAGCTGGGTTCCAATGAAGATACACTGGCAATAGGGTGTGACGTCAGATACTGTTGTTTCCACGTAACACAAAGTTTTTGCTTGGTTTGCTAGTTCGTATGACACCTCACACTGCGAATTAAACTCCGAAAATTACGAAATTAACGCACACGCGAGGTCCCAAAAGCTCGAAGGACCATAAAGTTGTACGGTGTTTCCGTACAGACTTTTAAAATGATAGTTTGATTGATTATAATTCGATTTATTGATAATATTTAAATGCTAAATGATAGTGAGTACACGCGATGGATTATATTCGTGAACTGACGTGCGATGACCTAGATAATGACAAATTCATGTAAAATGATGAGACAGCGCGATGTACGTGTGTTGCACCGTACATGTAGTGTCTTTAATGTGTACTACAGAAATCTTTAAAAAATTCGTTTTTAACTGGGTTCTGAAATAGTCACCTAGGTGAAAACTTAACACATGTTCAAGCCTTACAATTAGACTTAAAAAACATAAAAATCTCCGAAGGCTCCATTTTGTAAGTATTATTTTTCACGCAATAATATAAAAAATATCGTAATATTAAGAATTTATTGCTTTAAACTAAAGACAACTTAAGTACCATATTTATAAGGTAACTATAGTTATAAATCTCAGTTTTCTCCAAAAGTGCATTTATTGTTTGGCGTATACAAGTTAAAAGGCGTCTTTAGGTATTTCTAAGGGTTGAACGCCCTTACAATCACAAAATTACCACGAATGCTTAGTGAAACACCAATTCTTTTATTTCCAAACCATTTTAGTCAGGTGTCTTTAATGCGACCTCAAATCTTTTATTTACTGGACTATGATATTTTGGGTCCATACCCAGCAACTGAGTCCGATGCCGACATCATGAAAGCCCTGTTTCAAAATGAAGACGGAGAAATGAGAACCTTTTTTGGAGAAAATGATGTCTTCATATTAGATAGGGGCTTTCGTGATGCTATACCTCTATTAGAATCCCTAGGTTACCAAATTCATAAACCCGAATCTTTGCAAGAGGGAGAGACTCAGTTGCCAACACTCAGGGCTAACAAATCTAGATGTGTTACATTATGCAGATGGGTGGTGGAAGTGGTGAATGGCCGATTTAAAAGAGATTTTAAATTATTTAGGCAAGAATATTTTAATGTCGCCGCCACCCATCTGATGGAAGACTTGCGGATTTGTGCAGCAATGTTAAACGCGTTCCATCCAGAAATTGTGGACAGAAATGATGCTGTAATAATCTTATATCGTGCATTAGAAAGGCTACATATGCCCAATATTTTGGCAGAACTTATCATATCAAATAGAATAAATCGTTACCGAGCCCAATTCACATCAACTGATGCTCAATTTCCAGAGTTAGACATATTTCCTGAAATGGCCATGCATGATTTAATTCTTTTTGGGTTGCGTGTATATCAAATTAAACAAGCCAGAAGTTATTATGGGGAACACATCAGAGAGCATGGTACATTTTAGGTAGAAATAGCTGACACTCTGGAAGTTGTGAATCAAGCAACTCCATCCCACCTCCGTACTATTTAATTAGGGGCCGTATAAAGTCTCGCCATCAATCAGCCAGAGTATATTATACATATATATTGCTGGCGAGACAAGGTAGGAGTTGGGATGAGAGAATAATTAGCTATTATTGTAGTTGCATATCAGGGCAACGAACAGTCGGATGTTGTGCCCACACTATGACCATTGTCTGGTATTTGGGCTGGGCTCGGTATCAAGATAATATTGAAGGTCCAGCATCATTTCTGGATGACATTATTAATTAGAGATGATGTAGAAAATGAGGATGAATAAATAAGAAATTGTAATATATTTACTAGTTGTTTTATTTAAAAACATTAACCTCCTTTAAAAACGATTTGTATGTAAACTGCAGGTTCATCAGATTCCATTATACATCTCACTTTCCTGTGAATGTAATTGAGGTTTTCTTTCACACAGGTAGTATGTAGGTACTTCTTCCTGATTTTGCTAATAAAATATAGTCCCTATGATTTAAATGTAGTCCATTGCTTTTTCGGAAAGGGACATAGGTATTGCACACTGGATTGTCACATCTTCCATCACAGTCATCCTATTACCGTATTTTCCGTGTTTCGATATTTAACACAACGATAGAATCTGTATGCACTTTTGTGGGTATTCTCTGCGACATGCACGGCAAAAAGTTCTGATGATTAATACAAAACGCTCTGCACGTGCACACCCCTGTCGTCGTTGTTTCTTTAATGGTGATGATGATGCGAAACTGATCCGTGGGCCCGTGGCCCGTGGGTCAGGCCAGCCAGACGCCCTACAGTGACCTTTATTATTATTTATTATGATAGGTACGAAATAAATGAATTTGATCTGTTTTTTCTCTCAATGTCATTCTAATGACGTTAGCTGTCAGACGTCAAAATTGACATATGATTTATGTGTTGCGATTATTAAAGCTGAAAATCTAGTCTAAACGTCGCAACCAAGGTAAATTAAAGGAAATGTACAGTTGGAAAATACTATGTTTTTAATAATCTATTCTATGATGTTGCGTACACATCCCGGCCCGAGCTTCATAGTAACGTGAAACGTCTCCTTTAACAAAGAAAATTTAAAGTGGTCTGAATAAAACGTATCCTGTGCCCTACAAAATCTATTAAGCCGTTTTTAATACAGACGGAATGAAAGGATATTCATATGTTTATGTACCCCCGAAAACCTTTACGCTCCGTTTGAGTAGTAGGGTAAACATTTAACTTGGATTTCAAATATATTTTCTTCAGTTTCATTTATTTATAGAAATAATAAAACCTTGACATTTTCAAATTATTGTCCAAGCTCGCCAATGTAAAGAATTGACCAGCGTGAACCAACACCGCCTATACTGTATTCACATGGGGCACTCCACTTCCATCCACTCGAGGCTGATGGTACCTACGCTGGTTTAAAATATTCAGAAACGATTGAATCTTCTCCCGGACACCATAAGATACCATTGATATAAGTTTGAATTCGTGGAATGTGCTTGTAAAACAAAGAAAAAGCCGATTGAATCGATATTCGTTTGTATTATTCATTGATCGGAAGATATACCTAAGTAAATCGCCTATAGACCTAGCAATTACTGAGTTACGTATTTACATATCTCAAGACGACAGAGGGGAAATTGAAATGGGTAGTCAGTTTACTTTAAAGTAACTAACTTACAGTTTCCTTTGCAAATAAATTGACATTACTTGACCACATCAAATACCTTAATTTTTGATGTTACGATTCTACGAACCCATGTACGATCCAAACGATTATTTTAAAAATCACAGAAAATACTTAAAAAGCTATATGAAATAGGAACTGATAAACAATAATATGATATTTTAAAAAGTAATTTCAGCACAACACTTTCAATACCTAGTTCTTCCCTTCTAAACCAGATACAATCCCATGACCTGTGACAGTACTCTAATCACAAAGTATATCAATATTACCCAATAAAAACGTCAAAATCGAATCAGCGTCCCCTCGGGTCAATCAGGCGCAATATTATGTCCTACAAGCCAAGCGCTACACTATACTATGTTTGCCGCTTTACCTTGTGTCAAGGTAGTTGTATGTAGTTATGCAGTTATCAAAGTATTTGTTTATTTGGTGCTAATTTACACAACTGAATTGTTATTTTAGATCGATAAGTTGATAAGATAAGCCTATTTTAGCACGTTGTTGTTGAAAAATAGATCCTTTATTTTTCCAGCATTTTTTTATATCATAGGTGGCAAACGAGCAGACGGATCACCTGATGGTAACCGATAATCGCCGCCCATAGACACCCGCAACACCAGAGGAGTCACGAGGTGCGTTGCCGACCAATTGGTAAGCCCTTGGCATTTTCTCACCTAATGGTAAGTGATGATGATGCCGATGATGGAAGCGGGCTTACCAAGATTCCCCAACGCAATGGGGAACTAGCTATCTTATCTTCATGCCGGAACACATGAATGCTGGTAACATTGATGTTTGGCGGCAAGACTGATAAGATGGTTGTAGCTAGCCAGGCGGGCTCAGAAAATGCCCTACCACCAACCAAGAGAAAAAACTTGTTTTCACGAGTAGCTGAATTTCAGTAAATGGTCTAAGGTCGGACATCAAATGTGTTAATCATTAAGCAATATTTGACTCATTTATAGAAAATTACAAGTTGTTCTTAATTTACTTCTAGCGTAAATTGTTAACATCTCAACAATATGCTGCTGGATATATTAGTTCCCCTGCCGATACCGTAGGGGCACGGGTCGCGCCCCTTCTATTTAGCCGACACGTGATTACCTATGAGTGTATTATGGCCGTGAACCGGCTTCTTAGCACCTATTTATTGCTTCGACGATTGATGAAAACTATTAAGGCGTTAAGTATCACCAAATCGGAATATTCAATTCAAATTCTTGAAATAATGGTTAAAGCTATCACCACGGAAAAAATATATAACATACTTGAAACAATATAAAACAAATTGCCTTGAACAGAATCATAAAAGTCACAAAAACTTTGATGAAAAAAAATATCCTGTAAACCCTGTATTTTGCATTAATTGCAAATTCTCTCGGAAACACAATATTTGTTTACGTTGAAACCAACACACAAAAATTGGCCATTTTAATACCTTCAATTTACCTTGAACGGATTTTTTAAATTTATTTGAAAGCCAAGAAAAGTAATAAAAACATCGAAATCCCGAGAATTTTGCGTTCGGCCTTGACTTATCTGATCTGAACTTAAAATGAGTGGCGTTACGGTCGATATTATATTATCATGAATCAACCTGCTCAGATTGACTATACGTCGCGCCTTAAATACAGTTTTTCTACTTGGAAGAAATAACAATGACGTGTAATGACGACAGACAGTGTAAACTGAAAATAGTTTTTGTCATTGAGTCGAAATATTCCTAAATAAAGTAACTAGTGATTGAATAAATAAGTATGTATTAGTGTGTATTAGTCATGGAAGATTTAAAGCAACAAATTAAAAAATCTCACTTGAAAGTAAAAACTAAAAATTGATTCTCTCCAAAACCACAGCTGATTTTCACCAAACAAAGTGACAAAAACCGGATTCAAATAGGTCCACCCACTTAGGAGCTGCGATGATAAACACACACAAAGATATACAAACACGTAGTCGTGTACGCATTAAAGTTATATTTTCCGTCGGGGCTTAAAATAGTATTGGAATAAAATGCTTTATTTATTTTTTTGTAATAAACAAGTATCATATATAATGGTCATGGTTGAGCTATCTCCGCATTTTTTTCAGCTGACATAAATATAATATTGCACTCAATCTTTTTTATGTATTTCTTGAAATAAATATTATGAACCAAATGTTCAAAAACTATGTTGTTCTGCATACTATGAAATATTTACTGACGTTGTAGATCATAGAATAAAAGTTCTTACGGACAATAAGTGCAACTGTTAGTTATTGCGTAAAATGGCATGCAATAAACATTTGAAATAGATGGACTTAAGGCCTTCACAGTGATTTCAAACTTAATTAAACTTGTGTTTGCAGCTTACGTAGATTAAGACATTGTAAAAAGACTTTACAGAATGCCCATATAATTTTTGAAGTCTCCATACAAAGTTGGCTGATGGTCGATTTTTTAACGACCAGTGCCCGACCAGTGTATACGCTATGTGTTGTTTACGTGACGAATTAAGTATGGGTTCTTTGAGAAAGTTGTTCAGTTTCATCGATAGAGAAATAAATGTTTTAGTTTACGAGAGCGGTATGATTCTAGAAACATCCCTTCCAACTAGCCAACGGAAAACCGCTGAGTAAGTCAATAAGGGACCATAAAGTAAATCTGTCATTTTTGTCTCCGAATGGGCAGTTTCCCCGGAAGGAGAGAGTGTTGCAGCCGACGGCGCGTGAACGAGGGGAGTGTGTTAGAAACAGGATGTCAAAATAAAAGTACCTATAAGCTCCATCAAGCTTAAGCAACACAACAAATAACTAAATAAAGAAGGATTAAGAAAAACTAACATTAAATTGATTTAATTGGAAATAAAAAATATTTTAAAGCAAAAGCAAATATCCTTTAAAAGACTCAAGTTCAAAGCTAACAGATAAGTAAGTAAAATTATAATTGCAAAAAGACAAATTAAGATATTTTTTGAAATAGGAATGGTATCTTGTTATAGAAAAATTACCTATATGTAATTCAGATTGGGGTTACTTAAAATCAAGGAAATAAAAGAAGAAATTATACAATAAATTATTATTTTTATTTTAATCTTTTTTTGTTACCTAATACAAAGTTCCTACCACATGGAACTTGTATACTCAGCGTTTCAGAAAAGTGTTAGCGAAACGAGAAGAAACACTGAGTCGGAAAGAAACTCACTTCAACACATTTTTTAAAAAAGGTAATTAAAAATCTATTACAAATATTATAAATTATAAAAAAAGAAGTACCGTAAAATGTGGCATTTTTATCACTCTTATATTCACATATCTCACAAATAGTTACAAATTTAAACTGAATCGGCTTTCTTCAAACACAAGAACATATTTTAAAGAAATATCACATTTAGCCAGAAAATAAGTTATCAAACATAGTTACAGCTTAAAATACTTATCGTTAAATGAAGGCCGAAGAACTTAGCAGTAGGTACAACTAGTTGATTTCTCACGAACAAAATGTCCTGAATTTTGGGATCAGCCCTTTTTATGCCACTCGGCTTCAGATTATTTTACAGTTAAACGATTTTACCACTCTTAAATTTTAAACCAATACAATAAATTCTCGAATCAGATTGGATAACCAATCAGAGTTACTGACCAATAAGAACTTAAATCTAGGACTCCCAAAACATTGTTAACATTTTGATATTATTATAATTACATTTATCTATTTTTTCAAACTTATAAACCCATTGGTTAAATCAATAAAACAATTTATGTAACTGTTACTTTTCACAAAAACACAATATTCTAGCAAATTTAGAAATAAACCATTCAATGACTACATATCTATGCAGTATTGCCAATTCTGTTTGTTCTTTCAGACATTTATATTAATGTTGCCATTTTGTCTCAAAATTCCTAACAAAAATTAGGACATGCGGGACAGTACCTCGGAGGGCCATGCTTGTATCTAGGTATGTATTTCATTCATAAAGTCGTTGGTTGAAACTCAGAGGGCCTTGCTCCTTTCCAGGTACATCTTTTCATTCGTAAATTGTTGTTATAATTCTTGGGAATTGTATAAAAAATAGTCTACAATAAATAAATAGGTATTGTTTCGTTATGTAAGTGCCAACTAGGCTAACTTTTACAATAAGGTGTTCTCTTTTGAAAACATGGTTTATGGATTCATTAATATTATAATTTAGAGTAGGTTCCATAGAAACCTTTTTTTATGTACAGGATAGCTCAAAAACCCGACTGCATATAAAATGTATGTCTATCATACGAATCTAACGATAAAACGAACATAAACCTGAAAAATATTACCCTGAGTAAACGGGTAAAAAATATCTACATACGTTTTTCTCAAAATTCTTTGAAACCCATAATAGAAGACCAAGTTATTTTTCATGTAACGTAAACATCACGTTTTTGAAGATTTGTGGTGTGCAGGTTAACATATTAGTTGAGGTTAATTGTCGATTTGTCTTAGTTGCGAATATTTTGTAACGCCTGGTCGCTCCCTCCGTATCTGGCATTCAATTTAGTCAGTACTATATCACACGTCATGCCCGTTTTACGCTTAAACTTTTTAGACGCACGTTACATTTATTGAGATCTTTCGGATTGGTGATTTTGAATAATAACTTCTTTGGGGTTTAATTTTATTTTTGTCCAGTTTTGTTTTGTAAATATGTATTATGTTTTTTGCTCGACTGCCCCAGAAAGAGGATTACGTTTTACTTTTTAATAAAGCTTGTAGCTGGATAAAAAATCTTCTTTCTTTTCTTTTTCTTTGTCTTTGTAATGCTGAGATATTTCATTGAATCCACACTTAACTCTAGATTAAGTTTATAAGAGCATAGTGGTAACTGCATCGCCCGTGGATTCCTTTTGTAAGGTTCATAAATACCCAGATAAAAAAGCGACTTCAAAAGTAATTTGTATATCCAAGTTATACAAAGGAGGGGTATCGATAAGGCCTTATTTTCGCCCCATCCCCGACATGAATTATTATATGTGTATTAGGTTTACATGATAGTGAATAGTAATATGGAATGAATGATATGCCAGAATATTTTCATTTAACATATATTTTGCAGTTCATATTATTATTATAGGAAGGTTTTATGAAAAGGTGAAATCATGAGTTTAATCAACTTTATTTGGGTAATTTCGAAATTTTTTCAACATTTTTAATCCTACACTCCGCATTTAGTCTTCATTCTCGCCACTCCCACGTCCTCCAACATTTGCATCCATCAAATAACAAATTGTAGTCGCACGGGACTCTTTGGGTACTATGATCTTGATATCTGCAGTTACTTAAATACCAGATTACGGAGCCAATATGAGCGCAACAACCAACAAGTCTTGCCTTTACTTTGCATTGACAGTACTAGAGTATTATAGTGGTGGAACTGTATTGAATCCAAAGAGAGTATATTTTAGACGCTGTATGCCTAGATTGAATTTATATTCTCAAAATATCACTCGATTCTTTATGTAAAAATATTTTCTCTGTCACTCCTGCACGTCACCGTCAAAACAACGAAACGACAATGTGTATATTATTGAATCTTTTGAAATTGTAAAATGGTTTCATTTGTATTTATCTATCTATAGATATCTATGAGCGCAGGGTGGAAGCAATGTAATTTTAAAATATATTGTACAGTAACATAAGAGAATTGAAATAATATAAAAAAGAAAGTGCTTCTCATATGCGCTCTATACAAAAAAAATGAAATGTTATTGAAAATATATAATTTTGAACGAAAATCACGGTTAGACCGAAGTTTAGCGTCCCACAGCTAATATTAATTTTAGGGTTTTTTCTTTAATATACATATTTTCTTATTAGGTATACAGTCTACTTTCTGGATGTATAAGCTTGTATATAGATCAACTGATCGTTGAGCTCAGTAGCACCGGCATCGGTTGTCATATAGACGGAGTGTGCATTAATAATATAAACTCCGCAGATGACATGGTGCTGCTGAGCCCATCGATCGCGGCCCTAAGGCGTTTACTCGCCATTTGCGAGGGACCCGCGGGGGCCCAGGCATGTACTCAGGTATAATGCCAAAAAGAGCGAGTTAATGGTCTTTAAAGCTGGCACCAAAAACTACTCTAATGTGCCGCCAGTATTGTTGTGTGGAACTCCTCTTAAACAAGTATCTGCATTTAAATACCTTGGTCATTGGGTCTCTTCGGACCTAAGAGATGACCTTGACATTGACCGGGAACGAAGGGCGCTGGCTGTCCGGTGTAACATGTTAGCCCGTAGATTTGAACAGTGTAATAATGAGGTTAAAGTTACTCTATTTAAAACATACTGCCAGTCCCTCTACACGTGCAGTCTGTGGGTTGACTACACGCAGCGGACATACAGCGCCCTTCGCGTACAGTACAACGATACGCTGAGGATGTTGCTGCGGCGGCCGTGGCACTGCAGCGCCTCCGCCATGTTCGCGGAGGCGTGCGCGGACGGCTTCCACGCCGTGGTGCGCAAGTGCTGCGCCTCCATGCTGGCGCGCCTGCGAGCCAGCCGCAACACCATCCTCAGCACGCCCGCTGACCGATTTATTGCCCCCCCTTTTGTGTCACTGGGCTCGCCTGCACACTACCATTAACACTATCCTATAGCGCTCTGTGTACCAACCATATAGCCCAATTTCATTTTATTTATTTCTTGACATTTTCATTTTGTATTACTTGTTTTATTTGGTATGTAACGTATTTTTCAAATTTAATCGCAATAATTTATTGCTGTTAATCCAATAGTTATATTCTGACATTATTTATTTATTTGTTTTCATTTACATTGACATAATCTATTAGTTTAATTTATAATTTATTTCACTAACCTAGGCTAAGTTTAGTAACCAATTATGGATCTGTGTAATCTGAGAAATTAAATAAATAATAATAGTCGGGGATTTAGTGCGATGAATCGTTTTATTTTGGATCCGGCGTTCAAACTTGGCACAGTTGTTCTCTAGGCCGTTCTGAGTGGATTAAGCCCGGGAGCCATCGGGAGCCATCCCCCGTTTGGCAGGGGGAGGGGGGTAAAGTTTGTTTCTGCCGCGCTCCATTTGTGGGCTTATATATCCAAAACTATTGGTATTAGGGCAAGTAAAGTATCATTTTCGTATGATTCAAGGATACGGGATTCATTTCTGTAACAAAAATATGACTTTCCATATATAAAAAAAAAGAAATATTTGATAAAACGTATAAAACACGACTACCTTTTTTCAGCATATGTGTCGATTAATTTTTAATGGTCTAAGATGATAGCATGAAAAAAATATATTCTGAAAGCCACACTTCCTAGCATTATAAAAATATAAATTTCATTAGAATATCATAACAAATATTTAGTGAAAAAAATAAAATCCAATGCGTGGCAGCGTGGTATAAAACGCGCGGTCCGCGCGGTTCTAAATTTCAGCAGTTATATTTCTTTTTTTTTCTTCTATGAAACGTATTTTTTTTTGTTGCAGTGATGAATTTGTCATCCTTGAAATATCAGAATATGATATCGGACTTGCCCTAGTACCTATAGTTATGGAGATATAAGGCCCAAAAGAAGCGCGACTCAACAAGTAAACGATGAAGCGTGGGTGATTTTTTTCCACATATGTGTTGATTAATTTTTAATGGTCTAGGATATTAGCATGAAAAAAATATATTCTGAAAGCCCCATTTCCTAGGATTATAAAAATGTTAAATTCATTAGAATAGCAAAATAAATACTTCGTAAAAAAGAAATTATTTTGATGCTTGGCAGAGTAGCATAAAACGCGCGGTTTTAGTATCTGTTGTTCGTAAGTAAATAAAATTAATCATCTAGCGCCCAAAAATGACTGTTAAGTAACATAATATAAATAGGTACATAATATTATTATTTAAATATTTCTCACACGCACAAAATATTTGTCACGTAGAACAAAAAATATTTTCCTTAAAAAAACATATATGAGAAAATCCGAAAAATGTGACTATTTCTCATACGAATTATGGTGGTTTACTATCTATCAGCCGAAAGACTGCTGGACAAAGGCCAAGGATTTCCACAACAACCGGTCCTGTGCGGCTCGCATTCAGCGGCTTCCCGCAACCTTCACCAGGTCGTCGGTCCACGGAGTCGGAGACCTGCCCACACTGCGTCTTCCGATGCGCGGTAGCCACTCGAG
The DNA here is from genome assembly GCA_958295455.1 of Coleophora deauratella. NCBI lineage: Eukaryota > Metazoa > Arthropoda > Insecta > Lepidoptera > Coleophoridae > Coleophora > Coleophora deauratella. The sequence goes on from OY282401.1 coordinate 15,973,178, forward strand.
AACTTTACTGCACCAACGGCCATCTGTTCTACGACCTATGTGCCCTGCCCACTGCCACTTAAGTCTAGCAATTCTAAGAGCTATGTCGGTAACTTTAGTTCTCCTACGTATCTCCTCATTTCTGATTCGATCACGTTGGGAATCACCAAGCATAGCACGCTCCATCGCCCTTTGGGTGACCTTGAGCCTTCTTATGAGGCCTATAGTAAGCGACCATGTCTCGGATCCATATGTCGTCTCATCACTGGCAACACACACTGGTCAAAGACTTTTGTCTTGAGACACTGCGGTATTTTGGACGTTACGATATTGCGGAGCTTACCGAACGCTGCCCAGCCGAGTTGGATTCGACGATTGATCTCTTTCTCGAAGTTGGACCAACCTAACTGGACTGTTTGTCCCAGGTATACATATTCGTCAACAACTTCGAGTGTAGAGTCTCCAACCTTCAGAGGAGTGGGTGTAACACGGACGTTTGACATGATTTTCGTCTTATCCATGTTAATTTTAAGACCCACTTGTTGGGAGACTCTACTGAGTCCATCGAGCATTGCGCCTAGGTCCTCCAAGGTCTCAGCCATGATAACGATATCGTCAGCAAATCGAAGGTGAGTGATGTACTCGCCATTGATGTTGATGCCGAGTCCTCTCCAGTCCAGAAGCTTGGAAACGTCTTCCAGTGCGGCGGTGAACAGTTTCGGAGATATAACGTCTCCCTGTCTCACCCCACGCTACAGCCGGATAGGTTTCGAATTCTGACCCTGGATCCTGGACCGACGTGGTGGCGTTTTCCTACAAACACTTCAATACTTCGATGTGTATCGATAGTCAATTTGGCACCGTTGGACTGTAACACAGCCCAGGTCTCGATCGAACCAAAAGCTTTCTCATAGTCCACAAACGCCATTATACTCTTCGGTCTTCTGTATAATCTGCCGCAGCGTATGTATGTGGTCTATGGTATAAAAGTCTTTTCGGAAACCAGCTTGTTCGGGAGGCTGGAAGTCGTGAAACCTGAGTGCGAGACGATTTGTAATGACTCTCGACATGGCTTGTAGACATGGCTTGTAGACATGGCTCAGGAGTGAGATGGGTCTGTAATTCTTCAGCAGAGTCTTATTACGCTTCTTGAAGAAGAGCACCACTAGATTTCTGTACCATGCTGTAGACGTTTTTCCCTCGAGAATGACGGAAATGAATAACTTCTGAAGAGCTATAAGTATCGGTTTTCCACCTGCTTTCAGAAGCTCAGCAGTAATTCCGTCATCACCCGGTGCCTTCTTGTTCTTAAGCTTTTTGAGAGCCATTCTTATCTCGCACAGGCTGACGTCTGGGATATCTTCGGTATAATGTCGGCTCAATCCGGCTCTCTGATCTTAAGCCAGATTACTGACAGGCAAGGATGTAGTCGTGTATAATTGTCCGTAGAACTTCTCAACCTCTTCCAACAGCTCGGACTTGGACGACACGACTCTGCCATCCTCGATCTTCAGCTTTGCCAGCAGACAGATTCCTTGCCAAAGCACATCTCATTAGGTGGTGGCTGAAAATCAGTGTCCCGTCCTTGGGCGGGGTAACAACACTGAGCCGTGGCCCATTTGTGATCGCTGCAGCACACACACTAGGCACATCATAGATATTTAAGTTTGCTTGTTTTTTTCTTTTTTTACTTATTATTTATTTTTTTTTGTTTTTCCTTATTTATATTTTGTTAATATGTTAATTACGTTTTCGACCGTCGGGTAGGAGTTTTAAAAAAAGGAGATTTTGTCCTTTACACTTTTAATTAGTAAAATGGTTACATAAATGGCTTAAACTAATTAATTAACTAATACGTCCTGTCGCTACGGCGATCGTGCGAACAAAGGCGGTGTCTTAATGTCCGAAAGTTCCATGTAAAACGCTTAATGCACTTTCAGCAGATTCCACTAACACTTGCGAAATTCACTGTTGGTCACATAAAGATATGACGAGTTATACACGGTAACACCTTCCCCCTTAGAAGAGCAACTATTTGCGAAGATTAAGAGCAAATATTGCGGCTCTACGATCTGGAACAGATGTTTCAGGAACCTCCGAAGTGGTAGTATCAAATCCTGTCATTTCTATGTTGGTCTGCGACGTCGATAGTATAGCTGCATTATGCTGTCGGTGACGCAGGTAGTACAGGATGATAAGTACACCTGCACTTAATATTGCGATGCTGTATAAAGGTAACGTTGTATGATAGATGCTTGACAAATCCACGGATTCAATCTTCTCAGGAACTTCCATTAGTATTTGATTTTGAATATCATGTAACTTGCTCAAATCAATTGTAGTAAAGTTGTAACGTGGTAAGCGATTCTCGGTATTCTCAGCAGTTACTGACTGAGTTGATATTAATTCGATGGCGTGTCCAAGTATTTTGTCATCGACGTTAATTACTGTGAACTCAGGTGTTCTGATGTGGCAGTTTCGTGGTACGGTTGCGAAATAGCTGCCTTGCAGTAAGCGACGTTCTTCTTGTTCACATGACATTTCTACCTTGGTAGGTTTTGGGAAGGAGATGATGAAATGCTGACTGTCGAGCTCCAAAACGGCTTCTTTGAAAAGTGTGACTGATGTAGGGTGACAAAGATTATCCGATTCTAGTTGATATAGCAGATGATAGATGCAATCTCGATGAGAGCGTCTCTGATGTATTACTTTCTGCTCACAGACATACCAAGTATCAATCTTCGGGCATTCAGCCTCCATGTACACAAATTCTTCTACATTGGTTGCTATGTACGGGAATGGAGGTAGGATAATTTCAGATTTTTTATTAGGGACGGGACAAAGTCTATAAAAGTCATAGGATACTGATAATAAAATGGGGAACTTAAGGACAAGCACTAATTTGTCTTCAACGAAGTAAGAACCTAATTTTATCAAACTATAATAATATCTAGTATCCAAATTTAATATTTGGTTAGAATTATATAAAGTATTTAATTTCCTTAACATACTTCGCATTTCCGCAATGGATAATACGGAGTGGTGCATATTACCACTGTGACTAAAAGCTAAAACGTTTTCTAATCTAATTAATTCTAAAGTAAGGTCCTCTATATTCTCTCGAAGTACATCGAACATTTGCGATAAAAGAATGTACTGAGTCGAACTTTCGTTACTATTTTTGCTCAATAGATAAGACACAACTTGCTCGAGCTTTCGCTGATTACTGCTCAAATTACTCATAACATTAGCCTGTTGTAGTATTAAGTTTTTACTAAGGCTGATATGCCTATTTAAATTATTTGATAGGCTTTCGTCATTTTTCTGCAAAACTTTGATCGCATTTTCAAACCTTATCGCATCTTCGTGATCGAGATTTCCGGTTAAACTTTTTATTAACGTGCCCAAGGGATCGATAAGACCACGTTTCATTCTTTTGGGTTTAAAAGTTTCTAAATGAGAATAAATTTTATCAATTTTACTGAAAAGATAAGAAATTTGGTATTTAAACACAGAATAAAACTGATTACTTAGCTTGTTAAGAGAACTAGTAAGTTGGGTTTTTAGCGAGTCAATCTGGTTTTGAATTTTAGTTAAATTAATTTCTTGTAGAAAAACATGGTCATGGGATGCGATTCTAGTTTTGCCTAAGTTAAAGGGTAACAAGCCAGGTCCGTCAGACAAGTCGTCAAGTCGGATGTTCTTTACTGCTTGATGCTCTGCTTGTGCTCGGTCCAGGGTCGTTGTCAGTATTAGAGTCCTGCAACAACGTAGGTTTTTTAATTTGCTTGGAGCGTTTTAGTCTAGCTTTTGCGACGGGGCCTGATTTCCTGGAAGTGTAAATATGAATCGGTAAGTTCGCGATAACTGTGTCTCGTGTATAGCGCGGAGCGAGCTTTTGTCTTTGAGCTGCTGGGTTTTTAATAAACACCTGCTGGTCTTGGTCATAATCCGTTTCAGGTTCTCGGTCAAGGTTACGTCGCGTCATTATTGCTGTTCGTTGGGAGTACGATGAGTCATGTATGATGTTATACACTGTCTCCATTTTACTACGGTGATCTAGTAAGTACTGTTGCATTAGTCGTTCCGATAAATTTAAGTCTGTTGGCTCCCGTGGGTCAAAATGTCCAGATATTAAATCATAGGGTCTACATTTCGTTAGGCTGTGCACTGAGCTATTATATGCAATAAGTGCGTAAGGGACTAAGTTTAGCGCTGATTGGTTTTTGTGTTGCAACTTTAACAATCGAAGGTGTTCTAGGAGAGTACTATGGAATCTTTCTATAATTCCATTCTCATGTGGGGCGTTTGCAGCTACCGTATGATGTTGAATTTTGTGTAACTTAAAGAATTCGGCTACAACTTGATTTGTAAATTCTGTTCCTTTGTCTGTAGTGAGTATTAACGGGAAACCGTGATGGGTAGAAAATGTCAGGAATGACCTTAGGATATTAGGGGCGGTACAGTCAGGCATTCGATACACTTGAGCGTATTTTGAGAACGCATCTATGATGGACAAATATTTTTCCTGCTCGATAGTGATGACGTCAGCGTGTGCTAGCTCAAATGGTCGTGATGGTGGGGGTACTATTTGAAACTGGGGTCTAACAGGTACGCGATCGTACTTTGCTTGATTGCATACATCACACTGATTTATGAAGTCAGTTATGTATTCTTTCAGTTTTGGCCAAAAATATCTTTGTGATAACGATAGGTATGTTTCGTTAATACCTCTGTGGTTAGTTTTCCCTGTGTGGTACTTAGATATTATATCTTGTTGAACAAGATAATCAGATATATTTTGTATTTCATTTTTAGTTAGAAGTAAGTTCATTGCTGAATTTTTGAATGTACGCTGAAGTACAGGTACAATGGAGTACATTTTATCTATAGGCTGAACCAAAATAGCGGTACGCAACTTGGGGTCGATGAACTTTTTTACTACCGAAATTAAATCCTGTTCTAATTGATTTTCCGAAATTTCGACAACTGTTCTTCTAAAGGTTTCAAATGGGGTGGTTGTTTTTGGTTTACTCTTAACTGAGTTACTGGAAATTCTTAGAACAAGCTGACGCTTAAATTTGTTTAGTGGGTGTTCGGAGATAGGGATGTCGAGGATAGGGCTTTCGGCTGATGTGTGTGCTGTTTCTGTAGCACTGGCTTGGTCATCCAATTGATTATTATTTTCTAGGGGAACATCAGGGATTGGACTACTTAAGGGTCTTAGACTGGGGGCAGTATCTGTTGAGGATATACTGATTAAAGGCCTGTCATCAGGGGCTGTGACTGTCGATTCGGAGTCCGAAATATTAACAATCATTGACGCTTCTTCATTGTTCAATTCAATACGCGATAGCGCATCTACATTTGTGTTAGCTTTTCCCTTTTTGTAAATTATTGTGTAATTATATTCTGCTAGCTTTAGTCTGCACTTAGTTAGGAAAGAATTTGATTCCTTTACGTTCATAAGCCATTGAAGTGGTTTATGATCTGTGTAAATTTTGAAACATCTGCCAAATAGGTAAGGCCGAAAATATTTGACAGCCCATACTATTGCTAGGAGTTCCTTTTGAATAGTAGAGTAATTAAGTTCACTATCGTTAAGCGTTCGCGACGCATAAGCGATTGGTCTATCCGAACCAATTTGTCCTTGTGACAGAATGGCGCCTATTGCGACATTGGATGCGTCTGTGGTAAGGATAAAATCCTTGGAAAAATCAGGATATTGCAAGATAGGGTCATTCAATAGGAGGGTTTTACAATGTTCGAAACATTGTACGTATTCCGGAGTTAATCTAATTTTAGCGTCTTTTTTTAGGCATTTGGTTAAAGGTTTTGTTGTATGTGCGTAATTTGGAATAAATTTCCGGTAATAGCCAAGTAAACCCAAAAATCCTTTAATTTGCTTCGGTGTTTTTGGAATAGGATAATTCAAAATTGCAGTGACTTTGTCGGGGTTCGGCTTAACTCCATCAGGTGTAATCACGTGACCTAAATAAGGTGTTTCGCATTTCATAAACTCGGACTTATCCATTTGTAGTTTGAAATTTGACTCTCTGAGGCGTTCAAATATTGTGCGTAAGTTAACTATATGTTCCTGCAAGGATGTAGAAAATACAAGGATATCGTCTTGGTACACAATACATATGACATGTTGCAACCCGCGAAGGACATTGTCCATGACGCGTTGGAACGTCGAGGGACTGTTTTTCAGGCCCATTGGCATTCTGAGAAACTCAAAATGACCATTTCCGTCAGCTACGCTAAATCCGGTCTTGTGGATGTCAGCTGGATCCATTTCTACCTGATAAAATCCAGAGGCTAAATCCAAGGTCGTGAAGTACTGACAGCGTCCTAGCTTATCAAGGATATCATTGATATTAGGGATTGGATATTTATCATTGATGGTTTTTTCGTTAAGCTTACGAAAGTCAACGACTAATCGCCACTTTACTTTTCCAGATGCATCTGCTTTTTTAGGAACGATCCAGATCGGAGCGCTCCAGGCGGAGGTCGAAGGTCTAATTATTCCTTGATCGAGCATTTTTTGAATTTATTCTTTAACTTCCTGCCTATGCACATAGGGATATCTATAGGTTTTACTGTGAACCGGGACTTCATCAGTCGTATAAATTTTGTGTTTAATTTTGTTTGTGAAGGTCAAGGGTTCGCCTTCTAGGTAAAATATATCGGAATACTCCTTGCATAATGCAAGTAAATTCGCCTTTTCTTCGGAATTCAGGTGGTCAGTCCGCAAACGCGACAATATTTCTTGGAACCGCGCATCGTTTCTATAGTCATCGGGTAGCGGTACAGTCTGTTCGTTAAATATATGTGCGCATATTGGGTTAGAAAGGCTAAAAATCATGTCATTGTCTGTCGTATTGGATACCTCAATATAGGCGTGTCCGTCTTGTGCATGAGATAGGCATTCGGTTATTTGGCATCCACAAATTATTTGAGGGTCTATCAAGATATTGCCTGTTTGGATGTTAGTTGGCACCCTAATTAGTTGACTTGACTGTGCTGGTATCATAGTTTCAAGTAAGTTCACACTATGTGAATCATACATTTGAATAGGGTTGACTGCGAATTCTGTTTTAAGTGTATGGGTCTTAAGGTCAATTTTGGATTGAAATTGTTCTAATAGATCCCATCCAATAAGCCCATCAAAATAATTATGGAACCTATATACATACATTTTTATAGGTTTTTGCATCTTGAATTCTGGGAAACAGGGGATCATTATCGAGAAGTTGTTTTCAGTCGTCGCATGAATATTGGTAACTACGAACGGGTCATAGTACAAAGGTAAGTGAGGAAAAAATTTTTTCACGGCTTCGGGGCTGATAAACGATTTATTAGCTCCTGTGTCAATCAAAAGTTTCAGGGGTGGATTCTGAATTTGTATGTATGGGAGTTGTCTTTTGTTTTGTAAGTTTAATTCTATTTGTGGGGTTTGATAGTTGGGGCCTTGAGAAAATTTTGTTGTTCAGTTTTAGTCTTAGTAGAATTTACAGGTGTCGTGTTTTCAGTTTCAGGGTTAGATATCTCTTCAACAGGTAAGTCGTCATTCTCCATCAGTTCTGGCTGGTCAAGGTAAGTGTCTGAGTAATAATCATAGTAGTACTGTTCGGGAATGGGGTCGTAATAGTCATAGTAGGGTTCATAGTCATAGGTTTCATTTAAGTTAATCTGTTTAGGGCCAGATTGTCCGGTCAGGGGCAGTTGACGTGCAACGGGATAGCTTATGCCACTCATAGGCCTAGGATAATTTTGTTGGCCTTGTTGAAAGTTAGGTCTAGATGGAATTCTGAAACCAGTCGACATGTCTGAACGAGGTAAGGCTCTCATCATTTGTTGGGTTCTCGAGGGCCATTGCAACTGAGGCTTGGGGATGATTGGTTGGGGTGAAGTTATAGGGTTAGGAAAACTATTTGCATGGTATGAGGGTCCTGCAAAATTTGGTCTGTTATAGTTCAAATTTCCAAATGGTTGTGGCAAACTTGCCTGTTTATGGGGCAAGCTATAAATTGGTCTACTTCCGGTCAAATTGTTCTGAGCTGGTCTGTTACGAAATGCTGGTAAATGTCTATTTTGCAAGTACATTACGTTTAATTCTTCTTGGGCAAATTCTAGGGCTAACTCTAGAGTACTGGGACGCATGCAACGTATGCGTGCACCTATTGGTTCGTTTAGGCCGCGTATGAAAGTTTGAAGAGCTAGTTTTTTATAGAGCTCTCGTTTGGCTTCCACTGTAGTTGGAACTGCTTCGTGTAACTGAACATATGTCATTATCGTACTCAGTAAATTTTGTACGCGCTCATAAAATACTTGTGGACTATCGGAACCTTGGGTTAGCAAAGATAGATCGGTATACAAGGCAGTTTCGTCTCTATGGTCTGAAAAACTATTAACCAGAGTTTTGCGAATTCCCTCCCAGTTGTTAGGTAACCCATTTGTGGACAAGGTCCGTGCTGCTGGACCAGTAATTTTATTCAAGATCCCATTCAGTAATCCGGAATTAACTACTCTACTTCCGGGTTCATCACTACTGTAGGTAAGTATCAGTTCATCACATATTTCTAAAAATCTAACTAACACATTTGGATTCCCGTCAAACTCAGGAACGAGTCTGAGGGCTTTCCAAATATTTTCTAACCTATTATCTACACTAACCGACATTTCTTCTTCTTCTTCTAACGTTTCTAGCGATCTAGAACTGTCTACAATACTATGCCGCGGATTGGGCCTAACACTAAATTTCTTTGGGAAGAAAATTTTGATTAATTTGCGTTCCCACACTAAAAACTAAAATTTACTACGGGATTGTAGCAAGGAAAGGAATAGCAACCAAAAATTTGTGTAACTATTCTATGACTCACAGAATCAAGGTAGTCTGCATCGCGAGTAGATCCAGGAAGGTAGTTCTTCGTGCAGATGGGTCCTTCTCCGTCCAACGGTTTTCCCACGTAGATTCGTAGAGGATAGTCGACGCGTCGTCGATTCGACTATCAGGCGGACTGTATTTTAGATGTCGCGCTCTGACCGACTATCCTACCGACTGCGCCAATTACGTTTTCGACCGTCGGGTAGGAGTTTTGAAAAAAGGAGATTTTGTCCTTTACACTTTTAATTAGTAAAATGGTTACATAAATGGCTTAAACTAATTAATTAACTAATACGTCCTGTCGCTACGGCGATCGTGCGAACAAAGGCGGTGTCTTAATGTCCGAAAGTTCCATGTAAAACGCTTAATGCACTTTCAGCAGATTCCACTAACACTTGCGAAATTCACTGTTGGTCACATAAAGATATGACGAGTTATACACGGTAACATGTTATAAGTTTGTATGTTATTATTCTTATTTATTTTTCCTGTGTTTATCATTTTTGTGTTCAAGTTTGTTTTGTGTGTGTGATCACAGCAATTACAATAAATGCTTTATCTATCTATCTATCTATCTTTCGGGATTTTGGAGTTGTATAGGCGGTGGTCGCAGCGTCATCAGTTGTCAAGAACGTAATTTGACGTGGCTTGCGAAGCACGGAAACGGTTACGAGATTAACTCGCCAATGAGAGCCAAACTCATTATGGTTATGTATGACCTTTTCTGAAGTCAGTTAACCTGGGTGATCAACATGGCCACGCAAGTTACATAGTAGACCACCATAATACAATGCAAGTTAGATAGTAAACCACCATAATTGGTATGAGAAATAGTCACGTTTTGCGGATTTTCTCAAATACGTTTTTACTTATAAGGAAAAATATTATTTGTTTTACGTGACAAATATTTTGTGCGTGCGAGAAATATTTAAATAATAATATTATGTAGGTACCTGTTTATACTTTGTTACTTAACAGTCATTTGGGCGCTAGATGATTCATTTTATTTACTTACGAATAACAGATATTAAAACCGCGCGTTTTATGCTACTCTGCCGAGCATCAAATTATATATTTTTTTCACTAAGTATTTATTATGCTATTCTAATGAAATTTATATTTTTATAATCCTAAGAAGTGTGGCTTTCAGAATATATTTTTTTAATGCTAATATCAAAGACGATTAAAAATTAATCGACCCATATGTGGAAAAAAGGTAGCCATCTTTTATACGTTTTATCAAATATTTCTTTTTTTATATATGGAAAGTCATTTTTTTTGTTATAGAAATGAATTTCTTATCCTTTAATCATACGAAAATGATATCTCACTTGCCCTAGTACCAATATTTTTGGAGATATAAGCCCAAAAATGGAGCGCGGCAGAAACAAACTTCCCCCCCCCCCCCCTGCCAAACGAGGGATTGCTCCCGGTGGCTCCCGGGCTTAATCTACTCAAAATGGCCTAGGGAACAACTATGCCAAGTTTGAGCGCCGGATCCAAATTAAAACGGTTCCCATACTAGACGTTGCACTAAATTCCCCACTATAATAATAAAGAAAACATCAAATCGTATACATCATTTTTTTCGTTATTTTGGGGCGAAAATAAGGCCTTATCGATACCCTTCCTTTTGAGTCCATTTATTTTTAATTTTACTTTATATAATATCCCTTGCAGGTTTTAGTTATCTTTATTAATGTTTTTGAAAAGAGAACATTGATAAACAATCTGAGTAGAAATTAGTATACAAGTAATGTGTAAAAAGTTAATTTAGTAAAATTAAGGTAAATATGCCTACTGAACATTATCTTCAAGATCTGAAATAAAATAAGAATGTTTGGAAAGATTTTTACCACGCCAAACTAAGATACAAATAAGCAGTAAAGATCATGTATATTTATTGTATTTTTAATTATCTACCGATATGATTACTGATTAATGTGTAGTAGCAATGTTTAAAATTTATTTAAAAAAATATATGCATAAGTAAAGTTCACAATAACTTTGTATTAAAATGAAAATAAACTTTTTGAATACAATAAATGAATCAAGTGAGTAAAAACACTATTGCACAAGCACAACCTAAAACAGGATAAAAACAAACTATTGTAACGAAATAAGAGAGATACGACCGCCCAATATTATACGTAAATAACATAATTGAGTGTTATAAAAGAACAGAAATAATGATTTTCCTTTATGGTATTTATAATAAGCTACTTAGAGAAGCGTCTAATAAGATCTTAATTGATACCAAATGAAAATATAAAGGGGCCACTCATTGAAGCACTCAAAAATAATGAATTCATCTGTATCGGATGAAAAAATATTCAGGCACCAAATTAATGCTTGACGTATTAGGTATATTACCTATCTATTGTTCTTTGTGAAATATTTTACACATACAGGTGAAAACCAGGTGTGGAAATGTAAAAGACGTATGTATGTAACTTAATAACATTGTTATATAAACATAAACTATAAACATTGCAATTTAAAAACTGTATGTTCGTGCCTCGTGCAAACAAGTGATCGAACAAAAAAATAAAAAGTTATTGATTCTGTTGGTGTTTTGCATTACTTTTAATGTTTTCTTTTATTTTCAAAAATACTTGATATGAAATATCGTATGGAACGGATACAACTATAGGAAGGACAACTATGATCTTTAATTGGCCACAGGATATCGCTGCCCCTAATGAGACACGCTCGGATGGACCGGCTAATTCCAACGTGTATGACAAATTGTATGGAGTAGTTCATATCTGACTAATAAGGGATTGTATTTACTGAGCAGAAAAAAATATTGGTAACATTTATCTGTGTTCTACAAGACCTATTTATACTCAAGTGAGCTTAATGATCTGGCTGCAGGCGGAACTGGGAATATGGAAAGAGTTTTTTACACAATTGGTTTACGTAATGCAAGATTCCCCATCGCAATGGGCTAAATATCTATCTATCGTTATTTGACAATGTATGAAAGTGAGTCAACATTCATGGAGTTCTTTTTATTGCTACTCATTGCTGGGTACGTTTCATCCATTCAGAAAAAAAATCTAAAGTATGATACTCCCGACTCTACTAAAAACATAGTGATTACATACTCCTTCATAATGATGATTTAAGTTACATCTTTTAAAATAATAATAATAATACGCTTTCTCTCCTCGTCGTACTGACTTCCAGCCGACTGTGCTTCTGCTGGAGCAGCTCCTGCCACTTCGCCTAGCGCGAAGTGGTCAGAGTAGCCCAAATGTATACTTCCAAATAATAATAATAATATAATAATATCCGGGACAAATCACACACGGTCATCTGGCCCCAAACTAGGATTCCCTGTATTTTGGGAACCAGAGACTGATATACATACACATATACATTTAAATACATACATATATAGATATTATACACCCAGACTTAGAGCAAAAAATTCTGCTCATCACAGAAAAGTTTGCCGTGTGAGGATCGAACCCACGACCTTTGGATCAGAGGTCAGGATCGGTAACCACTTAGCCACTGAGTCAGATACCGTCTACGTTTAAACAAGACTTGTTGTAAAAAGTTGATAAATAAATTTTCAAAGAATTTTGCGAATTAACTGTGTTTCTTGGAGACTGTTGTTCAAATTCATACCTATCTGAACACCAGTTTGAATCCCAGCAAATATTTTTTAAAACAAGTATACAGTCATAAAATTTGTGTTTTTTTTATCTTATAATGTTAAAATCAGCACGTACCTCGAATTAATTTACTGTAGTTTTTTTTTGATTGAGATGCGATCTAGATTAAGGAAAAAAAATCGAAAATAAGACCTTTGAAAAATTACAAAGTCAAAATGTTTCCTTTTTTTATTGTTCTTTATATTTTAAAGTTCGTTCTGAACTATGTACTATAAATTGAATATTTTTTTCACTTCCTACGTTTAAATTTTTGACTAACATTATTTACAGTAAGTGTACCTAAGCAATTAATTATGTCGTTACTGAGATGTTAACTATTCTAATGTCGACGCATACATACTTTTTCAACTTCTCAACCCGATTATTTATCGTTAATAGCCGTTATTAATTATCGCGAGAGTTCAATACATGGACAAATTCATTTTATTACCTGGGGCATCTGGGGCTGGCTAGTGAGGAATAGAGATTAAATTACTAGCTTACCGAGGAGTAGATTTGATAAGTAGGACTTATATATATTTTAAGGCAAAATACTGTTAAAGAAAAACTATTTTGGTTCAAGAGTATGGCTGTATAGAGCTCTTGAAAAAATTCAGTTAAGTTTTTATATAATCTTCTTCTAGATATTTTCTAGCAGCGCAGCATCTATCTCATTATAGTTTTGCTGCTACTCCCGTCCTCTATAATTATTACACATCTATTTACGAAGAGCATGCGTCGATTTCGATACTGGTCTGTGCTACTTTATAATCGGATACTCATTATTTTTTCCATAATAACTATAAAAACTATAGTTTGGAGTTCTGTTCACTTGTTCTTTATCATGGTTAATGTTGTAGTGCAGTTTTAAAACCAGTTTTTAACGAAGAACGGAGCTTCAGAGTTTCATCAAGTATAATAGGAGTATCTTAAAGATTAAGTACGTTAACAATTTTTTTCTACATGTTCTACGGAGTCACAGAAAATAATTTTGTATTTTGACAATGTTCAACATTAAATCTAAAAATGCCAATCATACAAGTTGTTGAAAAAAGTGCGTTTGTAATTTTAAGGGGTTATACTCAGAATCAAGTATAGAATACAGGAAAAATATTTAAAAAATCCGAACTACATTTTTTTCAGTTTCCCATAAAAATATATATTTACTAATCAGATTTAGTATTGGATGCTGAAAAAAATACATCGGATTTTTTCAATATTTTTCCAGTATTCTAATCTATAATTAACCACATAAAATTTACAACTCACTTTTTAACACCCTGTATAGTTTCATAAAAAAATTAAAGGCTAGGTTTTCACGAACTTCATGACCCTTTTAAAAGCTAAGAGAATCCTTTTTAAATTCATCTTCAAATCAAGGTAGGTTAGGTATTAATTTGAAGGACTATTTCTAGACTAGAAATGTCGTTAGCCGATTGTAGAATTTAGCGATCATGATTCGAGAACACCTTAGATTCGATTTGTTTACATATCTGGTGCTATCGCAAGTCTGTTTCATCAGAGCTCCGGAATATATGGCCTGGTAACCTTTCGACTTGCCGATGATGACAGATTAAAAATAACAACACTGCTGCATAAAAATAAGAAATAAATACTCTTTAATCTGAGATAAAAATACATCTTTCCAATTTAGCGATCAAAACCAATCTAACAACACTTCGGACTCCAAAATCCATCATGGCGTTTTGGCTACAGGCGGTAACAATTAAATGAACGTACATGCATAGACCAAAAACATAATGCACTAGGGCAGTTGGATAAAATGAGGGTTGAAGCTAGAAAGTTTCTCAGTTAGGTAAGTTGAAGTCTGTTTGTTTATTTGTTAACTTTTTATATATAACACAACAAAAAATATATATATATACGTGTATAATTGTGTAAAAGCCTGAACTACATAATCCTAAGATTTACCGGCTCTTAATGGTAAGTCCAACCTTAAATAATACCTTTACCAATGCATGTAACACACATAGTCACTTCAGTTTTAGAAATTCGCAATCATATTGTTATATTTTGATGAGTTATTTTAAGAACTATTAATTCGCTGACTAATGAGAATTTCTACGAAGACTCAATATCTGAGAATTTTTCTAACAGCAGTTAGCTAGCTACTGGTACACATAATACAAGAAATTTATTCAAGGAGAAAACAATAAGATAGATTGAACACTGGTCTGTTCAATCTATCTTTCTATCCCTCCCAGTTTTCTAATGAAAATCAACATCTTCATATGAAAGTAGCTGACGGCATTTCTAGACCGTCGTCTTCGTCGTGTTTCCTGTCAATAAACATAGTTTCTAAATATTTAAAACCATTGAAAATATTTGCAAGCTTGTTTGTTAACAGAAAGTTTGCAAGTGGTGAGCTGTTCTACCATTGAAAAAATGATATTTAATTAATTATTTTCTTTTTCTTTTGTGAACAACTATTTAGTAAACCTCAGAGTTTATTTGTTACACTGAAAACCGGACTAAAACAATCACAAGAACCTTATTTTTATGTGAAGAAAGACCTATAACTAACATTCAATCGGAGACATTTTTTCTTCCATGGGACAGTTCTTTTCATATTTCACACAAGGGACAGTTATGGAATTGAATCCTCGATCTTCGGCTTTTTACCATACATGATGCCCTATATTTTGATAGACCACAGAGTAATAATACTATGAGTGTGCTCACCGGGCCTAGTCTGAGACTGAAGGAGGCGTGCTTGCGCGGAGGCTGCGCGGGCGCCGCAGGCCCCTCATTGGCTTCCTCCAACCAATAGTCCGATGCGCTCTCCGCCCATTCCAGCTTCATCGCGCTGGGGCTCCCGCAAAAAAACAATGTTATAAAATACTCACTAATATACATTGTAAAGATATTTGTATATTTGTACTCAATCATGCAAAAACAGCTGCAAAATAAAAGATTGCAATTTGGTAGAATTTGAGTTTCCACGGAAGGCGCATCAGCGGAACCTAAATCCCGCTCAAAAGAACTTGCGGTCGTTGCGACTATATCAAGGCTTTAATATACGCATAACAAGACTCTACTAAAAAGAACTGAGATAAGGAGTTAAAAACTAATTTTATTCAGCTTTCAAGAAGTTCAGAATAAAAAAATACGATAGTAATACTGTCTGTGGCAGTAATACTGTCTGTGGCATACTTTTTTATTACAAGACAGAAAACGAATTGTGTTTTTTATGATCTAATGTCCTTAACAGTGAACTTCCCGCAAATGTATCCTCTTCAAATCCTAATAATTCACCTGAAGAAATATTTGGACTTTTCAAACGTTACGTAAACTAGAAGTGGGTTTAAAGGCAGAGTATTATTAGTACTAGCTATTTTGTCATGCACACAAATCGTACTTTGCTCCTTGGCAAGAAATCTGCTTGTCACATTAACTAACATTACGTATGGTACGAGCCTTATTTTCTTAGCGCTCGCTCGCCGTAAGGCTTCTAACCGTAAACGTGGCAAACGGTTGAGGATCTAGAAACCAGTTTTCATTTTCATCAACTCGTACTATCTAGGTGGACTTTTTCGAAGATTGTGGGGACAATGTCAATCGCGTTTTGTATAGTGCGTTGTATGGCTTCTGTACGTATTGGTTACAAGGAGAGAATTCGGTTTTTATTTATATAACGAAGGTTACTTTGAGTAGATAACTATTAATTGATACGATATTTTAGAATCAAACGAACTTATCTGTGAAGTTTGATTCCAATTATGCGAGGGTCTCCACCGAAGACGATTTCATTATTTACTTGCAGCAGTACATGAGATGGTGCTATCTTCGTCACACATTTAGAGCTAGAATATATTTAAAAAATAACGATCAGTATCTTCCGTCTCGCTCCCACCCTCAGCGGCAGCCGGCGGTGTGCGCACGACAACCTCATTATTTTCAGAGTTAGAAAATATTTTTTGTGTTATTAGATTTCTTTTTTGTTGTAATACTTTTCGGGGGTATTGGGGGGATGGGACTGAAATCGTCTTCAATTTAAATTTAAATTTCAATTTATTTATTGCATACCATGTGTTTATAAAAATACAGAGGAAACCCTCGCATAATTGGAATCAAACTTCACAGGTAAGTTCGTTTGATTCTTAATTATACTTCGGGTATCCACCGAAGACGATTTCTTTATTTACTTGCAGATGTTCAGAGCATCGTAATATAGTGTTAAATAGTAAACAAAAAAAAAGAAAAGACAGAAGCGAAGTTGTTTCAATCAGCAATATTTCTGCTACATAATTTATTTATACTTTTGTTATAATCATTTAAGTAATAAGAATAAGATATATATCCGTGTGTATATACATTTTTAATTTTATCTTAATTAGGATAATTGACTTAATTGAATTTGATAATAATACATTTATCACTCTTTTAACTTGTGAAAGTTAATACTATAAATGTAAATAATCTCATTATTTATCCTTATATTATCTTGTATTAAATACGGCATTAACAAATTCATCATCATTTGTATGTACAGTC
This sequence comes from Coleophora deauratella, assembly GCA_958295455.1. Lineage (NCBI taxonomy): Eukaryota > Metazoa > Arthropoda > Insecta > Lepidoptera > Coleophoridae > Coleophora > Coleophora deauratella. Next base: position 15,990,227 of record OY282401.1, read on the forward strand.
GGCCACAGATATACTTGAACCCCCCCTCATTATCTATAACGACGTAACAACCAAAAACGCAACACGCAAACGAGAACCTTCGGTTAAAGAAAATATATAACGATGGATGTTTTCTCGGTTATGCCATCTATTGATTAGTTTACGAAGGAACAGCTGCTACGGTACCATACATATCTTTATTTCAACTTTATAACAGCCGCCGATATGGCTCATTTAGTAAACGGACTTGAAATGAAATCGAGAGGAACGAGTTCGAGTCCCGGCGTCTCTTTTACGTTTTATGAAATAAATTCTCATTTTGTCATTCTGTGACTTTATGTTAAATGTTAATAACAGAGTTTAAAACAAATAAAAAAAAAACATTTAAATATTCAAAGATTTTATTTTTATCTATTTTAGAAAATGAATACCTATATTTCTGAATAAACTCAAACTATGAATAGGTATTTTTTAATTAAGAGAACCAACATGTTACCTATATTAAGTAACAATTTATATCTCTCAAGTTATTTGTCATACATAGGTGATTTTATTCTCTTTACAAATAATAGTTTATTATGTTATTATTATTATTATATTATATAAAGCTCGATTACCACTGACTGACTGATTGACATGGTTGTTTGTCCTGTTGCGGGGGTCGGAGGGTATGACTTTGAATGCAGAAGTTCGTGGTTTTTTCCAGTGAGTAGAGGAAAAGTCCGAAAAAAGCCACTTTCATTTAATAAAATTAAAGTAATTAAGATTTTATGAACTCCATATAACTTCATGTTATTAGAGTACAAAATGCAAAAGCAAATCACAGAATGTTGCCGTATCATGAATTTATTGAAAAAGTTGGTGATTATTGAAATAATTATAAGATGAAAAATGTTCCGCCGCAAAGGTCATATTCGTATTGTTTTTATGTATTTATACATGACTAGCCCTAAGTAATAACAACATGTTTTATTTCCTATGTTATTTTGCTTAATTATAGTTTACAGTTTCGGCTGTCTTGCTGTTGGAAATTTTAGCTAATTAAGTCTAACAACACTGCACGACTTTGCATGCATCGTCATAAATAAAGGATACGCCTAACGGAAGCGACAAATGGCACCGTTTTTTGGCCCCAAAATATCAATCATTTCTGTTGTTCGTTTCCTTTATATGATCAGCCAAATGTGTTATATACCGTATACTGTTACTGCGATAAAACTTTTTTTATTTAGTTTCACCTCAAAAGTAGGCCAGGGAGTTTATTCAAAGAATTTTAATGTCAGTTTTGGTACCAATAAAATGGTGCCATTTGTCGCTTCTGTAGGGCCTGTCTTATAAACTGATAAGTCGGATGTTTGCACGACTTTTTTTTTCTTAATTCCGGCTCCTGCGTTCCAAAATCAACAATCACCAAGGATTAGAGTTACCTGATAACAGTGTGTCCCTTTCACACTTACACAGATCACAATAAGCTATCCTACTAACAAGTTTAATTTTCAATATTCTCATGACATAGTTCTGGAACGCTGTTTAAGTTTGTTTTGCTATTTTGTTCGTTTCTTCGAACAATAAACAAGGATAAAGTTATTATTTTTTATAGTTAAGTAAGAAAATACGAAATCACTATTACGCATTATTCCTGGACCCGGTCGATTTAAAGTTAGGAACAGTGACCAGACTGCCTTTGAGTGTCAGAAGCCGATACAGTACCGGCGGAGAAGCCGTGCCAGGAGAATCTCTCTCCATCAGGACATGGCAATTCCAATCGGCCTCAGGAGGTTCTTTACGAGTTGAGAATGGATAACGGCCAAGTCTGGAGCCGAGACTGACCAGCTGTTTGTCGCCCACTTGATGCGCTGAGACATCAAGATCAACATCCGTTGCTTGCTTGAGAGTTGAGATATTATCGATAATTTGAAAGTGAGAAGTAGCTAAATTAAAGTGAAAAGTGGATCTATAATATTTTAAAATATTAAATGCACTCATGTTATTTTTTTATGTATAAAACTTTCAGTATTCCCATAAATATTAATCCATGTCAAATTGTGAAAAAATCAGGCTCTACTCTTAGTAATAAGCATCAATATTTTGTATTATATTAATAAATCAAGTTGTTTTTATCAATTATTTTTTTATTTATTTTGATAATTCCAATATTAACCAAGCTATTTTTAAAGTAAGCAATAGATTCGTTTTCAACTTTATGTTCCATCTGTTAGAGATAATATTAACATAAAAAAATAGGTAGTTTATTATTTAAAAACCGGACACGATCTAATCCTGCAGTCATAAGAAAGGCTACAAAGTATACCGAAACGTCATATACTTAGCGGCCTTCTTTCTTATGAGGGCAGAATCTGACTTCCGAGCCAAGGGTTCATTAGAAACAATGAAGATGAGAATATAACCATCCAATGACATAAATTTCTAATAGCTTTCCTGTAATTTTTAACTGAAGAGTTATGGAAGAGGAACAGGAAATCATCTATTGTATAATATCTATTTTAAAATATTAATTAAAAAATATTGCAGAACCTACTAGCTTCCGCCTGCAACTTCATCTGCATGGACTTCAGAATCAGGTCCAAAGAGAAATAAAATGCTCCATCTAGAGACAAAGTAGAAATATCAGTTTTTAGCATTGCCTCAAGTTTTCTGGGAGAAAAGTATCTTATCCGTGCTAAATGTTAATCCAAGTTTACATACTATCTGTGTGCCAAATATTATCCAATTCCGTTCAGTTAGTTTTGTGTGCTGGACACCAAACTTAAAATTTATGATATTAATAAGTAGGATAGGTATAACACGGTACAATTTAACAGTTAATAAAACTTTTTTATTTTCATGTGTGCCCTCCACACTTGTAAGTCATATATGAAGGTTACACATCCATGTTTAGTTCATGTAAATCTATGGGTGACTTTAAATTAATTCTGTCTAAGAAAGGCTATGAATGTGCTCATGATAACAAACAACTTTCCCTAAGAATCCCATAGTCAAATTGCAAAAAAATAATTGACTCCATACAAATCGATGAACTGATCGGCCAAATTAGTATGAAGAGTCAAACCTTTTGCGATTTGACTATGGGTCATACATACCCTTTCATATCAAGAACTAATTTAAAGTCACCCTATATGTAGCAAACTACTATGGAATAGACACATAGACCACAAGCTGGAAAAAGCTTGCATAATATTTTGGCAATGCAAAAGACTTCTAGGCAGATCCTGGGGCATTTCGCCAAAAATTATCAGGTGGCTATATACAGCTGTCATTAGACCAATTATCTCCTACGGTGCCATAGCTTGGTGGCCACGAACCGAACTCAGCACTGTAATCAATAGTCTGCAACGATTTCAGCGACAAGCCTGTTCTGCTATCACAAGTTGCATGCGTACAACCCCCACAGCAGCCCTAGAGACGATTTTAGGCTTACCGCCACTTGATCTATTTGTGCAACAAGAGGCTACAATGACAGCCATTCGTCTCAAACTACTTGGCCTGTGGAACAACCAAGAGGGTCCTCACCAGACTCTGCTACGTAAAGCGGTTGAGTTTCAGCCACTTATAGTAGCGCCCTGTGATAGGATCCCTACGAAACATGTGTTCGACAAGCACTATCGAATACAACTTTATGAGGAAGACATGGACCACTCGGGTATTGATGAGGTCCGTATATACACCGACGGTTCCAAAATGGAGTCTGGTACAGGTGCAGGCGTCTTCTCGCTAGACCTCAACATCCACATATCACTGGCACTGGGGGAGCACAGCTCCATATTTCAATGCGAATGTGTTGCCATCACCTATGCTGCAACCGCGGTCATGAAGAGAGGTATCACGGACTTTAGTATCAGGATACTCTCAGACAGCATGGCCGTACTACTTGCTCTGGAGAATAACACCATAAACTCCAGTTTAATCAACGAATGTCACTTAGCACTGGAGCGAATAGCCTCTGTAAACAGGGTCACCCTGCAGTGGATTAAGGGACATAGCAATTCATTAGGAAACGATGCAGCTGATGAGCTGGCTAAAAGGGGTTCTGAAACTACGGTAGCTGGCCCCGTGCCACTCCTGCCGATCCCTTTTAGACAAATGCGCTCATGGATAAGGCTGCAAACCGATCACCAACATAACACCAGATGGACCGATTTAACTAGCTGCAGGCAGTCAAAGATGGTGTTGACACAGGTCGTGCCAAGATTGACTCGAAAACTGCTCAGCCTAGACCGCCGCGATCTCCGAATAGTTGTAGGAACTATTACTGGGCACTTACCCCTTAATAAACAGCTATTTACAATGAACGTTACAGACAGCCTGCTGTGCAGAGGCTGTCTCGAAACAGAGGAAACAGTCAGCCACGTGATCCTGGAATGCACTGGTCTGGCCGAACAACGGACAAAAATCCTTCAAGATGTAAGGTCGCTCCGAGAAGCCTGTGAATGTCCCAGGAGACTTCTGTGCTTCTGGAAGGAGTTGGGTTGGCTGGACTAGCCGACCATGCCTACACGTATAAAGGACCAAATTGAGTCTAAATACGGAAATAGGAGTCCAGTAAAATACAAATACACCCTATATGTATATGTATGCCAAGTTTTAACTTCATCGGTCCAGATTTAGAGCAAATTGGCTGTGACAGACAGACAGACACACACACAAGTGATCTTATATAATTCGATTTCCTTTTGAAGTACGGGTATAGGTACAGATCATTACATCAGAACAAGGAATGCCATAGAAAGAGGCTTGTTCAAGATTCAATGTAGTAGCCTGCGAAATAGAATTTTATTTCTTTATTTCTCTTGCCCAAGATAAAATATTGGGGCCTGCGCAATAGAACACAATTTGTTTATTTATTTTGTGTCACATAATTACAAACAAACAGTTACAAGTTTTGTTATTTTATTTTGTTCTTAGATTTCTTAGCATCTCTTCTCTACATTCAGAAGACTTTATTTGTTGAAATTGGCAGTTCCACTAGGTTAGGTAATGATTTAAATGCAGACTTTGTTTGGAGTCCAACTATGCCATCTATCTGGATCTGAAAAAAAATTATAAAACATAAGTAACCCTTAAACAGCACTGCTGCATCATACCAAATTATAACCAGACTGCTTAAATGGGTAGGTAACAAATTTCGAGTGAGTTTATGTACAACTGTTTTACTGTCACCTGTAGCCAAACTACAAGAAATACTATAATTTACCAACCCACAGGGACCCTACTGCTGGGGCATTAGACTCTTCCCTAACTTGGGGAGGAATGGACAGGGGCCAAATCCAGTAGTAGTATAAACATTATGCAATTTATTGTGAAAATACTTTTATAAATTTCTTTAAGAAGGTTTAATATGTAGGTAATTACCTGAAACTATCAGTAATGAATCAAAAGCAGTTAGACCTTCCACTTTTTTTTTAGTTAGACCTTTACTTTGGAGCTGCAGAAGGTTCCTGTTCCTGTTTGGATGCACGTTTTCTTCTTCTTAATTCCTGCAAAGATTTTTCATCAGTTGCGATATGAGATGATACCCTGTTATAGGGAAGTGCGATTGAAGGGTCCATGGGCAAATACGTGTATCCTTTCTTAATCGACTCCTTATCGCTTTTCTTCCATATCTTTATCGACTTTCACATCATTTATTTTTTCTCAGACAATAATTCTCTCATGAAAAAGAAACCGCCTCGTAGGTATTTCGTAATTTCGAATTCGAAACGACGTTTTTTGTTTTAATTATTCTGCAAGAATAAGGCAAAGGCCTATAGCCATACAGTCTTGTCTGATACATAAAATCTTCGGTTCGTGAGCGTTCAGTTAGAATGCTCATGATCATGATAGAATTTTGATATTCTAATTATTCCAATAAATATTGCGTAATTAGTGCCGAAAGAAAAAAAAACAGTGCTGTCGTAGTTTCAGAGATAATCGAGTTTTTCACTGAGGCTGCTAGCGGAACATAAGTTTAGTTTTGCTGGAACCATGTTAAGGCTGCTAAAAAGAGCGCGTTCATTTAGCAGCCTCACCAACCTACTGTTTTAACTTGGATGTTACTGAAACTCGATTTTCTCTGAATTTACACTCAATTTTTTCCTTTGGCCAGTTTTCAGGCACTATTTATTGGCATAATCAGAATATCAAAATACGATCATGAGGATTCTAACTGAACGCTCACTTTGGTTGGTTTTAAAAATGGTTTGTTTTCGCGCCACTAGATAGCAGCCCGCCATATACTATGCGGACTCGGTGGTAGTGTGCGACCTTATAGTAGCGTTGTATTTTTTTGTATTACACATGAAAAACATAAGTAAAACACATGAAAAATATGTAAAAAAAGGTTTCCATCAATAAGATTTTATATTATATTGTACAATTAAAGAGCCTATTGTATGATCGAAGGGCTTAAGAAAATGCCAGCAAGGATGTTTTAACTCAACTACTTCGGTTTGTTTTTTTTTAACTTTTTGGTCATATTTCCTACTTATATTCTCAATTTTGAATTTTTTGGATAGGAAAATGTTTGTTTTAATAATGAAATAAAGACTGATCTGAGTTTCAAGAAGTATTTAGTTAATTTACATATCCCAGCTAATAGATGGCAGCCCGCAAGATTCCGCCACACTCCGCGCTAATGTACGACCGTGTTCTTTGTGTGTTATCTTTTTATGAAATTGTATAAAAAAAGCTTCACCGCGAGCTGCATGCAGCTCGCGCACCGAGCGCCCACTAGTTATATTATATAAAGCTGGACTACCACTGACTCACTGATAAAGCTGGACTACCACTGACTCACTGATTGACATGGTTGTTTGCCCTGTTGCGGGGGTTGGAGGGTATAACTTTGAATGCAGAAGTTCGTGGTTTTTTCCAGTGAGTAGAGGAAAAGTCCGAAAAAAGCCACTTTCATTTAATAAAATTAAAATAATTAAGATTTTATGAACTCCATACAGCTTCATGTTATTAGAGTTCAAAATGCAAAAGCAAATCACGGAATGTTGCCGTATCATGAACTATGAAAAAAGTTGGCGATTATTGAACTAATTGCAAGATGAAACAATTCCTCCGGCATATTATTTATTCATTTTGTTTTTATGTATTTATATTTGGTTAGCCTCACGTAATAACGAAATATTTTATTACGTATGTTTCTTTCGTTATTTATGACTTAAATTTTCGGGTGCCTTACGGTCGGGGATTTGAGCTAATTAAGGTGCAACACTGTAGTTTGTCCCTTTCACACCTACGAAAATTACAATAAACTATCCTGCTTTCAATCAAGATGCAAATGTCAAACTCAGATGTCAAATAATATTTTTACTACAGAATGCGCATATCAAACGTAAACAATATTAAATAAGAGGCAAGTTTGTTTTCAAGAAGAATGGCATTGAAATGGCAAATCAACGCCTATATACGACAGATCTACAAAGGATCCGTGCCAATAGATTCTCAATCCAGATAATAGGGAGCCCCCAACCTACTCTTCACCAGCACTCCAAGGCAGGTCTTGCGTTTACGGCCTTGGGAGGCTCTTTACGAGGCGGACACCTGCGCAGAAGAATACAGAAAGGAAGAGTCGCATGCTTACTGATCAATGTCCATGCCAAACTATAAAAAAACCAGCTAAAGCTATGAAGTGAAAAGTGTATTGATTGTAGTTATGTTAGCAGCAATCAGCATTCAGAAACAGCAACAAGGATACTGATCAATGTCCATGCCAAATTGTAAAAAAAAAGTTACTAAAATAACATAAATAATTTTGTTAATAAATATTAATGTTGTAATATGTTGTTTTATTTATTTTGTTAGTTATACCTATCGAAACCCATAGGAGATGTGGTAGTGCTATTATAAGGCCACACCTACAGGCGTCACATACACCTATGAGCTGGTGAAGTTTGCAGAAAGCAACTGGATGCGGGCAGGGCAGGGCGGTTGGTGTGAAAATCTTTGTGTTTATGGAGGCCTTTGACCGGCAGTGGATGTCTTTTAGCTCATGGAGATGATGAAGGTAATTTAATAAATAAACAAATCATAACTCATTGTCGTCAAATATGTTTCTTTATTTTGCCACTGTAAAAATAAACTGCCAAAAATTATAGATATACCTACCTATCTGGATAGACGGTTGTAAGGTGTTATAAATTAAAGTTTGAAACTGATGAACTGACTATAATTGTTAAAAATTGCCAAAAATAATATAGGTATTTATAAATACCTATATTAATAATATATATTTATAAATACCTATATTAATAATAATAAGGTATTTATAAATACCTATATTATTTTTGGCAATTTTTAACAATTATAGTCAGTTCATCAGTTTCAAACTTTAATTTATAACACCTTACAACCGTCTATCCAGATAGGTAGGTATATCTATAATTTTTGGCAGTTTATTTTTACTAACAGAGCCAGTCTGACTTGCACACTGAGGGTTCTGTACATATTTATTGCAACCAAAGTTACATATTGGTGTTACATTAATAAAATGAAGTTCCTTTGTGATACCTTTCTTAAGCACAGCAATATAATAGCTTATTATTGTTAAAAAGCAAAATCCATAATAAAAAGTTCTTTAACATCCATAATGTTGGGGAAAGTTCCTTCAAAAGTTGTGTAGCAGAGAAAGCAATCTTAAATAGGAATTCACTAACCTCATAACTTCCAATGGTCCGGAGCATCCACAGGTCTAGAAAGCCACTCCCCGCACCACAACTGTCTAGAATCTTGTGAGAGGCACGATATGTGTTATAAGGCACTAGGTAAAAGCCACTGAAAGTACTGAAAGCCACTTAGTCCTTTGAAAATAGCATATAGAACACGACGACGATGCGTGTGCGCAGATAGGCAGCGGTCAACTAACCGGGGGTGCCCGCGGGGGTGAGGCAGGCACGGGGGGGTCAAGGCGGCCGCCCATACATTAAAAGTAATAAAGAAAGCGAATTACCTATTTTCGGAGAAAGCCTTCTCTGCATAGATAAATTTAATAGCTTAAAGTCCTAAACATACAGCCCCCCGCTGCGAAATCTCAAGAATTCCAGAAACTGTATCTTACAGTACAAAATTACATGATAGCAAACAATTGAATAGACGAAAAAATAAGCATTCTTTCATTAACAATTCAAAGTTATAGTAACTACATTATACAGTAAAAAGAAAGTAAACTAAAACTAGAGAGAACTACGTTAACATTAAAAAGCGAAAGCTTACTCAGTATCAATGTCTACAGGCAGTAAGGAAAGCTTTACTACAGGTCTTTTAAATTCCTTCAATTTAGTGCCATTTTGTTCAGTCACGTTTATACGCACAGTAGCTACCCGAATGATGCCATCTTTACCCGGATGAACAGCAGTAACGCGACCAATAGGCCAATGCAGCGGTTTAGATTTGTCATCTTGAACGACTACCAGGACATCTACTTGAAGAGGACGGCATTTCTCTGCCCACTTCGACCGCTGATTGAGAGTGTTAAGATAATCTCGATGCCAGCGTTCCCAAAAGTCAGCATGTAGACGCTGAATGAGTTGCCAACGCGCCGAGAGAGAAGGACTGCGATGACTGTCATCATGACTGGGGACCGCAGTTAAAGGGGCCAAAGTCAGAAAGTAGCCCGGTGTCAGAACCGAATAGTCATTAGGATCGTTGCTGATAGCACAGAGAGGTCGGGAGTTCAGTACTGCCTCGACTTGAGTTATTAAAGTTTGAAACTCCTCGAAAGTTACCAGATGATTCCCAACGACACGGTTTAAATGGCTCTTGACAGATCGCACTCCAGCCTCACTGATTCCATTAAAGTGAGGGGAAGAGGGTGGCACGGTTTTGAATTCAATAGATTCGCTTTCTGCAGCTGACTGCATCAGCGAAGACAGCTGGTTAGCTGCACTAACAAAATTGGTGCCACAGTCACTAAGGACGAGGTTACACCTACCTCTCCTGCTAACAAGACGTCGCAGCGCGGCGATGAAAGACTCCGTGGAAAGATCACAGCACAACTCCAAATGGAGAGCCTTCGTGGATAGGCACACGAACAAACAGAGATAGATTTTCTCAGATCGACATCCTCTACGACGACGACCGAGGATAGCATGAAAGGGTCCGGCAAAGTCACACGCGACCCGTTGAAAAGCTTTGACAGAAGTCACCCTGACCGTAGGAAGGTCACCCATGGGAGGCTGACTTGAAACAGGTTTGGCCCGAAAACACGGAACACAACGGGAAAGTCTCTTTTTTATAGTTCTACGGGCAGAAAGCACCTAAAAGTTCTGGGCTAATAGAAATTGAACCTGTAACGAACCACCTTCGTTAGCTAAGTATTTATCGGTCAATTTTGCAAAAAGAAACAGTAGAAAATATCCATATGATTATTACTATTATTTTCCTTATTTATTAGAATTAATTTGCTTAAAATGACTGTTCGAACCATTCGTGTTGAAAATCTGTACAGCAAATCAGGGTTGGATATTCACGGGGCGGTCGTCTTCTGCATGATGAGTCAGAATAGATGGAAGACTAGGCAGCCACGGACGGAAAGATGTCCATCTGTTTACTGGTTGAATCGGAGGGTATATAAGGGATTGATTTAGGATAGGCGAGTTTAGTCAACGTCGGTCGGTCAAAGCATGAGGAAATGCTGAAGGAGCGTCCTATGGTCCGTTCCATGGGATGTTGGAGTGGAGTAAGCAGCCTTGGAGATTACGAAGAGGAGGAGCGTATGCGGGCGAGGTACAGAGATTGGCGCATGGGTATGAGAGTTTTCTTTACTAAAGTGAGACCATTGGATTCAATTGAGGTATGCAAATCTTGTTCAGTTTATTGTAGATTTTAAACGTTTAGTTTTGTTTGGAAACCTTTAGATGTAAATAAGATTTTAATGGTCTGCACTCTTAAATTCGAATAACTTTCAAATATGGAGTTTATATTATTTGAAGGTTGATTATTTCTTCTTTACTGTATATCCACACTGGGTCTAGATTGCATTTCTCTATAACTCCTACATCACTCACGACTAAACAGTACTCTTACACTACTCTTTACAACACACTACAATACATTTACATTCAATTACACTATACGGGGAGCCTCTGGCAACCTTCACAGGGAAGTTGTGGTTTTGTGCGATTAACCTCTCCGAGGACACCAAGACGCAGCTTCCTTACAGACTTACGTGGATTATTGAAGGACAATATCCTTCGACGTACCACTTACACACTTATACTCCACTTAACATTCATCACTTTTCCCATAAATTCTAAGCTATAATTTTACTTCAATATTTAGTATAATATTTTGTATGTTACCTAAATTATAACTGAGAAAGATAGACCTGGTTGTGGACCTCCTGTGTTTTATTTCATTTTATTTTCTGTGTGAGTGATTTTCATATTTTTGTGTGTGATTTATTTGCTTTATTTGAATTTGGTAGGATTTGTTTCTTATTAAAACGGAGCGATTAGTTTGTGTAATATTAATTAGCTTAAGGGTATATTATGTCGAGTCAAGTTTAATTAGGGTATCGTATTGTTTGACGTGACAAGTAGTTACTAGGCATTACGTTCGGTTGTGATATTAGGGCATAAGTACGTAATGCACTTACTGCGAATAAAAAGGTAGATATAAGCGTTTCTTCCGATTTGTCTAACTGAACGAAGCAACAAATCGATAAAATGCGGTAGGGCGCATTAAGTCTTATAGGGTAGGTAGGACAGAGTCCCTGTTTGACCTGGAACCTTTTGTCCTGGAGGTGGGCTGATGATGGTGTTTCTTATATTATTCCAAATTCTAAAAGCCTAAAATATTCATTTATGAGCATTGACTATCGAAATGGTGGTTTATTTAATCTTTTGAAATTACAATATTTCTGGGGTTCCCTATACCATATTATTTATATTTAAGTATATATACACAAACGCGTTGCAATCCGTATTGCTAGCTTCATTTTGGATGCTTCCCGCATCAACTTTCATGAAGCTTATATTTTTAAACTTTTCGTGATGGATGGTATAAGACTGGCCGAGGATGAGGGGAGGTTATGGTGGATCCTCCCGCAACCCTTTAAGGGTTGCGGCTTTCATAGTGATGTGTAGATCTATAGTCTATACATTGCTCGCATAATTTAATAAATTTACAAATGAATTTATAGACTTAAAGCTTCATGAGAGTTTCATAACGCCCTAAATTATGTCCTGTCTCTGCGTTTTCTAGTACTTTGTTTGCTTGAGTTAAACTGAATAATTTCTGCTCATTAGATTAGTTAGAACAAAGAAGTAGGGCCTCTTTCGTAGCAAATAATTGTCTAATTAAATAGTTCCCTAAGCCTTTCGTAATTCAGTCGCTATCAACACTCTAAAAGATTCTGGGTTACTTTAATTTCGACGTGGGGTTCCCACTAGATGATCTGGCCAAACGTTTTATTTAATAGTTAGTTTTAAATTTATTTGTATTTATGTATATATTTTTATTTACGTCTCTTTTACCTTGCTTTGGTGAGGGGGAGAAACGTTACAATTTGGTGCCGTAGGACCAGGATTTAAGTCATACTACGTATATTGAATAGGTTATTATAATGTAGGCGCGGTGGCTATTTTAGCCACAATTTGGTGTCCGTGAAATGGAAAGAGTGTTTGATGGTGACTTGTCGAAGGGTTTTTAATGGAACTATAGTTTACTTAACGGGGGGTTGAAAATATCATTACTTTACGCTTACCTTTTTAGTAAATTGCCTTCTAGGTATTAAGTAGAATTACTCAATAAGCGGTATCAAGAAGATAAAAGAACATTTTTCGAATTTCCAATTACCTTCATGTTTTACAATTAATTTTTAAGTTTATTTTATGCAGTTTAAGTGTCCTATTTATTAGAAACCGTTAGTTTTTCAACCTCTGGTATAAAATAAAAACGATAATTTGATTTAAATTTTTAATCACTTTAAGAAATACATAAGTAGTTTACCACTGTTTAAAATAGATTTTAGACACTACGCACTGGAAATTCGGGTTCAGTCTGCATTCGTTCACTAGGTAAATCATTGTTCAAAACGGTATCAGCTTCAGTATTTTATTAATATAGTGCATTCATCACATTAGGTAAGACTCGTTCAAATCCATAGGTTGTCGTATAATGTGATCAGATATTCGTATTTCCCTTCGTTTTCCAGTTTTATTTCCAATGTAGGTAGACCGGTTTGTGAGTGAGTGCAGGTTATGGCGTGAGTACGTGGCAGGGTAGGGTAGGGTAGGTGTAGACATTGCAGCAGTCGTATACCACGTATTCCCACCTGGTTGTGGAAAAAAATGCGTGATTAGAATTGGTATGTGTGTAGGATACTATATAAATGCATTTTTATGTTTTGTAGACTAGAACACACAAAAGTAACGTGATAGATGTATCCTGTGGAAGTTTTGGTCAATCTTACCTCATTACTGTCGATATTTACACAGGGATGCTTCTCTGACAAGGTTTTTTATTATTTTCTCGCTGTCTTTCATATTTTCTGTTTCCCTTTTATTTCCTGTTTGGTTCCCGAGGCGAGAAAGTGGTATGATGTTTTCCATAAATATTCTTGTTTTATTTTACCCCGAGACGGGGAAGGCAAAGGATCGGAGCCGTGCAGCCTAATCTGTTGTAAGTCTTCTGTCGTATTTGGGGGCCAGAAGCCATTTCTTCCGTATTTCTTCGTCTTTATAAGAGGGTTCAATTAAGGCCGAAGCCATTTCTTTCGTGTTTGAGTTTCCTATTCTTCGGCAAAGTGGCTTTTGATGGGGATTTCGTGGACTTCTTGGGAGCGTTCGAGGCGCGGTCTACACACTTTTATTTCATATTGTCCTACTTATTGGACACTTGAGTGGCGCTTTGTTGGGCAATGCACTGTCAGTATTGTGCGTTGGAAGCCGCGATGTCTGTTTTTCGGATCGTAGGACTGGAATGACAGACTCTTGCCGCGAGTTCCTGCTGGGAGGTCCCTTTTCCATAGATAAACTGCTACCATAGATTACAATCGTCTGTTGAGTAAGACGCTCGGACAAAACAGTCCGGTCCGTTTAAGTCGTCGTGTCGGTTGAACAGTTGCTAACAATTTGATTAGAAATAGGTCTAAGGTAAGCGATTGATGTGAAAAAAAGAAATCTAATTTTCTTTTACATATAAAGATATTCCATGAATATCATTAAATATTTTTGGTTGAGTTGAGTTTAGCAATTTTACAATTATTTTTCTTTTTATAACATAAACATAAACGAATTATTTTATTAGGAACGTGCATTGAAACGTAATTTTAACTTTGTGGGTCTACCTCCTAAAACATTGGGTCTACCTACTAAAACAATTTATAAGAAACTTGAAAGGTATTAAATACTAGATAAAAAGTGTTTTCCATTTGCAAGCGTTTCTTATTATTTCATTTATTAGATACGATAATAAAATTCTTATCATACTATGTACATATTTATGTATAATAGCTGTAATTTTATAAACGTTCAAAATTACTAATGCGTGTCTCGTTGATGTCTTTTCTACGTAAGAAATCCTGATACGCTTATCACTAATACTGTAATGATTTTATTTATACTATCAAATCATAAAGGTTTTTAAAAAAAAAACGTTTAAAAGTGAGTTAATAATACGCATGTAAGCAAGTATGTATGAGTAAAATAAGTAGTATCCTGACATTATTTGCACAGCAAAATAATTCGAAACTTGAGGCTTTCTAAAATGAAACTGCTATATTAAAAGTAAAAACTTTTGTATTAAAGGCGACCAAATAATTTCATACGCTCGCTTTACGCAGTTTATTTTGTTTTTTAGATTTTACAAGTTCTATTACTTTTCTTGGCTTTAAATATAAAAAGAAATCGTGCAAGAGGAATCAAAAGTATTAAAGTTTGCCAATTTTTGTGTATTAGTTTCATTAAACATAAACGAATGTTTTTCCGTCTCAATTGAACAACAGGGTTTTGAGAATATATTTTTGACATCTATGTTGGTACGATTTTTATGGTTTTGTTATAGTTAATTTGTTTTATTGTTTCAAACATGGGTATAAAATAAGTTTTCCGTTGTGATAGGTTCATGCAGCCTTTTAATATTTTGAATCAGGTATAACGGTTTAACGTTTCTTGTACACGTCAAGAGTTTTATAGATTGGGGGTTGTGAAGAAAAAAAAAACATTTTTCACAGGATTTAGGGCTTTTTAATAGTTGTTTAGTTAAGCCATTGATATAATTTTAAAATTTATTTATTTTTCTTTAAATGTTGTATTTTGTTGTGGTATTTAAACAAGGTATAGAAACGAATTAATAGTCTCATGTACGGGGGGTTGATAGGAGTATACCTAAATGGTCGAATAATTATATTATTGTTGTATTAATGCCGATTTGAAGGTATCATCTTGCCTCAGTTATGAAGCTGCCTCTGCTTATTGTTTTTATAATCTCTTGCTGATTTGTACGTGTCTTTTAGTTCAGTGTTGAGAAATAGAAGTGAAGATTATTCTGTTTATGAATGGATAATACTGGTTCAAAAGTAGATAGGCATTTACGTAAAGGTTTTAAATACTCGGTAGATTTTCTTGCACGGGTTGCAATTTTGGCGTATTGGGTTAGGAGTAGTGCTATAGAACGTAAGATGGCGTTGTAAGCTTATGTAGGTTATCGTTCGTTAAAGAAAATCTTTGGTTGAGGCTCACACTACGTTCATGTATAGTTAAGAAGTTGATATTACACGTGTGAGATTTCACGGTAGAACTAGGTGGCGCTGACTGGATCGGATTAGAATTAAAGTATTAAAGTATTTTCTAAATTAAAATTTTTAGGCAAATAACGTATAACCTCGATGTAATGAAGTTATTATTATATGTAGTAGGTTCACTTTGACATATTTCACAATTAGCTTATTACAGCAGCAGTATAAGCTTCACACATTTAAGTTAGACTGATGCGATTTAATAAATTAGTTGCAGTTGAATTTGAGAGTTACATGAAAGTTCTGTGGTCTGTGTTAGAAAAAGGGGCACCAAATAACAGGTAAACTGTGTTTATTATGACTGGGTTAATAGATAGGGATACAAACAAAAGCGGAAGTAGTACTCGTACAATTATTTTGAAGAATCATCGTAGAATTATTGTGATTTATAGTTTCGTGGGTAGTTTTCTACTGAGTTATAAGTTATTTAATTAGTTTTCTACGGAATTCAGTTGGGAGCAATTCATTAAATAAGTGATATAGTATGATTCAGTATATTTGTTCTCCCTAAGACTGTTGTGCATACGTATATCTTCAGAACCCTTTTACTCGCGCGCATATATGCGCATACACGTTATCTGTTGGTTATAATATTTAACCTGATTAAAGTAAGTACGTTCGCAATAGGTAAGAAAAGTGTTTTCTCGTACCGTTTATTTTTTATTAGTGCGCTGGGCAACATCTCATCTTTCATCGTTTGTTGCATCTTATGTGATCTTCTTGCCTGTTTTAACTGTTTATGACTGAAAGATAATTGAGTCTTGAGTCAAGTAAATCTTAAAATTGACGCGTTAAAGATATAATCTAAATCCAAATTGCATTATTATTAATCGATTTCTAGTAGGAAATTGTGACTTTGTGCGTGTAGGGCGTTAGATCAGGTGTTCTCAATTTTTGGGGATGTTGAATTGAGAGAAGGTGGATGGCGTAATAAGGAATTCCATTTAAATCTGTTCAGCCTGTGGAGGTTAGCGTTCATAAATGAGTAGATAAAAGCTGTTTACGATGTAATTTCAATGATTAGGTACTTATCTGATTTTTCTGTTGGTCGTATGATCGAGTCATGATGAAATTAATTTAAGTTTTATTTTTTTGTTAGCTTTTGTGCGTAGATTAGTATACAAAAATGAGCAGTTAGGAGTTTGGTAGGAACCTAGTTGTCTATATTCGGTTTTAATTCATTTAAGATTCAATTCCGTGGTTAATAAAATCTCTTCTTCACGTTAGGGTTTAATTTTTGAAAGGTATTTTTGTGTTTCATCAGTTGTTTGTTGCTTCGTTCAGTTGGATACATAATCCCATTAAGTTTAACAGTATTTACATTTATTTAAAATATTGGAGAGAAGCCGAGCAAAGCACTTTACAACGAAGTATAGTTCGTAACACCTGGGATAAACTAAAGCAACCGTCAATGTTAGGTCATTTTTTACAAATAATAGGACAAGTGCGTATGCTAAAATTCAAATTCCATAATTTCAGTTCGTTATGGATGTTATGAAACATTTCCCAGGGATATTCAGAGGCTTCGGTCTTTAGCAAAAGTAAATACAGTTTTGGAGACTGCGGAGTTTTCGAGGAATTTTGACGACATAAGCAACTAATAACGTGACAGGGGCTAAAAGCAGAGTAACTTCAAGTGCCTCAAAATTACCCGGACAAACCCCAGTCTTGAAAAGTTTGAATACTGCTACTGGCACCACTATTTTTAAGACCTATAACTCTGTGTTGTACTCTTGCAAATAAACCTTTCTTTCCTTCTTTTTCTTACTATTCATTAACGAGCTGACAGAAAATATTAGATATTAGCAATATTTTCGGGAATTAAAGTTTAAATCCTGTAATTGTAATTTTACTGACTCGATGGTTCAGTGGTTGGTGGTCCTGACTGCTGATCCGGGAGTCGTGGTTTCCGTCTCCGCCCAGGGCGGATATTTCTGTGATGAGCGGATTTGTTTGCTCTGTGCCTGGTATTGTATCTATAGGTATATGTATGTGTTTGAGCGTATATGTGTATCAGTCTATAACTTGGAGGTAATGTAAAAAATAAAACAAAGGTATTGAAGGTAATGTTTGAGGTAACGGTTATTGGAGGTAATGTAATTTTGGTAATCGGGTTGAACATTGGTTTGAGGTAATATAATTTGGAGGTAATGTATAATGGAAGGTAATATTTACTGAAGGTAATGTAGTTCAAAAGTATTATTTAATTGCTAAAGCGAGGTACAATTGGATTATGCATTGACTTGGTAAGTTGTGAACTGACTTTGGGTAAGGAGAAAGTCAGTTATAGCATAAATGCAAAGAACGAGCCATGGTTAGCATTAGAATCGTCCTCAAAATACATTAAACCTTTTCTATATACTAAGAAAATATATATATATATATCTATTATTATATAATAAAAATAAATGAACTAAATATTATATTCCCCACTTTAGGATTTTGGATTCACTCTAAACCATGTTGATTGTTGAACGGACGGGACACTGTCGGTGGTGTTGACAATATTTTAACATCAATATATTGACAATCCATCATCTATTTACCTTCAGCCGATCATTACAATCACTGCACTCTCAATGTAATGTCAATATTCCGTCAATACTTGGAGATGTTGTCGATATTATTGGTGGTGTCTGGTCCGCTTTGCACAAACGTTGGAATGGTTTATTGTAGATCATTGAGCTGGAAGGAAACAGAATCTGTCAAAATAAATCTTGACTGTTGTAAATCTTAGCTGATGTAGAAACGGACCGATATTTTGTGGCGAATGAGGTGTGGTTTTGAACTCTGGGAATTGGTAATAGTGAATGTAGAACTGGCCAGAGGTTTGGAATTGTTGACCATCCAAGTATGGAAGAATCCAGAGTGTAGATTGAAGGTTTGTCAATGAATCCTGATGAGCTCCTGAATGGCAGTGAAGGAGGGTTGGCAAATATCAGACATGGTCAGCCTTTTGGTATACGCCTCCAGTCTATTTTGTTCACTAGCCTAACAACAACATTGAATAAAATGCTATTTTACTTATAAACTATATTTTGTTGTGTTATGGCTAATACTCCACAAGAAGCTGAGACTCTGACTGAATACACTCTACATGCGCCAGGTATGATTATCTCGTGACTTGGGGGAAGTGCTATTGGGGGGCCCGGTTAATTATCAGAGTAACATAATTCTTGCCTACTATGTGGAACAGCGGAATGTTTCCTGTGGGAGCGGCTAGAATGGACAAATAACTAATTACGCTAAGTCAGAAGACGTTCTGGCGCGACAGAATTTGGACATCTAGCTGTAACTCTGGCTCACAACCACGATCTCCCACCTTGGACTCCTGATGCTGGCAGACATTGGTGCTTTTACATTCTGACTGGGCTCGCATTACGCGCTCCTAACAACGCACGGGATATGAAATGCCAGGTTTAAACACACACACGCGTAGGGTCGCAAGTATTTTCCACCTAGTCGAAGCTAATTTTCAGTTGCATGGTTAATGGTCTCACAAACCAAGACTTTGTAACTTTTAAATTACTAGAAAAGTGGAAGATGCTTTCTGGAGGAATATGCTAACAGGAAAAATTTATTGGGTTATGAAAATTTTCAGTTTTGGTATCTGCAAATTTTCAGGGGGTTGAATGTAACGAACCACCTTCGTTAGCTAAGTATTTATCGGTCAATTTTCAAAAAGAAACAGTAGAAAATATCCATATGATTATTACTATTATTTTCCTTATTTATTAGAATTAATTTGCTTAAAATGACTGTTCGAACCATTCGTGTTGAAAATCTGTACAGCAAATCAGGGTTGGATATTCACGGGGCGGTCGTCTTCTGCATGATGAGTCAGAATAGATGGAAGACTAGGCAGCCACGGACGGAAAGATGTCCATCTGTTTACTGGTTGAATCGGAGGGTATATAAGGGATTGATTTAGGATAGGCGAGTTTAGTCAACGTCGGTCGGTCAAAGCATGAGGAAATGCTGAAGGAGCGTCCTATGGTCCGTTCCATGGGATGTTGGAGTGGAGTAAGCAGCCTTGGAGATTACGAAGAGGAGGAGCGTATGCGGGCGAGGTACAGCGATTGGCGCATGGGTATGAGAGTTTTCTTTACTAAAGTGAGACCATTGGATTCAATTGAGGTATGCAAATCTTGTTCAGTTTATTGTAGATTTTAAACGTTTAGTTTTGTTTGGAAACCTTTAGATGTAAATAAGATTTTAATGGTCTGCACTCTTAAATTCGAATAACTTTCAAATATGGAGTTTATATTATTTGAAGGTTGATTATTTCTTCTTTACTGTATATCCACACTGGGTCTAGATTGCATTTCTCTATAACTCCTACATCACTCACGACTAAACAGTACTCTTACACTACTCTTTACAACACACTACAATACATTTACATTCAATTACACTATACGGGGAGCCTCTGGCAACCTTCACAGGGAAGTTGTGGTTTTGTGCGATTAACCTCTCCGAGGACACCAAGACGCAGCTTCCTTACAGACTTACGTGGATTATTGAAGGACAATATCCTTCGACGTACCACTTACACACTTATACTCCACTTAACATTCATCACTTTTCCCATAAATTCTAAGCTATAATTTTACTTCAATATTTAGTATAATATTTTGTATGTTACCTAAATTATAACTGAGAAAGATAGACCTGGTTGTGGACCTCCTGTGTTTTATTTCATTTTATTTTCTGTGTGAGTGATTTTCATATTTTTGTGTGTGATTTATTTGCTTTATTTGAATTTGGTAGGATTTGTTTCTTATTAAAACGGAGCGATTAGTTTGTGTAATATTAATTAGCTTAAGGGTATATTATGTCGAGTCAAGTTTAATTAGGGTATCGTATTGTTTGACGTGACAAGTAGTTACTAGGCATTACGTTCGGTTGTGATATTAGGGCATAAGTACGTAATGCACTTACTGCGAATAAAAAGGTAGATATAAGCGTTTCTTCCGATTTGTCTAACTGAACGAAGCAACAAATCGATAAAATGCGGTAGGGCGCATTAAGTCTTATAGGGTAGGTAGGACAGAGTCCCTGTTTGACCTGGAACCTTTTGTCCTGGAGGTGGGCTGATGATGGTGTTTCTTATATTATTCCAAATTCTAAAAGCCTAAAATATTCATTTATGAGCATTGACTATCGAAATGGTGGTTTATTTAATCTTTTGAAATTACAATATTTCTGGGGTTCCCTATACCATATTATTTATATTTAAGTATATATACACAAACGCGTTGCAATCCGTATTGCTAGCTTCATTTTGGATGCTTCCCGCATCAACTTTCATGAAGCTTATATTTTTAAACTTTTCGTGATGGATGGTATAAGACTGGCCGAGGATGAGGGGAGGTTATGGTGGATCCTCCCGCAACCCTTTAAGGGTTGCGGCTTTCATAGTGATGTGTAGATCTATAGTCTATACATTGCTCGCATAATTTAATAAATTTACAAATGAATTTATAGACTTAAAGCTTCATGAGAGTTTCATAACGCCCTAAATTATGTCCTGTCTCTGCGTTTTCTAGTACTTTGTTTGCTTGAGTTAAACTGAATAATTTCTGCTCATTAGATTAGTTAGAACAAAGAAGTAGGGCCTCTTTCGTAGCAAATAATTGTCTAATTAAATAGTTCCCTAAGCCTTTCGTAATTCAGTCGCTATCAACACTCTAAAAGATTCTGGGTTACTTTAATTTCGACGTGGGGTTCCCACTAGATGATCTGGCCAAACGTTTTATTTAATAGTTAGTTTTAAATTTATTTGTATTTATGTATATATTTTTATTTACGTCTCTTTTACCTTGCTTTGGTGAGGGGGAGAAACGTTACAAACCATCTGAGGACCTGCTTGCAAAGACTTTTCATGCACGTCATCAATAATCAAGGCAGAAAGGCGATGGTTGGATGGCAAAATAGCAGGGTGTTTAGACTCATAGTCTAAATTTGAGTTTCTGAGACAACAAATAAAATAAAAAAAATAAAAAAAAAATAGTTAAATAAAATAGTTAATTCGCTTTCTTTATTAATTTTAATGTATGGGCGGCCGCCTTGACCCCCCCGTGCCTGCCTCACCCCCGCGGGCACCCCCGGTTAGTTGACCGCTGCCTATCTGCGCACACGCATCGTCGTCGTGTTCTATATGCTATTTTCAAAGGACTAAGTGGCTTTCAGTACTTTCAGTGGCTTTTACCTAGTGCCTTATAACACATATCGTGCCTCTCACAAGATTCTAGACAGTTGTGGTGCGGGGAGTGGCTTTCTAGACCTGTGGATGCTCCGGACCATTGGAAGTTATGAGGTTAGTGAATTCCTATTTAAGATTGCTTTCTCTGCTACACAACTTTTGAAGGAACTTTCCCCAACATATTTTTTGGTCCTTGCGTACCGGATAATAAAAATTCGTACCGAAATTTCTGGATTTTACAGTCAAAAATCATCACATTTCCCTATCAATAGAAAAAATAAGCATTGACTATCGTAGGTACATATGTGTAGGTGAAAACTATGTTATAACTATAGAATCAATAACTATCCGTATTATCTATTTCATTTGGCTATTTTAATCACATTAAACATACTTTTGTTACATTTCCATAAATAATTAATAACTTTAAATTGCATTTTGCATAAATTTATTTTTCCATGACATAAAATGTAGGGTAGTTAAACATTGCGTTAAGCCGCGCGCACACTGTCACTTGCGCGTTCGGTGATACATACCTATGCGTTGATGTCTTTCTTACCGTGAACGTGATTGTTAACTTAGAAAACTATTTTTAGAACACAAACAATAGTACGAAGGTTACTTTCCTTTATACTTTTTATGGTGTATTTTATATGTAATATTTATCAGAAAATCTTTCCTTTTGATAAATAATTTTTATCATTGTGCACTTTACGTTGTAGTTAAAATAAGTAGATTACGTATTTTTGTTAGTGCCTAAGGGATATATATTATTAAGAATTAAAATGGTTTTATGTCAATCAGAAATCGCACGCCGTTCTTTGGCGATAAAGCGCTTGAATGATGCCTTATCAGTAGCGAAACGAGCTATAACAGATGTTGCTAATATGCCGCGATTTAAAGTACATTTGGATCGACTGCCAGACATATTAAATACTTTTGATGAAACCCATGTTAAGATAATCTCAAACCTTACGGAAGAGACGGAAATCGCGGAGGCAGAAAAAATTCGAGAGAACTTTGATGAAGTGTATCATTCTATTTTAGAAATCGAGCAAATGATATGTGATAGCGCGAAAACTCCCACTCATGAGTCAAAGCGGGAATTATGCTCTCAGAGTTCACCGTCATCACATAAATCTAGTGTTCGCATGCCACGCATTGTCATTCCTATTTTTGAAGGTGGGTACAAGCTATGGATGACCTTTTATGATTTGTACCGAACACTTATACATGAAAATTCTGACCTTTCAAAAATTGAAAAATTTCAATATTTGATTTCCTCTTTAAAAGGCGAACCCTTAAATGTAATCAAGGCTTTCCCTATCTCGGACCTTTACTACGATAAAGCCTATGAAGCTTTGGTAAATAGATATCAGAATAAAAGACAACTGGCTTTTTCAGCATGGCAAGGTATTACTAGCTGCAAACTGCCATCTAATGCAAATGCCCAGTCTTTCAGGTTACTTTTGGATACTTTTCAGGAAAACTTAGCTATCTTAAAATCTTTAGACCTTCCGGTTGGCCAATGGGATTTTATTATCTTTCATACTCTTCTAACAAAGTTAAATACTAACGTTCGACAAGACTTTGAAATGACAGTTACGTCACAAGAAATTCCCAAATATGCTCTTTGGAAAAATATCTTGATACCTACTGTAAAGCTCTCGAGCACTCTGACCCTATGTCGAGTGTGTCACGTGGCTCGGCGCCCGCGCAGACTCCGCGCGGTGAGCATGGCAACGGTCCGCGCCGGCCGTCCGTCTCCAAGCCGACCACGTTAGTAGCGGGAAGCGCGCCCACAGCTGGGGCGGCTCCTCCTTGTCAGTATTGTTCAGGTGCCCATTTTATAACCCACTGTCCGGGTTTTCAGCAGCTTTCCATACAACAACGAGAACAATTTATAACTGGAAAAAAGTTATGCTTTAACTGTTTAAGAGTAGGTCACGTGGTCTCAAAGTGTACTTCAAAAAATACGTGTCGGTTATGCAATAAACGTCACAATTCTCTTTTACATAGTGTACCTTCACAACCAATTGCACCGTCGAGCGGTGGCGCGCAGAGTGGTCATCTCATTAACACTGCCTTCGGTGTCCATGCTCTTTCATCTGATGCTAGTAAAACTGTCCTGCTGTCCACGGCTAGCAGTCAGATTATGGACAAATGGAATAACTTTCAACATTGCCGTCTGTTGCTTGACTCGGGAAGTCAAGCCAACTATATAACTGAAAGTATAGTGCGACGACTAGGACTTCAGATATCTTTCAATGCACCAGCCGTCTTTGGCTTGGGAAACATATCTACACCTGTTCTGGGTACTGTCCAGTGCACCATCCGTCCTGTGGATGGGGCTGAAAATAAATTGCTCTCTTTTGAGGCAATTGTCATAAAAAAAATTTGTGACAAAATGCCTTCTGTTAAGCTAGACACATCCTTCACTAGTAAATTAGGCTTTGTTAAGCCTGCGGATCCTTCCTTCTCCTTACCAGGGCCAGTTGATGTACTACTGGGCCCAGAGCTCTTTCATGAGATCTTTCTCCCCGGACTGATCCCTGGTGATTCCAGTTCTCCTATTGGAATGAACACCATTTTTGGTTGGGTGTTCATGGGGCCTTCGCGCTGTCTGGACATCACTCCTTCGTCCCTCTCACATCTGTCTGTTGTTCAAACACTGCACACATCTTTCAAAGGTGACCTTGATGATGATCTGAAAAGACTCTGGGAGCTTGAAGATCTTCCAAAAAGTCAGCAGTGTCTCTCTCCTGATGAGCAAGTCTCTGAGGAGCTCTTTCGGTCTACGTACAAACGTGACCCTCAGACAGGCAAGTTTATCGTGGAACTTTTGTTTAAATCAGTGCCCAGCTTTCTTAACGTGCACTCTATTGCAGTCCGTCGCTTTCTAAAGCTAGAAGCTCGTCTAACCAAAAACCTGGCCTTGTATGAAATGTACAAAGACTTTATGCGAGACTATCTCGATAGTGGGCACATGACAGAAATCGACTTTGATGATAAAGATTCTTCTGAATCTTATTACATTCCTCACCACTGTGTGCTTTCTCCGGATGCTAAATCGACCAAGCTCAGGGTCGTATTTGACGCCTCGGCAAGAGATGGCGCTGGATTGTCTTTAAATGATACCCAATACACGGGCCCCAAGTTACAAGCAGACCTCTGTGCTATTCTAGTCCGCTTTCGAATGCACAATGTGGTCTTTCTTAGTGACATTCGTCAGATGTACCGCAATATATTGGTGGCAGAGAAACACAGAGACTTTCAGCGCATCGTGTGGCGCTTCGATCCTGACGAGCCATTGAAAAACTATCGGTTGAACACCGTTACGTAAGGAGTGTCGTCGTCACCCTTTCTGGCGATACGTACACTCCATGAACTAGCTATCACTGACGGTAAAGAGCACAAGGCCGCTGCTGAAGTTTTAATGCGTGATACCTATGTAGATGACGTTACCACAGGTGCTTCTACTGTTGAAGAAGCACTAGAGCTTCAGCGCCAACTTTTGAGCCTACTTGCTAAAGGTGGGTTTGAGTTGCGTAAGTGGGCGAGTAACAAACCTCAGCTACTCGAAGCTATCCCTGAAGAGCATTGTGTCACCGGCTGTCGTCAAAACTCTCGGCTTGAACTGGGATTCCGTCTCTGACCAGTTCGTCTATAAAGTCAACTCGTCTCATGTAGCATGTACAAAACGAAATATCCTTTCTCAACTAGCGCGTGTCTTTGACCCTCTAGGACTGCTATCGCCTGTTACTTTCATGGCAAAAGTGATGATACAACGTTTGTGGCTCTTAGGTCTCGACTGGGACCATGAACCACCCAATGAACTAAAGGAGTTGTGGCAACAGTTCTCTGTCCAGCTGTCTGACCTGTCCACTGTAACCATCCCTCGACAAATCACGTCTTCATCTCCAGTGTCGTGCCAGCTTCACGGCTTTTGTGATGCGTCCCTTTCTGGCTACGGTGCTGCTGTATACTTAAGAGTAGAGGATGAACGTGGAGTTGTATCTTCAAACTTGGTGTGTGCGAAAGCCCGTGTCGCACCCACAAAACGTGTGACGTTGCCACGTCTAGAGCTGTGTGCTGCAGTCCTTCTAGCCCAGCTATGTGAATTTCTGATTCTTATCATCTCTCCGTTCATCAAACTTCAAGCGATTTATGCCTGGTCTGACTCAACAATCACTCTGTTCTGGATTTCCTCGCACCCCTCCAAGTGGAAAGTGTTTGTAGGAAACCGAGTGGCCAAGATCCAGCATAAATTGCCCTTTAGCTTGTTGGAACTATATAAGCACAAAAAATAACCCCGCTGATGCCGCTTCACGAGGATTGCTTCCTAGTGAGATAAATTCCCACACTCTTTGGTGGAATGGACCCTAATTTCTCCTTGAACCCTCCGATCAGTGGCCTTCTTCTTCTCTTCCCCTTCCAAACACCGTAACTTCAGAGTTACAGGCTGAAGAGCGAGCCACTCTCGTTACTGTTACTACAACCGAGAGTGACCCCGTTCAGAAGTTATTGCTCCGGTTTTCTTCCTTGAAGAAAATCTTGCGAGTAGTAGCAATCGTGCGTAGGTTCTGCAATCTGTTGCGAAATAGGCCGAGCTCTCGTGGCCCTATATCTCAACAAGAATTAGATGAATCACTAACATCTCTCGTTAAGTATTGTCAAAATTCTAACTTTGAATCAGAAATTCAAGCTATCAAAGCGAACAAGCGTTTGCCAAAATCTTTCCAGAAACTCTCTCCCTTTCTATCGGACGATCAAGTTTTGCGAGTCGGTGGACGTCTCAGAAACTCAAATTTAGACTATGAGTCTAAACACCCTGCTATTTTGCCATCCAACCATCGCCTTTCTGCCTTGATTATTGATGACGTG
This sequence comes from Coleophora deauratella, assembly GCA_958295455.1. NCBI lineage: Eukaryota > Metazoa > Arthropoda > Insecta > Lepidoptera > Coleophoridae > Coleophora > Coleophora deauratella. Next base: position 16,017,037 of record OY282401.1, read on the forward strand.
CATGAAAAGTCTTTGCAAGCAGGTCCTCAGATGGTTTGTAACGTTTCTCCCCCTCACCAAAGCAAGGTAAAAGAGACGTAAATAAAAATATATACATAAATACAAATAAATTTAAAACTAACTATTAAATAAAACGTTTGGCCAGATCATCTAGTGGGAACCCCACGTCGAAATTAAAGTAACCCAGAATCTTTTAGAGTGTTGATAGCGACTGAATTACGAAAGGCTTAGGGAACTATTTAATTAGACAATTATTTGCTACGAAAGAGGCCCTACTTCTTTGTTCTAACTAATCTAATGAGCAGAAATTATTCAGTTTAACTCAAGCAAACAAAGTACTAGAAAACGCAGAGACAGGACATAATTTAGGGCGTTATGAAACTCTCATGAAGCTTTAAGTCTATAAATTCATTTGTAAATTTATTAAATTATGCGAGCAATGTATAGACTATAGATCTACACATCACTATGAAAGCCGCAACCCTTAAAGGGTTGCGGGAGGATCCACCATAACCTCCCCTCATCCTCGGCCAGTCTTATACCATCCATCACGAAAAGTTTAAAAATATAAGCTTCATGAAAGTTGATGCGGGAAGCATCCAAAATGAAGCTAGCAATACGGATTGCAACGCGTTTGTGTATATATACTTAAATATAAATAATATGGTATAGGGAACCCCAGAAATATTGTAATTTCAAAAGATTAAATAAACCACCATTTCGATAGTCAATGCTCATAAATGAATATTTTAGGCTTTTAGAATTTGGAATAATATAAGAAACACCATCATCAGCCCACCTCCAGGACAAAAGGTTCCAGGTCAAACAGGGACTCTGTCCTACCTACCCTATAAGACTTAATGCGCCCTACCGCATTTTATCGATTTGTTGCTTCGTTCAGTTAGACAAATCGGAAGAAACGCTTATATCTACCTTTTTATTCGCAGTAAGTGCATTACGTACTTATGCCCTAATATCACAACCGAACGTAATGCCTAGTAACTACTTGTCACGTCAAACAATACGATACCCTAATTAAACTTGACTCGACATAATATACCCTTAAGCTAATTAATATTACACAAACTAATCGCTCCGTTTTAATAAGAAACAAATCCTACCAAATTCAAATAAAGCAAATAAATCACACACAAAAATATGAAAATCACTCACACAGAAAATAAAATGAAATAAAACACAGGAGGTCCACAACCAGGTCTATCTTTCTCAGTTATAATTTAGGTAACATACAAAATATTATACTAAATATTGAAGTAAAATTATAGCTTAGAATTTATGGGAAAAGTGATGAATGTTAAGTGGAGTATAAGTGTGTAAGTGGTACGTCGAAGGATATTGTCCTTCAATAATCCACGTAAGTCTGTAAGGAAGCTGCGTCTTGGTGTCCTCGGAGAGGTTAATCGCACAAAACCACAACTTCCCTGTGAAGGTTGCCAGAGGCTCCCCGTATAGTGTAATTGAATGTAAATGTATTGTAGTGTGTTGTAAAGAGTAGTGTAAGAGTACTGTTTAGTCGTGAGTGATGTAGGAGTTATAGAGAAATGCAATCTAGACCCAGTGTGGATATACAGTAAAGAAGAAATAATCAACCTTCAAATAATATAAACTCCATATTTGAAAGTTATTCGAATTTAAGAGTGCAGACCATTAAAATCTTATTTACATCTAAAGGTTTCCAAACAAAACTAAACGTTTAAAATCTACAATAAACTGAACAAGATTTGCATACCTCAATTGAATCCAATGGTCTCACTTTAGTAAAGAAAACTCTCATACCCATGCGCCAATCGCTGTACCTCGCCCGCATACGCTCCTCCTCTTCGTAATCTCCAAGGCTGCTTACTCCACTCCAACATCCCATGGAACGGACCATAGGACGCTCCTTCAGCATTTCCTCATGCTTTGACCGACCGACGTTGACTAAACTCGCCTATCCTAAATCAATCCCTTATATACCCTCCGATTCAACCAGTAAACAGATGGACATCTTTCCGTCCGTGGCTGCCTAGTCTTCCATCTATTCTGACTCATCATGCAGAAGACGACCGCCCCGTGAATATCCAACCCTGATTTGCTGTACAGATTTTCAACACGAATGGTTCGAACAGTCATTTTAAGCAAATTAATTCTAATAAATAAGGAAAATAATAGTAATAATCATATGGATATTTTCTACTGTTTCTTTTTGAAAATTGACCGATAAATACTTAGCTAACGAAGGTGGTTCGTTACATTCAACCCCCTGAAAATTTGCAGATACCAAAACTGAAAATTTTCATAACCCAATAAATTTTTCCTGTTAGCATATTCCTCCAGAAAGCATCTTCCACTTTTCTAGTAATTTAAAAGTTACAAAGTCTTGGTTTGTGAGACCATTAACCATGCAACTGAAAATTAGCTTCGACTAGGTGGAAAATACTTGCGACCCTACGCGTGTGTGTGTTTAAACCTGGCATTTCATATCCCGTGCGTTGTTAGGAGCGCGTAATGCGAGCCCAGTCAGAATGTAAAAGCACCAATGTCTGCCAGCATCAGGAGTCCAAGGTGGGAGATCGTGGTTGTGAGCCAGAGTTACAGCTAGATGTCCAAATTCTGTCGCGCCAGAACGTCTTCTGACTTAGCGTAATTAGTTATTTGTCCATTCTAGCCGCTCCCACAGGAAACCCTCCGCTGTTCCACATAGTAGGCAAGAATTATGTTACTCTGATAATTAACCGGGCCCCCCAATAGCACTTCCCCCAAGTCACGAGATAATCATACCTGGCGCATGTAGAGTGTATTCAGTCAGAGTCTCAGCTTCTTGTGGAGTATTAGCCATAACACAACAAAATATAGTTTATAAGTAAAATAGCATTTTATTCAATGTTGTTGTTAGGCTAGTGAACAAAATAGACTGGAGGCGTATACCAAAAGGCTGACCATGTCTGATATTTGCCAACCCTCCTTCACTGCCATTCAGGAGCTCATCAGGATTCATTGACAAACCTTCAATCTACACTCTGGATTCTTCCATACTTGGATGGTCAACAATTCCAAACCTCTGGCCAGTTCAACATTCACTATTACCAATTCCCAGAGTTCAAAACCACACCTCATTCGCCACAAAATATCGGTCCGTTTCTACATCAGCTAAGATTTACAACAGTCAAGATTTATTTTGACAGATTCTGTTTCCTTCCAGCTCAATGATCTACAATAAACCATTCCAACGTTTGTGCAAAGCGGACCAGACACCACCAATAATATCGACAACATCTCCAAGTATTGACGGAATATTGACATTACATTGAGAGTGCAGTGATTGTAATGATCGGCTGAAGGTAAATAGATGATGGATTGTCAATATATTGATGTTAAAATATTGTCAACACCACCGACAGTGTCCCGTCCGTTCAACAATCAACATGGTTTAGAGTGAATCCAAAATCCTAAAGTGGGGAATATAATATTTAGTTCATTTATTTTTATTATATAATAATAGATATATATATATATATTTTCTTAGTATATAGAAAAGGTTTAATGTATTTTGAGGACGATTCTAATGCTAACCATGGCTCGTTCTTTGCATTTATGCTATAACTGACTTTCTCCTTACCCAAAGTCAGTTCACAACTTACCAAGTCAATGCATAATCCAATTGTACCTCGCTTTAGCAATTAAATAATACTTTTGAACTACATTACCTTCAGTAAATATTACCTTCCATTATACATTACCTCCAAATTATATTACCTCAAACCAATGTTCAACCCGATTACCAAAATTACATTACCTCCAATAACCGTTACCTCAAACATTACCTTCAATACCTTTGTTTTATTTTTTACATTACCTCCAAGTTATAGACTGATACACATATACGCTCAAACACATACATATACCTATAGATACAATACCAGGCACAGAGCAAACAAATCCGCTCATCACAGAAATATCCGCCCTGGGCGGAGACGGAAACCACGACTCCCGGATCAGCAGTCAGGACCACCAACCACTGAACCATCGAGTCAGTAAAATTACAATTACAGGATTTAAACTTTAATTCCCGAAAATATTGCTAATATCTAATATTTTCTGTCAGCTCGTTAATGAATAGTAAGAAAAAGAAGGAAAGAAAGGTTTATTTGCAAGAGTACAACACAGAGTTATAGGTCTTAAAAATAGTGGTGCCAGTAGCAGTATTCAAACTTTTCAAGACTGGGGTTTGTCCGGGTAATTTTGAGGCACTTGAAGTTACTCTGCTTTTAGCCCCTGTCACGTTATTAGTTGCTTATGTCGTCAAAATTCCTCGAAAACTCCGCAGTCTCCAAAACTGTATTTACTTTTGCTAAAGACCGAAGCCTCTGAATATCCCTGGGAAATGTTTCATAACATCCATAACGAACTGAAATTATGGAATTTGAATTTTAGCATACGCACTTGTCCTATTATTTGTAAAAAATGACCTAACATTGACGGTTGCTTTAGTTTATCCCAGGTGTTACGAACTATACTTCGTTGTAAAGTGCTTTGCTCGGCTTCTCTCCAATATTTTAAATAAATGTAAATACTGTTAAACTTAATGGGATTATGTATCCAACTGAACGAAGCAACAAACAACTGATGAAACACAAAAATACCTTTCAAAAATTAAACCCTAACGTGAAGAAGAGATTTTATTAACCACGGAATTGAATCTTAAATGAATTAAAACCGAATATAGACAACTAGGTTCCTACCAAACTCCTAACTGCTCATTTTTGTATACTAATCTACGCACAAAAGCTAACAAAAAAATAAAACTTAAATTAATTTCATCATGACTCGATCATACGACCAACAGAAAAATCAGATAAGTACCTAATCATTGAAATTACATCGTAAACAGCTTTTATCTACTCATTTATGAACGCTAACCTCCACAGGCTGAACAGATTTAAATGGAATTCCTTATTACGCCATCCACCTTCTCTCAATTCAACATCCCCAAAAATTGAGAACACCTGATCTAACGCCCTACACGCACAAAGTCACAATTTCCTACTAGAAATCGATTAATAATAATGCAATTTGGATTTAGATTATATCTTTAACGCGTCAATTTTAAGATTTACTTGACTCAAGACTCAATTATCTTTCAGTCATAAACAGTTAAAACAGGCAAGAAGATCACATAAGATGCAACAAACGATGAAAGATGAGATGTTGCCCAGCGCACTAATAAAAAATAAACGGTACGAGAAAACACTTTTCTTACCTATTGCGAACGTACTTACTTTAATCAGGTTAAATATTATAACCAACAGATAACGTGTATGCGCATATATGCGCGCGAGTAAAAGGGTTCTGAAGATATACGTATGCACAACAGTCTTAGGGAGAACAAATATACTGAATCATACTATATCACTTATTTAATGAATTGCTCCCAACTGAATTCCGTAGAAAACTAATTAAATAACTTATAACTCAGTAGAAAACTACCCACGAAACTATAAATCACAATAATTCTACGATGATTCTTCAAAATAATTGTACGAGTACTACTTCCGCTTTTGTTTGTATCCCTATCTATTAACCCAGTCATAATAAACACAGTTTACCTGTTATTTGGTGCCCCTTTTTCTAACACAGACCACAGAACTTTCATGTAACTCTCAAATTCAACTGCAACTAATTTATTAAATCGCATCAGTCTAACTTAAATGTGTGAAGCTTATACTGCTGCTGTAATAAGCTAATTGTGAAATATGTCAAAGTGAACCTACTACATATAATAATAACTTCATTACATCGAGGTTATACGTTATTTGCCTAAAAATTTTAATTTAGAAAATACTTTAATACTTTAATTCTAATCCGATCCAGTCAGCGCCACCTAGTTCTACCGTGAAATCTCACACGTGTAATATCAACTTCTTAACTATACATGAACGTAGTGTGAGCCTCAACCAAAGATTTTCTTTAACGAACGATAACCTACATAAGCTTACAACGCCATCTTACGTTCTATAGCACTACTCCTAACCCGATACGCCAAAATTGCAACCCGTGCAAGAAAATCTACCGAGTATTTAAAACCTTTACGTAAATGCCTATCTACTTTTGAACCAGTATTATCCATTCATAAACAGAATAATCTTCACTTCTATTTCTCAACACTGAACTAAAAGACACGTACAAATCAGCAAGAGATTATAAAAACAATAAGCAGAGGCAGCTTCATAACTGAGGCAAGATGATACCTTCAAATCGGCATTAATACAACAATAATATAATTATTCGACCATTTAGGTATACTCCTATCAACCCCCCGTACATGAGACTATTAATTCGTTTCTATACCTTGTTTAAATACCACAACAAAATACAACATTTAAAGAAAAATAAATAAATTTTAAAATTATATCAATGGCTTAACTAAACAACTATTAAAAAGCCCTAAATCCTGTGAAAAATGTTTTTTTTTTCTTCACAACCCCCAATCTATAAAACTCTTGACGTGTACAAGAAACGTTAAACCGTTATACCTGATTCAAAATATTAAAAGGCTGCATGAACCTATCACAACGGAAAACTTATTTTATACCCATGTTTGAAACAATAAAACAAATTAACTATAACAAAACCATAAAAATCGTACCAACATAGATGTCAAAAATATATTCTCAAAACCCTGTTGTTCAATTGAGACGGAAAAACATTCGTTTATGTTTAATGAAACTAATACACAAAAATTGGCAAACTTTAATACTTTTGATTCCTCTTGCACGATTTCTTTTTATATTTAAAGCCAAGAAAAGTAATAGAACTTGTAAAATCTAAAAAACAAAATAAACTGCGTAAAGCGAGCGTATGAAATTATTTGGTCGCCTTTAATACAAAAGTTTTTACTTTTAATATAGCAGTTTCATTTTAGAAAGCCTCAAGTTTCGAATTATTTTGCTGTGCAAATAATGTCAGGATACTACTTATTTTACTCATACATACTTGCTTACATGCGTATTATTAACTCACTTTTAAACGTTTTTTTTTTAAAAACCTTTATGATTTGATAGTATAAATAAAATCATTACAGTATTAGTGATAAGCGTATCAGGATTTCTTACGTAGAAAAGACATCAACGAGACACGCATTAGTAATTTTGAACGTTTATAAAATTACAGCTATTATACATAAATATGTACATAGTATGATAAGAATTTTATTATCGTATCTAATAAATGAAATAATAAGAAACGCTTGCAAATGGAAAACACTTTTTATCTAGTATTTAATACCTTTCAAGTTTCTTATAAATTGTTTTAGTAGGTAGACCCAATGTTTTAGGAGGTAGACCCACAAAGTTAAAATTACGTTTCAATGCACGTTCCTAATAAAATAATTCGTTTATGTTTATGTTATAAAAAGAAAAATAATTGTAAAATTGCTAAACTCAACTCAACCAAAAATATTTAATGATATTCATGGAATATCTTTATATGTAAAAGAAAATTAGATTTCTTTTTTTCACATCAATCGCTTACCTTAGACCTATTTCTAATCAAATTGTTAGCAACTGTTCAACCGACACGACGACTTAAACGGACCGGACTGTTTTGTCCGAGCGTCTTACTCAACAGACGATTGTAATCTATGGTAGCAGTTTATCTATGGAAAAGGGACCTCCCAGCAGGAACTCGCGGCAAGAGTCTGTCATTCCAGTCCTACGATCCGAAAAACAGACATCGCGGCTTCCAACGCACAATACTGACAGTGCATTGCCCAACAAAGCGCCACTCAAGTGTCCAATAAGTAGGACAATATGAAATAAAAGTGTGTAGACCGCGCCTCGAACGCTCCCAAGAAGTCCACGAAATCCCCATCAAAAGCCACTTTGCCGAAGAATAGGAAACTCAAACACGAAAGAAATGGCTTCGGCCTTAATTGAACCCTCTTATAAAGACGAAGAAATACGGAAGAAATGGCTTCTGGCCCCCAAATACGACAGAAGACTTACAACAGATTAGGCTGCACGGCTCCGATCCTTTGCCTTCCCCGTCTCGGGGTAAAATAAAACAAGAATATTTATGGAAAACATCATACCACTTTCTCGCCTCGGGAACCAAACAGGAAATAAAAGGGAAACAGAAAATATGAAAGACAGCGAGAAAATAATAAAAAACCTTGTCAGAGAAGCATCCCTGTGTAAATATCGACAGTAATGAGGTAAGATTGACCAAAACTTCCACAGGATACATCTATCACGTTACTTTTGTGTGTTCTAGTCTACAAAACATAAAAATGCATTTATATAGTATCCTACACACATACCAATTCTAATCACGCATTTTTTTCCACAACCAGGTGGGAATACGTGGTATACGACTGCTGCAATGTCTACACCTACCCTACCCTACCCTGCCACGTACTCACGCCATAACCTGCACTCACTCACAAACCGGTCTACCTACATTGGAAATAAAACTGGAAAACGAAGGGAAATACGAATATCTGATCACATTATACGACAACCTATGGATTTGAACGAGTCTTACCTAATGTGATGAATGCACTATATTAATAAAATACTGAAGCTGATACCGTTTTGAACAATGATTTACCTAGTGAACGAATGCAGACTGAACCCGAATTTCCAGTGCGTAGTGTCTAAAATCTATTTTAAACAGTGGTAAACTACTTATGTATTTCTTAAAGTGATTAAAAATTTAAATCAAATTATCGTTTTTATTTTATACCAGAGGTTGAAAAACTAACGGTTTCTAATAAATAGGACACTTAAACTGCATAAAATAAACTTAAAAATTAATTGTAAAACATGAAGGTAATTGGAAATTCGAAAAATGTTCTTTTATCTTCTTGATACCGCTTATTGAGTAATTCTACTTAATACCTAGAAGGCAATTTACTAAAAAGGTAAGCGTAAAGTAATGATATTTTCAACCCCCCGTTAAGTAAACTATAGTTCCATTAAAAACCCTTCGACAAGTCACCATCAAACACTCTTTCCATTTCACGGACACCAAATTGTGGCTAAAATAGCCACCGCGCCTACATTATAATAACCTATTCAATATACGTAGTATGACTTAAATCCTGGTCCTACGGCACCAAATTGTAACGTTTCTCCCCCTCACCAAAGCAAGGTAAAAGAGACGTAAATAAAAATATATACATAAATACAAATAAATTTAAAACTAACTATTAAATAAAACGTTTGGCCAGATCATCTAGTGGGAACCCCACGTCGAAATTAAAGTAACCCAGAATCTTTTAGAGTGTTGATAGCGACTGAATTACGAAAGGCTTAGGGAACTATTTAATTAGACAATTATTTGCTACGAAAGAGGCCCTACTTCTTTGTTCTAACTAATCTAATGAGCAGAAATTATTCAGTTTAACTCAAGCAAACAAAGTACTAGAAAACGCAGAGACAGGACATAATTTAGGGCGTTATGAAACTCTCATGAAGCTTTAAGTCTATAAATTCATTTGTAAATTTATTAAATTATGCGAGCAATGTATAGACTATAGATCTACACATCACTATGAAAGCCGCAACCCTTAAAGGGTTGCGGGAGGATCCACCATAACCTCCCCTCATCCTCGGCCAGTCTTATACCATCCATCACGAAAAGTTTAAAAATATAAGCTTCATGAAAGTTGATGCGGGAAGCATCCAAAATGAAGCTAGCAATACGGATTGCAACGCGTTTGTGTATATATACTTAAATATAAATAATATGGTATAGGGAACCCCAGAAATATTGTAATTTCAAAAGATTAAATAAACCACCATTTCGATAGTCAATGCTCATAAATGAATATTTTAGGCTTTTAGAATTTGGAATAATATAAGAAACACCATCATCAGCCCACCTCCAGGACAAAAGGTTCCAGGTCAAACAGGGACTCTGTCCTACCTACCCTATAAGACTTAATGCGCCCTACCGCATTTTATCGATTTGTTGCTTCGTTCAGTTAGACAAATCGGAAGAAACGCTTATATCTACCTTTTTATTCGCAGTAAGTGCATTACGTACTTATGCCCTAATATCACAACCGAACGTAATGCCTAGTAACTACTTGTCACGTCAAACAATACGATACCCTAATTAAACTTGACTCGACATAATATACCCTTAAGCTAATTAATATTACACAAACTAATCGCTCCGTTTTAATAAGAAACAAATCCTACCAAATTCAAATAAAGCAAATAAATCACACACAAAAATATGAAAATCACTCACACAGAAAATAAAATGAAATAAAACACAGGAGGTCCACAACCAGGTCTATCTTTCTCAGTTATAATTTAGGTAACATACAAAATATTATACTAAATATTGAAGTAAAATTATAGCTTAGAATTTATGGGAAAAGTGATGAATGTTAAGTGGAGTATAAGTGTGTAAGTGGTACGTCGAAGGATATTGTCCTTCAATAATCCACGTAAGTCTGTAAGGAAGCTGCGTCTTGGTGTCCTCGGAGAGGTTAATCGCACAAAACCACAACTTCCCTGTGAAGGTTGCCAGAGGCTCCCCGTATAGTGTAATTGAATGTAAATGTATTGTAGTGTGTTGTAAAGAGTAGTGTAAGAGTACTGTTTAGTCGTGAGTGATGTAGGAGTTATAGAGAAATGCAATCTAGACCCAGTGTGGATATACAGTAAAGAAGAAATAATCAACCTTCAAATAATATAAACTCCATATTTGAAAGTTATTCGAATTTAAGAGTGCAGACCATTAAAATCTTATTTACATCTAAAGGTTTCCAAACAAAACTAAACGTTTAAAATCTACAATAAACTGAACAAGATTTGCATACCTCAATTGAATCCAATGGTCTCACTTTAGTAAAGAAAACTCTCATACCCATGCGCCAATCTCTGTACCTCGCCCGCATACGCTCCTCCTCTTCGTAATCTCCAAGGCTGCTTACTCCACTCCAACATCCCATGGAACGGACCATAGGACGCTCCTTCAGCATTTCCTCATGCTTTGACCGACCGACGTTGACTAAACTCGCCTATCCTAAATCAATCCCTTATATACCCTCCGATTCAACCAGTAAACAGATGGACATCTTTCCGTCCGTGGCTGCCTAGTCTTCCATCTATTCTGACTCATCATGCAGAAGACGACCGCCCCGTGAATATCCAACCCTGATTTGCTGTACAGATTTTCAACACGAATGGTTCGAACAGTCATTTTAAGCAAATTAATTCTAATAAATAAGGAAAATAATAGTAATAATCATATGGATATTTTCTACTGTTTCTTTTTGCAAAATTGACCGATAAATACTTAGCTAACGAAGGTGGTTCGTTACAGGTTCAATTTCTATTAGCCCAGAACTTTTAGGTGCTTTCTGCCCGTAGAACTATAAAAAAGAGACTTTCCCGTTGTGTTCCGTGTTTTCGGGCCAAACCTGTTTCAAGTCAGCCTCCCATGGGTGACCTTCCTACGGTCAGGGTGACTTCTGTCAAAGCTTTTCAACGGGTCGCGTGTGACTTTGCCGGACCCTTTCATGCTATCCTCGGTCGTCGTCGTAGAGGATGTCGATCTGAGAAAATCTATCTCTGTTTGTTCGTGTGCCTATCCACGAAGGCTCTCCATTTGGAGTTGTGCTGTGATCTTTCCACGGAGTCTTTCATCGCCGCGCTGCGACGTCTTGTTAGCAGGAGAGGTAGGTGTAACCTCGTCCTTAGTGACTGTGGCACCAATTTTGTTAGTGCAGCTAACCAGCTGTCTTCGCTGATGCAGTCAGCTGCAGAAAGCGAATCTATTGAATTCAAAACCGTGCCACCCTCTTCCCCTCACTTTAATGGAATCAGTGAGGCTGGAGTGCGATCTGTCAAGAGCCATTTAAACCGTGTCGTTGGGAATCATCTGGTAACTTTCGAGGAGTTTCAAACTTTAATAACTCAAGTCGAGGCAGTACTGAACTCCCGACCTCTCTGTGCTATCAGCAACGATCCTAATGACTATTCGGTTCTGACACCGGGCTACTTTCTGACTTTGGCCCCTTTAACTGCGGTCCCCAGTCATGATGACAGTCATCGCAGTCCTTCTCTCTCGGCGCGTTGGCAACTCATTCAGCGTCTACATGCTGACTTTTGGGAACGCTGGCATCGAGATTATCTTAACACTCTCAATCAGCGGTCGAAGTGGGCAGAGAAATGCCGTCCTCTTCAAGTAGATGTCCTGGTAGTCGTTCAAGATGACAAATCTAAACCGCTGCATTGGCCTATTGGTCGCGTTACTGCTGTTCATCCGGGTAAAGATGGCATCATTCGGGTAGCTACTGTGCGTATAAACGTGACTGAACAAAATGGCACTAAATTGAAGGAATTTAAAAGACCTGTAGTAAAGCTTTCCTTACTGCCTGTAGACATTGATACTGAGTAAGCTTTCGCTTTTTAATGTTAACGTAGTTCTCTCTAGTTTTAGTTTACTTTCTTTTTACTGTATAATGTAGTTACTATAACTTTGAATTGTTAATGAAAGAATGCTTATTTTTTCGTCTATTCAATTGTTTGCTATCATGTAATTTTGTACTGTAAGATACAGTTTCTGGAATTCTTGAGATTTCGCAGCGGGGGGCTGTATGTTTAGGACTTTAAGCTATTAAATTTATCTATGCAGAGAAGGCTTTCTCCGAAAATAGGTAATTCGCTTTCTTTATTACTTTTAATGTATGGGCGGCCGCCTTGACCCCCCCGTGCCTGCCTCACCCCCGCGGGCACCCCCGGTTAGTTGACCGCTGCCTATCTGCGCACACGCATCGTCGTCGTGTTCTATATGCTATTTTCAAAGGACTAAGTGGCTTTCAGTACTTTCAGTGGCTTTTACCTAGTGCCTTATAACACATATCGTGCCTCTCACAAGATTCTAGACAGTTGTGGTGCGGGGAGTGGCTTTCTAGACCTGTGGATGCTCCGGACCATTGGAAGTTATGAGGTTAGTGAATTCCTATTTAAGATTGCTTTCTCTGCTACACAACTTTTGAAGGAACTTTCCCCAACATTATGGATGTTAAAGAACTTTTTATTATGGATTTTGCTTTTTAACAATAATAAGCTATTATATTGCTGTGCTTAAGAAAGGTATCACAAAGGAACTTCATTTTATTAATGTAACACCAATATGTAACTTTGGTTGCAATAAATATGTACAGAACCCTCAGTGTGCAAGTCAGACTGGCTCTGTTAGTAAAAATAAACTGCCAAAAATTATAGATATACCTACCTATCTGGATAGACGGTTGTAAGGTGTTATAAATTAAAGTTTGAAACTGATGAACTGACTATAATTGTTAAAAATTGCCAAAAATAATATAGGTATTTATAAATACCTTATTATTATTAATATAGGTATTTATAAATATATATTATTAATATAGGTATTTATAAATACCTATATTATTTTTGGCAATTTTTAACAATTATAGTCAGTTCATCAGTTTCAAACTTTAATTTATAACACCTTACAACCGTCTATCCAGATAGGTAGGTATATCTATAATTTTTGGCAGTTTATTTTTACAGTGGCAAAATAAAGAAACATATTTGACGACAATGAGTTATGATTTGTTTATTTATTAAATTACCTTCATCATCTCCATGAGCTAAAAGACATCCACTGCCGGTCAAAGGCCTCCATAAACACAAAGATTTTCACACCAACCGCCCTGCCCTGCCCGCATCCAGTTGCTTTCTGCAAACTTCACCAGCTCATAGGTGTATGTGACGCCTGTAGGTGTGGCCTTATAATAGCACTACCACATCTCCTATGGGTTTCGATAGGTATAACTAACAAAATAAATAAAACAACATATTACAACATTAATATTTATTAACAAAATTATTTATGTTATTTTAGTAACTTTTTTTTTACAATTTGGCATGGACATTGATCAGTATCCTTGTTGCTGTTTCTGAATGCTGATTGCTGCTAACATAACTACAATCAATACACTTTTCACTTCATAGCTTTAGCTGGTTTTTTTATAGTTTGGCATGGACATTGATCAGTAAGCATGCGACTCTTCCTTTCTGTATTCTTCTGCGCAGGTGTCCGCCTCGTAAAGAGCCTCCCAAGGCCGTAAACGCAAGACCTGCCTTGGAGTGCTGGTGAAGAGTAGGTTGGGGGCTCCCTATTATCTGGATTGAGAATCTATTGGCACGGATCCTTTGTAGATCTGTCGTATATAGGCGTTGATTTGCCATTTCAATGCCATTCTTCTTGAAAACAAACTTGCCTCTTATTTAATATTGTTTACGTTTGATATGCGCATTCTGTAGTAAAAATATTATTTGACATCTGAGTTTGACATTTGCATCTTGATTGAAAGCAGGATAGTTTATTGTAATTTTCGTAGGTGTGAAAGGGACAAACTACAGTGTTGCACCTTAATTAGCTCAAATCCCCGACCGTAAGGCACCCGAAAATTTAAGTCATAAATAACGAAAGAAACATACGTAATAAAATATTTCGTTATTACGTGAGGCTAACCAAATATAAATACATAAAAACAAAATGAATAAATAATATGCCGGAGGAATTGTTTCATCTTGCAATTAGTTCAATAATCGCCAACTTTTTTCATAGTTCATGATACGGCAACATTCCGTGATTTGCTTTTGCATTTTGAACTCTAATAACATGAAGCTGTATGGAGTTCATAAAATCTTAATTATTTTAATTTTATTAAATGAAAGTGGCTTTTTTCGGACTTTTCCTCTACTCACTGGAAAAAACCACGAACTTCTGCATTCAAAGTTATACCCTCCAACCCCCGCAACAGGGCAAACAACCATGTCAATCAGTGAGTCAGTGGTAGTCCAGCTTTATCAGTGAGTCAGTGGTAGTCCAGCTTTATATAATATAACTAGTGGGCGCTCGGTGCGCGAGCTGCATGCAGCTCGCGGTGAAGCTTTTTTTATACAATTTCATAAAAAGATAACACACAAAGAACACGGTCGTACATTAGCGCGGAGTGTGGCGGAATCTTGCGGGCTGCCATCTATTAGCTGGGATATGTAAATTAACTAAATACTTCTTGAAACTCAGATCAGTCTTTATTTCATTATTAAAACAAACATTTTCCTATCCAAAAAATTCAAAATTGAGAATATAAGTAGGAAATATGACCAAAAAGTTAAAAAAAAACAAACCGAAGTAGTTGAGTTAAAACATCCTTGCTGGCATTTTCTTAAGCCCTTCGATCATACAATAGGCTCTTTAATTGTACAATATAATATAAAATCTTATTGATGGAAACCTTTTTTTACATATTTTTCATGTGTTTTACTTATGTTTTTCATGTGTAATACAAAAAAATACAACGCTACTATAAGGTCGCACACTACCACCGAGTCCGCATAGTATATGGCGGGCTGCTATCTAGTGGCGCGAAAACAAACCATTTTTAAAACCAACCAAAGTGAGCGTTCAGTTAGAATCCTCATGATCGTATTTTGATATTCTGATTATGCCAATAAATAGTGCCTGAAAACTGGCCAAAGGAAAAAATTGAGTGTAAATTCAGAGAAAATCGAGTTTCAGTAACATCCAAGTTAAAACAGTAGGTTGGTGAGGCTGCTAAATGAACGCGCTCTTTTTAGCAGCCTTAACATGGTTCCAGCAAAACTAAACTTATGTTCCGCTAGCAGCCTCAGTGAAAAACTCGATTATCTCTGAAACTACGACAGCACTGTTTTTTTTTCTTTCGGCACTAATTACGCAATATTTATTGGAATAATTAGAATATCAAAATTCTATCATGATCATGAGCATTCTAACTGAACGCTCACGAACCGAAGATTTTATGTATCAGACAAGACTGTATGGCTATAGGCCTTTGCCTTATTCTTGCAGAATAATTAAAACAAAAAACGTCGTTTCGAATTCGAAATTACGAAATACCTACGAGGCGGTTTCTTTTTCATGAGAGAATTATTGTCTGAGAAAAAATAAATGATGTGAAAGTCGATAAAGATATGGAAGAAAAGCGATAAGGAGTCGATTAAGAAAGGATACACGTATTTGCCCATGGACCCTTCAATCGCACTTCCCTATAACAGGGTATCATCTCATATCGCAACTGATGAAAAATCTTTGCAGGAATTAAGAAGAAGAAAACGTGCATCCAAACAGGAACAGGAACCTTCTGCAGCTCCAAAGTAAAGGTCTAACTAAAAAAAAAGTGGAAGGTCTAACTGCTTTTGATTCATTACTGATAGTTTCAGGTAATTACCTACATATTAAACCTTCTTAAAGAAATTTATAAAAGTATTTTCACAATAAATTGCATAATGTTTATACTACTACTGGATTTGGCCCCTGTCCATTCCTCCCCAAGTTAGGGAAGAGTCTAATGCCCCAGCAGTAGGGTCCCTGTGGGTTGGTAAATTATAGTATTTCTTGTAGTTTGGCTACAGGTGACAGTAAAACAGTTGTACATAAACTCACTCGAAATTTGTTACCTACCCATTTAAGCAGTCTGGTTATAATTTGGTATGATGCAGCAGTGCTGTTTAAGGGTTACTTATGTTTTATAATTTTTTTTCAGATCCAGATAGATGGCATAGTTGGACTCCAAACAAAGTCTGCATTTAAATCATTACCTAACCTAGTGGAACTGCCAATTTCAACAAATAAAGTCTTCTGAATGTAGAGAAGAGATGCTAAGAAATCTAAGAACAAAATAAAATAACAAAACTTGTAACTGTTTGTTTGTAATTATGTGACACAAAATAAATAAACAAATTGTGTTCTATTGCGCAGGCCCCAATATTTTATCTTGGGCAAGAGAAATAAAGAAATAAAATTCTATTTCGCAGGCTACTACATTGAATCTTGAACAAGCCTCTTTCTATGGCATTCCTTGTTCTGATGTAATGATCTGTACCTATACCCGTACTTCAAAAGGAAATCGAATTATATAAGATCACTTGTGTGTGTGTCTGTCTGTCTGTCACAGCCAATTTGCTCTAAATCTGGACCGATGAAGTTAAAACTTGGCATACATATACATATAGGGTGTATTTGTATTTTACTGGACTCCTATTTCCGTATTTAGACTCAATTTGGTCCTTTATACGTGTAGGCATGGTCGGCTAGTCCAGCCAACCCAACTCCTTCCAGAAGCACAGAAGTCTCCTGGGACATTCACAGGCTTCTCGGAGCGACCTTACATCTTGAAGGATTTTTGTCCGTTGTTCGGCCAGACCAGTGCATTCCAGGATCACGTGGCTGACTGTTTCCTCTGTTTCGAGACAGCCTCTGCACAGCGGGCTGTCTGTAACGTTCATTGTAAATAGCTGTTTATTAAGGGGTAAGTGCCCAGTAATAGTTCCTACAACTATTCGGAGATCGCGGCGGTCTAGGCTGAGCAGTTTTCGAGTCAATCTTGGCACGACCTGTGTCAACACCATCTTTGACTGCCTGCAGCTAGTTAAATCGGTCCATCTGGTGTTATGTTGGTGATCGGTTTGCAGCCTTATCCATGAGCGCATTTGTCTAAAAGGGATCGGCAGGAGTGGCACGGGGCCAGCTACCGTAGTTTCAGAACCCCTTTTAGCCAGCTCATCAGCTGCATCGTTTCCTAATGAATTGCTATGTCCCTTAATCCACTGCAGGGTGACCCTGTTTACAGAGGCTATTCGCTCCAGTGCTAAGTGACATTCGTTGATTAAACTGGAGTTTATGGTGTTATTCTCCAGAGCAAGTAGTACGGCCATGCTGTCTGAGAGTATCCTGATACTAAAGTCCGTGATACCTCTCTTCATGACCGCGGTTGCAGCATAGGTGATGGCAACACATTCGCATTGAAATATGGAGCTGTGCTCCCCCAGTGCCAGTGATATGTGGATGTTGAGGTCTAGCGAGAAGACGCCTGCACCTGTACCAGACTCCATTTTGGAACCGTCGGTGTATATACGGACCTCATCAATACCCGAGTGGTCCATGTCTTCCTCATAAAGTTGTATTCGATAGTGCTTGTCGAACACATGTTTCGTAGGGATCCTATCACAGGGCGCTACTATAAGTGGCTGAAACTCAACCGCTTTACGTAGCAGAGTCTGGTGAGGACCCTCTTGGTTGTTCCACAGGCCAAGTAGTTTGAGACGAATGGCTGTCATTGTAGCCTCTTGTTGCACAAATAGATCAAGTGGCGGTAAGCCTAAAATCGTCTCTAGGGCTGCTGTGGGGGTTGTACGCATGCAACTTGTGATAGCAGAACAGGCTTGTCGCTGAAATCGTTGCAGACTATTGATTACAGTGCTGAGTTCGGTTCGTGGCCACCAAGCTATGGCACCGTAGGAGATAATTGGTCTAATGACAGCTGTATATAGCCACCTGATAATTTTTGGCGAAATGCCCCAGGATCTGCCTAGAAGTCTTTTGCATTGCCAAAATATTATGCAAGCTTTTTCCAGCTTGTGGTCTATGTGTCTATTCCATAGTAGTTTGCTACATATAGGGTGACTTTAAATTAGTTCTTGATATGAAAGGGTATGTATGACCCATAGTCAAATCGCAAAAGGTTTGACTCTTCATACTAATTTGGCCGATCAGTTCATCGATTTGTATGGAGTCAATTATTTTTTTGCAATTTGACTATGGGATTCTTAGGGAAAGTTGTTTGTTATCATGAGCACATTCATAGCCTTTCTTAGACAGAATTAATTTAAAGTCACCCATAGATTTACATGAACTAAACATGGATGTGTAACCTTCATATATGACTTACAAGTGTGGAGGGCACACATGAAAATAAAAAAGTTTTATTAACTGTTAAATTGTACCGTGTTATACCTATCCTACTTATTGTTGTGTATCGAAGTTGAAGGTAGTTATGAAAAATCCAGTCTGGTTATGTCAGGTGAGTGAACATGTGCTAAACTCCTTAATCTAGTGATTTTCGGTGGATATTTTAGTGGCGACGAGCAAAAAAGTGGTTATAAGTGTACATTAGAGTGTATTATAGTGGTTTTGCAATCAATTGTGAAAATAAAAGTGCTAAATATGAGTATAAAGTTTAGTGAATTTGAGGTGACACATGGTTGCTGGGAAAACTACATCACAAGGTTTGGTTATTGCCTACAAGCAAACGAAATTGTAGATGATGCAAAGAAAAAGGCGAATCTACTGTCGGTATGTGGCCCTGACTTATTTGAATTGATAATTTCATTGATAGCTCCAAGTAAAATATGTGAGGTAACCTATTCAACTATCAAGTCTTTGTTGGACAATCATTTCCATCCCCGACCTAATGAGATTGTTGAATCCTTTAAATTTCATACCCGCAACCAAAAAGAGGGTGAAAAGATTCGTGATTATATTGCAGGGTTGAGAAAATTATCAATCCATTGTAATTTTTCTGATGTTGATCGTACTTTACGAGACCGGTTAGTATGTGGCATCCTAGATAAAGAAATACAAAAGAAAATGTTACAAACAGATAAATTAACTTTCCAGTCAGCTTGTGAGATAGCAATATCGTATGAAACAGCAAACTGTGATTCAAATGTTATCGTAACACCGGGCTCTAGTACACCGTTGAATATGGAAGAACCGATGGATGTAAATAAAATTACTCACAAAAAATATGAGAAAAATTCTGAAAAGCTCATTTGTTTTAGATGTGGTAAGCCTCATAAAGGAGAGTGCAGGTTTAGGTGGTCAAAATGTAACTTTTGTGGCAAAGTAGGCCACATCGAAGCGGTATGCCTAAGTAAAAATAAATCTTCAGGTAATGGCCAGAGCTCAAACTGTAATGGTCTTTATGAGGCATCTGTAAATAATGTAAGACCTAATAAAGTGGCTGCATTTTTAGTTAACATTTCGATAAATGGGTGTGATATTGAGATGGAGATAGATTCAGGCTGTGCATTTACTTTAATAAGTGAACCGACTGCCAGACTCATATGGAAAGGAAACTTACCTAAAATGGAGAATGTAGGTATTTCACTAAAAACTTGGACTGATAATAAGTTGCAATTGTTAGGAAAAGTTGATGTCCTAGTTTCATTCAAGGGAATACAAAAGACATTATGTGTTTTTGTAGCTAAAGGGCATGGACCTAGTTTGATTGGTCGTAACTGGTTTAGCGATTTAAAAATCCAACTGTATGGAATAAATAGTATGCAAATAGACACTACAGATATTACAGAGTTACTGGAGAAATATAAAGTTATTTTTCAAGAAGGATTAGGCAAATATACAGGACCTGTGGTGAATATCACACCAAGAGAAGGGGCCACACCAAAGTTTTTGAAATATAGACAAGTGCCATTTGCATTAAGAGAAAGAGTTTACAAAGAAATCGAGCGACTGCTAGATGATGGTGTTTTAGAACCAGTAACACATTCGGACTGGAGCACTCCAGCTGTACCTGTGTTGAAACCGGATGGATCGGTGAGATTGTGCGGTGACTATCGGTCAACTGTAAACTCTGCAATTGATACGGATACTTATCCATTACCTACCCTTGATGAGGCTTTTACTAATCTGCAAGGTGGAAAGATTTTTTCAAAAATTGATCTGGAACGAGCATATACACAAGTAGAAGTAGATGAGCCTACTTCATATTTACTGACATTGAATACTCCTAAGGGTCTATATAGAGTAAAACGCCTGCCCTTTGGTATAAAATCGTGTCCTGGGATATTTCAAAGACTGATGTCATCGCTCTTGGCTGGCATTGCAGGAGTGGCCGTTCTATTGGATGACATTGTAGTAGCAGGAAATAATCTTACAGAGCATAATCAGAGACTAAATTTGGTGTTAAGAAAATTGCAAGAAGCAGGACTACGCGTGAATAAAAAAAAATGTAATTTTGCTGCACAATGTGTGAACTTTTTAGGATTTATCATTGATGAACAGGGTATTCATCCAAATGAAGATAAAATAGATGCTATTTCTAAAACCCCTGCTCCTTGCAATGTAAAAGAATTACAGGCGTTCTTGGGTCTTTTGAATTTTTATGACCGATTTTGCCCAAATAAAGCTAACATTGCTGAACCTCTATACAGATTGCTAGACAATAATGTAAAATGGCAGTGGAAAGCTTTACAGCAAGAAGCATTTGAAAAATTAAAAAAGATGCTTTCTAGCAAAGATACCCTGGTACATTACGATCTAAAGAAAAAATTGATATTGTCATGTGATGCATCACAATATGGATTAGGTGCTGTATTGGAACATGAAATGCAAGACGGAAGCATAAGACCTATCATGTTTGCGTCGAGAACAATGAATGTTCATGAAAGGAACTATGCGCAAATAGATAAGGAAGCAGCAGCAATCATTTTTGGGTTGAAAAAATTCCATCAGTTTATTTATGGCAGAGCCGTAACAATCAAAACTGATCACAAGCCGTTACTGGGGTTATTTAATCCTAAAAAACAGATTCCTAGTATTATATCTCAAAGGATGTTACGTTGGGCACTACTATTAAATTCATATGATTATCAGATAGAATATGTAGAAGGGAAAAAACTTGGAAATGCTGATGCTTTAAGTCGATGGCCATCTTCAGAAGAAGAGCAATCAGAAGAATATTCTGGGGTTTTGTTAATTGAAGAGACTCCAGTTGAACTAGAATTTTCGGCTGATGAAGTAGCAAAACTCACGGTGAAGGACCCTAAACTGAGTAAAATTTTATTTTGGATTCGTAATGGTTGGCCAAATAAAGTAGAAGAACAGTATAGAGTGTTCAGTCAGAAAAGGGAAGAATTATCAACATTCAACAATTGCATTTTATGGGGCAACAGAGTCGTAATTCCTGAAAAGATGCAGGCCAAAGTTTTGGAAGAATTGCACACAAACCATGACGGTATCGTGATTACAAAAGCAATGGCTAGAAGCTACTTTTGGTGGCCAGCGATTGACAGACAAATCGAAACAATGATAAAGAAGTGTGAAACATGTGCAGAGAATCGCAACATGCCGGCAAAGGTGAGTCATCACTGGATAAGACCAGACAAACCATGGTCCAGGTTACACATAGATTATGCAGGACCATTTCAAGGCAAGACATTTTTAATAGTAATTGATGCCTATTCAAAGTGGCCAGAAGTAAAAATTGTTTCAGACATGAGTAGTGCAACCCTGATAAAAACACTGCGGGAGATATTTACTGAACAAGGCCTACCTGACACAATTGTAAGTGATAATGGAAGAAGTTTTATTTCTGAAGAATTTCAAAACTATTTAAAATTAAATGGTGTTAGACATGTCTTGGTCGCGCCATACCACCCTGCTTCGAATGGACAAGCAGAGCGAACTGTGCAGTCCGTAAAGAATAAACTAAAAAAACAATCAAACGAACCGTGGCACATAAAGATTCCTAAAATATTGTATGGACTGCGTACAACTCCAAACAGTGTAACGGATAGAACTCCAGCTGAACTTTTGAATAACAGAAAGTTTAGAACAAAGTTTGATTACTTGAACCCTCTCAGGTCTAAAGACATACCACATAATATCATAAATTTTAAGTTTGGTGTCCAGCACACAAAACTAACTGAACGGAATTGGATAATATTTGGCACACAGATAGTATGTAAACTTGGATTAACATTTAGCACGGATAAGATACTTTTCTCCCAGAAAACTTGAGGCAATGCTAAAAACTGATATTTCTACTTTGTCTCTAGATGGAGCATTTTATTTCTCTTTGGACCTGATTCTGAAGTCCATGCAGATGAAGTTGCAGGCGGAAGCTAGTAGGTTCTGCAATATTTTTTAATTAATATTTTAAAATAGATATTATACAATAGATGATTTCCTGTTCCTCTTCCATAACTCTTCAGTTAAAAATTACAGGAAAGCTATTAGAAATTTATGTCATTGGATGGTTATATTCTCATCTTCATTGTTTCTAATGAACCCTTGGCTCGGAAGTCAGATTCTGCCCTCATAAGAAAGAAGGCCGCTAAGTATATGACGTTTCGGTATACTTTGTAGCCTTTCTTATGACTGCAGGATTAGATCGTGTCCGGTTTTTAAATAATAAACTACCTATTTTTTTATGTTAATATTATCTCTAACAGATGGAACATAAAGTTGAAAACGAATCTATTGCTTACTTTAAAAATAGCTTGGTTAATATTGGAATTATCAAAATAAATAAAAAAATAATTGATAAAAACAACTTGATTTATTAATATAATACAAAATATTGATGCTTATTACTAAGAGTAGAGCCTGATTTTTTCACAATTTGACATGGATTAATATTTATGGGAATACTGAAAGTTTTATACATAAAAAAATAACATGAGTGCATTTAATATTTTAAAATATTATAGATCCACTTTTCACTTTAATTTAGCTACTTCTCACTTTCAAATTATCGATAATATCTCAACTCTCAAGCAAGCAACGGATGTTGATCTTGATGTCTCAGCGCATCAAGTGGGCGACAAACAGCTGGTCAGTCTCGGCTCCAGACTTGGCCGTTATCCATTCTCAACTCGTAAAGAACCTCCTGAGGCCGATTGGAATTGCCATGTCCTGATGGAGAGAGATTCTCCTGGCACGGCTTCTCCGCCGGTACTGTATCGGCTTCGAGTGTCGGACTGAACTTCGACAACAACTACTTCGAAAGACTCTGGTTCGATAAGACGCTAGTTCGACAGACCTTAGTTCGACAGACCACTACTTCGACAGGACTCTACTTCGACAGGACGTTACTTCGACAGATGTTACTTCGACAAAATTGTTATTTAGATATTTTGACTAATCTTCACTTCGTCAGTGTCAAATATCACGAGTTTTAGGTGTGTTATTATATATTTTTTTACTGAGGTAATTTATTTAAAACATTTTTTTGGTTTCCACAATACAGAAACATCAATGAACAGTTTTTAAAGCATTGTTTCCATAGACGACTCCCTGAAGCGTTTATTATTTTTAAGTTTAATAATCATGGCATTAAACTTGAAGAAATATTTAGTTCATCATTAATTTGACTTGTTTTTGAAATCCCGCCCGTTTGTATCTCTCGTTGATGTCTTTTGTACTGATAGCACGAATAGATTATCGTATCGTCGTAGTACTTAAATGAGATAAAACTATCTTATACATCCATACTTTATTATTATATTTATTTATAAATGGTAACTCTGTTTGTCTGTCTGTTACATTTTCACGCCTAAACCGCTGAAGCTGAACCGATTTTAATGAGTTTTGGTGCAGAGATCTTGAAGGACATAGGTAAAATAAAACATGAAGAGGTTGAAATATGGCAAACTTTAGTTTGTATGGAGAAATAAATATCATCATATCTTAAGGCGCGACGTATACTAAATCTGAGCAGGTTGATGCATGATAATATAATATCGACCGTAACGCCACGTTTTAACTAAAATAAAATAAAATATTTTATGATTCTGTTCAAGGCAATTTGTTTTTTATTGTTTCAAGTATGTTATATATTTTTTCCGTGGTGATAGCTTTAACCATTATTTCAAGAATTTGAATTGAATATTGCGATTTGGCTATACTTAACGCCTTAACTGTAAATGCTGTAAAGTTAAAACAGTCTCGGCTCAGTGAACTTGTGTGGTCACGTCAATCATGCAGGTTAACTGTCTACAGACACGGTCATGATCCGGATGGGTATGACTGTTAGTGGTAATTATCTCGACAGTTTCCGTGGTTTGCAAGGCACGTTAAGCCATTGGTCGTGACTCAGTTGGCTTGAGTGGTCGCGTCGATTATACAGGTTAAGTAACCATAGACACGGTCATAACCTGGATGGGTTTCTACATGTGCCAAGTACCTTAAATAGTTTCACCTATTGTTTTTTTAACGCGGGCGATGCCGTGTGTGGAAACTTGTTTTATTATATAAATGGTGAGACCACTATAAATATAAATACTACGCGAATAAATACTAATAGTTTAATATATTTGCTATGAAATATGTCATAATATTGACTAAATATAAGTTTCTGGACAAACAAACATTGATTGAAACATAGATTGATTTTTAAATGTATATTTAATGTGACAAAAATGCATATTAAGTGGAATCTAATTAAATATTGTAGATTCATCTCCATCCGTTCATCACTTTTTACCCAACTACGGCGAAGCAAAAAGGAGGTTTATGATTTGTTCATGTATGTATATCTGTTCCCGCATAACTTCTTAACTACTTATCATAATTCGACAAATACGGTACCATTAATAGTCCTCTGGTTATCGGCTATGTGACGTCACACTAAATTCAATGTGGCGCCCTGTAGAGTGCATAAAGTCATGACCAAAAATTTTTTTTCAAAAAAGGCTTATCGAGCATATTGCAAAAATATGTAGGTATATGTCTAGCCTTTGTTCGCTGCTTTGCTTGCATTCACTTCAATTGGTTAGATAATCGCGCTATTCAGTTGTTATAACTTTTGTTTTTACCATGAGCGCAATGACGCATCAATTTCACTAACATCTATGATTTGTGTCACAGTGTGCTTCATAATATATTTTAATTAAAAAGTGTTGCGCCCTTGCGCTTATATAAAAGCAAGAGATAAATTATCTTAATACGGTGTAATTTTGGCCAAATCTGCAAAGCTGGTAATCTTTGAGCCCCTGGGAAGTAAACAATTACTAGAATAATACAAATAATTTTAATGTTAACTTAAAAAACATTTGTTCTCAAACAAATTTCATAGGCGCGGTCAACCTTATGTTTTCCTATTTTAGGGCCAGAAAACCCTTTTGATGATACTGTCATTCTTATACTCCTACGATTATATTTATTTATGTAAAATATATGTATTTATGCGTAAGTGTGTTGCTATAAACTACCGAAATATTGTATCTTACTGCTATTATACTGGCTTTATTACTTATTGCACTTACATAGTAGGATAAAATAACCGAATAACCAATCTGAAGTAATTTTGTTTCTTTTAATAATAATTAGCTTTAAAGATTTTAATAAAATTTTGTACCTAACTCTAACATTATATAGCCTAATATACTAGATTTTAATTATTCCAGATAATATGTTAATAAGAAACCTTGCATACAAACCCACACATTATGTATAAATTTTTCAACTTTACCATTTCTATTCTTTGCTACTAATTATGTATGTTTTTTGCTCAAAAAAATTCGTGAGAAAGTATGCGCTGCGTGGCTGTACAATTTATTATTTATTAGAAAAGAAAACTTGAATAAGTAACCATGAAAAATTATCGATAGTATTGTGTTGATAGTACTTGTCGAACTAAGGTCTGTCGAAATAGCGTCTTGTCGAAATAAAGTCTGTCGAAGTAAAGACTTGTCGAACTAAGGTCTGTCGAACTAGCGTCTTATCGAACCAGAGTCTTTCGAAGTAGTTGTTGTCGAAGTTCAGTCCGACACTCATTTTATTTTGTTCTTGGATTTCTTAGGGCCCCCTTCCTCACATTCTGTAGACTTCATTTGTTGAAATTGGCAGTTCCACCAGCTTAATGATAGAAATGTAGACTTTGTTTGGAGTCCACCTATGCCATTTATTAACGTCTGGATCTGAAAAACATAATAAAACATAACAGGACATCATACAAAATTATTACCAGACGGCCTAAATGGGTAGGTAACAATTTTCAAAATTATGTATGACTGTTTTACTGTCACCTGTAGCCAAACTACAAGAAATATTATCATTTACCAACCCATAAGTAGGGACCCTGCTGCTGGGGCATTGGACTCTTCCCTAACTTGTGGAGGCATGGACAGGGGCCAAATCCGGATTTAGTATTATCATCATCCAATTTAATATGAAAATATATTTTTTAAATTTCTTTGAGAAACTTTAATGTGTAGGTACCTGAAACTATCACTATTGAATCAAAACCGGGTAGACCATCTACTATTTTGCTTACTGCTTTACTTTGGGGCTGCAGAATGTACCGATTACCTTGTAGATGCAATTTTTCTTCTTATTTCCTGCAAAGACTTTTGATCAGTTACGGTATGAGATGACACCCTGTTATAGTAAGGTGCGATTAAAGGATCCATGGGCAAATACGTGTATCCTTATGACTCCTTATCCCTTTTCTTCCAATTCCACATAACATAATTTGCCAATCTTTCTTGAAAAATTGAAAAATCCGAATCGAGAAAAAGGCCATGTAATGTAAAAACCGCTTCGTATTTCGAATCGTATTTTTTAAAATTTTGCAAGAATAAGGCAAAGGCTTCTATATCCATACAGTCTTGCCTAATATAAACTTTGGTTCGTTAGCGGTTTTGGTATTTGTCGTTTTTCATTTTTTCTTTTGTATTATTTTCTTTTTTGTTTGTCTGTAAGATTAAGGCAAATTCTATATGCGTGTTGTCGGGTCGGGTTTCGTCACGTCGCGTCGGGTGGCGTTTCAATAATATGTTTCCGCTCTTTTTTTTCTTTCTTTTCTGCGCCATTAGATAGCAGCCCGCCATATGATATGCGGTAGTGTACGATCTCATAGTTGGTGCGTTATTTTTTTATGCGACTCTACGCGGGCGAAGCCGCGTGCGGAAAACTAGTCTGTATATATGACTATATAATATTTTTATAACTATTTATACTCATTATCTGTAATTAAATTTAAGTTATAAAACACATTCCCTAAATCAAAATTAAGATAATTTGCTTCGAATCTTATTCTGGCTTGACGATGAGCTTCGGTTAGTTCTATTTTTTTGCCGGCTTATAATTGTGGATCCCAGCTGCATGTAAATGTCTCCTCATTCTTTCCAATGATGTATTATATGTAACGGCAGTTGAATTAGTCGTTTTCAATTCTTCTGTGTGATCTCACGGTGAAGGCCAGAAGCATCTGTATAGGTATTCCATCGCTTGCGGGCCGCGGCCGGGGCGGTTACGCTTCACGTCACCAGTTCTTGATATGTCTTAATCCACAAACGAACTGTGCTTTTCTGGAAAAGATATATCTATACATATTCATTCTATCAAAAGAACATGTTTCACGAAACAATTAGCTATTTTATTATAATAATATAGGGTGACTTTAAATTAGTTCTTGATACCAAAGGTGTCGCGAATTATCTATGGTTCGCGAATAACCGGTAAGTATTATAGCAACACTACACTTGGTATGAAAGAGAAAGCTATATGTCGTGCTGTGAGGAGTCTGACAGCAGTGTCGAGGAAAGTTTCTGGCGGTTGAAATCGAATTGGTGATGAACGGCGAGTTGCG
Source organism: Coleophora deauratella (assembly GCA_958295455.1). Lineage (NCBI taxonomy): Eukaryota > Metazoa > Arthropoda > Insecta > Lepidoptera > Coleophoridae > Coleophora > Coleophora deauratella. The sequence continues at coordinate 16,045,250 of OY282401.1, forward strand.
TGGACCAGAGCCTCAGCTAAGTATTCAGGATATCACTAATTATAATTAAAGCCTTTACCGTGCGTTAAATACTAATCGTTAAAAGCAATATTTTCTATGTGTTCTTGCTTAAATGTCAATTTCTCTGTTAAACACGTGTTATAGACATTCATGGTTTTAACCCCTTTGGATTGAGTATGTGAGAGGTTGGGCCGATGTACCGCAGCCTGTAATGGGTGTGATGATATGTCGCGGCTGCCCCGAAGTGCAGCCGTGCTGGGGCCGACGGGCCATAGCTCGCAATGAGCGCAACGATGTTCGTCTTGTAATGATATGTCGCGGCTGCCCCGAAGTGCAGCCGTGCTGGGGCCGACGGGCCATAGCTCGCAATGAGCGCAACGATGTTCTTCTTATGATGATATGTCGCGGCTGCCCCGACGTGCAGCCGTGCTGGGGCCGACGGGCCATAGCTCGCAATGAGCGCAACGATGTTCTTATGATGATATGTCGCGGCTGCCCCGATGTGCAGCCGTGCTGGGGCCGACGGGCCATAGCTCGTAATGAGTGCAACAATGATCTTCTCACAATGATATGTCGCGGCTGCCCCGAAGTGCAGCCGCGCTAGGGCCGACGGGCCATGGCTTATAATGAGTGCATCGCCGTTTTCCTCACAACTCACTGGGTCTTCGCCAGATGGTAGGCTTGGATAGATCAGATCTAAACTATATCTAACGTTTGTGTGTACTCTGTATCCTTGTTACCTTCTGTGTGTCCTGAATTCTTGGAGGCACCAAGACGGTCGGTGTCAACTATTATTTTATCTGTGCAGGTCTCCAAGTCGAGGATCAACAGGTGGATGTGGTACGCTGCGAGGCTATAGAGAGGACTAAAGGGCTCTATTTGTTGTGAGCGCGCTACAGGATAACTAAGGTACGATTTCTAGTTATCACTGAGAATTTGGTTTCATTCGGTGAGGTCTGCCCCCCTCGTTACACCCGTAATCAGCAGCAGTGTGCGGGGGCACACTTCCCGACATGGTGGAGGTGCTGGGATCTGTTTGAAGAAGACCCAGAATCCAGAGACATTAAGCGAAGATGTATATTAAATGAACCAAGCCCGAAACCCTGTGAATCTAATAGTCCTCTCTACTAGCGACATCTATCAGACAATTCACGAATTAAATCAATCGTTCCCACTGTTGATCCATGACTGTCTCTCAGATACACCGCAATCAAGCTTCATGCAGTTTCTAATAGATGGCGTTCGGACGTAGTTTCTAATGCTGGGGCCAGACTACCATGCGAACATTCGCTAATGTAGCCGCAGCATAACGAAAATTGCTCTCGTCGGAATGTGAGCAAGTTGAGGTTGGCAACATTGTTTGGCCGTGGTGTGGTTGGCAGAATCAAGGACGTGCGTGACTCGGTCTCATCTCGTTCATTCTCATTTCCTTTATACATCTCGTTCGACGGTTCATCAGTGTCTCTCTTCCGTTCCGAATACTTTGAAACGAGACGAGTATATTGTGCCATTTCTCGTAGGTTTGTCAAACATAGATAAATAAACCACAGACCTAGGATTTACGCTCAAGACGAACTAAGCGTCGTCGGAAAGAGATATCACTATCCTTATGGAACCCCTGCATGACAGATGTAGGTGCAATATAAAATACCGGTACGCCAATGGTTTTGAGTAAGGGTTCGGAGGAGCACGCCATGGTTTTTACTTGCCGTGAGAAAATATATATATATATATATATATATATTATAATAAATGCAATTGAATAACTGAATGGTGTTTAGTACAGACATAGTATTTTACATCATCATCATCATCAGCCGAAGGACGTCCACTGCTGGACAAGGGCCTTCCCTCAAGGATTTCAAAATTAGTATCTTACACAGTGGGTAATTATGATGTGACTAGGAGAAATGACCCAAATAATTACACGTTTCACAGGTAGTTAAGTACGTTTTCGTCATTGGAAATTTTCAAACCGTATTTTAACAAACAATAAAGTATAAAAATAATAATTATAATAAATAAAAATAAAAACACAAAAACCTATTCAGGTGTTACTCCATAACATATTCCTTCAAGAATTAAGACTCTCTGAACTAGAGAAAAGGGAAAATTAACTATTGAAATAAATTTGGGCTGTCCTGCTGTCAAAGTGAACGGGTGCTGTCTGAACGTACCCTCGGAACGCGCTACGGGACCAGTAACTACATTTCCGGCCAACTTAACTTCCAAAAAGAATTAATTAATTTCCTCCGGTTGCAATAACCACATTGACTTATTTAAAAATCAAGGGTAAATATTTAACTTATTTTTGTTTCCGTCTTTATTTTATACGTTTTTAATTTTAATATTATTTGTGATGTTTCATGTAGTAACATGAATAAGAAGTAGTTACCTAATTTACGGAAGTTTGTTTCAGAGGAGGTTCAATCGTTCATTTGTTGTGTACGGATACTAGGGATGGACAATTTCCGGTCGAATATGTTTCGATATTTTATGTAAGAAATCGAAGATGGAGCTTTAATTTTGTATTTTAGTGTAATACAATTTCTGTAAGTACCTGATCAACGGTTTACTGTTTTATGTAATTGCATGACATCAAAGTCGCAAAGTAATTTCAACAATAAACAAACGTATTATATAATCTTATGTATTTATCAGTAATGACTGATGATCGAGGACAGTGTTGTTGACTTGTAAGATTATCTAATTTTTTTTTTGAAATTTCTAACAAGAGTTTATAAGATTTTATTAGTCAACAATTCCTGTCAACTTCAAGTCGAATAATAAAGGGGTCTTGTTTTTGATCATCGTTTCGATAGCGAAACCGAAGTTACTACCGTCTGACAACACTAGTCTTACTCGTTCGTTCCCTTTAAAGTTCGTGAAATCGTTCGTGTTCGGCGGCGCATGGGCGCAGTGATTTTCTATTGTTTTCGTGCTATACAACAAGTAAGTTTGCATAAAAATTATCATTTACCTAATCAATGGTCTGGAAAGATACAGAGAACACATTTATTGGTACACGTTCTCTTTTTAAAATGTGAATAATACGAAATACGCAAGTAGTAAGTATGCCGGTCGGGTGAACTAAAGAGAATGTTATTTTAGTTTTACTATGCTTTCCAGAACATTTGTAAAGTTAGAAGCTTGTTGGGTTTTTAAAGTTCAAAGTGTATTTAAGAGTTTTTCGGCTATTGACAGCGAGAGTGATTGTTTTTATTTTTTATTTTTAGGATTGACGCCATCTTGTAAGCGCCTCGTGGCGTTTATATTTCGTTTGCCAGTAAAACAAGTAAGTTTTCATGTATTTGTTTACTATGAGTACTGTACAAATGCGAGAAGGAGATTTGAGAGTATAGACTATTCAGTTTGAGTAGAGAATACTTATATACTTGCTTACACCATCTGATAAATTAGCCATGAAGTCTTAGGTACCTACCTGCTATGGAAACTTACCCATGGATTATCGACATTCGTGAAATAATTTGACCAAGCTGTACTTATATTCTAACTGGATTCTTATTAGACACGTCCAGAGATATATACAGACAGGCGTACACTTTACTGTATGTGATGCATCCTCAAGATCATTATTATCATTCTGAGTACCCTCATTTCTAATTTTATAACAAGAAATAACTAGTAGAAACAAAGGGAGTATATACATATAATTATAATAAAATATTGTTGTATTTCTTTATTTGTGTACTCCTTTCAGGTTGTGTTGATAAGTAGGTACTTACTCCTTGTTATTTATTATCTAAAATCCTACACTGTGAATAAAATTGAACAAAACAAATTAATATTTATCCTATTATAGTTAAAATAAAATTTGTATTGACAATAAAATAGACTATGCCTACGGTATGGTTAACTTTCTAACTTTCTTAAATCTTTATTTTAATAAATTCGGAAATACCTATGATCCTTTATAATCATTGTGAAGAATTTTACTGATACCTTAAAACATTTAATTTTATTACATGAATAGAACATTCGAATTTAATTAAATTGCATAAATTGATGAGTTGAAAGAGTATGAAGCTGTATCCACAAATTATCCAAGTATACCTTATTTAACTATTAAAATCACTGAGAGAGTTAAAATTTCAAATTAAACTATATAAAGGGAAAATCATATTTAAATTAAACTCTTGAACTAATTAAACTGTAAATTTATATGAGTTACCAGATGATGCATCAAGTTATTGAGAGGGAAACAAAACTAAATAGGTCAATTTTGGGCCTATATACCTATTTTTCTTTCTCATTGTATACTGTTGTAAGCATGTTATGGATTGTTTTGTAGTGGCCCACATTGTTGATATTTTGAGAAGGCGATGAATTACATGTTTGGAATAAAAGGGAGACTACATTTTATGAGGTACAATAAAATTAAAGGCATATTGATATCAATAAAGGTATATTATGCATGAACTTTACACTGCCTTATCTCATTGACCACTAAAGCGATACCAGCAACGCTTTGTTGTTCATGTTGTAGAACAACGGGCCTCTGTTGACCATATTAGTTTAGTTAGTCTCGGGATGTACTATTTATTTATTGTATTTATTTATAAAGTCGGTAGTGTTTAATTTCAACGGTCTAAGATGATAATGATTTGTACTGAGATGAAGAAATGTCCTTTTATAAGAATATACAATACAAATGAACAATTCAATCCGGGAGTTGACGGCATGAAAATTAAATTGCGGAATATTATTGACTAAATAGGTCTTTAATTGAAATTATTGACAAACTTAGACACTTTAATTTTCATTACATTTTTAATTTATAAAAATTACCTAATCTGTATGCGTTTTTGTAGAGTCCTATTCGGAATCATATCAAGTCCCTTCCTACTCAACGCAACAATCAAGCACCACCTTTCTAAAGGAAGCGAGCGAACAAAAGAAGTTGCAAAAGATATCTACGTTGACAATTTAGTAACAGGGGTTCAAACACAAAATGAAGCATTACAATTATACAGAGAAACGAAAGAAGCCTTTCAAGAGATCTCGATGAATCTTAGAGACTGGAGCTCTAATTCAAAAAAAATTATGAATGAAGTACCTGATGCTACAAAGGAAAGAGTAGTGAAAATTTTGGGCTTAGACTGGAATTTAGAACATGATACATTACATATGAGATTTAAGATTGACTCGGACGCGAATTCGAAACGGGAAATTTTAAAAGTGATCGCTTCTATATACGATCCTTGTGGATTTGTGGTGCCACATGTTTTAGGGGCAAAGTTATTTCTCCAAGAGCTCTGGCAAACTAAAATTAAATGGGACACCACACTTTCTAAAGAAATGAAAGAAAAATGGACAGAAATGAGAAAGGAACTAGAATTAATTAGAGATTTAACGATACCTAGATGTTACATTAGAAACACAGAAAGTGAAAGATATCTTTTACATTGCTTCACGGACGCTTCGCTCAAGGCATATGCTGCAGTTATATACGTGACACATGGGGCAAAAAGAAATTTCGTTATTGGAAAATCACGGCTAGTCCCTATAAAAGACCAACAACATTTGAAGATACCCCGCTTGGAATTACTGGGAGTTCTTATCGGTTCCAGACTTATCAAACTAGTTCTTAAAGCATTAAATGCGGACATACCGCACCAAACGTTGTGGACCGACAGCCAAATTGTCATAGAATGGTGTCAATCTAATAAGCTACTTCCGCCATTTGTAGCCAGAAGAGTGGAGGAGATAAAACGCAATAAAGAGCTTAGGATCAAGTACGTTCCTTCAGAATTCAATCCAGCTGATATTGCGACTAAGTTGTCAAGTTCAGTTAAAGACAAGGAAATGTGGCTTGAAGGCCCTCAATTTCTTTCAAAATCCACAGATTGGACGTTTCCAACTTCTCGTAAAGTGTCACAATCACAGATTCTACTTCTCTCGGCGCGGGAGGGTCTGCCGAGTAGTTATCAAGATGATGAAACTGATCTACCAAATAGTTCTCAAGATTGTGAACCTATGATTGTGGATAACTCTATAAAAGAAGACGTAGAAATAGAAAAGGGTAACATCGCTGAAAATTCGCTAAGCATCACTCAGCAAATTAAGAAATTACAAGCACGACACTTTCCTCAAGAAGTTGCGGAAAAGGCAACTGACTTAAGTAGGAACCTGAAATTATTTAAAGACGTCGACGGTGTATTACGTTGCAAAGGGCGTCTCCAAAATGCAGAATTGTCATTTGATCAGCGTTACCCGATACTAATTCCCAAGGAATGTGATTTCACCATGAATTTGATACAGAAAGTACACCGCGATAACTACCATGTTGGAGTAAATCATACACTTAGTATAATAAGACAGTCGTATTGGATCCCTCAGGGCAAATCCAAAGTCCAGAAGATCTTGAGAAGCTGCTTCAGATGTGTTAAGCACGGAGGCGGGGCTTTTAAAGCGCCACCTACTCCAGCGTTACCGGTGGAAAGGGTGTGTCATCGTGAACCATTTAATTTTACTGGAGTGGACTATATGGGACCCGTCCTCGTTAAGAATGGCCAGAAGAGGTGGATTTGCTTATTTACCTGTCTTGCAGTAAGAGCCATCCATCTGGAACTTGTACAAGATCTTACGGCAGAGGAAGGTTTGCTGGCTTTGAGGAGGATGGTAGCGACAAGAGGAATGCCTATACAAATTACGTCTGATAACGCGACTCATTTTAAACTTATGTCAGAGATCCTGTCAAATCAGTACTGCATCGAAAACAAGATTGGTTGGAAATTCATTCCTCAGCTAGCACCATGGTTCGGTGGTTATTACGAAAGACTCATTGGCATAGTAAAAAATTGTATGAAACGGACACTAGCGAAACATATGCTGACAGATACTCAACTAGCGACGGTAGTTAAAGAAATTGAAGCTGTAGTGAATACACGACCACTCACCTGCGTAGACACTGAACTTAATATTATCTTGAAGCCAGCTGACTTTCTTACTACGGGAAGATGCATTGTCATGGAGAAATCACCTGAAGATTGTATCGAATCTGGTACTGCAATAAAAGTTGATCTCGTAAAAAGTTGGAAAAGAGGTCTCATCATTTTGCGGGAATTTAAGGAAATGTTCTTAAATAGATATTTGCCAAGTCTTCGCGAAAGATATAACCATTCGCACAAAGAGCCTCGCGTCACTTCGAAACTAGCTCTAGCAGTGGGACAAGTTGTTCAGATTAAGGGAGATAATAAAAATCGAGAGACATGGAAAGTTGGAAGAATTGTTTCGTTGCAGAAAGGAAGTGATGGATTAAATAGCTGTGATAAAGGTTGGAAACAAAGAATTCACGAGATCTATAACGCATTTATATCCCCTTGAAGTTCCAGAAAAGGAAGATGAAAGAGATTTCCCATTTGAAGAAAACAGTGTTGAAATGAAATGAAATGAAATGAAATGAAATGAAATGAAATGAAAATGAAATGAAATGAAATGAAATGAAATGAAAATATTTTATTCGAAGTAGGTAGCAGTGTACACTTTTCGAACGTCATTCTTTTATCTACCTAATACGAGGTTCCTACCACTCGGAACTCGTATACCCACCGTTTCGGGAAGTGTTTGCGGAGTGAGAAGAAACGGCGGGCCCTAAAGAAACTCCCTCCAACACATTTTTTTTTTTAAGTCTTATATTCTATTACATCTTAATGCTAGATCAATAAATGAATTATACAATGTCATGTCTGTAAATAAAATATACAAAAATAAGAATAAAGAAAGGATTCAAAAGAGATAAAAGTAAAAATTGTTTGTAGCTAATGACTAACAAATTCCAAAAAACCAATGAAAAGAGCAGGCCAGTTCACACGGACAGCACCCGATCACGAGTATAACGCGAGAGTCAGCCATCGCTCCCCTCAACCATATTTGAGGGAAGGGAACGACCCGGCTCCTAGAGAAACCTCTCATTCACCTTCTATGGAACAATTGGATGAAGATAATCTAGAGCAGCAACCGAATATTCTAGATGATCAGGAAATGACTTTGCGATCGGATTGTGTTCGGGAGCCTGTTCAAGACAACGAAGATCAGGAAGATCAATGTCCAGCAATGACAGAACCTTATGTGAATATTATCAGTTCAGAGAGATCGGAACCGACAGAGAGAGACACGGATGAGAATGTTAGGGAGCAGAAGACTAGAGTGCAAAGAGTTGCTGCCACGAAAGCTCTGCAGAAGATCAGAGAGTGGTCGAGCAGCTTGTTATGCCTCTTCTAAGTCTTCGGCCGGCCGGGAGTGTCGCGAATTATCTATGGTTCGCGAATAACCGGTAAGTATTATAGCAACACTACACTTGGTATGAAAGAGAAAGCTATATGTCGTGCTGTGAGGAGTCTGACAGCAGTGTCGAGGAAAGTTTCTGGCGGTTGAAATCGAATTGGTGATGAACGGCGAGTTGCGTGGACCAGAGCCTCAGCTAAGTATTCAGGATATCACTAATTATAATTAAAGCCTTTACCGTGCGTTAAATACTAATCGTTAAAAGCAATATTTTCTATGTGTTCTTGCTTAAATGTCAATTTCTCTGTTAAACACGTGTTATATACATTCATGGTTTTAACCCCTTTGGATTGAGTATGTGAGAGGTTGGGCCGATGTACCGCAGCCTGTAATGGGTGTGATGATATGTCGCGGCTGCCCCGAAGTGCAGCCGTGCTGGGGCCGACGGGCCATAGCTCGCAATGAGCGCAACGATGTTCGTCTTGTAATGATATGTCGCGGCTGCCCCGAAGTGCAGCCGTGCTGGGGCCGACGGGCCATAGCTCGCAATGAGCGCAACGATGTTCTTCTTATGATGATATGTCGCGGCTGCCCCGACGTGCAGCCGTGCTGGGGCCGACGGGCCATAGCTCGCAATGAGCGCAACGATGTTCTTATGATGATATGTCGCGGCTGCCCCGATGTGCAGCCGTGCTGGGGCCGACGGGCCATAGCTCGTAATGAGTGCAACAATGATCTTCTCACAATGATATGTCGCGGCTGCCCCGAAGTGCAGCCGCGCTGGGGCCGACGGGCCATGGCTTATAATGAGTGCATCGCCGTTTTCCTCACAACTCACTGGGTCCTCGCCAGATGGTAGGCTTGGATAGATCAGATCTAAACTATATCTAACGTTTGTTTGTACTCTGTATCCTTGTTACCTTCTGTGTGTCCTGAATTCTTGGAGGCACCAAGACGGTCGGTGTCAACTATTATTTTATCTGTGCAGGTCTCCAAGTCGAGGATCAACAGGTGGATGTGGTACGCTGCGAGGCTATAGAGAGGACTAAAGGGCTCTATTTGTTGTGAGCGCGCTACAGGATAACTAAGGTACGATTTCTAGTTATCACTGAGAATTTGGTTTCATTCGGTGAGGTCTGCCCCCCTCGTTACACCCGTAATCAGCAGCAGTGTGCGGGGGCACACTTCCCGACAAAAGGATGTGCATGTGCTCATGATAACAAACAACTTTCCCTAAGGAACCCATAGTCAAATCGCAAAAAAAAATGTGGGCTCTTCATACTAATTTGGCCGGTGTCTGTTGACCGATTTGTATGGAAGGTCCAAAAATTTTTTTGAGATTTGACTATGGGTTCCTTAGGGAAAGTTGTTTGTTATTACGAGCACATGCATAGCCTTTCGTATCAAGAACTAATTTAAAGTCACCCTATATATTCTAAAACAAATACTTATAATTTCTACTTACCGCGACACCTTACGAGGGCGACACTGAAAGTTCTTAGAAAATCAAAAACTGAAGAAACTAGAAAGTTATTAGTTTTATTATATCTTTTCAAAATAGTGTCCATTCACATCAATATATCGCTGCATCCGATGGAACCACTGAGAAAAGCACTTTGCCCACTCCGCCTTAGGGGTCTCTTCGACAGCCTTTTCAAACGCAGCCACTGCTTCCTCGGCGTCCATAAAACGTTTTCCTCGAAGTTTTTCTTTTATTTTCGGGAATAAATTAAAATCGCAAGGTGCGAGGTCGGGGCTATACGCCGGGTGACCCAGTAATTCCACGTCTGACGTCGCCAAATAGTCGATCGTTTGCTTGGCGGTGTGCGTCGAGGCGTTGTCGTGGTGAAGGAGGATCGTTGCGTTGCGAGGTCGTTTCTCCCGAACTTTTTCCAAGACAAGTGGCAAACAATTGTTAGTGTACCACTCTGCAGTAACTGTTTTACGATCCTCTAAAACAATTGTTGCGTAATGACCTGTCCTTCCGAAGAACGAGGCCACCATCTTTTTTCCCACGCTTCGACCTCTTTTCACTTTAGTTGGCAACTCCTCGGAAGGAAACACCCACATAGCAGACTGTCTTTTAGTTTCAGGATCATAACAGTAAATCCAGCTTTCGTCACCCGTAAGTATGTCGAACACAGCATTTGAGTCACCTCCGTTAAATCTTTGAACCATTTTACGGTACCAATCAACAGGACGGAGTTTTTGGGCCTCTGTCAAATTATGAGGTATCCACCGGGCACAAAGCTTCCTGACCACTAAATGTTCATGGAGGATTTTGTGCACTTGACTCATACCGATGCCTAAGCTTTTCCGAATCTGCTGATAGGTCACTCTTTTGTCAGTCTCTATCATACGCCGCACATGACTGATGTTATCTTCAGTCGTCGCCGTAGAAGGCCGTCCCTCACGCAGATCATCGGTGAGATTAGTGCGACCACGTTTAAACTCATTAAACCAGTTGTAAACAGTGGCACGAGATGGGGCTTCATCGTGAAAGGCCAATCGAAGTCTATCATAACTTTCTTGTTGACTTAAATGACATCGAAAGTCATAAAAAATCATTGCACGAAATTTTTCTCGCGTTAAATTCATGCTGACGTGACACAGATAATTTTCAGTTTGCCGCCAAATCGTGAAACAAATGACAAATGAATTAAATACATACACGATAACATTGGCAAAGAGTGCCATTTTCAAAATTTGAACTTATTTTTTTATTATATCGTTTACAAGTGGCCAGTTCTAAAAACTTTCAGTGTCGCCCTCGTATCATCTAGAAATACTATAAACCACAGAAGGTTTTATTCTCAATACACTATTATTTAAGCTTTTAAAAAGTCTGTTCAATAATAACTGGAAGATATTAAACTTAAAACTCAAAACAACTCAATGAACTAGCTGTAACGCGAAGTGAACGATAATCTTGTCACTGGCTAGAGTCTATCTATTCGAGGTAGGTAGATAAATATCACACATTAGTTGTCAAACATAATTCTGGTAAATTACCCTCACTATAATCTTCAATGCATTATTTTTTACAGTCTGCCTTGACGAAGATGTCATGACTGTGTTAGAAACAGAATTTTTGAAGTCTCCATACAAAGTTGGCTGATGGTCGATTTTTTAACGACCAGTGCCCGACCAGTGTATACGCTATGTGTTGTTTACGTGACGAATTTAGTATGGGTTCTTTGAGAAAGTTGTTCAGTTTCATCGATAGAGAAATAAATGTTTTAGTTTACGAGAGCGGTATGATTCTAGAAACATCCCTTCTAACTAGCCAACGGAAAACCGCTGAGTAAGTCAATAAGGGACCATAAAATAAATCTGTCATTTTTGTCTCCGAATGGGCAGTTTCCCCGGAAGGACAGAGTGTTGCAGCCGACGGAGCGTCAACGAGGGGAGTGTGTTAGAAACAGGATGTAAAAATAAAAGTACCTATAAGCTCCATCAAGCTTAAGCAACACAACAAATAACTAAATAAAGAAGGATTAAGAAAAACTAACATTAAATTGATTTAATTGGAAATAAAATATATTTTAAAGCAAAAGCAAATATTCTTTAAAAGACTCAAGTTCAAAGCTAACAGATAAGTAAGTAAAATTATAATTATAATTACACCTTACCTTCTCATATTCGTCACGCTGAGTCACCAGCAGCTTTTAAGCTGCGCCTAAGGAAATTACTCCTTTCTCAATAGTTTGTGCGTTATTTATTTATTAGTATATATATATATATATATATATATTTGTATTTATCAGGTATATAAATGCATTATTTATTTATTTATTTAACTCATATCTATAAATGTATATATGTTTTGGTTATCTTAGGTATATTTTTAGCTATTACGTTATAATTTTTTGGTTCTATTCCCATGAATGCACTATCGTTGATATTGTCCTGTATTTTCATTTCTTTACCCAGGGTTGTCTGGAAGAGATCGCTCTTAGCGATAAGACCGCCTTTGTACACAAAGTCATAGTCATTTTTATTTTGTAATATTCTCCTTGTGTGCAATAAAGTGTTCATACATACATACATACCTACTTTATTCAAATTCTGACTCAGAAATACTATTGAAGGCAAAAAAGGAACTGTGCGAATTGTTACATATGGGTGGCTTTCAAACTCATAAATGGTCTTCTAATTCTACAGATATTTTATCTGATATCCCAATTAATAGACAGCAATTAGATAATATTGATCTACAAAAAAATGAATGCTCTATAAAAACCCTAGGTTTAAATCTTGATGTCATTAAAGATAGATTTATAATAACATGTCCAGAACTATTTGATAAAAAAACAATAACAAAAAGAGAGGTTCTCAGCTATATTTCCAAGTTTTATGATCCCTTGGGCTTTATAAGTTCAATAATTGTAAAAGCAAAGTCAATTATGCAAAGGCTTTGGTCTGAAGAATTAGCTTGGAATGACACTCTTTCAAAAAATCTGGCAGATGAATGGCAGCAATTTACTAACAGCTTAGCAGCAATGGAACCAATTTATATAAATAGGAACATTCAGCTTGACAGTTCGGTCTCTGCAGTGCAACTTATCGGCTTTGCTGACGCTTCCAGCTCCACAGGTTATGGGTGCTGCATTTATTTACGCACAGTTCACAAAACAGGCGAGCCCAAATTGTACCTGCTTTGTTCGAAATCTAGGATTAATCCGCGCTCAAAACCGCTAACGATACCAAGATTAGAACTGAATGCCAGTTTACTGCTTGCCAAACTAATGACGAAAGTGTATTCTACGCTTAAAACAAAATTGAACATAAATGATGTTTATCTCTTCAGTGACTCACAAATAGCTTTAGCGTGGTTAAAAACCGAGCCTACAAAACTGCAAGCCTATGTTTCAAACAGGGTTAAGGTAATTCAGGAACTCACAAACAGATGGCGTTGGCTGTATGTATCAAGCCACGAGAACCCTGCCGACTGCATCAGCAGAGGCGTGCAGCCCGAACAGCTAGCTCACTGTTCTCTCTGGTGGAACGGTCCTGCATTTTTACAAAAAGAGGAGTATAATTTCAATAATAATACTTACTCTCCTGTTCCACCTACCGACTTGCCTGAGATGAAATCAACTCCAGTTTCCTCCTGCTCAGCTGGGGTAGTGCTTGTGTCAGTTTCGAAAGACAATAATCCCTTAAATTTTCTTAATAAATATTCGGACATTAATAAAATGACACGGGTTATGTCGTATATCCAGAGATTTTGTCATAATCTTAAGTGCAAAGTTAACAATAAACTTAAAAAGAGAGAGGGTGGTTTATCAACTACAGAACTGCAAAATGCGCTTTATTTAATTATCAAAAATGAACAAGCAATGTACTATGATGAAGAAATAAGATTATTAAAAAGAAACAATAATGTAAGAGGTAATCTCAAATGTTTGCATCCCTTTTTGGATGATGATGGTTTACTTAGAGTGGGGGGTCACTTGCAAAATGCCAACATATCATATTCACAAATGCATCCCATTATATTACCTAAAGGTTCCAGGGTAACTGACCTTATCATAAAGCGGGAACAGGTACTTGACTTGTACAAATTATGTAATTCAACAGATCATCAAACACTTGTGCAAAACTTCTGCTCAAAGCAAGGTATTAAGTTCAATTTCGTTCCCAGTTATTCGCCAGTGTTTGCTGGTCTAGCTGAAGCGGCAGTAAAAAGTATGAAGTTCCACCTAAAGAGAGTAATTAAGAAGTCTGTTTTTACATATGAGCAGTTAAATATCTTATGATCACTTGACTTACAGTATTGACAGGCTCTATTGTCGACCGTTGCTACATGTTGCCTTCTCCATCTTCCAATCCTTGCGCAAACTGTTATCAGAGTTTTCCATTGCCAGTGCACGCTTCTCGAGAAAACTCAGTAGTTCAGAGACGCTGGGTTCTTCATCTTGGTCCCTGTCCAGCTGGTAGGCTCGTGCGGTGTACTGATCTAATTTGCGAGTTAAAATGGAAATTAGTATGGGGTCCCAGGATTCAATCCTTTTTTATAGGTTTTTTAGAGCACATAAATTTTGTTTTACGACAGATACAAACGATCTTATGCAGTAATAGTAGGGGATTTAGTGCGATGAACCGTTTTATTTTGGATCCGGCGCTCAAACTTGGCATAGTTATTTCCTAAGTCATTCTGAGTAGATTAAGCCCGGGAGCCATCGGGAGCCATCCCCCGTTTGGTAGGGGGAGGGGGGAAAAGTTTGTTTCTGCCGCGCTCCATTTGAGGGCTTATATCTCCCAAACTATTGGTACTAGGGCAAGTGAGATATCATTTTCGTATGATTCAAGGATAAGGAATTCATTTCTGTAACAAAAAAATAACTTTCCATATATAAAAAAAGAAATATTTGATAAAACGTATAAAACATGATTACCTTTTTTCCGCATATGTGTCGATTAATTTTTAATGGTCTAAGATATTAGCATGAAAAAAATATATTTTGCAAGCCACATTACCAAGGATTATAAACATATAAATTTTATTAGAATAGCATGATAAATACTTCGGTAAAAAAATAAAATTCAATGCGTGGCAGCGTGGCATAAAACGCACGGTCCGCGCGGTTCTAAATTACAGCAGTTATATTTCTTTCTTTTTTCTATGAAAAGTATTTCTTTTTGTTGCAGAAATGAATTTGTCATCCTTGAAATATCCGAAAATGATATCAAACTTGCCCTATTACATATAATTATGGAGATATAAGCCCCAAAAGAAGCGCGATCCAACAAGTAGATAATGAAGTGTGGGTGGTTTTTTTCCACATATGTGTCGATGAATTTTTAATGGTCTAGGATATTAGCATGAAAAAAATATATTCTGAAAGCCACATTTCCTAGAATTATAAAAATATAAATTTCATTAGAATAGCATAATGAATACTTAGTGAAAAAAAATAATTTGATGCTCGGCAGAGTAGCTTAAAACGCGCGGTTTTAGTATCTGTTGTTCGTTTGTAAGTAAGTAAATAAAATGAATCATCTAGCGCCCAAAAATAACTGTTAAGTAACATAATAAAAATAGGTACATACTATTATTATTTAAATATTTCTCGCACGCACAAAATATTTATCACGTAGAACAAAAACATTTTTCCTTAAAAACCATATATGAGAAAATTCGAAAAATTACTACGGTGACTATTGTATTTCTCATACGAATAATGGTGGTTTACTATCTATCGGCCGAAAGACGTCCACTGCTGGACAAAGGCCTCCCCCAAGGATTTCCACACCGACCGGTCTTGTGCGGTTCGCATCCAGCAGCTTCCCGCAACCGCACCAGGTTGTCGGTCCACGGAGTCGGAGGCCTGCCCACACTGCGTCTTCCGGTGCGCGGTCGCCACTCGAAAACTTTACTGCTCCAATGGCCGTCTGTTCTACGAGCTATTTGCCCTGCCCACTGCCACTTAATTCTAGCGATTCTGAGAGCTACGTTGGTAACTTTAGTTCTCCTACGTATCTCCTAATTTTTGATTCGATCACGTAGGGAAATACCAAGCATAGCACGCTCCAACGCCCTTTGGGTGACCTTGAGCCTTCTTATGAGGTCTATAGTAAGCGACCATGTATCGGATCCATATGTCATCTCATCACTGGCAACACACACTGGTCAAAGACTTTAGTCTTAAGACACTGCGGTATTTTGGACGTGAATATATTGCGGAGTTTTCCGAACGCTGCCCAGCCAAGTTGGATTCGACGATTGATCTCTTTCTCGAAGTTGGACCTACCTAACCGGACTGCTTGTCCCAGGTATACATATTCATCAACAACTTCGAGAGTAGAGTCTCCAACCTTCAGAGGAGTGGGTGTAACACGGACGTTTGACATGATTTTCGTCTTATCCATGTTCATTTTAAGACCCACTTGTTGGGAGACTCTACTGAGTCCATCGAGCATTGCGCCTAGGTCCTTCAAGATCTCAGTCATGATCACGATATCGTCAGCAAATCGAAGGTGAGTGATGTATTCGCCATTACAATACAATACAATAAATTTATTGGCAACATACATATTGCAGGTCAGATTCAAAGTAGAACATTAACAATAGTAATGCTTTCATAATAATAATACAAATAAAATTGATGTTATTACGATATAAAGTAATAATAAAAAATTAAATCTCAATATAAATAACTAAAAGAAATTAAATCAATTTTTCATGTTCGTGAGTTCCTCTAAACTATAAAATAAATTTTCCAACAGCCATTTTCTAATTTTACACTTGAACACGGCGGTGGATGCTGCATTTTTAATACTGTCCGGTAATTTATTATATACAATCGGGCCGCTTATTTGGACAGACTGCTCCGATTTTTTCAGTTTGTGGAACGGCATAACCAGCTGATCTTTTTTTTTATTGCTGCGTAAGTCGTGCCGCGGGTTCGTGCCTTTGCGTTCATACGTTTCCAGGTTCGCATACACGTACATTGCTACCTGGTAGATATATTCGCAAGGAATCGGCAGGATATTGTATTCCGCGAAGAACGGTCTACACGATTCATCGTCGGCAATAGTCGCCATTGCTCGTATGGCACGTTTCTGCATTCTGAAGGCGCGCTGAAGCTCGGCAGCGCGCCCCCACAGCTCGAGACCATATGTCAACTTGGAGTGTACCGTAGCGTGGTAACATGTGCGCACGGCGTCGATTGATGCGGTAGCAGTCAGTCGTCGCAGGGCGAAGCAAGCGCGGCCTAAGCTCACACATAGGCTGTCTATGTGAGCCTCCCACGTAAGGGCGTCGTCTACGTGAAAGCCTAACAATTTGGTGGTTCGTACCTGTTGGAGCCATATATCGCCAACGCACACCTTTATAGGTCGAGATGCTTTGCCGTTAAGGTTAAAGGCTAAAAAGCATGTTTTGTCGCGGTTGAGGGCGAGACCATTGGATTTGAACCACCAATCGAGGCGGTTCACTGTCTCGTTGAGTCTTGCCTCGAGTTCGGTGCGTGTAGTCGCAGTTACGACCGCGGCCACGTCGTCCGCGTACATATAAATTTCAGCATCCTCCACTGCACCGGGCAAGTCATTGAGCAGCAGGCTGAAGAGGGTGTTAGAGAGGCATGAGCCTTGGGGGACACCTAGTGCGTTTTCTAGTTCTGAAGAAGTGACTTGACCTTTATCTCCGACCACTACTTGTTTTCTTTTTGACATAAAAGAAATAATTAGTTCCAAGGGAGGACCCTGTATTCCGTAGTGGTGGAGCTTTCGAGCGATCAGCGAGTGGTTGGCGGTGTCGAAGGCGCGCGAGAGGTCGCAGCAGATGAGCGCGACGTGCCGGCCCGCCTCGCGCGCCTCCAGCACGCGCCGCACCACCTCGCGCACGAGGTCCGCGGTGGCGCGCCCCGCGCGATATGCGTATTGTCTTTCGGACAGTATGCCGCGACTACTCACAAAAGATAGCAGCCTATTATTAAGACCGACCTCCAGAATTTTGCTTATCACTGGGACTAGCGAAATGGGTCGGTACGATTTAAGTTCAGATTTTTTACCTTTACCTTTATAAAGCGGTGATATCTTAACCTTTTTTAAAGTCGACGGGTAAATACCACTACGGAGGCATAAGTTAAATAAATAGCAGATTACTATTGCGATGGGTATGATAGAAGATTTCAGTAAGTTTGCAGACAGGCCATACACATCCGTACTTTTCTTGGGAGCGATGGATATTTGTGCAATGCGTACAACTTCGTCGGGCGTGAAAGCGGACAGCCTTAGTGATGCGTCACTGGGCTCCGCTCCCGCACTCAGAGCGGAGACGGCACTCGGCAGGTGTACCGGTGGCGCGCCGCACTTAGCTGCCGCCGATACGAACTCCTGGTTCATGGAGTCTACCAGCTCCTGTTTGGAAGAGTACTGCTGTCCGTTACTATCGCGAACACTGTCCGTGTAGTCGAGTCGTTCTCTGTTGCAGCGGCCTATCTCAGTATTAACTACACTCCACATGCATTTGCTTTTATTTGGGTTGTTATTAATTAATGTGGAATAGAAATTTGTGCGTTTGTGACGCAATAACGTGTTGTATTTATTTTTATACTCGTCGGCTATTTTACATAAGTCGGGATTATTAGGGAAAATTGATTGGATTTTAGATATATCGAAAAGTAATGATTTTAAATTGATAACTTCCTCATCTATCCATTTATTGCAGTTAATTTTAGTTTTTAACGATTTTACTGGAAAACATGTTTCAAACTTATTACATAAAATGTTCATTAAACCCTCTGTTAGTTTTTCGCAGTCGTTCTTTGATTTAAGAACTATATCACTCCAGTCAACTGATTCTAACGCGGTGTTAAACTGCAGTTTATTGCTTGTGTTAAAAATACGCATACGTCTGACGGGTGCTTCGTGCGAGGCTGTGTTACATAACAACCTCACGCGTTGCGCGTCGTGGTCGCATTGATGTTGATGCTGAGTACTCTCCAGTCCCGAAGCTTGAAATCGTCTTCCAGTGCAGCGGTGAACTGTTTCGGAGATATAACGTCTCCCTGTCTCACCCCACGCTACAGCCGGATAGGTTTCGAATTCTGATCCTGGAAGTGGACCGACATGGTGGCGTTTTCATACAAACACTTCAACACTTCGATGTGTATTCATAGTCAATTTGGTACCGTTGGAGAGACTGTAACACAGCCCAGGTCTCGATCGAAACAAAAGCTTTCTCATAGTTCAAAAACGCCATTATACTCTTCGGTCTTCTGTATAATCTACCGCAGCGTATGTATTTGGTCTATGGTAACTGAACCATTACCGAAAAGGCTACTGAGCCTTTTCGGTAACCAGCTCGTTCGGGAGGTTGGAAATCGTCAAACCTGCGTGCGGGACGATTTGTAATGATTCTCGACATGGCTTGTAGACATGGCTCAGGAGTGAGGTGGGTCTGTAATTCTTCAGAAGAGTCTTATCACCCCTCTTGAAGAAGAGCACCACCACACTTCTGCGCCATGTTGTAGGCTTTTGTACCTCGAGAATGACAGAAATGAATAGCTTCTGAAGAGCTACCTGAAGTACCGGTTCTCTACCTGTTTTCAGAAGCTCAGCCGCAATTCCGTCATCACCGGGTGCCTTGTTGTTCTTAAGCTGCTTGAGAGCCATTCTAGTCTCGCATAGGCTGACGTCCGGGATATCTTCGGAATAGTGTCAGGTCAATCCGGCTCTCGGATCTTCAGCTAGATTACTGACAGGTAAGCATGTAGTCGTGTATAATTGTCCGTAGAACTTCTCAACCTCTTCCAACAGCTCGGGCTTGGACGACACGACTCTGCCATCCTCGGTCTTCAGCTTTGTCGGTTGTATTTGACCAGCAGACAGATCCCTTGCCAATACTTTTGACCTTTTATTGCGCTCGATAGCCTCTTTAATACGATTGGTATTAAGTTGGCGTCGAGGACTTGGAGATCTGTCTGTTTAGTCGCCGATATTAACAAGCATCTTCAGAGGATTTCAGAATCAGGCTCCGTTTTTCCTCCATGAGCTTGCTGGTGAGGTCCGAGATCCGATATGTTTTTTTAACGTCTTGTTTTGTAGGCCTTATTCCCAGCCGTTTGGACAATTTCCACAAACCTGTCGTTGTATTCGTCCACATTTTCACATTCTCCTAGGCATTCGAATCGATTGTGCAACTCGAGCTGAATGCTTTCGGGGTTTTAGAGTTGTATAGGCGCTGGTCGAAGCTTCATCAGTTGTCATGAAAATAATTTGACGTGGCTTGCGAAGCACGGAAACGGTAACGAGATTAATGCGCCAATAACAGTCAAACTCATTAAGGTTTTTTTTTTTTTTTTTTTTATGGCATAGGTGGCAAACGAGCAGACGGATCACCTGATGGTAAGCGATTACCGCCGCCCATAGACACCCGCAACACCAGAGGAGTCACAAGTGCGTTGCCGGCCTTTGATATGGGAGTACGCTCTTTTCTTGAAGGTTTGAATGTCGTATCGGTCCGGAAATACCGCAGGCGACAATTCATTCCATAGTTTGGTTGTGCGAGGCAGAAAGTTTCTAGTGAAACGCACAGTTGTGGACTGCCAACCATCTATGTGATGGGGATGAATATATTGTCGCGTAGAACGATGGCGAAAAGAGGCGGCAGGGATCAATCCGAACAATTCCTCGGAGCACTCCCCATTGTACATGCGATAGAGAATGCAGAGCGAGGCTACATCTCTACGCAGCGCCAAGGAATCAAGCCGATCTGAGATATCCTGGCAGCCGACGATTCGAGTTGCTCTCCGTTGAATACGGTCCAGAGGGAGAAGCTGGTACTGGGGTGCCCCTGCCCAGAGATGAGAACAGTATTCCATGTGAGGCCGAACCTGCGCCTTATAAAGTTGCAGGCGATGGGCCGCAGTGAAATACCGTCTCGATCTATTGAGCACACCAAGCTTCTTCGAGGCTAATTTAGCCTTACCCTCTAGATGACCACGGAACTGGACTTCACTCGATATGTCGACACCAAGGATTCCGATACTAGCTGAGGCATTAAGGGGAGTGTCCTCAAAACGAGGTGATACGACAAATGGCATTTTCTTGGCAGTGAACGCGCAAACCTGTGTCTTAGTGGGGTTAAATTGGACCAAGTTAATCCGACCCCATTCTGAGACTTTCTTTAAAGAGTCCTCAATTTCTGACACAAGTTTGTTTCGGCTCTCGATGACGTTTTCCCGAGAAATGTTAGCACGGCCGGTATAAAAGGCATCACCTGTGCTGTCATCCGCATAACAATGAGTGCTGCTGATTTGCAGCATATCATTGATATGCAGAAGGAACAGTGTAGGCGAAAGCACACAGCCTTGAGGGACACCAGCATTCACAGACATAGAATCTGAGCATGCACCGTCGACTACGACCTTTATGCTTCTGTCTGCAAGAAAACTAGTGACCCATTTGCATAATTCCTCGGGAAGCCCATAAGAAGGAAGCTTCGCAAGAAGTGCTTTGTGCCAAACCCGATCGAAGGCCTTCGCTATGTCCAAACTAACCGCCAATGCTTCCCCCTTAGTCTCGATCGCCTGTGCCCAACGATGTGTCAGGTAGACAAGAAGATCACCAGCGGACCGGCCCTTACGGAAACCGTACTGTCGGTCGCTAAGCAGCTGGCGGTCCTCTAGATACCGAAGGAGCTGGCTATTGATAATGGACTCCATTATCTTTGAGAATAAGGGGGTTATGGCTATCGGCCTGTAGTTGGACGGATTCGAGCGGTCACCTTTTTTAGGGATCGGGTGCACCAAAGCTGTTTTCCATGACTTCGGGACTACGCCAGAAGAGTAGGAAAGCCGAAAAAGGCGCGTTAAAACTGGAGCCAACTCTGGAGCACACACCTTCAACACGATGGGAGGGATTCCATCGGGCCCACTCGACTTATGAATGTCGAGGGAAAAAAGTGCTTTACGCACTGAGCGTTGGTGGAACCGGATATCCGGCATACAGCTCTTGCACCGCGGTATGGTCGGCGGCTCGTTTCCCCCGTCATCCAATGTCGAATTGGACGCAAAGAGTTTGCCTAGAAGATCGGCTTTCTCCTTTGCGTCGTGGGCCAATGAATCATTTCCCATGTGCAGTGGTGGAAATGATGGCGTGCAGAAATTCCCCTGGACAGCTTTGGCCAGAGACCAGAACGCACGAGTTCCCGAAGAAAGACGCTCTAGTCTCTCGCCAATTCTGCCTATGTGCGCCGACTTCTCCCTGGCAATGTCTCTTTTGAAGGACCTGGAGGCAAAGTTAAACTCCTTTTTCAATGCGCTGGTCTTTTCATCCCGTACCTTCGCTGCATTTGCCCAGGCTTGGTAACATTCCTGCTTCCGGCGAGAAGCCTTTTTGCAGGACCGACCAAACCAAGGCTGTGATTTGCCGCCAATGGGGACCACCGAGGATGGGATAAAAAGCTCCATACCCTGCAGCACCACATCAGCGACAGAATCAGCAGCGAAGTTAGGATCATCCGGCGTGAAGCAAATCTGCCCCCAAGGGTAGGACGCAAAGAAAGACCGCATCCCATCCCAATCTGCTGACTTGTAGTGCCACACACGACGGCGACAAGCAACTCGCGGTCGCGGCGGGCACGTGAGTGGCACCGTACTCCGGATCAGGCAGTGATCCGAAGAGCCGAGTGAAGCGTCAACGGATACTTGGTAGCCGTCCGGATGAGAAGTCAGCAGAAGGTCCAACAGTGAAGGTTCATGGTTCTCCACATCTGGGATTCGCGTGGGCGTAGTAACCAGTTGTGTCAAACCATATGCCAGGGCGAAGTCGTGAACAGATCTCCCCGCATGATCGGTTTTGCTAGAACCGAGCCATTCGGCGTGGTGGGCGTTAAAATCGCCGAGTACCACGATCTCAGCGGATGGGATCTGCTGCTGCACAGTATCTGCAGCCATTTGGACGTGCTCAATGAGTCGGTCAGTTTCGCCATCGCCGGTATGGGACCTATATAGGCACGAATAGACGCGGGGATGGTCATCGCCGTCTACACGTAGCCATATGGTGGAGAGGTCCCTACCTTCAAGGTTGCTGAGGCGGCGAGAACTGATATCGTCTCTGACGTACACGCACACTCCAGCCCTAGGCACAAAGGAGTGTTCCAGACCGTATCCAGGGTAGGAGAGGTACGATGTGTCCGCTGGAGACGATATCTGTGTCTCGGTCAAAAAAAGCAAGGCCGGCTTTGCTGTCTCAAGGTGGTGGTGTACAGCATTTAGGTTGGAATGTAAGCCCCTGATGTTGCAGAAGTCCACAGTCAGCGTGGCAGGGGGTGCCACAGTGTCTTTGCCCTTGCCTCGTGCAGTTGAAAGCGCGGTTTTGCCCCCCCCAGAGTACGACGAGGGGCGGCCTGGACATCCAGGCTCAGGGACGTTGTGTTCTGAGCCTGGACGTCCAGGGAGGGATTCTCCAGCGCTCGCGCAGCTGGTACCCTCCTGGGGTAGCGAATTTGGGAACTGCGCTATCATTGGGGGGGGGGGGGGAAGGGGTTGGGCCTCCGGTATCCTCACTAACTCGGCGAAACACAACGCAAGCGTTGCTTCACGCCGGTTTCCTGTGAGGCCGTGGTATCACTCCGGTCGAGCCGGCCCATACGTGCCGAAGCATGGCTCTCCCACGGTAAAAGGTTATGTATGACCATTTCTGAAGTCAGTTAATATGGGTGATCAACGTGACCACGCAAGTTACATAGTAGACCACCATAATACAAAGCAAGTTAGATAGTAAACCACCATAATTCGTATGAGAAATAGTCACGTTTTGCGGATTTTCTCAAATACGTTTTTATAAGAAAAAATATTTTTTTGTTTTACGTGACAAATATTTGGGCGTGCAAGAAATATTAAAATAATAATATTATGTACCTGTTTATACTATGTTACTTAACAGTCATTTAGGCGCTAGATGATTCATTTTATTTACTTACGAACAACAGATACTAAAACCGCGCGTTTTATGCTACTCTGCCGAGCATCAAATTATATTTTTTTTCACTGAGTATTTATTATGCTATTCTAATAAAATGTATATTTTTATAATCCTAAGAAGTGTGGATTTCAGAATATAATTTTTTCATGCTAATATCAAAGACGAATAAAAATTTATCGACACATATGCGGAAAAAAGGTAGTCATGTTTTATACGTTTTATCAAATATTTCTTTTTTTATATATGGAAAGTTATTTTTTTTGTTACAGAAATGAATTCCTTATCCTTGAATCATACGAAGATGATATCTTACTTGCCCTAGTACCAATAGTTTTGGAGATATAAGCCCTCAAGTGGAGCGCAGCAGAAACAAAATTTCCCCCCCTCCCCCTACCAAACGGGGGATGGCTCTCGGTGGCTCCCGGGCTTAATATACTCAGAACGGTCTAGGGAACAACTATGCCAAGTTTGAGCGCCGGATCCAAAATAAAACGGTTCCCATACTAGGCGTTGCACTAAATTCCCCACTATAAGGGGTAGATTTTGTCATAATGCTTAAATCCAAGATATTATTGACATGCTCAGTTACGATTCTATTTTTATTATAATATCTATTTTGTAACAGTTTTAATGCTTCATTGTAGCTACCCAAGTGCAGTGGTAGATTTTTTATGAGGTCATAGGGTTCCCCCTTGACATATGAGCGGAGGTAATGCAATTTTTGTATTGGATCTAACGATTGGTCCGAACCTATCACTGAAGTAAACATTTCGATGAATGAATTATATTCGGAATATTTACCTGTAAAAGTTTCTATAGTTATCGTAGGTAATTTCACCTTGGAAGTTGGACAAGTTGGTGGCGGCATGGGCGGTGGCGGCGTGGCGTAACATTCACGCGCTTCCCTTCTTTGTGACAAAACATCGTCCATGACACCCAAAATTTTATAATATTTACTTTCAACCTCAGCATAGTTCTCTTCATCTTTGTACGAATCGCTCATTGATATATTGACATTATATTCTACATATTGAGCAAAGTTTTTTAGCAATGTATCACGCCTAGCGATTAAATTGTGCGTCTGGGTTTCTCTGACTTCGTCAACATTGGAAATGTAGGTTTCTTGTCTGGTTATTGCACCCTTGACATAGCCTCTTGCAACCACCAACTTTTTAACTTCACTGTCCGACATTTTGCAGAACAACAACAAACAAATCACATAAAATACATATGTTTAGTGCTTTACAATAAAAACCACACGTGGCGTCTTTTTTACTGCTTAGGAGAAATAACAAAATGGTGGGCACACATTTATGCCGTGCAATAAAAAATAAACGAAAACTTAAGCTATTTTTTTTGTCCTTTTCGCACTAATGTCCATTAAACGTTTATCGACGTTGTCTCTTTCTCGCATAGGTACCATATGAAGTTCTTCCGATGCGATGTTCTAATGCAACATGAATGCAACTGAATAATAAGCATTCTTGAAGTTAGTTGCGGATTACCATTACGTTCCTTTCGACGCAGTAGTGTAGACTGACGTAAAAAATTTGCCGTGAATTGACGGAAGATCTTGATACGTGTAAACTAGGCATTATGGAAGGCGACTTGTCTTTACCACGAAATCACAAAATGGCGTGCTAAGCTTATGCAATCGATGACTGGATCAGCAGAATTGAGTTTGCAATATTTCTGTATGTTGCCAAAATTAGACTTGTAATAGCGTTTAATTGTTTATAATTCGTTGGTTCAACTTTGCGTGTAGGTTTTTTATTCTTCTTTTGTCTTTATCACTGCATTAATTGCGACCACTGATTGACGTTAACACGTAGTAGGATCGAAGTTACACACACTGCACTGCACACTCCATTAGACTGTTTGCTCCTTGCAGTATCCTTTTGCCATTCGAAGGACCATTATGATTGTAGCTTTAGGACTTTAGCACTGATTCATTATAAAGAAATAAAGGAAATACTGAATTTAATTTTGGAGGTTTTAATGGAGGCACACAGAGAATACAAAGTTGTGTAATACTTTTTTAAATCTATTTTCCATAGATACTTAAATGTTGCCAACAGACGATATCAATAAAACCGACATACATCATATATTGTATACATTCATATTGAAACTGGTATGAACATACAACTAAGGATAACATACACTCCAAAAGAGTGCCCTCCACTTGGACAGTTATTCGGGTAAAATCCTCTTAAACAATAAACACCTTACTTTGCGACCCTCGCTATAGCTAACTTTAATCTACTCGAAACCTGACGCAAATATTTATTTTCTCAGTACCTAAGGCGCTCAACGCTTATTAGAATGTGAGCTCTCAACTTATTTAGTAATCACGTTTTGTGTTCCCAGAACGAGCTTTCAGCCTTGTTCCGTAATATATATATTTCTCAAAATTGTATTCATCGGTATAAAGCTAAAACCGATATTATTTTCACGACGTAAAAGTCACACAAGAACTTACTTGTAAGTTGAAAAGATATTTTCATCTACTGTCACGTTATCTAACGATAAATAATGTAGAACATTTCGTAAGAAGTCTTTAACCTTTAAAACACGAGTTACATTTTTTCGACAACGTGACATTTTTGTCACCGTCCTCCATCACGACCAAGGATTTAAATGGAGGTGCGCGACACAAACGTGAAAATCCCGAGACACTTCAAACATTGATAAGGTTGAAGAAATTGTCACGGTGACAAAACTCACCCTTGTGCAGACTCAACTGGTACGAGAGACAAGGGTAAAAAAAATCTGGCACCTGCAACTTGACGCGACAAACTCGCGATCCGAAATATTCGTATACTTATTAGGCCAGTCGTACAAGACATCGGAGGTCGCATTGGTTGCAACAGTTTTGAATTTTTGGTATGTTGTTAGGGTTGATAACAGTAGTTTAAAACTAATTTTTCAGCTTCGAAAGACTTGTGCTAACTGCATGGTGCTCCAAAAACTACAAAATTTTCGGTCCTTTTTCAGATTTTGGCTTATAACTTCTAAACTGTGCATCTTACGGAAAAAATCATTATACACACTTATAAGAAGACAAAATTTCCTATAATTTAAGTGTAATTGAAGCTCTGTAAGTCTAGTAGAACCCAAGATACAGCACTTCAAACATTGCAATTTTCCCTAAAAAGTTCGAAATTGTAGTTTTGCCGCCTTCCGAGCAGAATATCGACTATTATACTCATTCTACGAGGAAAGTCATTAAAAAGAAAGTTATAAAGCAGTTATTAAGCTTTAATTTAAGCACAAACTGAAGTTTGTAAGACCCACCCATACAACATTTTCTAGTAGCGGTTACAACTCAAGTCGACACTTATTGTGTCGAAACACCACTATTTTGTAACATTGTTCCGTCACATTACGTTGCCGTGTCGACCTTTAGTTACGTCGCCGTTTCGAAAAGTAGGGAAGAACAGTAACAAGTAACTTCTGGTCACACTGTGTTGACACATTGTTACTGAATGTGTTGACTTTCTACGACACATTCAATCATTCCATTCAACGATCGATCGTTCATTCCATTCATTCGTCGTATTGTCATCACAGATATTTATTAGTTATTTTCTTAAGAACGTCAAATCGCCGCCATCACGAGTAATAAACTTGTAAGTATTATTCTTTTTGTTTTAGTCCTTACATCTAAATTACTCTGCGAAATTAAATTCATCGTGTGATTTGATGTTACTTAAACAAATTTACCGATACGCCCTACAGATTCTAAAATAATGTAAATGTTTTTGTATTTTTTTTGTGTTTTCCACATAAAAATTACAAAAAATGTATTGTCAAGCAATCAAAGAAAGGCAATGTTTATAGTTAATATAATATAATAATTAGTAAATGATATGGAAAAATGTATTTATCGACTTGCAAATAAAACTTAACACAATGTTTCGTAACTGCGTCCACAAGTATCGACATGTGTTGAGACACGTCACAGTGTAACTGATTTAACATAATGGATGTTTATTATTTTTATGTTTGCAGTGGTTCTCAAACATTCATAATGCCATTTAAATTGGTACTGACCAGAAGTGGCTCGAACGAGGAAGTATCTGTAGTACCTGCAGGATGGGTGGAAGGGGAATACCTTTACTGGCCTCGTTACCTAAAAAAACACGATATAGAATCGTTGAGAAGCAACGAATACAGCGTGCCTGAAAAAAACTGGAAAAAAATGAAGTGTAAGGTAAAATTAAGCAAGATCTCTTATAAATTATCTGATCTCTGATAAATTATGAAGAAGCTTTGAATTTGGAAGAAATATATTCAAAATTACAAGATACGGAAGATGAAGAAAAGTAAGCATTTGTACTATTATAGTAATCATTCATGTAGGTACTTAGTCTTTTTCTGTATCTCTGCTTTATGATTAAGGGAGTCACACACGGGCGCTATACTATACTATTTTTTCTTACAATATCTGCAGATAGTGTGGTTAGCTAACCAACCTATAATACTTACAACCTAGTAGGTAAGTAAGGTACTTGAATACATAAAAAGGGAAGGAACTGGTTTCCAAGATACAGTCTTACGACTAGTTTGGGAACTTGAGCTACATTTGCAATGTTAAAAAAAATTTAAGAGCCAAATATGTATTTTTTTTTCATATTATAGCGCCCTTTTGTTTAATATGTTGAAAATTACTAATAATAGTGTTAGGTTTGTTATCCATTAAATATTTTTATTAAAGTTTCACTTTATGATTATGGTATTATGTATTTCTGAGACGCATGGATTTATTTGTGCATGTGTGCTTACCAGTAATGCCAGAATGTATGTCTATTATTATCATGGCCTAAACTGAAGTTGATATTTTTATAGTAGAAAAATGCCTCTTATGATTGTAATGAAACTTGTATAGAACTACATGGTCATGTGAGCTGATTTACAGGTTGTTGTTGATTTTTTACTGAAGTCTACAGTATGGGATTCTTCAAGAAGGAATTGCAAAGTTTTTTGAAGGTTCAGCAAAGCATTGATAGCTGGTGTTGCAAATGCCCATAGGCGGTGGTAACCACTTTCCATAAGGTGGGCCGTCAGCCTTATGCCATCCTTAACAGTAAAAAAACTCAAATATTTTGTAACAAATCTATAATAATTTGTGTTAAATAGCCATGCATCTATGTAGTTTTTATGCATTTTTTTAGTATGGGAAACGATCTACCTTAACCTATAAAAGTTTTTTGTACCACATAAACTACTACACCTTTGTGTTGAAACCAATGGTGTTTTTTTTAATTTTTTGCAGATATACAGAAAGCCCGAAACTAAAAGATATTAAAAAAAAAACAACATTTTGATGCAATACAATTGTTGGATGTAAATTCAGAAATCGAAGCTATTCAGAGGTCCTGCAACAACCCGGACATTATGAAACCCAGTACTTCGACGGAAGTTATAAACAGCGAGGAAGTTTTGTTGATACAAAGCAGCGACTTACTTAAAATAGTTACAGAAAATACTGCCCTTCAGATGGAAAATAAATCATTGAAAGAGGAAATTTTGTGCTCAACTGAATGTAAGTTTATGAGTTTTTAGAGAAAGAAAATGCATTCTACTAATATAAACGTGAAAGTTTGTTTGCTTTTATGTTTGAAAGTTTGTGTGTTTGGATATTGGTTACTCAATCACGGCAAAATATCTGAACGGATTTGGATAAAATTTGGCACATAAATAATTTATAATTTGTGATAGGATACTTTTTATCCCGGAAAACTTAACAAATCACTAGATGACGCTGCCCTTACTTTATAACAAGCGTTTAAATTTTACTTTTTCATTTAAACTTTTTATGTTTGTATATGTAGCAAGTGTCAAGGTTCTCTAGGGGCTACCTGCTTTAGTATCTGTATTCTAAATAACAAAATAATAAAAATCAGGTATTACACGTAGTAAATTTAGCTAATCTGGAATAGGTTTTCTTTCATATTTGGTTTAGTAATTTTCCATTTCTCTGGACCCAATTCTGGAGTCTGCGCAGACGAAGTTGTGGGGAAAAGCTAGTATAACGCTGGTCAATGAAGCCTGTGAATTCTTTGCTTAATTTGTTTTCGATGACATTCAAATCAAATTCGTTGTATTTTAGATTTAAAATTTTATTTACTGGATGAAGAGTTAGGTATATGTTCTTTTGATCGACAACCCCTTTACGGAGGTGATAATACCTATGTATACATATATAATAATAATAATATAATAATAATAAGTTCTTTATTTCAGCCAAAAAGCCATAGTTAAAAAATACAAAACACTGTATAGTCTTAAAAAGTAGTAGGCACAGACACAAATGTACATATACAAAAATACAAAAAAAAAAACCTACTATAAAACTATTTTCGGTTCTCATTCTGATGAAGGGACAACCAGAATTTAAAAATTGGACTGTTCAGACCCGAATCTACCGCTCTCAAAATGCTATTGTTAGAAGCATGCAGTCTCTCCCAAAAGGAAGCGACCCGCGACCTCATCACCGCAAAGAAATCGGGCACTCCCGCCTCGGCAAACATACTTGATGCACTGCAGTATCGTGGCTTTCGCATGAGGATGCGGAATGCATCATTATACTGCACCCTCATGGTACTGTAGGCTTTGCGTGTGAAATTTACCCAGAGTTGGCAAGTGTAGAAACACTGGCAGTATGCATTGAATAATGTTAACTTAACCTCGTTGCTACACTTGCCAAATCTGCGCGCAAGCATGTTGCACCGAACCGAGAGCGCCCGTCTCTCTCGCTCAATATCCTGGTCGTCCTTTAAATCTGGGGTTAGTATATGGCCTAGGTACTTAAACTTCTGCACAACCCGAACCACTGACATTCTCCGGACCTCTTCCAGACTTGAATATAATCATCTCTGTTTTCAGAGAGTTGTACTTGAGGCCGTGAGAATTAGCATAGTTCTCACAGACCTTAACCAACTCCCTGAGTCCCTTTATCGAGGGGCTCAGAAGCACCATATCATCGGCATAGCTGAGATTGTTGACACAAATCTCACCCAGACGACAACCAACGTCAGTGCTCCTCAGCTCCTCGATAAGATCATTTATATATACATTGAAGAGATCCGGAGAAGTGAGCCCTCCTTGGCGCACCCCGCATTCCAGCATATAACTGTTGGAGGTCGCGTCGCCCCATTTCACATAGTTTGTTTGGTTTCCGTACCAGTATCCCAACAGATTTACTACATACGGAGAAACTCCTGAACCGAGCAATTTGTTCCAGAGAATTTCATAATTCACCAGATCAAATGCCCGGCTCAGGTCCAAAAAGCATGCGTATGCCGTAGTATTACGGTTCCTATAATACTCGATGGTATGTTTTAGGCTAAGTATTGCAGTATCTGTCGAGAGACCAGCACGAAAACCAAACTGAGCGTCATCCAATTTAATAGACTTCAGCAGTTCCCGTTGCAGCAGCCGTTCAAGCACCTTACCCATTATAGTACCGAGCGATATCGGTCGGTAGTTCTTGAGGCTAGCCAGATCACCAGTCCTATTTTTCGCTATCGGGACGATAACAGTTTTCATCATATCTGGCGGTAGATATGAGTATTCTACGCACAAGTTGTATAGACTGCATAGTTTCACGCAGAGTTCCCCACCTGCGTGGAGTACATGCTCAAGGCTAAGGTTGTCGTGCCCAGGTGATTTACCCTTCTTCATTTTTCGTAAATTGTATGGACGGATCTTGTCTAAAAATCTTCTTTTGCCTGAGCTTGGGCCCCTCCACAGGTAAGGGTTTAATTTTAAATTGTTCTGCAAATGTTTCTGCTATTTTTGCTGGTTCCTGCAAGCCATCCACAGATGCCGGTAAGTTTTGCTTGTAATTTAACTTTTTGGTACCTTTCCGAAATGAGACAAAATTCTTTTCTTTACGACTAATTGCCAAAACGTCTAACTTAATTTTTCTTCATTATTTTGACACCATTTTAATTTGTTCTTAAAAATCTTCTTGCAAGTTATCATTTTTTCATAGATAGCACCTGTGGCTGGCTTGCCGGCTACCATCCAGCACTGAAAATGCAGTCTATACAACTGGTGACATTCCTTGACATGGAAGTTCCACCCCACGACCTCTTTGTGTTTTTTAGCTCTTTTGACATCAGAATGAGAACCGAAAGTCAGTTTTGCACCATCTTGTAATATGCGCACAATAGATGCGTATAATTTATTTATATATAAATAATGCTTTTTCAAATGCGGACAATACAAATCACAGTTTAACTTATTTTTTTTTTAAATATCACAGTCGTCGCACTTAAAACAATCATTTAGACACAATAATTTACGTTTGCAATAATCATGATAACATTCAATCTGCTTGTTGTCCCTAGAACCCCATTTGATCCTTTCAACCGAAGGACCCATAATATTTGTTATTTTTTTTTTCATACAAAGGAGTCAGATCTCCCATATGAAAAATTTAAAAAGTCAAAACTGACTATGGGTTCTTGGTTGCGGAAATTTTTTGAGTTTCATGTATACTAATCATTTTTTTTTTTAATTTATTATGTACTTATAATTTAATTTCAAACACAATGATGTATCGTTCGTGATAAATAACTTGAAATCACTTCTTTAAAAGCGGTCTCGATCAAAACAACAAGTTCTTTTTTCTTTTCATACTTACTTTACTTAGTTTTACAATTTTTTTTAAGTCCAAAATGAAACAAATAAAAATTTTGCAATCATGCAAACTCAATTGGACAAAATTTTTGACTTGCTTCAAAATAAAAATCAAGCCAGCAGTTTCATTATTACAAACAATACTCTCAAAGAAGATGATGAAAAATATATTGGCAGTCTTAAGTTTCCTATCAAGACTAAAGAACAATTAGATGCACTAGAAAATAAACTCCTCGACAAAGGTGTTATGGCCTATTTGGTTCGTATCTTGTCTTCATTAAAATGTAATACAGACAACAGATTGTACGATTACGATGTATAATATTTATTTAACTGTGGTATATTTTTGCAGGTAAACAGGTTTTCTCAAACTTCTGGTACGAGTGGACAATCAAGAATTACGAAGTTTGGGATTACGTTAATGAAGTATATGATACAAGACGAGCTACTTAATCAGTTTACCTGGAAAGGTATAAAAGGAAGCTCAAAAATGGCCTTTATGGGATATGTGAAAATAAGAGAACTGTTTTATAATGTAGCACATCTCGCTGACCAGACATGTTCTCGCAGTGATTCAGATTTGTTTATACAAAATAGTGCCATTAAACATAGTGGACAACGTTTAAAAAGACATATTTCGTGAGTATAATTTTTAACAACTGTCTAGAAAAAGTACT
The DNA here is from genome assembly GCA_958295455.1 of Coleophora deauratella. Lineage (NCBI taxonomy): Eukaryota > Metazoa > Arthropoda > Insecta > Lepidoptera > Coleophoridae > Coleophora > Coleophora deauratella. The sequence continues at coordinate 16,078,264 of OY282401.1, forward strand.
TGTATAGGAGCCGTAACATTTAATTTATTCCCTGCAATTCCAGGTGTTCTGAAAGTAAAATTAATTCAAAGAAACCAAAAGAAGAAGTTAATGAGAATGAAAGTAACAAAAACACACTGTTATATCCAAAAATAAACATTGTTATTACTGAGAAACCAGACCAAGACAAAACAATTGGTCAATGTAGAGACGTTAAGGAGAATGACGAAATAAAGGAAACAAAAAATAACAAAATAACTACAGATGGCACCGTTAGAGACATTAATGAGAATGACGAAAAAGAAAGGACAGATGGTGATTTAAGAAATGTTAGTGAAAATAATGAGGAAAAAGACAATTCTGACAGGTTTGAAAATAACAAAGTAACTACAGATGGCAACGTTAGAGACATTAATGAGAATGACAAAAAAGAAAGGACAGATGGTGATTTGAGAAATATTAATGAAAATAATGAGGAAAAACAAAATTCTAACCCGGAGCAACAGCACGGATTAGTTATAAAAATGAAAGCAGGTATTATCATGAAATAGATTTATTTTATACATATTTGTTCCTACATAAAAAGATTTCATCATTTTATCAGCCCGCATCCACCCACTACTGGGTAATGGGTATAGAATAGACCTTTTGCTTACAACATGTAACATAAATTAATTCAATTTTATTCATTACAGATGATTCCACAAAATCGAACATAACGGTTCTCTCAGACGTGAAAATTCGCAACAAAGACATTGAAGCCAAAGATATAAAAAAAAGGCTAATATAAGTTCAGCAGACGTGAGCTCTATATTTGAAGACCTTATTAAATTCTAAGGCTCCTGTTTTACTTATGATACTTATCAACTTTCCCCATGGAACTCAGTCAATTCGCGAATTTTTTCTGGTTCCCATGCGTATGGGAAACCCAATTTTTTTTTCGCGAATTGATTATGGGTTCTTTAGGAAAAGTTGTCCAATTTCCGTAATTACACATAAGTAAAGGCTCTGTTACAAACATAACATAATATTACGTTTTTATAATGTTGACAAAATTGGGATAAATATAATATTTTCATTGTATTGTAATGACAATAGTTTGCATTTAACACATTGTAACGTATATGTTTTTGATTCTTTTATTTCGTAATTTAGTGCAGTTGCATAAACATGTATAGTTGAAGATTTAAATGGTTTTTAGAAGAATTTAAACATTTTTTTCAAACATTTCCCTTTGATTTTTATTTCTCCTTCAATTAAAATAACATATTCCACTTCAACAATATCATTGTCCATACTGAGAAACCATTTATTTTTATGTGCTTTACTAGAAAGTAAACAGTTTTTACTGAGTTCTACACCAGCAAACACTTTTTCACCCGTTGTTAACTCTTTTTCATATTTGACGACAGGATAATCCTGCAAATCTTTGTCATTACTTTTAAACTTCGACATTTCTTGTAATCTATTTGCTACTTGCTCTAATGGTAAGTCACCTTTCTGTAACTTTTTTTTTATTTTGAATAGCATACTCTCAAATGGATATGCACTCAGAGAGGGCAAAGATCCAAATCTGGTGACATCATTTACTATGTGGCATAAGTTATGGATATTACTGCCTACAGAGTCTTGACCATATATTTCTGCAAATTTTTCTATGTAGTCTTCAAAAAGCTTTTGAGCAATATGCCGGTATTGTTTGTAGGCATCACTGTAGCAAATTGTGGTAGCACAAAATAAAGTTAGAAAGTGCTGGTATACCTCAAATGGCAAATAGTCTTTTAAAATTACGGACCATAGTATAACAAAAAATTTTTGAATTCAGTGCCTTTCCAAAAGTGAATGCTATCCAAATTTCTCAATCTTCCTTGGTGGATTTCTTTGGGCGTACATGATTTTATTTCTGTCAATTTGTTTGAAATGGCTTGAATATCTTTTGCTGACCATTTTGTCTTAAAGTTGAAACTGCCGCTAGTAAGCAACGTTCATCGTCCGCATCCTACTAAGCAACGTTTCATGACACCCAAATCTAGTAGATGAAGAGCATCAGCGACCGGAAAATCATTAACTAGATCTATTGGTAAATCTTCAATACCAGTCCTTTCTTTGTGATGATCTGGATCTAATATCTCACGAAATGAAGAGTCTGTGCGTAACGGCAGGTCGGTTCGGGGAAAACTGATATGACGATATTTTCTATCATATTCCCCTATTATTATACACTTCATACATCCATGATAACTGTTAAATCCCATAGTGCCTGAAACAAATGCTTCGTGAATTATTTAGGCCTGATCTAATTGTATTTTTTGAGGGTAACACCGTGGCTGCGTGAATAAGTTGATATCTCCAGATATATGTTTTTTTATAAGTCTGTTAATAGATCAAACTTTAAAATTGCTGCCCTTAACATAGTAAATTTTGGACATATCAATATTTACGCCAGGCACAAACAACTGGAATATGCTAATCCTTTTTCCTATGTAACTTAACTAACGTTTAAATAATGTAACCGAGACATGTTCATTAACACCCATCATCGAGACCTCATGTATCTTCTGAAACATTGGGAAGGTTAAGCCATACTGCAAACAAACTGTTCCAAGTACGGATAGGTCGATGAAGTGGGACTAGCGGCCCAGCTTCAGAAGTTTTGAAGCTGCTATAAGGTCCAGAAGTTTTGTCAGAAAAAAGCTTAACAACTGCCCTCTATAGCAAACTCCCAAGTAGCACATCAGCTGCATAAGAGCTGAATTTTGGCTAAAGGCTGTACTAGAGTGTTCGAACTTGCCGTTAAATTGCTTCTAGTGTTTTTTCTTCTTCTTTTACAGCCCTTAACCAGCCTTCAGCGTCTCCTGAAACTCTTATCCAGCCATTGTCAAGCTCATTGCTGTTTAATAGCTGACATGTAGCTGAAAATTCACCTCTTATGCAGCTGATGTGCTACTTGGGCTAGCACCAACGCTAAAAATGTGTTTTGCAAATCACGGTTACAGCCGAGAGTGTATCTCCAGGCTAGGATCATATTTGTAGTCCGTAAACATGCGTGATCGATACGACCACGCAAGCCAGACTGAACTACGATCGAAAATTCGACAAAACGGGATATTCAAATTTGATTCAAAAATATTATATGTCTCACCTTTAATGAAACACCGTGCAGGTGTATCACATATGAAACAGCGAATTTTGACATTGATAACATGAGTACCGATTAATATTCCATCTTTGAGCAAAATTAAAAGCTCTTCTACAAATGTCTGCAAAAAATCATTAACAGGTGGTTTTGTGCTGCCATGATATATTGCAATGACTAACGGTGAAACATCTTTTTCATTTATTTTGCATAAAATTGGCCAAAATTGGTCTTTTGAACTTTTGGCTATAGGCAAACCATCAATGTTGAATGTCAAACATAAAATTGCAGGTAACTGCATGTGACTTTTGGAATAAACTTGAATTATACTGTTACGTAGCCCATTGTACCAATACTTTCCCTTTCCCATGGCAACAATATTATTTATCTTGGGAGTCTGTAATAGAGTTCTGCTATCTTTTGGCAAAAAATTCTTATTTGGAATATCTCTTAAGATTCCCAATAATCTATTCAAAGCGTTGTGACGTATTTGATGCTGAAGTGCCCATTGTTGAATTTTACATTTGAAAGAATCTTTAATATCATCCAGTTCAGCAATATCAGAATCTGAAGATTCACTGTCATAGTTAGATAGTACTTGATTAAGTGAATCCATGTTGTTTTCTATAATAACCGAATGTCTGGACATATCCGTTAGTTCTGCTGTACTGGCTTGATTTGCCATAAAATCAGGTGCAGAGGATTTATGATCTAAATTTTTTGATTCTTGATGTGATGAGGCAGACGTCTTGATATTTACCAAATGAGCTTCTTGAATTACATTACTTGAGGAGGAGGCCAATGAAAGCGATTTGTCTACAAGAAATTAAAATAATACATATCATCACTTATGAAAATAGTAAAGGGTAAGCTAGAGTAGGATTTTTATTTTCTCTACATTCGTAAATTAAAATTATAATAAAGACAGTCTTACCTATCTGAGCCTTTTCTAATTCTTGATGTGATGAGGGAGAAGTCTTCATATTTACCAAATGAGCTTCTTGAATTACATTACTTGAGGTGGAGGCCAATGAAAGCGATTTGTCTACAAGAAATTAAAATAATAAATATCATCACTTATGAAAATAGTAAAGGGTAAACTAGAGTTGGATTTTTATTTTCTCTACATTCATAAATTAAAATTATAATAAAGAAAGTCTTACCTATCTCAGCCTTTTCTAATTCTTGATGTGATGAGGGAGAAGTCTTCATATTTACCAAATGAGCTTCTTGAATTACATTACATGTGGTGGAGGCTAATGAAAGTCATTTGTCTACAAGAAATTAAAATAATACATATCATCACTTATGAAAATAGTAAAGGGTAAGCTAGAGTAGGATTTTTATTTTCTCTACATTCATAAATTAAAATTATAATAAAGAAAGTCTTACCTATCTGAGCCTTTTTTTAATTTTTGATGTGATGAGGAAGAAGTCTTCATATTTACAAAATGAGCTTCTTGAAATGAAATGAAATGAAATGAAATGAAAATGAAATGAAATGAAAATATTTTATTCGAAGTAGGTAGCAGTGTACACTTTTCGAACGTTATTCTTTTATCTACCTAACACGAGGTTCCTACCACTCGGAACTCGTATACCCACCGTTTCGGGAAGTGTTTGCGGAGTGAGAAGAAACGGCGGGCCCTAAAGAAACTCCCTCCAACACATTTTTTTTTAAGTCTTATATTCTATTACATCTTAATGCTAGATCAATAAATGAATTATACAATGTCATGTCTGTAAATAAAATATGCAAAATTAAGAATAAAGTAAGAAGAATAAAGAAAGAAAGGATTCAAAAGAGATAAAAGTAAAAATTATTTGTAGCTAATGACTAACAATTCAAAAACCAATGACAAGAGCAGGCCAGTTCACACGGACAGCACCCGATCACGAGTATAACGCGAGAGTCAGCCATCGCTCCCCTCAACCATATTTGAGGGAAGGGAACGACCCGGCTCCCGATACGCCACCATCCGCACGAACATTTAAGCGAGCATGCACCACTCCGATCAATGGACAAAGAAAAAGGAGAAGGAAAAGTCTTACCGAATCCCTTCAGTTCTTTCACAATAGAGTTTGCATCTTTATTGTCTCACAATATGTCATGAAAATGTTGCTGTGTTGGTTGCAGAAACACTTACCGTCCAAGCATTTCTATCATCTAAGTACTCACATGTCTTATAGTAAGCTTTATTACATAGTGTCTTTTTTACATAACTTTTGAATTTATTCTCTGTTAGGTTTACTATATCTTCTGGTATTTTATTATACATTCGTATGCACTGTACCACAAACGACTTACTAACCTTACTGAGCCTAGTAGATACAAGCTGAAGCTTACTGTTATTCCTAAAATTACGAGTATGTCTGTCAGAATTCAGTGTAAAGTGATGTAAGTTTTTTCGCACATACATTATATTTTCATAAATATATTGACAGGGAAACGTCAAAATATTGATTTCTTTAAATTTTTCTCTAAGTGAATCTCGAGATCGCATGCCGTAAATCGCGCGAACAGCCCTTTTTTGTAGTACAAAAATAGTATTTATATCAGCTGCATGCCCCCATAAAAGTATACCGTAAGACATAATGCTGTGGAAATAGCTGAAATATACTAGTCTCGCTGTTTCTATATTATTATCTGTTAGTAGCCTAATTTTTTTAACAGCATAGGCAGCTGAACTAAGCCTGCCTGCTAAAGTTTCTATGTGAGGACCCCATTGAAGTTTTGAATCTACGGTTATACCTAAGAAAACTGTTTTTGGTACGAATTCTAAAACACTACTAGCTAATGACACGTTTTGAGTTATGTTTTTAACATTCGGTAAGGTGAAATTTATGCATTTAGTTTTTTTTGCATTAAGGACTAGGTTGTTCACGGTGAACCAATTGTGTACTTTACAAAGAGTGTCGTTTACTTCGTCAATGATATCAATTTGTCTGTCAATTTTAAAAACTAGAGATGTATCATCCGCAAACAACACAATTTTAGACAGCGATTCAACCATAAAAGGTAGGTCGTTGATGTAAACCAAAAACAGGAATGGTCCCAAAATAGACCCTTGAGGCACACCCATTTTAACGCGTGAACCTGACGAATTTGTACCATTTATATGTACCTTTTGAAATCTATTAACTAAGTATGACTCTAACAAATTCAAAGCCTTATTATTGACCCCGTAATGTTCTAGCTTTAAAAGTAAGGTTTTATGTTCGACGCAATCAAATGCTTTGGACAAATCGCAGAAGACTCCTATAGCATTTTGCGATTTTTCGAATGCATCGTATATGTTTCTTATCAGTTCGACTCCTGCGTCGGTTGTCGAACGCCCTTTAGTGAAGCCAAACTGTTGATTATGAAGCACTTTATTAATATTGAAGTGACTTAACATTTGAGTCAGAATTATTTTTTCAAAGATCTTACTAAGTACTGGCAGTACCGATACAGGTCTGTAATTACTAGGGTTAGTTTTTTCTCCGGATTTGAATAAGGGAACAACTTTACTAAATTTCATAAGATCCGGGAATACACCACTATCTATGCATATATTAAAAAGAGAAGCAAGATAAGGGGCTATAGTATCAATAACCGAATTTAACAAATTAACAGACATGCCCCATAAATCTTCAGTGTTTTTAAGTTTAAGTGACTTAAAGGTTTTTACAACTGTATGAGGGTAAATTTTTCTAAATTGAAAACATTCTTTACACTGATCTACATTTTCAGTCAGTAAACGGTGGGCGAGTATCGGCGACGAGTCAAGGCTTTCCGTTGTTTTGATGGGAATATGAGTAAAAAAAGTTTCAAATTCTTCTGTTACATCCGGTATTTTTGATATTAAACCGCGATCTGTTTGAAGAATGTAGTCTTCCTTATGCGGCTTTGTTTTTCCCGTTTCTTTATTGATAACGTTCCACACAGCTTTAATTTTATTTTCAGAGTTTTTAATTTTCCTAGATAGAAAGTTAGATTTTGCTGCTAAACAAACTTTTTTAAATATCTTCGAATATTTTTTAACATATTCTATGAAACCGCTGTCAAAATTTATAATCTTTTGTTCATAAAGAGAAAACAAATTTTCTCTACTTTTATAAATACCCACTGTTGCCCAATCACTGAACTTAAATTTTTCATTAACGTTGACAGTTTTACTCTTAAATATTTCGTCAAATTCTTTACTGATAATTCCAAAAAAGCTATTATAGAATTTATTAGCTTTCTCTTTGTCGAAAACTGTAAGCGGCAGTTTTTGACTTAAGACATTTTTATATTTGTTTACTCTCTGGACTGTGACGGGTCTTGTTTGAATAGTAATTTTTACTCTAGTTTTTTCAAAGGGAAAATGCACAAGTTGACCGCTGTGATCTGATTTTAAGCAATTAATAATACTATGTTCACTATATTCACAATTTAAGAAAACGTTATCAATACATGACGCTGATGTTGCCGTGACTCTAGTGGGCTCATGAAATATGAAATCTAAATTAAATAATTTAAACAAACTAAGAAATCTCGTAGATACATTTTTCTTTTCGAAAATATCTATATTAAAATCTCCGCATACAATAACTGACTTATTACTTTTGGTCAAAATGCTCAAGGCATCCTCCAAAACATTTTCAAAAACGGAAAAGTTCTCATCGCATGGAGGTCTGTACACACATAGTACAATGTGTTTCTCCAACTCAACACAGGATAATTCGGCATTTCTTTCAATCGAAAGCCCGACTACGTCTTAACGTTCTTTGGCTTTTAAGTTATTACGAACAAGTATTAGTGAGCCACCACACCGAGCGGTCTTTCGGTTGAAAGAACTGGCTACATGGTAATTATCATAACTGAACATCATTTGATTTTCTTTGAGCCAGTGTTCAGTGATACAAAATATGTCAACCAAATATTTATCCAAAAACATCTCTATTTCGTGTGTTGCCGGAAAAGCCTTGAATATTTTGATGTACTAATGACATAGTTAGTTCTGACTTTCCTGTTGTCTTACGCCTTAATTTAAATCGAGAGATCGAGAACGATCGCCAGCTGCGGCCCCGCGGGTCGTACTCGCTGGTACGGCTAGTGGCCGCGCTGTCCCCGCGGCGCCGCAGCCGGCGGTCGACTCCTCCGTCGTTAAACAAGTTATTACTGACTGAATACAGTCAGTACGGTGAATAATACTATAAGCTAATAACTTAGCTAGTTGCCGCTTTTGTCTATTGGATAGAAACATTCTATCGTATGTCAGTTTAAAATTACGAACAAAACTGTTCGACTCAAAATACAAAATATAGTCAGAATGACTACATGTTAAGTTGTATATGTACATATTCAAGTTAAACAACTTTTCGTTATAGTACTGCGATTGGTTGACACAGTACGGGAAAGCGCAAAAAGTAAATTTACATTTGGTTTTTTTGCTAATTGTAATTAAAATGTCTACACATTTTTTTATTTCTAATTTTGACACGTGTAAGCTATCCCCTAATAAAATAATCACAGAGGTATGCTCGTCTATACTGTTGTTATTTCCTATAGTATTAACAATTCGTTCTAGAGAAGCATTCGAATAACATAAATTTATTGTACTATGCCCCAAACATTTTGAAATCATGGGCCCAATGTCTTTCCCAATACCATCAGAGTATACGAAAGTTTTTTTGCCTAGAACTGTCGATGTTTGTATGGAGGATACCGGTGGCGATGGCGGCACGGTGCTCTGCGACTCGTTGAGGGCCCCGACACAGCGCGACGCCGGCGCCGGCGCTGGGGGGCGCGGCAACGTTGGCGCCGCCGGGCGGGCGCGGCGCGCGCTCACGGGGGCTGCCGCGAACGGCGCGCTCTGCTCGTGGCAGGGCGCTCGCGCAGGCCCAGCCTCGCCGGTGGCGTCCCGGCTGGACAGCGGCGACGTGCGGCGCGCGCGCCGGCGGCGGCGGCGGCGGCCGCGGCGCGACGCCGGCGACTGTTCGCAGGAGGACGCGGCCGCAGGCTCAGCGGCGCCGCTGTCCGTGTGCTGGGACAGGTTCTCGACCGTTGATATAGTTACATTACATGTGGTGGAGGCCAATGAAAGTGATTTGTCTACAAGAAATTAAAATAATACATATCATCACTTATGAAAATAGTAAAGGGTAAGCTAGAGTAGGATTTTTATTTTCTCTACATTCGTAAATTAAAATTATAATAAAGAAAGTTTTACCTGTCTGAGCCTTTTCTAAAATTGATGTCTTATTGTTCACTTTTCTGTAAAAGGTCGAAGAGTGCCGAAAACGCTTCGGTTGCTTACCGCTCATTATGAGAAATATAAAAACAATTTCCATAAACACAACATGAATGTTGAGAACCTGCAGCAATTATTTGTGTATTTTTGTTTGTTAAATTCAAATCTTTAGTTTCGTAACATTTCGTCACCTGAGTGCTTATTTGTTCAATCTCCATAACGAACACTTTCTACAACAAAGTTTTTACTGATTATTTCACGTAAATTAAATGATTTCTTACAGATTGCGTTTTCATCAGGTAATTATATTTTTAATGTTCTAAAGGTCTAAATTATAAGAATCATACACCAATCGACGGGAAATTGGATAATATGATAAGTGCATTTAAAAGTAATTTTTGTTAATATGGTCGATTGGACAAATAAGCACTCAGGTGACGATTTACTACATCTTTGTTTAGCAAAATATGTTTGTAACTTAGTTTCGATAATGTTTCGACAATATTACACAATGTAAACACAATGTGTCGAGACTATATTTCGAAACATTTATGACGTAACTTTTCAACAATGTGTCAGCACATAGTTACTGGAAAGTTTTTCAGTGGAAAGTGTCGGCACAGTTACTACGCGCAGCAACCAAAAGTCAACACAGTTTTCAAGTTTAGTAACATTTATGTCACCGTTATGGTACATTTCTATCTGCGACTTTCTGTGACCGAAAATTGTTGTATGGTAGTTCCCTTGTAATCTGGACAAAGCGAGAAATTAAGGAATTCAGATTTTTCAAAAAAGGGAGCCTGACAAATTGTGGGACTTCTATAAAGGATAAGAAATACATAAATCGGTGTACAATAATTTATATTAATATTATAAAACTTAAATTATATCACTTAGTGGTGGCAGGACCTCAGCTGACAACTGCGACAGAAATATACATGAAATATAGAACAAAATGTCAATTAATATTTATTATAATGAATTACAACGAAGGGGTAGGTATGTAATATAAGGTTTAACTTTACGCACTAAGCGATGAAACAGTCGTGTTCTTTTGGAAGGTCTAGGTTCATCTAACAGCTCTTCATGGGGCTCCGGAGACTGCTCTGTTGCTTGTCGTAAAGGAGAGGTCGTCGAAGTCGTCCTCTTCATTCAACTCAGTCAAGGCTATGGACGGAGTATTGAGGCAGGTCTTCCCCTGACAAATTTTACAGAGAGTTTCAGCCCTGTTATCTTGCAGGAGCATCTTCCTTTTCCGCACCCATTCTTTCACCTGAATGACAGGAATTTCATAAAATAATGTTACAAATAGTTTCATAAATACACGACCCAGGACAGACCTACGAATGGATTCCCTTACCTTCATGACAGGAATTCCGACGTTGGTTTCTTCGTTGAGTCACTAGTGGCAGTCCCTACTGGCTCCTCGATGTGTTGTCACAACCACTAAATGCGTAAAAGAACAACTGTATTCTAGAGGGGGAAGAAAGCTCTTCTTGAATGAATGATGTTGTTGAGAACTTCTCGCAACTGGCACTTTGCTGGAAAAACATTTTATATGTTGGAGCCCAATCTATCAGTCTATGCTGGTAAAGAGCATCAGAGGTTGACATCCTCTACTTAACAGATTAGGCTCTAACGTAAACAAAGTTTTTTCCAGGAAAGTGCCAATTGCGAGAAGTTCTCGTCAACATCATTCATTCAAACTTCAGTTTGAATGAATGATGTCATTTCATGCATTCAGTAATTGCGACAACACCTTAAGGAGCCAGTAGGGTCTGACACTAGTGACATCAAAGAAGAAATCAGCATCGGAAACCCTGCTGAAATTACTGTCATGCAAGTAAGGTAATCCATTCGTAGGCCTATCCTGGGCTGTGTATTTAAACTATTTGTAATATGTTTTTATGAAATTCCTGTCATGCAAGTGCAAGAATGGGTGTGAAAAAGGAAGATGCTCCTGCAAGATAACAGGGCTGAAACTCTGCAAAGTTAGTCAGGGGAAGACCTGCCTCAACACTCCATCTTGCCTTGACTGAGTTGAATGAAGAGGACGACTTCGACGACCTCCCCTTTACAACAAGCAACAGAGCAGTCTCCAGAGCCCCAGGAACAGCTGTCAGATGAACCTAGATCTTCCAAAAGAACACGATTGTTACGTCGCTAAGTGCGTAAAGGTAAACCTAATATTACATACCTGTCCCTTCGTTGTAATTCATTATAATAAATATTAATTAACATTTTGTTCTATATACATGAAATATATTATTTAATATATATTTTTGTCGCAGGTGTCAGCTGAGATCCTGCCATCACTAAGTGATATAATTTAAGTTTTATAATATCATTATAAATTATTTTACACCGATTTATGTATTTCTTATCCTTTACAGAAGTCTTGCAATTTGTCAGGCTCCCTTTTTGAAAAATCTGATTTCCTTAATTTCTCGCTTTGTCCAGATTACAAGGGAACTATTGGTTTTACAAAGTTCAGTTTGTGCTTAAATTAAAGCTTAATAACTGCTTTATAACTTTCTTTTTAATGACTTTCCTCATAGAATGAGTATTATAGTCGATATTCTGCTCGGAAGGCGGCAAAACTACAATTTCGAACTTTTTAGTAGGGATGCGCAAAACATTACTTTGAAAAGTAATGTGATACTTATTACATCACTTCATCAAGTGATATTACTCAGGGGCATTACGCATTACTTAGCATCACACCATTGAATTACCATCTACTTATTACTGACTGTGATGATAATGAATGAAAATATTATAAATTAAATGAAATCAAGTACATTTAATTATGTTTTTATTAAGCACTTAAAAACATAATGAAATTAGTTATTATATTAATTATTAAAACCAATAAAAATAAGCTGCCACAGCTTTTTTGATCTTATGATATAATCTACCATTCCGTAATTTTATTGCGTAATAGCAACTGAGCGAGCGGGACACAGGGCTCTAGTTTGATCCTTTCACTTGCCACGTTTTCTCTGCTTGGGCACATGACAAGTATAATGTGTTTTATTACTGTGGGTTAGGGTTTAGTTTCTATTAAAAGCATTTTCAGAGTACTCAGTCCAGTTTGGCTTGTATGTCCATGAATGTATCACACTGTCTTTTTCTTTCATCGATCATCATATCACTCTAGCCGAGGCGGACGCACTGGCGTGTTCGTACGAGCTAGATAGAACATGTAGCGCTGTAGCGTAATGAGTGATGCTTGCTATCCGTGCGTGATACGTAATGTAGCATTACTTTATTGAGTGATATTACCTGCGTGATATTATAAGCATCACTTACACACCTCTACTTTTTAGGGAAAATTGCCAATGTTTGAAGTGCTGTATCTTGGGTTCTATCAGACTTACAGAGCTGAAATTGACCTTAAATTATAGGAAATTTTATCATCTTATAAGTGTGTATAATACCTTTTTCCGTAAGATGCACCGTTCAGAAGTTATAAGCCAAAATCTGAAAAAATACCGAAAATTTCGTAGTTTTTGGAGCACCACGCAGTTAGCACAAGTCTTTCGAAGCTGAAAAATTAGTTTTACACTACTGTTATCAACCCTAACAACATACCAAAAAATCAGAACTGTTGCAACCAATGCGACCTAACGCGATTTTTATGTCTGGTGACTGGCGTATATTCGCTATGTACCCTTTAAATTATAGAGTACCGTACACAAAGGGTGCTAACACCGTTACTGAGCCTACACCGTCCGCCTGCTCTTCCTTCAATGAATTCGGCCTAGTGTGAGAAGAATTCGCGCTAATTATTGATTCACAGAAAACCGAGACACTTTTGGTAGGTAAACACAGTGGGGGTGGTACTCACAGAATTCTCGGATAGATAAAGGCAAACCGATATTATCGATTTCTATGCTGGCCAAGACACGGGCTACAGCTAGTTACGGCATAAACAAGATTACTAAGATCGCCTAGTAATCGAAATCCTCGTCAAACAACCACTAATTCAATCCAAAAAGCAATTTATATTAAGTAAGTCATGATATTTTAGCGTATACATTTGAACGTTGTACGAGTGCTTGTGATGTTTATTTATGTCACTATTATTATACAGATGATATGTAATATATGTAGGGAGTTCAATTGGGCTTCTACTCATTGAATACGCCCCTGTCCAGTCAACGGAGCAAAACCGGACAAGCGAGTCTGACTCGCGCACCGAAGGTTCCATACAAACAAACAATATTGAGAATTTCACCATCTCATTTTAAGACCATAAACTTCTTAATATATATATAACAGAAAAGTGTGATAATCCTTCAAGGTTGGCTTTTAACCATCAAACTGAACAACTTTTGTTCTACAGCTTTGTTCAAATCGCAAATTTTTTTTGGACTTTTCATACAAATCGATCAGCTGGCGAACCAAGTTTGTATGAAAAGTCCGAAAATTTCTTTGCGATTTCAACAAAGTTGTAGAACAAAAGTTGTTCAGTTTGATGCCAACCTTGAAGTATTATCTTATCACACCTTTCTGTTACACCCTGTACATAATCTATTAGTAAAGAATTATTATCTGTTTTTTTAAATAATTTTAAGGCTGTTTAGTTTGGAGATAAAGGGGGAATGGTCAATTTTCGTCTATTTTCTTATTTTTGATTACTTACATATTTATTTTAAAATTACAAAAAATAAAGAAATCCTTACAACAACCTCTTTCGTTTGATATATCACAGGGAACATTTTATAAACATTTTTTTTTTCTGATTTGCACCCCGAATGGGCTCCACTCAAAAATTAATTTAGATTACCTACACGTCCGTGTTCGGGTCACAGAAATCTATACCAATGTCTACTTAATTAGTCCATTCGGAGCAAATTACCTGTGAGTCACAGCTTGTGACAGACACACGAGTAAACCCCAAAGAGTCCCTTTTTCCTTTTGAGGTACGGAGCCCTAAAAATATGAAAAAGATGGTAGTCACGGCGTCAGCGGTTACTGGTGAGGAGGTAATTAAAAAAAATCAAAACGTTTTTATTTAAATATCGCTGAACACATTCTTTTAAATCGTATTTTTTACCTAGTAGGTACAAAGAAACGTCGGGCCCAAAAGAAAATCGCCTGAACATATTTTTTTCAAATTACATATCGAGTTTCTTTACCCGAGTACTAACTACACTTACCAAGGAGAATCGCACGAACCAATATTTATTCACCCCAGTAGATTACTATTTATTCTATTATCTGTTCATCGACAAAGGTATGGAGAGCGACGTCTAGTTGTTTTCGGATCGATTTATTTAATAAAAGTAAAATTAAAATTTTAAAAACCCCCCGACACAAAAAATAAACTCTAAAAACTAACAAATAATATTTTAAACCTATTATAATTATTATCGTCACATATATTATGTAAGTTCAAATATTTTTATTTTCCAAGCGTCGTCGCGTCGGGGGACCGCTAAAGTTTATAAAGTATTTTTTCAACAACAGCTAATTAATTATTAAGAATTACATTTAGGTACGAGCGATCTTTAATTTCATGCATAGTCTACGCACTACGTAATGCCGCGCGCGGCGAGCTCGGTGTGCGGTATGCGGCGCGGGGGAGGCGTCACCAAGTGCGGCGACCCTAGAGGTGGGTCGGTACGCGATTTTCTAATACCGAAACGTAACTAGTTATCAGTACTCAATAACGGGTTTTGAAACTATTTATTTTAATAACTATGTATCGGCGACCGAGAAAACAATACTGGTATTGTAGGGTGTTGGTATTTCTACGTTACCAGTTATCTGTGGTTGTCGGTGTTATCGCGTTATGGTGGTAAACATGGTATTGTGTGATATTGGTGTCCCTTTCACACTTGCAAGATTTGCTATAGTCCGTCCTGTTGTCAGACCGAACCGTTGCTGTCAGAACGTAGACTTGGAACGTACTCCTGTGTGTTGCACGTGCGTATTCTGAAACACTTCCGCACGAGAAATTATTCCTTGATAGCAGGACGGTCTTTTGCAAACCTCGTAAGTGAGAAAGGGACACTCTTGCCAATAACTTGAGATTTGAAACATGCTTCTCAGATGTTCCCAATAAATAGTTTCGGAAATACATAGTTTTCGTAATACCGAATACCGTATTTCGGTTATTGCACCAATACATAGTTACAGAAACTATTTACGTTTTAAAACGCCCATCGCTAGGCGACCCGAACGGGCATACACGTGAGGGCAGACGTCGTTGACGGTTGTGTCGATTTTGCGAATTTTTCGGAGTAAATTATTTTGTTGAAATCTGCGACTACACCTGTTTTTCTCACTTAGCGGTCCCCCGACGCGACGACGCTTGGAAAATAAAAATATTTGAACTTACATAATATATGTGACGATAATAATTATAATAGGTTTAAAATATTATTTGTTAGTTTTTAGAGTTTATTTTTTGTGTCGGGGGGTTTTTAAAATTTTAATTTTACTTTTATTTTGTCCTTTTTAAAGTAGGTATAAATATTAGGAAGGTATTTATAATGATTAGTTAGTTGAGTTAGTAACGATAGGACATATGGAAGGTAGTCAGATCCCCTCACCAACTATTAAAGAGCTGATGATCTTCAAACGGCTGATCAGATCATGGTTACCTTACCATATACTTTCAATATCATTGAAGTAACATGGTACCAAATTTCGAATCGATAGGACATATGGAAGGTAGTCAGATCCCCTCATCAACTATTAAAGAGCTGATGATCTTCAAACGGCTGATCAGGTCATGGTTACCTTACCATATACTTTCAATATCATTGAAGTAACACGGTACCAAATTTCGAATCGATAGGACATATGGAAGGTAGTCAGATCCCCTCATCAACTATTAAAGAACTGATGATCTTCAAACGGCTGACCAGCTCATGCTTGCCTTACCATGTTCTTTCAATATCGTTGAAGTAACACGGTACCAAATTTCGAATCGATCGGACATAAGGAAGTTAGTCAGATCCCCTCATCAACTAGAAAAGAGCTGATGATCTTCAAACGGCTGAACAGATTTTCATGAAACATGGCTAAGAACACTCGGGATAAAATTATCTATGACACAAAAAAAACAAAACGAAAATCGGTTCATCCGTTTGGGAGCTACGATACCACAGACAGATACACAGATACACAGACACGTTAAACTTATAACACCCCTCTTTTTGCGTCGGGGGTTAAAAAGGCTATTAATAAATAACAAACGACTATTATTATTACCTTGTTTGCAAAAATAAGTACCTATTGTATTTTGCATTGTTCTTACTGTTTTTTTTATTTTCGTTTTTTAAAATACTATCCCCTACTCTATACACTCCCTCACTCTATACAAGAAAAAATCTAAACATGATTGTGTATTTGAAAATCTTTTTTCTTCATAAATACCGTTTTCAGCAAATCAGTCTTCAATCAATATTATATTATAAAAGGCTGTGTACAGTGTGCGTGCCGATTAAACTCAGAAACGAATCCCGGTACGGTCAGAGTGTTCCATGGTGCGGTAACCCATAGCCCTCTATTCCCTATCCATGAGGAAGGTTTCCGTTTTTACATAAAGGGCGTGCTTTTGAAGATATAAGGGCTGTAAGTTTCGCCCTTTTCAAGAACATTCTTGAAGAAGAAGAAGAAGATCTATAACAAATTTCTAGATCCAGAACATTCAAGAGTATCCGAGATCATAACACAACATTCCAGAACATCTTAGAACATTCTGGAATTTTGTGGAATTATCCTTTCATTCCAACTATCACACCATCCATCCATACTATATACTATAATATATTATATTTACTATAATATTATTATTATTATCATACTATATATATATATATATATATATATATATATATATATATTTGTGTATGTATATCTAGGGTGTTGTTTTAGTCGACAACGGCCTTCTAAGGGATGAAAGTACAAAAAATACTTGTTCTAAAAATACCTATATTTTTTTTATAAATTGATTCTACTGAAAAAATTACTTACAAATCTTCCTAAAATTATCAAAACGCATGGTGGCGCAGTCTAAAGCTCAAAAGACCACCGCAAGGTAGTAATTTTCATTTTTTTATCTGGTATAACTAGCAAACCATAAACTTTTGCTGAACATATGTTACATTATTTTGATAGATCTTGATCAAAGCTGTTACGGGCAGCCGATTATCTTAGCATTGTACTTATATGTATGTGTATGCAATAAGCAATTGCTAATGACTTGCACTTGATTTTTATTGAAATTGTTTAAAATGTGTTAGACTATATCTAACGTTAGAGTGAGACAGTATATATGTCGCCAGTAGTCGCACTCCTCTAATCGTTAGAAAGGGATAAAAGATATCTTGTGTGCTATTACTGCTCTAGCAGGGAAAATTGTTAAATGAATGAATAGCTCTGTAATTACGATAGTGTCATTGATGTAACTTTGTATGTATGTCCAGCTTGTTAGCGCCCTCAGTATTTACATGTTTTTTGTTTCGGGCGATAGCTAGTTTTGTTGGTATTCACTATGTTCGTGAATTTGCTTATAGAATTGTTGGTTTTACTGTTTTTAGGGTTCAATGTCCAATGAATGTTTGTATTTGGTATTGTTTTATTGTAGAACGTAGGGAAGTCTATTAGGTGGAATAAAGTTTGATAAGTAGACGTTGTTACTTTTGGAAAGAATTAGAAATGTGTGTGTAACTTTTACAAAAATATGTCTTTTTTGTATGTATTTGTGAATTTATAAGTATGTGGGCGGTATGTAGCCTAAGTAAGTATTGTTTGTATAATTGGAGAATGTTGTCAGCTTGTATAATGTAAAGTTGGACTGTATTGTATCGAGTAGTTTAGGAGATATGAAGAGGAAATGGAAACCTCAACAGGGAACTTTAGGCCGAGGCCAAGTGAGGGCCTGGGGGTCGCCTTTACAGCATTGCCAAGGGGTATAAAATGAAAATTAGATTTTTTTAGATAATTGCTCGAAATGTTATACTACCTTCACGTATATCGTATAGATCGTTATAATAAGTCATAGTGTTATTCGTAGTAATTCAAATAGAAAGTTCAGCTTCTCCATTGTCTCGATTGTGTTATTATTTCTTCGTGTATTCTTTGAAAGTGTATTGTGTTTGTTGACTTGAAGTGTTGTTTAGTACATTGGTACTTAACTTGTGTTGTGTTTTAGTGTTATTAAATTGTGTTTATACCTTGTTACTTTAGTGTTTTCATGGGCTTGCCTGAGTGACTTCTATCCTATTGAACCACCCTATGGTGAATGTTTAACTGTTGTGTACCGTTGTGCTAGGACGTGCGTAACAGTTTGGTCCTTCAGATCCGGATAGATAAGACACTTATAAGTTACCATGTCGAGAGTAACGAGGAGTGCGAAGAAGTTGACGGAGGAGCAAGCTGAGCTCACTAAAGACGACTTGGGAGATGTGCCTGCGGACTTGGAATTGTCGGTGGATGCGGACGGGGCGGCGGCCTTGCAACGAACGATCCCGCCGTCGTCATCGCTCGTGCCCACTCTTCCGCAGGGACGAATCATTGATCATCGGGATCAGAAGGAGCCCGATGAAGTCGATCTTCAACATGATCAACGGCCGCCACCACTGCGGATACCCGGTGACCCGGAGGGCAGCGTGCTGGTTGATCCTCGTGGATTCGTGCGACCACATCAACCGTTCGATGTGAAGAGCACCTTGGGTAACCATGCTTCTCGCCGCAGCCATAGAATGGCCTTGGATGCACAGCGGCGAGAGCTAGAACTGGAAATGGCTATGGAAAAAGCGAAGATAAGGGAGGATGAGCGACTGTTGGAGTTGCAGCTAGCGAAGGAGAGAGCAAAGACAAGGGAGGATGAGCGACTGTTGGAGTTGCAGCTAGCAAGGGAGAGAGCAAAGACAAGGGAGGATGAGCGACAGTTGGAGTTGCAGATAGCGAAGGAGAGAGTGAAGACACGGGAAGATGTCTTACAAAAACAGTTGGCAGCTAAGATGGCCAACATTGAAGCTGCAGAAGCTGCAGCTGATGAAGAAGCTGAGGAACGACGCTCGCTGACGCAGGTTGCGACAAACCAGCGAGTGGAAGAGTGGCTGAGTCGAACGCCGCGTATGGAAGAGGTGCCTCGTGAACGTGGACTACCGCGCCCTTCTGCCGCCGATGTGAGGTTCGACGATACGCAGCCGCGTGCATCGACGCTAACGCCGAGGAGGGAGCGGTCAGAAGAGCGCTCTCGTAGGCGGACTGAGGGACTGGATAAGTTAGCGGATGCGATTATTGGTATGTCTAGACCTAGACCGCGGCAGACATACGAGTTACCAAAGTTTGATGGTAACCCAGCTGACTGGATCACATTCAAGCGCACCTATGAACGCTCAACGGAAATATACAAGTTTGAAGCGTTCGAGAACATGGCAAGGTTGCAGCAAGCGGTTGTGGGACCAGCGAAGATTGAAGTGGAGGATATTTTGAGAGGTGCAGGTGATCCTCAAGAAGTTATGTGTACTCTTGAGGAAGTATTCGGTCACCCTGGTGCGATTTTGGATTGTGTCTTAAGGAAGATTAAGACTTTACCGCGTGTGACCGAGAGTGGCAAGGAAATGCAAAAGTTTACTTCAGTTGTGAGAAATTGTGTGTCATTGCTGAAGAACATCAAGGCTGATGGGTACTTGAATAACCCTCAACTGGTGTGTGAGATACTGAACAAGCTTACGCCACTCCAGAAGCATTTATATAGTGAGTTTTTAAAGTGCAAAGACAATGTGTGTAGTGTGGACTTACGTGTGTCGCCAAGCTTGGACATTTTACTTGAATTCTTGGTTGAACGCTCGCGATCAGCATCGTTTCTGGTAGCCATGAACATGGCTGCACCCTCGGTTAGTGCGACTTATAACGCACCGCGTCCGCGAGTGTTACCTGTACATCGTAATGTACACAGAGTCGCGTCTCTAAGCTCCGCACCGGTTGCGTCGAGGAATGCACCGCGAAATGTAAGCTCCAGAGCAATAGCGTCAAGGAGTGTGCCGCGAAACGTGAGCTCCGCACCAGTAGCGTCGAGCAGTGCGCCGCGAGTAATGTGCGCGATGTGTGATGGCAATCACGTGCTGCCAGTGTGTAGAAAGTTTATAGCTCTGGACAATAGTGAACGGTGGAACGTGGCCAAAGACAGTAGACTTTGTTTCAAGTGTTTGTGCACTCGGCATAACCGGGAGTTTTGTCGGGCGAAGCGTTGTGAACAGTGCAACGCCCCTCATCATACGCTACTCCACTTCAATGGTGGGCCGGCTGAGGAGCGCCCACCCGAGCCGACGCCCTCGGCTCCTGAAGCTGAAGTGAAGCGGGCCTTTAGTGTCGGAGGTGTGTGCACTAAGGCCTTGCTTAAGATGGTTCCAGTCTCTATCAAGAGAGACAACTGCGTGACACAGACTCACGCCTTGTTGGACGATGGTGCTACAGTGTCACTAATGGACAGTAGCTTAGTGACCAGTGATGTTGGTGAGCCGTGCCCGCTCACAATAGTGACCGCAAACGGACAAAGGGTAACGGACAGTGAATCACGGAAAGTGAACATTTGTGTTTGTGGACCTAATGGACTGGAACATTGTGTGAATGTGCGTACTATGGCTCATTTGAATCTGCCTACTCAAACTGTACCAGTGTCGGTGTATGAGAACGCTCATCTTAGTGATTTGTGTGACACCATGGATTGCAGTGAGGATCGCAAGGAGGGAGGGGAGACGAAGCCGCTGCTGCTCCTGGGCCAGGATAACTGGGAGCTCATCGTCGGCAGGGAGATCCGAAGGGGTAAGTCCGGTCAGCCGATCGCTTCTCTTACTCAGTTGGGATGGGTAATCCATGGCCCCTTGGGATACTGTGCATCCACTTCCCCTGATTGTGAAACAGTCCATTGTACAGCTTTAGTTAATAAGAGTAGGTTAGATAGGGATTTACATAGTTTAGTTAAGGCACAATTTGAATTAGATAGCATAGGTATAGCTGAGGTCGAGCGCAAGAACGCGGATGTTGAACGAGCCAACATGATTTTAGAACGCACTAGTCACCGGGTCGAAAGTGGATGGGAGTGTGGTTTGTTATGGAGGGATGAAAACCCTATCTTTCCTGATAACTATAATCAGGCTTTAACGAGGTTAAAGGGAAGTTGGAGGTTGAACGACGGATGGATAAAGATCCGTTATTTGGCATGACATACGAAGCTCAGATCGACAGGCTTCTGAACGAGGGTTACGCTGAAAAGGTACCAGATGCATGGGAAGTACACCCTAAGTGGTACTTGCCTCATTTTGGGGTAGTGAACCCTAATAAGCCTGGAAAGCTTCGTCTGGTATATGATGCTGCGGCTTCATATAGAGGGGTTTCGATGAATTCGAAATTGCTCAGCGGACCCGTACTACTGAACTCGCTATTCGGTGTGTTAACGAGGTTCCGATGTGGTAGGATCGCCGTCAAAGGTGATATAGCTGATATGTTTTTGCGTGTGAAAATTAGGGATGAGGATAAGGGGGCTCAGTTGTTTTTATGGCGCGGGCAAGAACGAATTAAACGCCCAGATGTGTACGTCATGAACTCCATGATATTCGGAGCCACATCCTCGCCTTCGATGGCAATGTATATTTTGAACAAGAATGCTAGGGATTTGGCTGACAAATACCCTAACGCTGTGGAGCCTATCGTAAATAAACATTATGTTGATGACTATTTGGATAGTTTCGACGATGAGGTTACCGCTAGAAAGATAGTTGAGGAAGTGACACAGTCTCATGCTGCAGGGGGCTTCCATATTAGGGGGTGGGTGTCAAACTCTCCTACCATGTGTGAAGGGGTAGAGGGTTCGACACAGGTTGCTCAGAACGTAGAATTCGGGAAAGGACTAGAGCAGATACCAGTAGAGCGTACCCTAGGCTTAATTTGGAACCCTTATTTAGATGACCTCACGTTTGACTTGTCATTCAAGAAGATTCCAGTAGAGATCGCTAGCGGTGATGTGATACCTACAAAGAGAGAATATCTGAGGTTTGTTATGTCTGTGTTTGACCCGTTGGGGTTCTTGTGTCCAGCGGTCATCCCCACTAGGATTCTGTTACAGCAGATCTGGAAATCGAACATCGGGTGGGATGACAAGCTGCTAGAGAGTGAAGCTAGAAGTTGGCTCACTTGGTTAGGTAATGTAAATAAAATTAGTAGTGTTAGGATTCCTAGGTGGTATGGTTTAGACCTACGTAAAGACCTAGAATTACATGTGTTTGGTGATGCGAGCGAGCGAGCGTACGCTGCAGTAGCGTACCTCGTAGGTATGAATAATAGTGGTGAACGTGAGTGCTCGTTAGTGGCCGGAAAGGCACGGGTTGCCCCACTGAAAGTGGTGAGCATCCCAAGATTAGAGTTGCAAGCTGCAGTCTTAGCTTGTAGGTTAGGACGTAGTATTAGGAATGAGTTAGGATTAGGTGTAAATATTTTTTACTGGACTGATTCGCAAACGGTGCTGAGGTGGATAGCGTCGGACTCTAGGGACTATCAGAGTTTTGTTTCGCACCGTTTGAGCGAAATCGAATCGGGGAGTAATAGAAGTGATTGGCGCTGGGTTGCATCGGCGGATAATCCGGCCGATGAAGCGACCAAGTTGGGCTGGCCTCGGGATAAAAGCATGTGGGTTTCGGGGCCCCCCTTTCTGCGCGATCCTCCGCACCTGTGGCCGAACACAGTTGCCGAGGAAGCGCCTCAAGTGGACCTTGAGCTGAGAATCAATGTGATAGCTCAGGTCCAAGAGCCTGTGATCAATCTTAGGCGGTACTCTGCATGGGATCGAGCGGTGAGAATAACGGCGAGAGCATTGGCCTTCGTCAGAAGATGCAGAGGACGGAAGACTAACGCCTTAGAACGAGATGATCTCAGAGATGCGGAAATATTGATCTTGAAGGAAGCTCAAAAGGAGCATTTAGATAAAGAAATCCAGGCACTTCAAGCTGGTAAAAACCTACCAGCGGACAGCAAGCTGAAGGCTTTGGATCCGATGCTGTATGAAGATGGATTGTTGAGGGTGAGAGGTCGGATTGGTGCGTCAACAGAATTGTCATTTGACGAAAGGCACCCTATCATCATTGATGGCCGCGGATGGGCGGCACATTTGATAGTAAAGTACTTCCACCACAAAGCTGCGCATGCTGGAACGGAACATGTTGTGAATGCAGTAAGAGAGAGATTTTGGATCACGAATATAAGGAGTACAATAAAGAAATTGATACGAGCCTGTGTAACGTGTAAACATTTACGTGGTAATCCTATTGTACCGAAAATGGCAGATCTCCCATCTTCACGCGTGCAGTCAACAAGGCGCGCATTTGTACATTGCGGCATCGACTACTTCGGACCGATGGAGGTGACGATTGGAAGAAGACGAGAGAAAAGATGGAGTGTATTGTTCACCTGCCTATCTACATGGGCGGTGCACTTGGAATTGGCAACATCCCTGAACATTGACTCGGCAATCTTGGCAGTGAGAAGACTAATCGCACGCAGAGGTCAACCACAGACCATCAGAAGTGACCGAGGAACTAATTTTGTTGGAGCCGAGAGAGAACTGCGAGCGGCATTGAAAGAATTTGATCATGAGAAATTTGCCGAAGCCATAACTCTTAGAAACATTGAGTGGATATTTAATCCTCCGGCAGCTCCTCACATGGGGGGAATTTGGGAAAGACTCGTGCGCTCAATAAAAAACGCGCTTCGAGTCACCTTGCGCCAGAAGGCGCCTCGAGAGGAGGTACTGCATACCTTGCTCTTGGAGGCCGAGCTGACTGTAAACAGCCGGCCGCTCAGCTATGTTCCTGTCGAGGATGCGGCAAGTCCCACCGTCCTCACGCCTAACCATCTCCTGTTGGGGACGGGATCGGGCGCCGCCTCATTCGCGCCGTCGTGTTCGGCGGACTTGGAGGTCCGTCGACAGTGGAGGCGTGCAAACGCACTGGCGGATGTCTTCTGGCATCGATGGCGGCGGGAATACCTGCCGTCACTCCAGCGTCGAGTGAAGTGGAATAGTGACCCAGTGAACGTGAAAGTAGATGATGTCGTTGTCATATGTGACGACTCACTACCACGTAATCAGTGGCCTAAAGGCAAAATAGTGAAAGTTTATCCCGGAAATGACGGGAAAGTGCGTGTGATAGATGTTAAGACTGGTCACGGTCTATTGAGACGACCGGTAGCGAAAGTCATCGTGCTGCCCACCGCCGATATTGTCCTAGGATAATTTTGAATTGTATAAATGTATCCTCGTACGGGGGGTGGAATGTTACGGGCAGCCGATTATCTTAGCATTGTACTTATATGTATGTGTATGCAATAAGCAATTGCTAATGACTTGCACTTGATTTTTATTGAAATTGTTTAAAATGTGTTAGACTATATCTAACGTTAGAGTGAGACAGTATAATAATAATAATAATAATAATAATGTTTATTGAATAAAAAGTGTACAAATTAAACATAAATTGCTAGAGATTTACAAAAATACAAAAGGTATTATGTGCCTGAACTAGGATAAACCTGTGCTTCAGGCAAAAGGTGCAGACATAGTTTCTTATGGACTAAAAATATCATAATAAACTACAAATATACTTATTATTAGTGAACAGTTTATAATATAACGTTTCTAAACCAAAAATAAATAATTTATTTAATTACCAACAGCATATTTTCAGTATCTTCATAGCTCAAGCTTTGTAAAAAATTCTTCACAATAGTTTTACAGTTATACAAGTTATGGTCATATGTACTTATTGTTTTATTAATTCTGTTGTATAGGAAAGGTGCAAGAAATGCAAAAAATCTATTTGTAAACACATGTTTTGATGTTAAGGTTGCAAGAGTAGGGCAAACTATGTCTTTTCGCCTCTTACTATTAATAACGTCAGGTCTATAAGTTAGTGCTTTGTGTTGTTTTAGTACTGTGTTCAGTATAAAAAGCTGCCGAACAGTCAACACTTTGTAGGAGTCATAGAGTAAGCTTGTAGGAAATAGGAATGGGCGGAAAGTGGACACTTTTAGGATGGCTCTTTGCGCTCGCTCGAGGGTGAGCATTAAGGTTTTCGGCGCCCCTCCCCAAGAAGTGATACAGTATGTGATTATTGATTCACACAAGGTCATATATACTAGTCTAATAAGTTTTGGATCGGCGATGTAGCGTAGTTTTTTGAAGACAAATATTAATTTACGCACTCTATTAACTAATGTAGAAATTTGTTGTTGAAAGGACAGGGTTGTATCAATAATAATACCTAAGTATTTAATGCTACTTGTTTTCATTATATTAGGACAGTTGCACGTGATGTTTGGAGGGCTGTTGCAGTAATGTGCAATGATGTTAGGATAACTAATGGTTTGACTTGGGTTACGCATGCAGAACTTAATATATTTAGTTTTATCTGCATTTAGGGTTAGCAAATTATGTTGAAGCCAATTATTTATAATATTAAAACCTTTCTGTGCATATTCGTAGACTTGCTCGCTCGTGCTAGCTGAAAATAGTAGCGCGGTGTCATCTGCGTATGATATTATCCTACCGTGTTCCAGCTTCAGGCTACAAAGATCATTGATGTAAATCAGGAAAAGTGTAGGGCCCAGGATACTTCCTTGAGGAACGCCAAATTGTGAGTTTTTCTCATCAGTGCTAGTGACATTATCTATTTTCACACACTGTGAACGATCATTTAAATAGTCAGAGAAGAGTTTTAGCTGCAGGTCTCTGATGCCTAGGGCCTCTAATTTGTGCAGAAGTATGGGAATAGATACCGTATCAAAAGCTTTAGCTAAATCTAGGAAAATACCTATAGTTTGATTGCCTTTACCAAGTTCTTGGGTTACAAAATCTGTCAGATGATGTACCGCATCTGCTGTTGATAAATTATATCTAAACCCAAATTGCATTGGTGATAATAATTTATATTTCTCTAGGTATTTAACGAGTCTGTTGTTGATCAACTTTTCTAGGATTTTAGATATTGACGGGAGAATCGAGATTGGCCTGTAATTAGTAACTAAATCTTTCCTTCCAGATTTGTATATTGGAACAACTACCGCTTTTTTGAGACATTTGGGAAAAATACCTTCATTAAAACATACTTGAAAAATATACGTAACGGGAGGAACCAGAATATGTTTAAATTTCTTTAAAATGTAATTTGGAATGTTATCCCAACCAACTGCACAATCGTCTTTTAGTCCTAGTATAATCCGTTCCACTTCACTTTCGTCTATATCCAGTAAAACGAAAGACGACATACTTGAGCAGGTGGTAGGCGTAACTGAATTATCTGATTGGCTATAGTTTTGTTTCAATATCTTTTCTGCTAGACTCTTCCCTACATTAACAAAAAAGTTATTTACTTTGTTGGCTGATAAAAGTGGCAATGAGTGCGTTTGAAGTAAACTCGAATGTGATTCCTGCTGTTTTGTCGTAAAAGTAACCTTTTTAATGTGTTTCCAAATCAGTTTGCTATTTTTTCCAGCTTTTTGTATTTCTTTTTTGTCATATTCAATTTTTAATTTCCTTAGGAGATTATTGCAAAAATTCCTATACCTTTTGTAAGACGTTTGTAATATACTATTAGAAGGGTTAGATTTAGCTCTCATATGCAATTTGTCTCTGTGCCTAATACACCGAATGAGTCCTGGTGTAATCCAAGGTTTGATGGCAATTTTTTTCCGAGAGAGTTTTATTTCTATTGTGTTATTTATTATCGCTTGTTGTACATTTTTTATTACGTATAACATGGAAATGTTAACGTCAGTTGTATTGTACACGGGAGAGAAGTCTATGTTGCATAAATCATATTCGAGTTTATTTACATTTATTTTAGACTTTGTCTGTGGGCGAGTTTGCTTAGGTAGGCTTAAATTTAAGGTAAGTAGGACAGCGCGATGGTCAGTCACAGTGGAGTTAGTAACAAGCGTTAGTGACGGTAACCTAGATTTGAGCATAACATGATCTAGGCAAGATCCACTTTGATGGGTAGGTATAGTGTGTGCTGGTAGTAATCCATGGTAGGAGCACAGATTAAGGTACTCATGTGATCCCGGGTCAGTACACTCGGGGTCAATATTTATATTTATATCTCCTGTTATAATAATATTCTTGTAACTAGATAAGGATTGAAGGGTCTTATTTACAAAATCGTGAAATAAATTTAGAGTTTTAAAACAAGGCGGTCTGTAAGTAGCAATAATCGCTGTGTCGATTCCATACTTCAAAATAAGGCAGTTACATTCTTGAATTGAAGGTTCAGTTACTGTAATATTTAAAGTTTTCTTAGCATAAACTACTATCCCGTCATTTTGGTTGTGGTTTATTCTCCTATAAAATATATTATACCCAGGTATTTCAGGGAGATTATTGTTACATTTTGATAGCCAACATTCGGTTAGTACTAATACGTCACAGTCAAAATCCAGCCTATGAAGAAAAACGTTAAGAATATCTATGTTTTTATAAATACTACGTATATTTTGGGTAAGTATTGTTAGTGAATTAGTATTGGAAAGATATTGCTTGCAACACTCAACATCGCATGATTTTGAGACAGACACTGAAATATTATCTATTTCGTTACTTAACTTATCCATATTTAAAAAGTAAAGGTTACTGCTAAACTTATTATAATAAACTGGCGCTCTTAGGCGCCGTCATAATCAATCGAGTTTATATACCGAAATTCCGCGTTTTTCTTTGCCGGACACTCAACGTCACCTGTTTTATGCTCACTTGGCTTTTTGAACCGAAGGCATGTTGCACATTTTGGTGACTCTGTTTTCTTTACGCAGTCGGAAATCGAGTGACCCAGTTCTCCACAATGACCACACGTCGGAGTCGTTTCTCTGCACGATTTGGCCGCATGGCCATACTGATGACATTTGTAGCACCTAGTCACCAAGGTGAAATCTCTTACAGGGCAGGAGGTCCAGTTAACAAAAACTCTTTCTTGGATAATGAGGGCCTTGCGAATGTGGGCTGGAACTTCAATAATGTAGTTACAGGTCTCGGCATCCCTTTTTCCCGACTTGTGGCTTAGTTTAATGCTGTTCAAAAACGTTTCACGGGTCAAGGCTGGAAGCTTGTGTGCTAAGTTCTGTTCGTAAATGCATTTAAGGGCTTCACCTTCTGCAAGGGATGCGGGAACTCCTATAACTATTATTCGCGGTCTGCGCTTTAAAGGCTCACCAACAGTAAGACCAGATGTGTTCAGTTGTACCGACTGCTTCAGTTTTTCAATGTCAGCCTTCGTTTCTGTGCTAATAATGACCCCCCCGTTTTTAGTTTTTCGTAAACCTCGCACCTGAAGCTTCATTTCTTCTGGGCTAATGATTTTTTGCACAAGATTTTTGGTGTCATCGCTAGTTTTTTGTTTATCTTGTGGATATATTGCCACTGAGCTTAAGTTATTAGGGCGAAGAAAATTGTTTGAACCCTTTTTGACCATGTCAGCAAAGGAGACATTGCCCGTGGTTGGTTTAGTGCGGGTCTCTTGAATGGCCTGCTTAAATTCCGAAAGACATTCTGAAAATTCTCTTTTTTCTTTTAGGCCTTGGATAGTAATGTGAGCTTGTAAAGTTTTTTGCTTCAAAGACTGATATTGTACTGCGATTTGAGAAGTGCTGTGGGCAACTTTACGGCATAAATTGTTAATACGAAGTTTATGTTCCGAGTATATATGTCGCCAGTAGTCGCACTCCTCTAATCGTTAGAAAGGGATAAAAGATATCTTGTGTGCTATTACTGCTCTAGCAGGGAAAATTGTTAAATGAATGAATAGCTCTGTAATTACGATAGTGTCATTGATGTAACTTTGTATGTATGTCCAGCTTGTTAGCGCCCTCAGTATTTACATGTTTTTTGTTTCGGGCGATAGCTAGTTTTGTTGGTATTCACTATGTTCGTGAATTTGCTTATAGAATTGTTGGTTTTACTGTTTTTAGGGTTCAATGTCCAATGAATGTTTGTATTTGGTATTGTTTTATTGTAGAACGTAGGGAAGTCTATTAGGTGGAATAAAGTTTGATAAGTAGACGTTGTTACTTTTGGAAATAATTAGAAAGTGTGTGTAACTTTTACAAAAATATGTATTTTTTGTATGTATTTGTGAATTTATAAGTATGTTGGCGGTATGTAGCCTAAGTAAGTATTGTTTGTATAATTAAAGAATGTTGTCAGCTTGTATAATGTAAAGTTGGACTGTATTGTATCGAGTAGTTTAGGAGATATGAAGAGGAAATGGAAACCTCAACAGGGAACTTTAGGCCGAGGCCAAGTGAGGGCCTGGGGGTCGCCTTTACAGCATTGCCAAGGGGTATAAAATGAAAATTAGATTTTTTTAGATAATTGCTCGAAATGTTATACTACCTTCACGTATATCGTATAGATCGTTATAATAAGTCATAGTGTTATTCGTAGTAATTCAAATAGAAAGTTCAGCTTCTCCATTGTCTCGATTGTGTTATTATTTCTTCGTGTATTCTTTGAAAGTGTATTGTGTTTGTTGACTTGAAGTGTTGTTTAGTACATTGGTACTTAACTTGTGTTGTGTTTTAGTGTTATTAAATTGTGTTTATACCTTGTTACTTTAGTGTTTTCATGGGCTTGCCTGAGTGACTTCTATCCTATTGAACCACCCTATGGTGAATGTTTAACTGTTGTGTACCGTTGTGCTAGGACGTGCGCAACAAAAGCTCTCACCAGCCAAAACTTGTCGCATTAGTTTTGGGACAACCTGTATATATGCATGTATTTAAATGTATGTGTATGTATATCAGTCAAGGATACAACAAGGATACAAATTTATTTAATAACACAAGTTACAAGTCAGTGTATATAACATAATATAAATATAACATTATATACCTACTTAGGATTATTATCTGGGGGCGCGGGAGAGCCCCCGGGCCAAGGTAGCGCGACGCAACATCCTTTTCTCGAAGCAACTCAGGGCACTTTCAACCCCCCTGTATCTTAGAAACCAGAGATTGTAGATGTTAAAAAAGAGAGCCCCCGGGCCAAGGTAGCGCGACGCAACATCCTTTTCTCGAAGCAACTCAGGGCACTTTCAACCCCCCTGTATCTTAGAAACCAGAGATTGTAGATGTTAAAAAAATCTGTCATGTAGAGTTCTCAATGAACTAAGCTAGAAATATAAATTGCAAGTTTCTACCTGTTGTAGTTAGAGAAATAATTACAGGCAAATTTCCTCCATTTTGTCACTGACTCACTCACCGATCATCAAAAAGCTAAGCCACTTCTAGCAAAGCTACTAACTTGAAATTTGGTATGGGGGTAGTATTTCACCTACTGAGACAGGAAAAATTAAAAAAAACATGTGTTAAAAAACCATCAAAAGAACCCAAAAAAATCCGTGAGCACCACGACTTGAACCTACACCGGTTTGGATTACGCGTACATTGTCTGCACCATTGCGCCATGGCCTCATATTAACGTACAGTGAAATATGTCATTATTTTCATGTGTAACTTCGACAAAGATGGATAGTAAAAAATAATCTCACTATGCATTGGTGTACTAATAGATGGCACCACAAGTAATTTAAAACGCGCTTACGAAACGAATACTAAATAGTAGGGTAGTAAATAGAGTATCCATTAATAGGAAACGAAATATTGTGGCTGGTTTATGACCGTGAGTGGTATTGTTCTGTATGAATGACCTGATGCTGCAGCCAGGGTCGTCTCCTCAATGTAAAACTCCTCAATGACTTAAGCCAAACACGCCGGGTTTAGACTAGATTGTACAGTATATAGACACAAAAATAATGAAATACGAGCTGACCTCATGCAGCAGCCAGGGTCGTCTCCTCAAAGTGGAACTCCTCAACGGCTGAGGGCAGACACGCTGGGTTTAGACTAGATTGTACAGTACATAACCACAAAAATAATGAACCCTGAACTGATCTGATGCTGCAGCCAGGGTCGTCTCCTCAAAGTGGAATTCCTCAACGGTTTACGGTAGACACGCCGGGCTTGTACTTGATTGTACAGTATATAGCCACAAAAATAATAAATCCTGAGCTGATCTGATGCTGCAAACTGGGTTCGTCTCCTCAAAATGGAACTCCTCAGTGGCTTACGGCAGACACGCCAGGCTTGTACCTGATTGTACAGTACATAGCCACAAAAATAATAAACTATGAGCTGATCTGATGCTGCAGCCAGGGTCATCTCCCCAAAGTGGAACTCCTCAACGGCTTACTGCAGACATGCCGGGTTTGTACCTGATTGTATAGTATATAGCCACAAAAATAATAAACTATGAGCTGATCTAATGCTGCAGCCAGGGTCGTCTTCTCAAAGTGAAACTCCTCAACGACTTACGACAGATACGCCGGGTTTGGGCTAGATTGTACAGTACATAGACACAAAAAATAATTAACGATTAGTTGATTCGATGCTGCAGCCAGGGTCATTTCCTCAAAGTGGAACTCCTTAATGGCTTACGGCAGAAACGCCGAGTTTGGACTAGATTGTACAGTACGTAGCTACAAAAATAATGAACCATGACCTGATCTGATGCTACAACCAGGGTTGTCTCCTTAAATAGGAACTCCTCAACAGCTTACGGAAGACACGCCGGATTTGGGTTAGATTGTACAGTACATAGACACAAAAATAATGAACTATGAGTTGATATGATTTTGTAGCTAGGATCGTCTCCTCAAAGTAAAACTCCTCAACGGCTTACGGCAAACACGCCAGGTTTAGACAGTATTGTACAGTTCATTGACACAAAAATAATAAACTATAAGGCAACCTGATTCTGCAGCCAGGGTCGTCTCCTCAAAGTGGAACTCCTCAACGGCTTACGGCAGACACGGCGGGTTTGGGCTAGATTGTACAATACATTAACACAAAAATAATGAACTATGAGCTGACCTGATACTGCAGCCAGGGTCGTCTTCTCAAAGTAGAACTCCTCAACGGCTTACGGTAGACACGCCGGGTTTGAGCTAGATTGTATAGTATATTAACATAAAAATAATTATCTATGACCTAATCTGATGCTGCAGCCAGGGTTGTCTTCTCAAAATGGAACTCCTCAACGGCCTACGGCAGACACGCCGGGTTTGGGCTAGATTTTACAGTACATTGACACAAAAATAATTAACCATGAGCTGACCTGATGCTGCAGACAGGGTTGTCTCCTCAAAATGGAACATTTCATTGGCTTACAGCAGACACGTCGGGTTTAGGCTAGATTGTACAGTACATCGATACAAAAATAATGAACCGGCCTACGGCAGACACGCCGGGTTTGGGCTAGATTTTACAGTACATTGACACAAAAATAATTAACCATGAGCTGACCTGATGCTGCAGACAGGGTTGTCTCCTCAAAATGGAACATTTCATTGGCTTACAGCAGACACGTCGGGTTTAGGCTAGATTGTACAGTACATCGATACAAAAATAATGAACCATGAGCTGACGTGATGCTGCAAACAGGGTCAGTCCTCAAAATGGAACACTTCAGTAGCTTACGGCAGACACGCCGGGTTTGAGCTAGATTATACAGTACGGTCGCGATCATAAGTGCTGTCCGAATTCTAAAAGAGAATCCAATGCGGTAACTCGATCGACTTTATATGCTTACATGTTACGCACACAACTGCGTAAGGAACGATTAGAATAAGACTTGTATTTTCGCTTTATTTATTGGAGCATTGATAGCTCATATAGTAAATGCATTGGTCATAGATCGATGGTCGGATTCACCGGCGGTTCGAAACTTAGCTATGCGGGCTGTTAACTTTTTGTGGACTCTTTAGTTATTTATTATGAACCAAAAAGGAGGAACAAAATTAAAGTAACGTCGGTCGGGTGGTTTGAAATAAAATCACGAACGTTTTCCTAATGGTTTAATATACTGACGAATTTGACAGACTGTTTAGTTATTATGAAGCAACAAAGTTTAAGTAATGTCGGGTGGTTTGAAATAAAATCACAAACGTTTTCTTATTGGTTTAATATAATGACGATTTTGATATCTTTCTTCATTTCTGTTTCGGAAACGACCTGGAGTGCTCAAATTGTTTTTTACCCGTATTACCGGTGATTTCAAGCCTTTTACTTTACTTTAAAAATGAATCAAAATAAGAGTGAACAAGAAAGGACTTCAATCGTTGCTCTTCGTGATTTGGGCATGAATATCTCGGAAATATCGAATGAAATCAGTTTATCTGTGAGTATTTATTTTATTAATTTGATTATTAAATAATCATAAAATAAATGAAATGAAATCTGTTTTTTATTGAACTACAAACTTATACCGAATCATATTAACATAATATGTAACGAATGTATTGTTTGTTTTAGTGGAAGACGTGTAAGCGTTGGCTAAAAAGATTTGACGAAGAGGGTAACGTAATGACTCCGCCTCGAAGTGGTAGACCAAATCTAATAAGTTCAACGCAACGCAACGGGATTTTTAAATTTGATACAGTGGCCTGCTTTATCACCCGAACTTAATCCCATAGAAAACATATGGCGTTTAATGGTGCAAAGATGGGAGGCACGTAATGAAAGGACCTGTGATGCACTAGAGTGCATGGAAGTGTGGAAAGAAATAAGGGGAACGGATATTTATAAGCAACTTGTAGGTTCTATGCGGCGCCGCTTGTTAGCTGTTATAGAAAGTAATGGCGGTTACACTAAATATTAAGTAATGACTTAAGAAATTAATTTATGTGAAAACTAAAATAATAATTTAATATGCTTAGGTAGTATTAAAAGTGTTTTTTTACACATATCACGAACTAGGTATTTTTAACTAGGTATTTATTATAACGTTGTTTTGATAGTAAGTTTATATTTAGCTTAAATCCTCTTTCCATTACGGAAACGAATACTTAAGCTGAAATATAAACATAAAACGCCTTTGAAGTGTTATTGCTAGTAGTTTATTGTGTAAAATTTTCGCATGAAATCTTTGTAACAGATTAATAAAATTTTATTTCATTTAAAAAATACTGTTTTTATTTTTATAATAAACGAAAAGTAAATAATGAAAATTTATAAGTAAAACTAACTTTTTTAAAAAAATAATAGTATGCAAATAATAAATTACCACTTTACAAAAAGTTGCAGGTCGTGCTGGGGGTTCGAAACCCCACACCATTTAACTTTTGTTCCGATCTGTTATACCTCTCGACCACCGAAGCTTTAAAATAAATGTTGAAATTAAGGTAAACATTCCACGTGCTATCGGCGCGGCGGCGATGGACGGCGGCAGGGCTAGCTTTGCGACGTCGTCATAATAAGTGTTGCCTGCTCTGGTGGCTAGATGGCACCAGAATGCTAAGGCCATAACGACTACATTGCAGCTGTAACCGTCGCATACGCTTTTTCGTTTTCGAAAGGTTACACACACATTAATAAAGCGTCGGCGCAAGCAGGCGCAAGCGAATGTAGTCCTAACCGTAGGACAGCACTTTTGAACGCGAGTGTACATACACATAAAAATAATGAACCATGCTCTGATGCTGCAAGCAGGGTCGTCTCCTCAAAGTGGAACTCCTCAACGGATTACGGCAGACACGCCGGGTTTGGGCCATATTGCACAGTATATAGACACAAAAATAATGAACAGTAATGCTGATCTGATACCGCAGCCAGGGTCGTCTCCGGAACCTGTAAAGTGTTCGTACAAAAATAAGTGAGATCCCACCAAAAACATATTGTAAAAATGGGCCAAGGTACTGGTACAGATTAGATAATAGTACTGGACTACTCCGCCGCTTGAAAAAGTAGTAAGATCTGATGAGGAGCCAAGAGTAAGGGATTGTTATATTAAAGAAAGCAAACGATTTTCACTAAATAACCGGTCTTATTTTATATAATAAGTAATAATTCATATGTAGTTTACTAATTCCAAGTTGTAAGAGTAACTGAACCTACAATTATTTATTCATAAATAATATCAGAGTCATCTATTTATTCTAAAATAGTAGGCTTATCATGTCACTTGGCCGATAAACATTTGATCATTGTTGCTAATATATCTGTAATATGCACAATACATACAATCATTTCTTTGAAAATGTTTATCAGCCAAGGTGCTAAAACTAAATGAACAGTAATAAATATACACGTAAAACAACAAATTTTAAAATTTTACCTAAAAGAGGATCGAACCCGAGTCCAAAATTATTCAAGTCGGCGGTTTCTTCATCACTATGTCAAGGGGGAATTTCAATTGTACAACTAATATCGTGTTATAAGTGGAAGCATTAAATATTATTTGTAAACATTTTGTTTTAAATAGTAATTTTAAATCCCTTATACAAAATAAATTAAAAATAAAGAAATATTAAATAAATAATACATTATACGTAATAATCATAAATATAAAATAATTTCATTAAAAATCAAAAGTTGAGTATTTTTCATTAGCGGCATTGCAAAGGACGACGCTCGTATACATGGTTGGAACACGGAGCGTTGAGAGCAAATAAAATCCACGAATGAAATACACGCTTCCCTTTATCAAAGCTCTCATGCGGCAAACACTGTTATGTGGCAAGGGCCCGTAACAGTTTTATATCAAATTGGTCGCCAGACATTGGTGAAATGAAAGTGAAGTTCGCCTCCGGAGCTGGTTTTCACTAACCACACAGTACTATGATGGGATAGATAATCATTCCATAGTTTGCACTTTGGACTGTGATTCAGACACGGAGAATTACTGTACCACTGGATTAGCACCTATGTTCAACTCAATCGTAGTTGAATGCTAAGCGGCATGCTTACACGACGCCTTTGTCTTGCCCAAGCGACAGTTTGATACTGAACTAGTAGGCGGATCGCTTTGAAGATTAGTTGCAAGACTGATCAACATTTCGTCGTGACGCCCAACGTTTGGACTCCGGCTTGGTTAGTTGTTTCAGCTAGCTAAGCCAAACATTCTATGCACAAATCGATGATGAGAAATAAATTCATTCCTTTACTGGATAGAGTTCTATCTCGGAGGCACTGTGCTAAATTTACTGGGTGCATGTGCTGGCATGCCTTCCAAGGAATTTAATTATTCTTAGGATGCTGGTATCTCACCTAATATTACATGATTGGAATCTTGGGCTCCGATCACTTACGCTTTCTCTGTAATGGAGAGGCGCGGGTTGAGATTTCAGCATTGTGAAACACCAAGTTGGAACTCCCCCTCGAGCCGTAGTTCGAGTTGAACAGAACGTTAAGTGTTCCGCACTAACTAGTAGGTGTATACCTTGCAAAGAAGGATAAGAGTCCGCATCCTGAGCTTGGTTATCGAAAATGAAATATAAAGGAAGCGATGACTAATCATTTCCTATTTTTGTCAGCTTAAAAAATGTCATTCGACGTTAGGGGCTAATCTATCCGCGTTAAAAACATTAGGTTAAATTTAAAAATCAACATTCGCGTCAAAACTCCTGAATTAATAAAATACACGTATTTATTATACATTTTGAATATAACGTGACGTACGTAAGGTCTACGTAAAACCTTAATTGTATCTTACATTTTAACCAAAATATCAAACAAACCATTGAATATTTAAACTAATTTTTAACTAACCATCGAATACGTAACCATCAGAACTGCTTCTTCTCGATACTCATTATAATATTGCTGTATCACAACAGTATGATTATTTTATTTAAATTGCGTTATAGGTTACTGTTATAACTGCAGAAATAATGGATCAACACTTCTCGCCGCATCACAACTTTTGTTTGAAGATAATGAATAATATAATGCTTACCAAATCTTTCATTTATCAACGCCATACGTAGCTGGGTCTTGGGTAGCTTGCGCCGTTTCAATCCAAGACCTCCTTTCCGAAGCGGTGGTAGTATGGTCTCTTAATAACGACCATAGTTAAATTATAAAGGTCCGCGAGCCTTTAGTTACATAAACTAACAGAATTACTAAACATAGCGGGTTACGACGCTAGCTCGGGGCTTATGTTATTTGCCTTTATTTAAAAAAGTAGTATTCGTAAATTGTCATTGATTATCTTGAGAGTCCATGTAGTCTTACGTCCATTCATGGGCCTTTGGTGAGGTGGTTAAGCTGCCTATCAACAGGAGTAGGCGAATTGAGGTGCAGTGCTGAAGGCAGTACTAAAACTCAAGTCGATCTACTTTAAACCCGTGGGATACGCCGCGCCGGGAGAATTTCTCTTTGCATAGCGTTTATAATAGCATGGCACAACCTGCTAAGGTAAGCGCGTCCAGAAAACATTTGGTAACTCGGGGAGTGTATGTTTCTTGTTATGAGACAGACAATTAAATAGACCTTTCGGTCTTTTACCCTCCAGATGTTAAATGCAGCTCTTGCTCTGATTTGCCTTATTCTAGATAAATTGTAGGATAGGGCTTCGTCACTAGTTGTTCGTTGACGATTTTTAATTTTTTTTTACTTAAACGAAGTTCGTGTATTAGGTTCGTGTATTAAGAGCGTTGAGAAGTATTGATTTTATTATTTAAAATTATTATGGGTTTTGTTAGGAACTTACTCTAATCTCTAAAAGGACTGAGTTACTAATTTTACACAAGGTAGAGAAATAAGACGATCACATAGTTTGGCCATTATAATTTTGCATGATATCTTAGGTCGATGTGAGAGAATAGATTCCTTATTTCTAGAGTCATTCGTTGTAGTTACAATTTGGTGCCGTGACCAGGATATATGCTAAATTTATTTAATATTTCATTTCATTTATTTATTTGCATGTAAGTTTACAGTATCACACCAAAACACTTACACGGATAGATATCTGAACAACAGTAAAAAAAATAGGATACACCAAAAATAATAATAAAATAATAACACAATGAAAATAGCATGAGAAAATGGTAATAAATAATGAAAAAACCAATTACAATAGGCTCTCAGCAAAGGACAATATTCCACGTTGTACAATGCCCTGTCCATCGAATAATTTAGATTTTTGAATCTGAACAACTTGCCTCAAGTAACCAATGCCGCCTACCTGTATAACTTTTTTTCTTTTAATTTTTATGTTTATATTTTCCTATTTTGTTGTGCAGTAAAGTGTTAATTCATTCATTCATTCGATGCCAATAATCAATTCGCATAAAATTGGATTTCCCATACTAAGTTGGCCAATCAGCTGATCAACTTATTAAAAAGGTCAAAACACTCCCGTATTGACTATAATTTATTGCTTGAGAAATATTGTTCAGTTTTATGCATAGAAGTCACACTTTAAATAGATTCAGCTGATTACGTTACACCTTATACAAAACATATATACTTAAATTAACAAACATTTTACATTTTGAGAAGTGACAACCCTGGAAACGGTTGTTTCAGGAAATGTTTTAAGTGTGGAAACCTCACGCACAAAATAGATATAACAGAAAGTTCGCTCAATACAAAGCACTAAAATCCTAAGCATACTTGTTTGGTACAAAATATTATCTTTAAATACAGGTATAATGTAATTTAATTTTGGGAAAATTAAGCACCTTAATAAAAATTTCCAAACAGACATTAAGTCTGCAGGTTGTTTCTGAGTGCCTGAAGCCGTTTCGAACCATGGGATGAGTTAAAAACAACATAACAACAACAGTCCGACGTTTGGAAATTACTCTAGAAATCGTCTGTTCAACGTAAAAATAAATACACGTGATATCTCAGTACACCCTCCTCCCCCCTTGTGATATTTCTGGATTTTTTCTGAACCACCTCCCCCCTTTTGAGCCTCACGTGATTAATGGACGACCACTTATAGAACTATACGGTCGTTCGAGGCAAGGTCACGATCGCAAAGTATCATGACCTTGCCTAGAATGACCGTATACGTCTATAAGCATGTATGGTTCATTCCAATCAAAAAAAAGCAAAACGTAAACAAACTTACTATGGATCTGACACATGTCAATGTCATCTGCTTACTATGTTTGTTTACCTTTTGCTTTTTTTTGATTGGAATGAAGTATATATGCTTAGGATTGTAGTGAGCGTATTGAGCGGACCCTCTGGGTATGTCTATTTTGTGACTCAGGTGAAACTATTATTCTCTGTGTGGAAACCTCAGGTGAAACTCTATTTTTCTCTGCTATTATGCATTTGGGAAACAACAAAAATTTTACATGTAGGACGTAATTGTGCCTACATATTCTTACATATATTTAACTTATCCCAAAACGGCAGAACAACGGAGTAAAAAATTGAGAAAGAAAAATTCAGTAACGTTGAATAAGTCCTAATATACATTGAATAGAATTACCAAACAAAGCTTCAAATAAAGTTTTTTTTTAATGGCTTCAACAATATGCTTTTGATTGCCTAATTGCTAGTACCATTAAATTTATATTAAGATTTTCCAGTTTTGTTTCCAGTTAGGGAAATTAATTTAAAAATTTCCCTCAACTATAATGCAGAATACGCTGCGCATACTTTCTTGCAAATCATTAAACCGTCTGGTATACACAAGACGGAGAACTGCTATTTAATATCAACAATCGTTTGACCAGCAGTCTCAACCAACCAATACCAATACCGTATGACCAGCAACTATTTTGAACAATGATGCAAAATACCACCAGCTGAAGAAGACAACAGTTTATTGAGTAATAGTTTGAAATCACAACAATTGCTCAACTTAAGATTTTGTTAAGGATTTATCGTTTTACATCGATCAAGAAACAAGCCCGGCAGCACGGTAGCACGGCAACACGGCAGGCCTAGCGAGTCCCAGCGAAGGTGAGCGCCGTGTGTGCGCCCTGACCTGGTATCTGGGTCACCTGTTGCCGCAGGTCGCGAGCACCGCGCTTGGGCGGCGCGGCCGCTGACCCGGCCTAGTGTCATCGCGCGCTGGTTGGCTGTTGCTACAGGCGTGGAGCAAG
Organism: Coleophora deauratella; assembly: GCA_958295455.1. Lineage (NCBI taxonomy): Eukaryota > Metazoa > Arthropoda > Insecta > Lepidoptera > Coleophoridae > Coleophora > Coleophora deauratella. The sequence continues at coordinate 16,118,508 of OY282401.1, forward strand.
AGGTTGTCCCAGTGCACGCCCAATGACAACATTTATAATACCTATTTATTTTTAGATAATAACTACAAATCTGACCGCGTTAAGTTTGCACCTCGCGTCGATTGCACCGCATTCCAGCGAGGTGCAAACTTAGCTCGGCCGGGATGTGCCTATGTGGAAGGTTGCTATGATTGGACCACTTAACTTTATGAAATCATATCTCATGAAATATCACCGACAAATCAAAACCAATTGTTGGAACGTGATGCTTTTTATGTAAATTAATGATATATAAATTATTGGCAATCAAAGTTGAGAAGTTTTAGAAATATACTAAACTTTAAAATAACTCTTCAATGAGGAGTTGCTTTCTTTGGACCACCGTTACTTTAAATGGACCGCTAAGTTGCCATCATTGGACTTAGAAGCATTTGTATGAATGGTCCAATGAAGGTGACTCAAATGAAACACAAAATAAGAATTACTTTTTTATTCAAAAGTTTTTATAATAATCATACTTTTTTTGTATCCTTTCTTCTTTCTTTCTTCCCTTTTTTTCTTTCTTCCCTCCATGTGTCAATTAATTCTTGCGCTTGAGCGATTAAACTATAAAACTTATTTTCAGTTATTTCCCTTTCTTCCATTTGTTTATCAAAATCTGAATCAGTTTGTTCTATTTTTATTTGAACCTCATCGAACTTATAGAATATATCTTGAATTTTACCTAACCTTATTGTTGACTCATTAATTTGTGTTTTTTTTATGTGTTGTTGTACTTTCATTTAAATTATCTTGATATGGTGTTAGGAATTTTTCAAACCAAGTTAAACGCTGACGGATTGATCCTCTTTGCTGTACAAGGTCTTTAAAGGTTTCCATTTTGTAAGTGCAAATAAAAATATGTCACTGTTACACGTAAATAAGCACAGATAAATAAGTGATAAAAATCAAACAATGGGTACGACCTTAGCTCCAGTCCGGCGATACAAACTGGTTCCACGCTCAATGCACTGCCGGAGACTGGCCCGTTGTTATCAGTTACACAATTTCGGTTATCACTTCTCATCAACTTACTCACGGAAGATATTGCTTGCGCTTGAAATCCTGGAATTAGCCAGTAAATAGAATTAATTTCTAGGAAACTGATAGATTACTGTTATGTTCGGTAATAGGTGGGTAGGTATCTATGTAGGTACAAATCTAAATTTGGTAGGGAATTTACAATTTTATTGGTAAAATTTATAAGAAACTTTGTAATTAGTGAGGACGATTGTAAATAAAGATGATGATTGATCGGATATTCAAATGCATACTTATTATGTATGCATTTGAATATCCGATCAATCATTAAAAATTTCTCTTCACTTGAACAATGCATTAACTCTACGCAACGTACCATTGATGTTATAATGCTAACCGAACATTTCAGATACTCTTAGTAGTTTATATCATATAAAGGGCTACAATGTGTACACAAAATTGCGGAATAATAGAAAAGGCGATGGAATAATAATATATGTAAGTGAAAAGCACAAGTTCCACATCAAGGACTATTCAATTAAACATTGCGAAAGCTTAATCGGATCAGTAACAACACCGTCAAATTATTCCGCACTTCTGTGTTGCTTATATCGCCCACCTAGTGACAGTAAACACTTGTTTATCACAGAACTAAACACTTGGTTAAGTAAAATAGACCGCAAAAATGATTTTTACCTACTCGGAGACATAAACATAGATCTAAAAAAGAACTGTCCTGTAAAACATATTTATAGTAACCATGGACTGGCGTGTCGGATCTCCGAATACACTCGTATAGAATTAACCGAAAGTAGATTAACTAAAACTTGCATTGACCATATCTATGCATGATCCCACACACTACATGTATACACAGCGGCTGACCATCGCACATTTGCCCTCGCAGTTGTGAATACGTCGGGTACGGGTGTGAACACACGAGCGGAAACTAAATACATTTTTAAATACGACTGTGAAACACTTCTTAAATTATTAAAAAATGTCGATTGGGAACCGGTTCAAAAAATGGACTGCCCTTATAAAATATATAAAATCATTGTAGATAACCTTCAAATGTGCTATGAAAAAGCTGCAGTAAAAATCAAAGTAACTACAAATAAAAAAAGGACACTGCATAATAATATTATTACTAAGGCATGCAAACACCGAAACAAGTTATTTATGAAATAGTTAGCAGATCCCACAAATAAAATAATCAAACAAGAATATAATAAATCTAGAAATTACGCTAATAAAACAATAAACAAAATTAAAAATAACTCAAGAAATATACAACAATAAAAATAATAAATAATAAATAATAATAAATAATATCTGGGACAAATCACACACGGTCATCTGGCCCCAAACTAGGATGGAACCTAACCTTAGACTACTATGGCAAATACTTAATGAAATTACTGGAAGAACTAAGAGTATTGTAGATACTGTGATTTCAAATGCATTCCTTAAAAATAGTAACAGCCTAATCGAAATATCTAATATATTTGCCGACAACTTCGCAAATAGTGTGAAAAATATTGCCCCCAAGTGTAAAACAAAGCTCATCGATAAATAAATATACTCCAAGCCTGCACAAATATCTTGCAGATATAAAACAGTCACTGAAGAAATGGTATTTAAAGAAATACTAAGCAACCTTAAGGCTCCAGGCATAGACAAAATAAGAGCAGTAGACTTAAAGAAAATTAGCACAGAGATAGCAGGGCCTATTGCTAAGCTCATAAATGAAACGGTAAAGCAAGGCAAATACCCAAATGAACTTAAAACTGGGGTTGTTCGCCCTATACACAAAAAGGCAGTCAAAATAATTATGACAATTATCGGCCGATTACCATTCTTCCTACCACTGATAAAATCGTAGAAAAAGTAATATCTAAACAAATAAATACATTTTATAGAAATAACAATATTATAACGGACAAACAGTACGGATTCCAACCTGGAAAAAGTTCGGCGCAATTACTTTCAAAATTTACTGATAACATATATAGACATCTAAATAATAAAAAACATGTTTTAGTCGTATTCATAGATTACAGTAAAGCGTTCGATACTTTACAACATGATATTCTTATTGACAAACTTGATGATAGTGGTATTAGAGGACTGTTGAATGAGTGGTGCCGCGATTATCTTAGGGAGAGATCTTATGTAGTAAAAATCGGCAACATAAAGTGTTACCGCGACACCTGCGACAGAGGAGTGCGGGGGGTCCATAAAATCGTAGAAAAAGTAATATCTAAACAAATAAATACATTTTATAGAAATAACAATATTATAACGGACAAACAGTACGGATTCCAACCTGGAAAAAGTTCGGCGCAATTACTTTCAAAATTTACTGATAACATTTAACCCGTCAAGCGCCCCAGAGACACCGTTTGTCCATAAGAGATAACTTTCTGACGCGTCCTAGTGACGACGTCTGTCCATAAGCGAAATGGCTGATTGTCAGCCATATCTTCTGTTTCTTATTATAGTTAGAAGTTTAAAAAAATATGAACAGTCAATAAGAACTCTTCCTTTTTTATTTTAAATTTATTTCCACCAATAAAATGGAGTGATTTTGGAGGAAAAAAATATTTTGTGTGGTAAGGGGACGCAGTCGATTCATTTACAATTTCTCGTGCGCGAACGTAAAATCTATGTGAAATAAAAATGTCTAAAGCTTTTAAAAGGTACGTGTTTACTGTATGTATTATACATGAAATTACTGGAAATTGAGTACAGAATCTGTTCTATATATTTGTTTTAGACTTACTGTAAATTTTAACAGTGAAAAAACGTTAGAACTTTGGTGATGCAACGTTTTCAACGGCCAACCATTTGTTTGTACGTGTGTTGTGCCCTATATTTGTTGAAAATGATATTAAAAAATACATTAACTTGTTAGAAAAGAGATTGCCCGATTTCGTACCATGTTGCGTCTTAACCAGACATTTGTCAAAAATCGTAATTAAATTTATTAAGCACACTTAATTTTTTCTAGACCTATTCGAACTGCAGGAAAGAAATGTATGAAAAAAGATTTTAATTTGATATATCCCCTACATTTTGTACACTCTGACAGCCAACGTTCACTCTGACAACAGGATAGCATAATATAAATTGCCTAAGTGTGAAAGAGAGGGTACAAAGCGGTTGCTGTCAAGTGCACCCTCGGAACGCGGCCCTAGATTCATAAAATGTGTTCCGAAACTACATTATGGTTGTATCGAGATTTTTATGCTTCATCCACATATTTCTTCTTCTTAATCTAAGAGATGTCTTCGCATTACACCACCATTTTCCTATACCCGCGCCCTCTTCTTCAACTCCTGGTAAGATTGACTATCAGACGATGTTTTATAGATTTGATTCTTGATCACATTGGTGCGTCCCAGGGTTGCCAGACGTACAAGAATTTTTGTTTGGACGTAACGTAGGGCCATAGTCACGTTGCGGAGCGGCATTTTTTTAAATCCACATATGCCACACAGTACGTTGCAAATCGGCATCGCACACACGCCCCGTTACGTCATGTTACGCCGCTGCACTTTACGATATTTAAATAAGTATACATAGTATAGTATAGTTTCATTGTTTTGTCAAGTTTCAAGCAGTGTTAATCACAAATTACAGTCTGACTACGATCTTTTGGTAGGTGGATGACATTGACAGGACAGCTTTTGTCGCAAATCTGGCATTTTTTTCATACAAATAGTGTATGCCGCCACATCCCCCCTCCTCCCCACCCTCACTTAAAGGAATACAGTGTAGCTGTATGATATAATAAAATACAAGACACTATAAACTAGAGAACACGAAATAATAATTTAAAAAAATATATTAAAACTAGGTCTCAAATCTAAAATATCCTCTTAAATCTAACCCTGATCTGATCGTGTGACGGTGGGAGGATTTGGTGCAGAGTGAGCTGTTGGTGGGACAGACGTAGGACCTGGACATGTGGTTGCATTGCGAGGCCGGGGGCGTCGCGGGCGCCTGTGCGCTCGGTGAGACCTCCTCGCTCGGGGTCTGCAGCGATGTGTGCAGGCTTCTATTCGATCCAATCGACACTCACCTGTACCTTATTACGTGAAACATCTAAGGTAAAAGTCTTCAGAGAATAACTGAGGACTTTATAGGGGCCGGTGTACAGTGTTCGTCGCGAAGAAAAACGTGAGATGCGTCTGCCAGGTCCTTAAAAGCGAACGACTTCGGGAAGCAAGTCGGTCATGGCCAGGTGTGCCACGAAGTCCTCACTTACATTTTGCGTGAAAGCGCTAGGTACCAGGAGCTTCCCTGTAAGCATACAGGAGGTCTGCAGCAGAGCATTTGAGGTCCTCCTTGAGAGCCAATCTGATACCAAGAAGCACAAGAGGTTGGGCTCTGTGGCAGGTTTCTCGGTGGCACATGAGTGCAGCCTTCAGATGGTGGTCGAAGCGCTCCACCATGCCATTCGCTTGCGGGTGGTAGCTGGTAGTTCGTACGCATTTGGTAGCGCCTAGGTCGAGGAATCAGTTGAATAGCGCAGACTCAAACTGGCGGCCTTGATCGACGGTGACCGTGATGGGCACGACGAATCGCGCGATCCAGCCGCGTACGAAGGTAACGCCAACATCCTCGGCGGTAATGGATGACGTGAGCCACGCTTCGGGCTATCTCGAGAACCGGTTTATTGCCGGGAGACAATAGGTGTATACCTCAGAGTGCAGCAGGGGGCTGACGATTTCGAGGTGGACATGGCTGAATCTCCCAGATGGGAGGGAAAATTCACCGAGCGGTGCGGTCACCTTGCGTCGCTGGCAGTGGAGGCAGTGACAGCCCAGGTTCGACAGTCGCGCGCCACGCCGGAGCGCACGTAACGGTCAGCGACGAAGTGCGCGGAGGCGCGGCCGCCGGGGTCGCTCAGCGCGTGCAGGCGCGCGTGCGCGGCGCGCAGCAGCGCCGCCGGCAGGTTCGGCAGCTGCCGCCCGGTTGACACGTTGCACGCGATGGTAATATTCGTGCCTGGAATTAGCGTCGGTTCCAATTCGAGAGAAGAACCGAAATCGACTCGACGTGGGAAATCGCGTCCGCGACGATGTTGTCTTCGCCTTTGACGTACTCGATCTCCGTAGTAAACTGCGAGATGATCGTCAGTTGGTTCAGCTGTGCGGGAGGCAACTTTTAGCGACGTTGTGAGAACGCGTACAGTAGTGGTTTGTGGTCGGTATATATGATGAAGTGTTGCGCCTCCAATATATGCCAAAAATGTACACGGCCAACAACTCCCTGTAGTAGGCGGGCCAGGTGGTTTGGCTGGGCTTAAGTCTTCTACTGAAATATGCCAGCGGTTGCTAGCCCTGCTCTGTCCACTGCTGGATACAGGCGCCTACGTGTGTGCTTGAGGCGTACGTGTGGAGGCCCAAGCATGCGTTAGGAATTGCATGCACGAGTGCGAGGCGTGAGTGATGCTTTTGCGTGAGCGTTCTTCTATATTAAAGCACTTCGTTTTATTCGTCGACTGCACTTCATCATTACAATATACATACAGTGCCGCGTTCGGTTTGTGGTGCTCCGTTATATTACTCGTTAGCATCACTGAACCATACCATAATTAACTAAAACTAGCTATCAAATGATTGGTTAAAACTAAGAATTTCGTGTACGCCTGAGCGTAGATAAAGTACTTAAAAATAACCTCAAAACATAAAATGAAAGTGAAAAAGCTCTGGAGTTACAGTAGCTATGATAGTAATTTTTCGTATAATAATTAAATATGTTATCCCCTATCCAATTCAGAAGGTTTTTTCAAGACGCAATATGGTACGAGCGTTTCATACTTCCGTGGCATTCTCCTTTACTCAAGAATTTATTTTTACTATTAGTTTGGTCATAAATTCAATAGTTTTGGTTAGATCATCATAATTGTTCAATAACGGCTCAAAATTGTGACAAAGTACAGTTGACAAGAAAATATGTGAGATTACGCAATATGAACATATTTTTATATCAACAGTGTTATTTTCGATTTGACAAAACAGTGTAAACTTTTTATAACGAACGAAAGATTTTATAGGTGTAAAGCATTTTTTTGTTGTATAGAAAGTTTTCGTTAAGTGGTGTGAAGAAATAAAAATAACAAAATTTCACAATTCAAAATACTGTTTAATATTTGTTTCAATATAAAAGATAATAAAATTATAAATACATACATATAATCTGTTAACTTTGCCTAAACTTTTTGCTATGTCAGTGTTTGTCTTGTGTATTTTATTCTTGTCTTGGAATCAAGTGGGATCATTGTAATTGAATAGTAACATAGTTAATTTTAGTTAGTTCTATTAGTTTTACAGTATGAAAGGTGACTAGTGTATTTAGTAACTGACACCAAAGTTTCCAGACAATGCAATCGTAATGGCACACGTGTTCCAGGCAATTTACAATAACAAAAGCAACACGACTGTTTACGACCTCAGGTATCTTTCTTAGAAATGTCGGCACCTCAAAGATATTGTTGGAACCTTTTCTTAACTGATAAACAATAATACTAATAATAAATATTTACGGACGTCTAAATATAAAGAGTGTATCAATGTATGGGTTTGAAGGTAAGCTAACCAAACTAAAAAACTTTCTACGTTATGTTAATTTTTCGTTTAAATTAAAGGACTTGTAAAGAGTTTACACTGTATTTTTTTAAAACTGTACGTTTAATGAAACCTCTATTTTCCGTCACGTTAGATGTACTGTCTTTTAGTTTACATAATTATAACAATAAATAATTAATATTTTTTAGGAAAGCATGCGATCTGCGGCGCATGTCAATTTCTCGATGTAAGTCCCGATTCCGGTCTAGATCCAGATCGGTAACACCAGGATCGGTGACGAGCCATCGACGCCTTCTCCGTGGTATAGCCCATGGCTCGCCATGTTGACTTCTATTTAAAACACAATTTTTCGAACATCCTTATGAAAATATTTCATAACATAAACTTTTTTTAATTTCCAAATATACTTTTAGCCCATTGCATTCATACAACTTTTTATTCATTATTTACATAAGATAATAAGTTATTTGCAAAAGCATTTACTCAGTACTATAAGATAGACTAAAAGAAAACTATAATAAAATAATAAACGAAAGGCATTGAAATATGAAATGAAAATAACAATAACCAATATTCTAACGTTGAGCATTTCGCTTGTCAACTGTACTTGCGGACCACTTCGTTGTCAGTTGCGCGTGGTGCAAGCATGGCGGCCGGCCGTTATTTTGATTGTCACGTAAAAAAGAATGATTGTGGAGTAATTATATATTCTGTGACGATGAAATTAGGCTTAATAGATGCGTAAATAACAAATCTTTAAATAAGTGTTTGTGTTATATTGCAAATGGTTATAAATTTTGTGCAAGAAGTATGTGAAGTGCGATGAGAGGAACGAAAAAATGTATGAAATACGAAAACCTTCGAAAGATAATTTTTTTGTCCTTGTTACAAGTAAGTGATATCATTTTGCTATATTTAAACATGTAGAGAATCTAATCCCCTTTCTAACGATATCTAACATGTTAAATATAATGATACAACAAACCCATAATTTCGATCTATCTATGTGAAGCCAGGCAAAAAGTCTTTGTATGGGACGCTACCGGGTAAAAATTTGCTATCTCTTTGGCGCGGGACGGGACATCTAAATAATAAAAAACATGTTTTAGTCGTATTCATAGATTACAGTAAAGCGTTCGATACTTTACAACATGATATTCTTATTGACAAACTAGATGATAGTGGTATTAGAGGACTGTTGAATGAGTGGTGCCGCGATTATCTTAGGGAGAGATCTTATGTAGTAAAAATCGGCAACATAAAGTGTTACCGCGACACCTGCGACAGAGGAGTGCGGGGGGTCCACCTCGACCGTTCCCAGTGGCTGAGCTACGTCACTTGCTCTTTGAATCTGCGCGAGCACCACGCATACGTACTATACTGAGTTATATTATTTTTTTGTATGGTGTTTCGAAGCCATTATACTATATTTTTTCGAATCAAAGCATTTTCATTGAAGAAAATCCCAAAATCAAGACAAATCAGTTTACATGGTGACCCCGACGCCGCCGACGTGATACAACGAAATCCAACATTCAATGATGGACAGCTATATTGCCACGTTTTTGAAGAACAAAGGGTCCACCATTCAACAATTGAATCAACCATAACCAGGCATTTTGAGAAGGTTTTGAGAACATTTGTGTGCTGGAAAATACATGTATTTCTGTGACATAAAACCAAACAGAAACTGTGAAACGTGATGAAATGTGATAAGCTGTGAAGAAGGAGAATTGTACATGGTATTCAAAGGCATCACCTACCTATGTTTGAAGCCCGCCAGTCAGCCAGGAGCACTGCAGCAACGGTTTAACGAGGAAAGTGTGCCTATCTTTATTTTCTGCTATACTTCTCCACATTTCCAATACCCTTTCTATACAGTTGCCAAAGCATTTTTCTTTGCCTATTACGCATAAACACCTAGTACCTACCTATTTGCCTATTTTTTTTTCTAATATTGCCAATTTCATTAAAGCTAAAGCGCACCTATTTTCAACTTTGCTAGCATTGTAAATCATTGTAGCTTAAAAGCATAAAAACAAGAATTGCCTTTTGCATAGTAAGTACGTAAGTGTATTTATTTGCTGAGCAAGTATATTTTTAAAAATCGCGAAGTACTATTCATACAAAACAGCATACTGCATAGCAATTAGCTTAATTCAGTCCTTTTATATTGAACAACAATCCTCTAAACGCATCATCCCTCATTTTATAAAAACATTAATTAAATCAGATATTCACCGTTATTACGTATCTAAATTCAAGGTCAACGCATCGGCCATTGCATCGGTCGGGTCCAAAGTACATCATCGCAGAGCGCAGCCTACTCGTCTGCGCAAGCACAGCTGATCGACGTCGGCCATCTTGCAGACCGCCCCACGGTGTTACCAGGAGCATAAGCCAGTTACAAATTTACGTATCGTTACTTTTTATTCCAATTAAGTACCTTATCAGTTCGCAACTTAATTTGGTGGTAATATTTTGTTAGAATGAAGGAAAAGGGGATATCTTTATCGTTAGAGGAGTGCATAGCTAAACGTAGCTCTGTAAAGGGACGGAAAACTAATTTCAAAAACTTCTTAAATGAATTGAATACAAAACCTATCACTAGCATTTCTGAAACTGAGAAAAATGAACTTTATATGCGATTGGATAAATTTCAAAGTATGTTTACAAAATATGATGAGTTGCAAACTGATATTGAAGTATTAAATTCAGATGCACTCTCTGCTGAACTTCAGATTAGAGAGGAAATGGAACAGTCATTTTATGAACTCATTTCATCAGCTCAATCGTTGCTACTTAAACTGACTCCAAGTTCCGATCATCACTCCTCCCCAAGTATAGCGGAATCGGAAGCTAATTCACGATGCCATCACGGTAATAATATGGGATTTCGTCTCCCTCTAATCAAAATATCCAACTTTGATGGCACATATTTTAAGTGGTTAGAATTTAGAGACACTTTTAACTCTCTGATACATAGTAATGATGCGATAAAACCCATACATAAGCTTCACTATCTAAACTCCTACTTAGAAGGTGAAGCTGCCCAAGTCATTTGTAACCTAGAGGTGACTGATGCCAATTATATGGAAGCATGGCGCCTCCTCTGCGAGAGGTACAATAATAAGAAACAACTTATCAATATAATAATCACATGAATTCATTATTCGATTTACAGCCCATACCTCGCGAATCGGCAAAGGCTCTGCGCCATATTATAGATCATATTTCAAAGAATTTACGGGCAATGGCCACGTTAGGTCTCTCTGTCACTAATTGGGACCCACTAGTCATTCACATTTCAGCCAAGCTAGATAATAATACTAGTATCAAATGGGAAGAGTCCAAAGGCAATTCAAACAAAGACATTCCAACACTTGAAGAATTCTTTACATTTTTAAAGAATCGTGCAGATATACTAGAAAGTGTTCAAAATAATAAGACAGATAGGATTTTAATTAGGCGTGAATCATTTCCTTCCAACAAGGTGCAAAAAATACCCGTAAAATCGCATGTAATTTCAGTTCCGGAAGCCTCGTCTGTGCTGTGTTCTTCTGCGTCCACTGCTCGCTTCGTACCTTCGTGTGTCTACTGCAGCGGCAGCGGCCATCGCATTTACGATTGTTCTTCTTTCCTGGAGAAGTCAGTCACAGACAGGATCTCTGAGGTAGCAAATCTCAAATTATGTTTTAATTGTCTTCGCAAGGGGCATTATACGCGCCATTGCAAGCTAGGTTCTTGTAACATATGCAAAAAGCGTCACAATACGTTGTTACATAAGGAAGATTCCCAGGTTGTCAATGCATCAGTGAGCAATGAAACGCCAGACATTAGTGATGACGTTGTTGTCAATATGTCCGTTTCGACAACTAATCATGTCTTGCTATCTACTGCAATAATAGACGTATACAATCCAGACACAAATAAATATGCTACTGTGCGCGCATTACTGGATAGCGGGAGTCAAACATCTATAATCACACAAGAGTTAAAGCAAAGGTTACAGTTGACTCCTCAGCTTACAAATACAAATATAGTAGGCATAGGCAATAAATCACTTACCACAAAAATAGAAAGGTGCTTCGTCAAAATCCAATCGAAGTCGGGTAATAATTATTCCGCATCCATTTCATGCTTAGTATTACCTGAAATAACCGGAAATCTGCCCCACAATGACGTAGATTTTTCGCACTTTAATTTGCCACAGAATATAAAACTCGCCGATCCGACTTTCAATCAGTCAGCACCCGTTGATATTTTAATAGGCGCCGATCTGTTCTGGAACTTATTAGAAACAAATCAAATTTCATTAGGTGAGAATAAACCAATAGTCAGAGAATCTAAGCTCGGCTGGATATTAGCCGGACCTATAGCTGTTTTTGCGCATACAAACTCACTTCGTTCAAATGTAGTGCATTGCAATCATTTGAATTTGAATAAATGAATGAATAAATTTGTCAATTGAAAATAAATTAGATGAAGGCTTAACAAAGTTTTGGGAAATCGAAAATGTCCCCGAAATAGACAAAAAGTTAATAGATCTAGACATTGAGTGTGAAGAACATTATGTAAAAAATACCTATCGTACTCAAGAGGGTAGATTCTGTGTTAGATTGCCTCTTTTGACTGAACCAGACTGCTTAGGAAATTCACATAAATTATCTAAGAGGCGTTTCATTGCATTGGAGAGACGGTTCAAGAATAATTCTGATCTCAAAAAAGAATATGCTAAGTTTATCCATGAGTACAAAGAGTTAGGCCATCTCTCTGAATCCGACGAATGCATTCCTAAAACGTCATACTTCATTCCACATCATGCCGTAATCAAGCCATCCAGTGAATCTACAAAGTTGCGCGTTGTATTCAATGGGAGCGCTCCTACCACATCAGGTTATTCAGTGAACGATATTCAGATGGTGGGGCCTCATATTCAATATTTTTTATTTAACATTGTTTTGAGATTCCGATGCTACAAATATGTTATCTCTGGTGACGTGGAAAAAATGTATCGCCAGTGTTTAGTTGATGAAAGAGATAGGCCATTACAGTTAATATTGTGGCGAAACAATGATGATGAGCCCTTAAAAACATTGCAATTAAATACTACAACATATGGTTATTCTAGTGCAAGCTTCCTAAGTACGCGCTGCCTATGGCAACTCATAACTCATAACTCATTTATTGGTAATGTTTCATTACATGTCATTTTTATATACATATTACAATATTATTAATATATTATACCTAAGTATAGTATTATTATTTAAACACTGTGTATAATAGTGAGGTCATAATGTTATAAAAATAAATGAATTGTAAATTAAATATCAAATCATTAATAAAAAATAAAATCAAAATTAGAAAAAAATAAAAAAAATAAGAAAATGTCATTTAGTTTTTAGTTTCATGAACTCGTCTACGCTATAAAAAGCTTGCTGTCGAAGATATTGTTTCAGTTTAGATTTAAAACTATTTAGCGACGTCGCCTCCACCACCTGCTCCGGCAGGCGATTGTACACAGCGGGCCCCATCACGTGCACCAGCTTGGCCGACTTGGTCAGCCGGTGCCGCACGCCGCGCAGGTTGCTCGCGCCGCGCGTGTCGTACCGGTGCCCGTCTCCGCGCCTAGCGTACGAGTTGAGGTTCTCACGCGCGTACAGCGCTACCTGCAGTATCAACATGGACGGCAGGGTGAGAATGCCGAGAGACTGAAAGTGAGGACGCGCTGACGAATCGCGCGGTATACGCACTATTGCTCTTATAGCTCTTTTCTGCATTCTGAAGGCGCGCAGCCAGTCGGCTGCGCTTCCTTAGAACTCAATGCCATATTGTAGCAAAGAATGCACTGACGCGAAGTAGCACGTCACCACCATGTCTCTGGGAAGAGTAGCTGACAGGCGCCAGAGCGCGAAGCATGCACGGCCGAGTTTGGTACACATTGTGTCGATATGTGCTTCCCACGTCAGAGCCCTGTCCAAATGAAAGCCCAGAAACACAGAAGACTGCGCCTGCTGGAGCGCTACGCTGCCAACCGTCACTGACAGCGATTTGGAGGGGCGTCCCGATAGGTTGAAATGTATAAAATGTGTTTTGCTGAGGTTAAGGGCAAGTCCATTGTTCTCAAACCACCGAGACATCCGCAGCGCAGTATCATTCAGCGCACACTCCAGCAGATCTACCGTCCTAGCACTGACTATCGCTGCAACGTCGTCCGCATACATTAAAGTATACGCGTTCGGCGCCGCTTGTGGGAGGTCATCCATGAGCACGGAGAAAAGTATGTTTGATATCGATGATCCTTGTGGTACACCGATTGAGGTTTTTAGTGATTCTGACTTGACTTTGCCGCCATCGCCTACCACAGCTTGCGACCTGTCAAACAAGAAATCTGCGAGGAGGGTGAGTGCGGGGCCGTCCAGCCATAATGTTTTAGCTTATGCTCAAGTAGTGAATGATCCGCCACGTCAAATGCTTTTGAGAGATCACAGAATATTACGGCGACTTGCATATTCTGTTCTCTTGCATTTACGACGCGGCGAATGACTTCACGTGCCATGGACGTAGTTGGCCTACCCGCACGGTAAGCATATTGTCTGTCGGAGAGCAGATCGTTATCCGACAAGAACTTCGTGATCCTTTCACTCAGGCCATATTCGAAAACCTTAGCTACAGCTGGAATTATAGAAACTGGCCTATAACAGTTTATATCCTCCCGACTTCCCTTACCTTTGTATAAAGGTGAAACTTTCACGTTTTTTAAGGGTTCGGGGTACCTTCCAGTACGCAGGCACCGGTTGTACATTTCTGATAACACGTTTGATAGAGGGACTGCTGCTCTATGTAGAATGTCAATAGAAGTATTATAGATGTCTTTAGTTGACTTGCGTGCTACTCCTTTGTTAAGAATCAGTACTATTTCGCTCGGGGTGAACCGCTTAAGTCGTATGGAACAAGAAGCCGGAGCTCGGGTGTTAACCAAAGTTCTAAAAGCGGCGCCCACGTCCGCGCTTGGTGCACCACAGGTGACCGCCGCTTTAACGAACTTTTCATTGACTGCGTTGACCAAGTCTTTCTTGGTGCTAAATTTGTTACCGTCGGAGTCTTTCAGTAGTTCAGTGTAGTCGGTGGTGGCTTTTACTTTCTTACCTATTTCAGTATTTACGTCCTGCCACATGGACTTTATATTGTTTTGTGATCTTGAAATCATCTCGGTGTAGAATGTGGTTCTCTTCTCTTTGGTCAGGCGGTCACATTTTGCCTGCCATATACCTAGATAATCGTGAATTTTATGATGGGCTGGGCATCTGTTAGCTATATTAGTGATTTCGTTTATTAGTTCTTTTAGATTAATTATTTATTCGTTAACCCACGATTGACGGGTGCTATTACAGTTGGAGTGCTTTAAGGGAAAGCATATCTCGATTTTATTAGCAATAATATTTATTACGCATCGAACAAAATCTGAGATAGATCCTTTATGGCGCATGCCCACGTCGGCCCAGTCGATACTCACCATCGCATGGAAAAAGTTGTCGCGATTTGCGGACGAGTAACTGGCGTATTGCAACCTGGTGAATTAAAGCTCTCTTTTGAAAAGTTAGTTCAACTGTCACAGCAAGAAAGTTTTCCTAATGAATTGAAACTATTGCGTTCTAACAAGGTCTTAAATTAAAAAAATTCAATAATCCGTTTGAGTCCTTTTCTCCAAGATAGTATCTTGAGAGTAGGAGGACGTTTAGATTCTTCAACTTGTTCGATAAACGTCACCCGATGTTGCTGCATTCAAAACACAGACTGACAAAATTGATATTTCAGGCAGAACATTTACGACTTCTTCATGCAGGCCCTCAACTGCTTCTTTCAACTATTAGAGAGAGGATCTGGCCCATAGCCGGCAGGGATTTGGCTCGTACTGTTGTCCGCAATTGCATTGTATGTAGAAGGTTCAATGGCAAGACTTTGAATCCTATCATGGGATCCTTACCCTCGCAACGTATTACACCCGATTTTTCTTTCGTTAGTGTCGGAATAGATTTTGCAGGTCCTTTCATGATCACCAATCGTAAGGGTAGGGGCTGTAAAATAACAAAATGCTATCTATGTTTATATGTGTGTATGAGATATAAATGCGTACATTTGGAAGCCGTCAGTGTAGTATATCAATTTAATGAAATAAAACCACTTCTTGCCTAAGTCATCTTGTTTATTATGTGTTGCCAATCTCTATTACAAATAGTTACCACATTCCTAGGGTTACCATATCGATAAACACATATCTTTAGTAATATCCAACATCCCCCCTTTACAACATTTAATTTAAAAGTAAACATTTCTTTGAAGGCACAAAACAAAAGTTATTTTCTAGACAAAACTAATTATCCTTAAACAAACTAATTCTCTTTAAACAAAAACAGAAATCTCTTTAAACAAAACAAACAACTACAGTCATAATTTACATGTAGTCTTTTAAATAAGTTGGCGGTTTAACTTGTCGACCAGACCTTGTACGATAATCATTACAATCACTCACCAAATTGTTAGTTACAACAGGTTCTCTTATTTCTCTTTTAGGTTCACAATCAATTACATCTGGTTTTACAATAAACTTATTTCTACTTAAAATTAAGTATCTTTTATTTCTCCTCAAAATATTTCCATTTTCATTTAGTACAGTATATGACCTTGGTCCCACTTCCGTTATTAACTTTCCTGGTTTCCAAGTCCTATCCTGTTCTTGAATCAATATATTATCCCCCCTTTTAAATTCTTTCCTAACCTTAGCTGTCTTATCATAAGTTTTCTTTACTTTTTGCTTATTTTTATTTAACAATTCTGATACTACAACTATTTTTGGTTTTAATTTTTCTTTTACACAAGGTAGATTGGTTCTTAACATTCTTGACATTAGCAGTTCAGATGGACTAAAATTTAACCCTGCTACTGGACTTGTCCTGTAGTGTAACAGTGCCAAACTAAAATCAGTGTTACTATGTTCACATTTTCTCATCATGTTTTTCACAATCCCAACAGCCTTTTCAGCCATACCGTTTGATTGTGGGTACCTAGGACTTGACTTTATTAAAGTAATACCCAATTCACTGGCAAACTGCTTAAATAAGTAACTACCAAACGGCATGTTGTCGCTGACAATGTACTTTGGAATACCATGTAAAGCAAAAATAGCTCTCAATTTATTTATTACACATTTCGCTGTTTTTTCTTTTATTAACTTAACCTCTATCCATTTAGAAAAATAATCAACTACTACTAAATAATCTCTTCGTCCATACGTGCATATATCTAATCCAATTTTATGAAAGGGTAGATCTGGGATGTCATGAGACATGAGCGGTTCTTTTGCATTTGATGGTCTAAATTTCTCACATGTTTTACATGACAGAACATATACCTCAATATCCCGTGACATTCCAGGCCAAAATATAATTTTCCTTGCCCTCTTTTTACATTTTACAACTCCAATGTGTCCTGTATGTATTGTATCTATAATTTCTTTCCTTATCTGTCTGGGAACTATTATTTTATTTTTAAAATATACAATACTATCTGTCACAGTTATATAATTTCTTAGTTTATAATATGTTTTTAGCTCTTTATTTGGTAACATTTTATCATTACTTGGCCAACCTGACTCATAAAATTCAACAATCTGTCTTAAGTTTTCATCTTTTTTAGTCTCTACTTTAAACTGCTGTATTCTGTTTTCTGACACAGGCAAATCTGTCTCCAAACAATAAACCCTCTCTGTTTCTACACAATGTACAATTTCTTTAGCTGTTAATTCAATTTTCGCATTGTCTGATACAAAGTTTCTCGATAAATAGTCTGCAATAAACATTTTACAACCTGGTATGTATTTTATTTCAAAATTATATTTTAACAACCTCAAAACCATGCGTTGCAACCTAGATGAAATTTTGTTTACATCTTTAGCCATAATGGCCACTAACGGCTTATGGTCTGTCTCTATAGTGATTCTACGTCCATAAACAAACTGATGGTACTTTTCCATAGCTAAGCATATGGCAAATAATTCTTTTTCAATAGGTGCCCATCTTTTTTGACAATCAGTATATGATCTTGAGTAAAACGACACAGGCCTACCTTCTTGAAGCAAACAAGCTCCCATACCTGTATTAGAACTGTCTGTTTGTAATACAATTTTACCTTCCTTACTTAGCATGGCTAGCGTAGGGGTTGAACTAAGTCTACACTTTATTTCTTCAAAAGATTTATCTTGTGTATCACTCCAAATCCATTCAGTACCTTTTTTCAATAGTTGTCTCAGCGGTTCTCTCACACTGCAATCTAGCTGAACAGTACCTACAGTTTTTATTTTCTCTCCATTGTAAACAGTTAAAACTGTGGTATTTTCTATTAATTTTACACTTGACATTTTACTTATTTTATCAAACATTTCCCAGCTAATCACATTGCAGTCCGCACCAGTGTCTATCTTAAACTCAAAGTCCTGTCCATTTATCTGTATTTTTTCCAACCACTCGCACTGTTTTATTCCATCAACACTCACTATGCTGTTAAGTACATATTCTTGATCACTACCACTTGAGGTTTCTTCATCTTCTTCTTCAATCAAATTTACCTTTCTTTTCGATTTCTGTTTGCACATCCCAGCAAAATGATTATAGCGCCCACAGTTCAAACACTTTCGCCCATATGCCGGACAATTCTTCGCTTCATGTATTTTTCCACAACGAGTACATTTTCTTTCTATTTTCTTAAAAGTTTTTCCAGTGTTTTTCCTGGCCACTGCATCTACAGTTTGTGTCTTTTCTAACTTATTTACCTGTTTTCTACTTGTTTCAGCAGCTCTTGCCTTCGATATGGACTCTTCCAAGTCCAAATCTTCCTCTCTAAGGAGTTGTTCTTTCAAGCATAAATCATTTGTTCCTATTATCAGCATGATGGTAATGAGTCTTTGCTCTAAATCGCCTAGCTCACACAGTTTGGCCTCAGTTTTTAATCTAGTTATGAAACGGTCTATCTCCTCGCCTTCCTCTTGTTTTGAATTCAGAAACTCGTAAGTATGTAATACTAAATTCTTTCTGGGCAAGCAGTATTTGTCAAATTCTGCGATGAGGTCTTCCAACTTCTCAATGGAACCTTTTTGACAAAAGTTGTTATAAACATCAATCGCTTCCTCACCAGCACAGTTTAAGAAAATTGCTATTTTTCGGCCCTCTGCCGCTTTAGTGTACCCCGCAGCTTCTAAATAAATTAAAAATAACTGTCTGAATTTCAACCAGTTTGCACCCTCTCCCGTCATAATTAATTTTTTCGGAGGCTTGAAGGCGTCCATTTTGTCCCCACTGTACTTGCCGGTTTCCACTTGAGGAATATTTTTGTGTTCAGTTCCCACTATAGGAATATTTCACCCGAGTATTTCGTTTTTACGTTCCACTAGAGGAATTATGTGGTATTTACACCAAATTTTCACCTGACACCATGTAGTATATCAATTTAATGAAATAAAACCACTTCTTGCCTAAGTCATCTTGTTTATTATGTGTTGCCAATCTCTATTACAAATAGTTACCACATTCCTAGGGTTACCATATCGATAAACACATATCTTTAGTAATATCCAACAGTCAGCGAGCTAAGTAAAGACGCTTTCATATTATGCTTGCGAAGATTTATTTCTCGCAGAGGGAAGCCAGCTGATATTTATTGTGATAATGGGCGTAATTTTGTTGCTGCATCGAAGGAGATCAATGAGTTCATAAATAATAGTACCGATTCCATAATTGATTTTACCTCAGGTGAAGGCATACGGTTTCATTTTTCCCCGGCTTATGCTCCACACTTCGGCGGCCTGTGGGAGGCTGGTATAAAGTCCGCGAAATACCATTTGAAACGTATTTTAGGAAATACTCACCTTACATTCGAAGATTTGTCGACATTGTTTAGTCAGGTAGAGGCAATCCTGAACAGCCGACCTTTATATCCTATTTCCTCATCACCTAATGATCTCCATCCCCTCACCCCAGGTCACTTTATCATCGGACGTGCACTGACATCGCTGCCATCACCTAACTTTTGCCACGCTAATGAACACAGATTAGATCGCTTCCAGAGACTCGAGATGATAAGACAGCACTTTTGGAAACGGTGGATGTTGGAATACATATCAGAATTGCAACAAAGAACTAAATGGCGTGCAGGCGATCGCTAAGCTCAGGTGGGTAATTTAATGCTGATTAAAGAAGAAAACACAGCTCCGATGTATTGGCGTCTTGGAAGAATAACCAAATTGTTTCCCGGAAATGACGGCATCATTCGAGTAGTTGAGATAGCTACATCTACTGGAACCTGAGTCAGATATTTATGTCCGTTGCTGGAGCCTGAAGATGAGACTTTGAAAGCTGAAGCTTTCAAGGCCCCCGAGGATGTTACCGCGACACCTGCGACAGGGGAGTGCGGGGGGTCCGCCTCGACCGTTCCCAGTAGCTGAGCTACGTCACTTGCTCTTTGAATCTGCGCGAGCACCACGCATACGTACTATACTCAGTTATATTATTTTTTGTATGGTGTTTCGAAGCCATTATACAATATTTTTCGAATCAAAGCATTTTTATTGAAGAAAATCCCAAAATCAAGACAAATCAGTTTACATAAAGAGTAAACTGGTCTCAGTATCAGAAGGTACAGCTCAGGGATCTGTGTTAGGACCATTGCACTACATAAGAAAGAAAGAAAGAAAGAAAAAAAGACGATTTAAAAGTATGCGTACAGCATCTACTTAAATAAAAAATATTTTGACTTTGACTTTGACTTAACATATGTGAACAACGCTGTCAATATCATCAAAACCTGTGATATCTTTCAGTTTGCCGACGACACCTGTCTTATATCAGCACATAAAGACGTAAATAAAGCTCTAGAAAACCTACAGAAAGATTTTACATTACTTTCAGAATGGTCTCATGATGCTGGCCTCGTACTTAATGCTGAAAAGACAAAATTAATGTATATCAGCTCTAGCCAGAACAGGAAAGCTTATGATCTGAAACTGATAGCTCACACTCATTCATGTTTACATGATCGTTATAACAACTGCTGCTTTATACCAGTTGAACTAAACATAAATATCTTGGTCTTGTTATTGACGACCGACTTAAATGGACTGAAAACATTAACTACGTAAGCGATAAATTAAGGGCTATCCTTGCGAAATTTAAAATAGTCAAAAGTAAAATTCCCTACACTACACTTCTTTATCTATACAATGCACTAGGTGAAACAATTATTAACTATGGCCTTAGCAGTTACGGTAGAACCTTTAAATCCCATCTTGATCAAATGTATAATCTGCAATTAAGAATCCTTAAATCTATAGTACCTATGAATATTAAACGTAAATACAAGGATAGTTACTTAGAACTCTTCCATCACTGTAAAATTATACTCGTATACTCGTCTGTTTTAGTATTGCAGCCACCCGGTACTAGCTTTTTATACTTTTTTCTATCACTTCCTAAAGGTTGCCTGGAAGAAATCGCTGAAAGCGATAAGGCCGCCTTTGCACATTTTGTTATTTAATTAGCCCTTAAGTTTAAAATGTATTTTTGATATTGGTGTGCAATAAAGTATATTTATTATTATTATTACGACCGAGTCAAACATATATTGCTTACTGAACACTTTTTCAACCAGGACCTACAAAAACCGAAACATCTTAGAAACAACCCACGAGAAGCTTACGAAAGTATAACATTAAACCTACCAAAATACAGCAATTTATACGGCAAACAATTACTTGAGTATCAAGTACCCAAATTAATTAATGATCTACCTTTAAAAATAAAATCTGAGCTGACAAACGAAAATATTAAAAATAAATTAAAAGATTATTTCTTATTAAAACTAACGTAAATCAATAAATACAACCTCTAGTTATCTATTTGTGTATCCAAAATGTCAAAAAAATTATTTTTATTTAAAAACACCCCGTGTGTCAACACACTGGCCGATTCAGTCATGCACAAGTCGCGTGAAGTGTGCGCTGATCAGCAGGTGAGTGCGACATTGTAAAATAGAATAAGGCACGAAATGCATACTTATACTTTTTTTTTCTTGTTAAATTGCTTACTGCGTAAGATGACGAATGACGGTGTGCGGACAAACTCTTATGGGTTTTTGCTGCACCGGTATTGTATTAGACATGGTTTTGTATCTTATTGTTATTTTAATAATAAAAAATATATAAGGTGCTACTTTATTTGACTATGGGTTCCTTGGGGAAAGTTGATCAGAATCAGGAGTAGAAGCGCTGACTAAAATATCGGGCACTAATAAAGTAGCACCTTATATATATATTATCAGTACCTAGACAACATTATCAGTTCAAGTTGGTTCTGTCTGTGAAAAAGTAGTTCAAGTTCATGAAAAAAACACCCATTTGATCCAGTAGTCATCTCAGATGTTGTCCTACAGACTTTTTACTAGTATATTGTTATATTACATAAGTTTTTGGTGGAGGTTGTGGGGCTAGTGGTCAACCCCAGTGTCAGAAGTTTTCAAGCTGCCTATAAGGCCTCTGACATGGCTTAACGACTGCCTAAGCAGCCGGCACCAACAGCTTAAGGTGCCTTGCGAAGCATGGAAACGGTCGAGATAAATGCCACTAACAGTCAAACCCATCGAGGTTATGACCGTGTTTGTAGGCAGTTAACCTGCGTGATTGACGCGACCACGCAACCCGTACTGAGCTCAACCTCCACCAATCCGGACTTGGACCCCGTATGTGGAGTATGGCCTAACCTTCCCGAGTTATGGGAAGAGACCCGTGCCCCTGCAGTGGGGACGTAATGGGTTGTTACTCGTAACAACAACATAAGTTTTTATAAAGAAGCGGTCAAATGCGTGCGCATTTGACCGCTTCTTATAACGAATTATAACGAAATTATACTACGAAACCTTATAAGGTTTCGTAGTATAATTTCGTTATAATTTCATCAAAGTAATTTTCAATGGAATTATGAAGTAGGTACGAAGTTTGCCTTTGATAAGTTGATCGATCGATACTACTTGTAAAGCCTACTTAGCTGTGATAGTTTTCCTTTTAACTTCGTTATTTATACTACCCAAACTTTGAGTGTATAAGTTCCACGTGGTAGGAACTTTGTACTAGATAGAAACAAACGACGATTTAAAAGTATGTGCAAAACATCTACTTAAATAAAAAAACATTTTGATTTTTGAATTTTTTCACATTTCTAGAAACAACCGTTTAGCTGGACCACGACTTTAACAAAACTTGCACTAAAGCGTAATATTTCAAAAACTGATCCCGGAATCGAAAAATGGTTTTCACAAACCCACAATAGACCTATCGATGGACATCTCACACCATGGGATAGTCAAGAAAAATAAACATCCTCACTTCACGTGTAAGGAAGTTACCCTGAAAAAAAAAAAATTTTTTATCATTTGATTTTACCACTTTGTCGGCGTGATTAACCCATTATTGAGCGCTTCACTATTCTTTAACAAATCGTACCCCCAGCGCCGACGTCGGCCCCAGCCGACAAAAAATGATGAAAATCTCAAATCCTGGCGCCTGTGGCACGGAAACCAGCTGTCGGCCCTAGCCGATCGACTGTGGCGCTCAAAGGGTTAATAAGCTTATCCGTGCCAAGTAACAGCTCTAGTACTAAAAGTCTCTGAGCTAAGCCGTGCACAGACAGACAGACGGACATGGCGAATCTATAAGGAACCTTGTTGACTACGGAATCCCAAAAAAGGGCAATTCGCGCAATCTACTTTAAAGCCCCAACGGTCATCAGTTGTACGAGTTATCTGCCCCGCCCACTGCCACCTCAGTATAGCGATTCTGTGGTAACGTATCTTATAAGTAGTTACTAGTCACGTGAAGTAAAGCCTAACTTCCCGGGGACGTGGGTCCCAGCAGTGGGTAGATTATGAGTTGTAAACGTCAACGTCAACACAATTTATACGTGTCCCAAAAGACGTCGTCTGTAATAGTTTTGTTGCCATTTAAGGTAACAGACATGACAAAAACAATGAAACAATTTAAAAATAATGTGTTTCTATTTATATATAAGATTCTATTATAAAATGGGAAATAATAAAGGTTCCGTAAAATAAATGAACCTCCAGCGATCTTTGGCTGATTATAGTATTTATAATAATACTAACTAAGCTAACTAAATAACTAAGCTGCGTAAAAATGAATTATCGAAAATTAACACAAATATCACAATAATTCATCTCATAATAATAGAAAGCCACCGTGCTTAACACTTGCCGGATTACCAGGAAGTTCCTCACTTCCAGCTCTATCTCAAATGCAGATCCTTTCACGTTTGGCTAAGGCCCGCGTGTCTGGATGTAAAGCCCCTACCCTTCGAAGAAGGAGATAAATAAAGATACCCATATAATAATAATAATAATAATATCTGGGACAAATCACACACGGTCATCTGGCCCCAAACTAGGATTCAATTTCAGGGATACTTGTTAGCATCAATTGTAATAGAAATGGTACTTACCTTTTGAGCTCGGCGTTTCTTCTCGCTCCGCTAACACTGCCCGAAACGTTGAGTGTAGACAAGCTTTGCATGGTTATTGATTTTGTACCAGCTAGGTAGATAGAAGGAAAATGTATATTTAAAAGAATATCTTAAGCTTCTTATTACATAAAAACATATTTTGAATAAATTTTAGTAAAAAAAACCTTTACCTACAATTTGTAAAGATATTCGCGCCCTTCAGAAGAGATTATATTTTTTCAAAACAATTTTTATAAAAGCATACTCAGAATTGAATTGAAATATTAATACTGATATAAAAATACTTCGATCTAGACCATTTTTTGCTTGAAACTCAGAGATTGTAGATTTCGTTTTATTCAGTTTGTTATAAGTCCGCTAATTGCAACAAATCCTTGTTAATTGTTATTAGTTTCGCTGTAAAGGTATTAAAAATGTTATTCTTCATAACAATACTGTGTTTCATAGCTCCAGAGATTTAAATCCGCTAAATATGAATTAATGAATAAAAGCACTTTGTTGAACAATATAGTATAATAAACAGGAAAATATAACAAATACACTTTCATGAAAAAAAGTTATCCAGGAAGGCGGTTTTATTTACATGATTATTCAGACAAAACTTCAATTATTCAATTAAAAATAATATACAGAATAAGCATTAAAATATACAGAATGTTAAAAATAGATGATTTTATTTTAAGGGGTTACTCAGAATCAAGTAAAGAATACAGGGAAAATATTTAAAAAATCCGCTCTTCAATTATTATTTTCAGATTCCCTAGTGAATCAAGAATTTGTATGGAAAACTTTATTGTATACTTGATCTTGAGTAACTCCTTAAAATCTTAAACGCACTTTTGTAACACCTGTATAATGGCTATGGCTATGCATCGATGACGCATGGTGACTGGGGCTATTCATTTCGATCAAGTCGGTGGCCGGTGTGGCGCGGGCGGGCGCGGCGGCGTCGGTGGTAACGACAGGATCAGCGGTTGCGCAGCCTGTAGTCAGCGGCAGCGGTTCTCGCTCGGGTCGTTTGTTCGATAAAACGGGTTTTTTACCTAATGTATTTAAATCGCTATGTAATAAATAATAGACGGTGCGGTAGTTGACACACTAAACATCAAAACTAACTTTTACACTCATTTGCGCTGTGGTTTGTTTTAAGACAGTTTTGACATAACTTGAGGCTGTTAGCACGGCTAAGCCTCTGCGCGTTACGAAACTGATCACAACGGAAGATCATGTGATTACCGCCACAGTGTAAATAAGACATATTCATAGATCTAGAATGCGTGGAAGACGACGCGTGCGAATAGTTTTTGTTCGTATTTTTATCCGACTTATTATAATTATTATTTTGTGCTCGTTTATGTACTTGCATGTTTGAGCTACTTGCACTCGCATTCGACGAATATGATGCCGAGTGATCGAGAATTTTTATCTGATTATGAATGAAAAATGTAAGTTCCATGAATGTAGGTATTGAATTTTGATCTAAGGTCTGTTCGAATGGCTTTCGGGTGTGAGAATCTAATGCTCGCAATGCAATGTGACATAAAACATAACTACCTAGGTTATCAATGTTTAAGGCTTGCATCGCTTTGTACGAATCTGAATCTTTTACTTTTTACTTGCTGATACAAATCTTTACTGTGCAGTATGCGAGACAACTAATATATTTTATTCTACCTATTTAGATCTATCGCTAATAACCTTTTGTTTTCATACCGCGCGAGCGCAAGATGTCTAGCGCAGTGTCTAATGAGTCATCGATCATTGGTAAATGTTGAATTAACGATCAAGGGTTCCTTTTCGACATGCGAAAATAAATAATGGAATTTTTCCGTATTTGAAATATCTTGACGAGTTAGGACCAAGGACGTAAACAGGCTTATAAATCTTGTCCATGAAAATACGTCACCGTCATATACCGTCAAACTAATCCGAGGTAACCGCGCCACAGTTGCACTTTCAGTGGGCCTGTGCATACTATCTAAATTGGGGTAAGCCGCCGATACCACTTCCAGCTGATTATAAATTTGTTCAGCTTCCTTATAATTTTTATCGAGTCGTTCAATTACCTCAACGTCATTTGTACTGTTTAGCGCAGTTTCGTATGTTTGATACAAACGCGTGTATTTTTCATCTAATTTACGTAACCGGGCCAAAATAACACTGTTTGTAAATGTTTTATTGTTAATAAATTCCAATGAGTTGACGAACCAGTCACAATGGATTTTAAACTTATTCTCTGCCGATTTGAATGTCATTTTGTTTCTTCTTAGAACCTTCCAAAATCACCGAATTCCAAACCGAAAGACCGTAAACCGTAATTAATTCAGAATACCAAAATACCAAATTAAGAAAAAACTTACTAAAAAGAACTATTTACTTGAAAGAACCTTCGAAAGTTGACCCTTAATTGAGCAAATCTAACCGTAAAACCACGTGTTACCCTCACGTAACGCCTATTCTTTAATAGTGTTCCTACAAACTTTATCCGTGCTCGAAGTGACCAAATGTTGTAGTTTTCCTAAACACAGTTCTGACATTCCCAAAAATAGCTATACACCACTTACCCTCAGCTCAGGCGCTGGCTGTTTGTAGGGGTTGCACGTGGTTAACCAATTGTTCCAAATCACAATAAAATGTTGCTGGCCAGCCGAATGACAATAGCACCAAACTGCACACACTGCACAATCACTGGTGTTCAAAAATGGTTTAATTAGATAGTTCCGTTACAAAAGTATTTTAACTCCGAAAATGCATGCGTCCGAACCAACCGAAAAGTTTGACGTGTCGATGGGCAGGATTGGTTGCAAGGGAGGTTTTACCCCTCCCGCTCTCCGCAGCCCCCGCTATCGCCTTATCGTTGCCGTAGATAATTGACATATAGCTATAAATAGCAATGCCTGAACATAAATGTTGGCATATTGTTTAAAACTTTCAAACTGCAAACTTAACCAGAATCTTATTTGCATTACCCACGTACTGCTGAAACACCCAAAACTTTGTCACGTTACGTAAGTTCTTTACTCAAAACTAAACTGCTCATAAAAAATCGTTCTACATGACGATGACGTGTCGTGCATGCACTTCGCGAAACGTTGAGTGTACTCTTGTTCCGCGTGGCAGTGTACTTGGTACAAACATAAAATAAGGATTTAAATTAAAGAGTAAGGCATTTATCTACAATTAAATAAATACTTCGATTTTATTAAAAAATATATTTAAATGCGTTTTTTTTAATTTAAAATTTAAATATAGCCTGTTGTGTGGCCTTAGAATAGCTTATTTTATCTGTATCCGAGGAAAAAAAACCTTGTCTCTGATCTCCTTCTAAGAGTATCGTAAGAGGAGACAAAAGGATTCAAAAACCGGAGAGGCAGCATCTCTTCACGTACCATGTCAATCCACGTGACAACTCTAACGGTTGCAGCACAAAACCACACGTTGGATAAATCCTTGCACGAGGCCTTTGTGCAGCAGTGGACGTCTGCCGACTGATATAATCACAAAAGTTAAGGAAAATTCAGATACGTAACAGATTTTGATAAAAAGTGTATTTTAGTAATATCTTTGAAATCTGGAGGCATTTTTCAGTTGGATTTCTTAATTTGTTGAAGTGGAGCCTCATTTCCAATTAAATAAATATCATATGATAATGGAAAAGGATGCTTAGAAATAAGTATATAAGATACTTATCTCGATTCTTGATAATTGTGAATTTTGAGAGAGTTCGATAACATTTTTAGGACTCTCTAACAAAATAACTTTGAATAGATTTTACATACCTATAATACTGTAAAGCGGTTGTGGTTGAGTGCGGCTTGCGTGGTCGCGTCGATCTCGCAGGTTAACTGACTACAGACACGGTCATAACCTGGATGGGTTTAACTGTTAGTGGCATGTAAGTCGAACGTTTCCGAGCTGCTATCGCTAGATGGCGCTAGAAATGCCAACCTGCGAGATCGACACGACCACGCAAGCCGCACTGAGCCACGACCGCTTCATTTCATCAGTGGAAGGTGCTTCCAGTGCACGGCCGCCATTCGAGAACTTTTTTGCCCCAACATAAAAGCCCTGCCCATATACAGGGTTATTTTTGGACCCGCCACCAAATCTTCACATTGACAGTCTACTCATGAAACTGAGCAACTTTCCCCAAGTAACCAATAGTCAATTCGCAAAAAAAATGTTCCCTGTTCACACTTGATATTACGTAGGTAAGTATTGTGAAAGTTTCACAGTGTAGGAATTTCAAACTTGATTCAGTAAGCAGAAAGTAGATATATCGTTTATCCAAGTGGATATTTCATTTTTCTGTTCTCTTAAAAAGAAACGTTTTTCGTGAGACGTTACAAATTTATATTTTTCAGCTGTGGCTAACGTGTTGGAAACTTTTTCGAGAGATTAAACAGGTGTTCTTTTTTTAAATTCATCCCTACGTAACAGCACAAAGTTGCAAACTGAATATGTTTGTAAGATTTTATCTATAGAAATACCGATAAGTTATAAAACGAAAATCACCAATTTTTTGTTGATGCACGTTGAATCTTCAGAACTTTATATAAATTTGGAAAAAACATTGTGGGTATTTATGAAATAAAATCACTGATTACATAACAAAAAAGGTAAAATAAATGTATGTCTGGATAATATAATTTCTGTCTGGTATTTGACTACTAGTCATGTGACTTACTTTTTATTAGATCAATATAGCCAAACATACACGACACATTTTATAAAACAGGTTTAAACATTTTACAAACAGAAGAGAAAACAAGAACAAAGAACATAGTACTAAAAATAGAGCAGACAAGATACACTGGGAAATTAAATTTAATTTTTTACATAACTAGGCGCGTGCCGTGTGACGGTTCCGATCTCAGAACATACTGCAATTTCCTACAGCGCTTATTTTCAGACGGGTTGTTTTCGGTTCGGGCTACAGATAAAGGCGGTACCAAAGTGTTAAAAGCAACAGCTGACATGGCAAAAGTGCAACGCTTATAATGTGTCAAGGATTACACTGACATAAGTGACTCGGTGGCTCAGTGGTCAGCGCTCCTGTCAAATGATCCGAAAGTTTTGGGTTCGATACCCACCCAGGCAGGAACTGTACCTACATTTTGTTTTAAAATGTGTGAAATAGTGAACACTGTGACTTCGTTTATTATAAGTCTTTCCATAATAACAATGAAATGTTAACGTACTTATTAATTTTATAGGGTTTTTTAACTCTCTTGTAAATATTTACCTCTGTTAGTTTTATTCATGTTTTCCTTTTATTCCGTTATGTGCGTAGGTTCTTAAGTTAGCGTTTCTTATTATCTTTATCTCGAAATTCTTGTATTTTCTCAAATGTTGTTTGTTTTCGATGCGACTTCAATTCAATGTTTTTATGTTTGAAACTCATTTTATTCTCAAGGAGTTTACATCAGTTGTATATTATTAAGAGATTAATTGAGAACTACGGTCTTTTTGGTTGAACTCATATATTTCCTGGCGAGTGAGAATAGCCAGGACTGATGACGAAGAATGTCAAAATGGAAAATTCAAAAATGAACACGATCACTCTTCCGATTTTCTTGAACAAGGGCGGGCGGAGATTGTTTTTCAACGCCGGACTCCGCAAGAACTTCTCTGGAACGGAAGCCCGGGACGTCTCTGCTTGAAGTGATTCTCCCTATAGACCCTTGTGCTGCCATCCCATCGGAAACTCAGCCGCTCTACCCGTCGCCGTCGGGGCGCACCGCTCCAGCCGCCCGACGTACCAAGCCACCCGCCGCCCCATGTGATGTTGTTTGTTTTATTGTAAATAGTGAAATAGTGCGTAGTGATCATAGACATTGGGGACACTTTTTAGAATAGGTTTTTTGTATAGTTTTCTTTTATTTATTAAATATTGTAATCCCAGATAGCCCCCTCTTCTCTTTAGTAACGTAACAATATGTAATGAAAATTCAAGAGAGTATATTAAGTTACACTGCGTTACAAATTTCAAAAAAAGTTAAGTACCGTAAAACTTTACAACTTAAGCCATGGCTTACAACTTAAGACAAATGCAAAAAATAAATAAAACTGCGTCTGGTTCCCATGTTATGAAAAATAGCAACACTTTGTGGTTTTAAGGGTAATCTAGAACATGTATGTGGCAACACTGACTAGTAGTTGCTTTGCCATCTTCGTTCAGTCAGCTAGCAATAGTGCTCAAAGTTACTCCTGACGCAGGCGGTTAAAAACAGCATCGTGATTTTCTCGTTACGGTCGGCGCTAAATATCTTTCAGATAAAATATTATCTACTTGTACAAAACTAAACAGAGAATCGTAATAGCTTGGTTGTGATTTATACCTTCTACTAAGTTTTGAAGAATTTGGATGGATAATGTTATGAGAATTTTTTCACACTCAGGTCGACAACTTTGACCAGTGCGGAATGGGTGTTAGGGTTGTCAATTTTAGAAGTTAAAACAGTTTCGTTAAGTTAATTTTGTGTTAATTTGTGTTGTAGGTACATTAACAGTAAGAAAATATTAACAATAGGGGCACTGCGTGGTCACGATTAAACCTTTCTATCACTTTTGTAAGTTTTTATTTTTACCCTTTATTTAATTTGTTCAGCCCTAGCTCACAAAATCTTTTGTATGAAAACTTGAGCTTTTGGCAGGACAACATTAGCCACCCATTTTTTTCATTAATTAAAGATCTTTTAAACATGGTGTCTTGAGATCTGCAACTTTACACCATTTCCAATAGTATATCTTATTACTATATCTGTAGAACCTACATTTCCAAAGAAATTAGCATTGGCTCAAGTTGTGAGAATGGTCGGTTAACATAAGCCACCTCTTTAATTGTCATTTTTTCGGTTCCTGCTTCAGATTTTCAAACCCGCCAATGATATTTTTAACCGTTCAACTCTCCACAAACGAAAGTTAAATTAGCTGTTTAATATGACTCATAGTTTTTGCAAAATCTGAAAGAATACAAAAAAAGTGGTTTAAGTTGTAAGGTTTTACGGTACCCACTTTAATTTTTGCTGTTTATTTATTCGTACGCATCGCTAAATAAGTACACATATGTACTTTGTTCTATCACGTACTGGTTTTTAGGTATGGTACCAAACAATTATTAATAAAACGAAAAGTTGTGAAATTAAGTGAACGTCCAGTATACACACTGCATTATTCCAATATCAATTTTTCGAGTGAAACCGATGACTAAACTTATTATTTATGTATTTTAAACTATAAAATATATGGTTACATTTTATATTGTACACAAAAAATTAAAAACATATAACTTTTCCTTTTATCTGGGAAGTATTTTCTCGCTTTTAACACTAGCAGTAATTTTATAACATAGCAGCGTCCCAAAGACCTTAAAATCGTTCTTCAAGCGTTTGGTAAAAATGCTCTCCTTGTTCACTCCAATATTTAAAAAAAAAATGTGAAATGGAAATTGAGAAAAATGTTTTTTTTTATGTCATCACGCACACATTATTTTAAATGTATTCAACAAATTTTTCACCAAAAGCTCCGCGTTTTCGACTCTGTGATTACCTAAAAAATCTTTTATCACAGCTTTTAACGATGTCCATGCGCATGGTTTTTTGTCTTATAGTTTTTAACAAAATTTTAGTTTTCCATTAAAAGACGTATTTTTGGACCGATAACAATCCCTTCTTTTAACATTGAGTCACTTAATTTTGGAAAATTTGGCTTCAAATATAAAAATTCTTCGCTATTTTTAACCATTGCCTTCACAAAATTCTTTATTAAACCGAGTTTTATTATGTGTGTGGGGGGAGGGACTAAACTAACGTCTTCGGGATCAATCAAAGGCAAGTGTTTTCTATTCCACATACAAATTTCGTTCGTTTTGGCCATTATTTAATCTAATAATGCTTATCAGTAGTCTGAGGTCCCACATGAAAAGAAAACAATAGTACTTCCATACATTGTGCAGTACATGTACTGAATGTACCGTTTATACCCGTATCAAACTGTTTTAGTAAATCTTTATGCTGGTAACGACTACATTTTTCAGCATTCATCTTGAGAACCATACAGTTACACTTACAAATAGTTAGTCACAAAGGTATCAGTGTGAAATAAACCGAATTAGTCAATAACGACAACGTTTGCCAATGTGGACAAAATGAAGACCGTGGAATAGCGATGGGCGTTTTAAAACGTAAATAGTTTCTGTAACTATGTATTGGTGCAATAACCGAAATACGGTATTCGGTATTACGAAAACTATGTATTTCCGAAACTATTTATTGGGAACATCTGAGAAGCATGTTTCAAATCTCAAGTTATTGCAAGTCATGCATTATTTGGCAAGAGTGTCCCTTTCTCACTTACGAGGTTTGCAAAAGACCGTCCTGCTATCAAGGAATAATTTCTCGTGCGGAAGTGTTTCTGAACACGCACGAGCAACGAAAAAACAAAAGAGTACGTTCCAAGTCTACGTTCTGACAGCAACGGTTCGGTCTGACAACAGGACGGACTATAGCAAATCTCGCATGTGTGAAAGGGACATCAATATCACACAATACCACCACCATAACGCGATAACACCGACAACCACAGATAACTGGTAACCTAGAAATACCAACACCCTACAATACCAGTATCGTTTTCTCGGTCGTCGATACATAGTTATTAAAATAAATAGTTTCTTATTTGGTCTGAGCTGTCAGGCTTCGATATGACCTGTATAAGGACATTGTACAGTATACAGGACACTCCCTGCCGCTCTCTGAAGGCTACCTCACCCCCCCTGTGTGACCGATGTGTGACCATTTGTCAAGAGGTTGGCAAACCAAAACACGATATCGATACCTCTGGGTTCAAAGGGCGTAAACGCCAAAGTAGAACTTTTCAGGAGAGCCAAAAAAGACTTTTTTATTTAATTTTTTGCATATATTATTTTTATTTTTCAAGTTACAACAATGATTCCTGTACCAAAAAACTTGTAATCGTAGCATGCGTATTACTGTTTCATAACATTTTAGAGAAGTTCAATAGTTTAGAAAATAGATGTGTTATACGCCCCTGTGATTTGAATATGAATGTCATTTACACCCCTAAATTTTGCTCCTGTACATCAAAATTAGGAAGTAAAGGCCACCTTTCAAAATAGTTACTGCTTTTTTTGCGTTTAGTTAGTTACTTTGCGTCAAGTGCGAGTCGAACTCGCACACCAAAGATTCCGTATCGATTCATAATCACAGATGCCTTGAAATTTATACCGAATACTCAGGCCTGCAGTCCAATGAAGCTGAAAACTAACAAACTTCTTTGCCAGCGTCAAGTGATGTAACTAAAAATTTACGGTTTTCGGACTTTTCCCGTTACTTGTGCTATAAGGAATTGCTTCTTGCCAAACGTGATTCTAGGTCTACGGAAAGTACCCTGTAGGTTTTGATTCCCATGCGATTGTCCAAATATATGGGAAAAACGGCCGTATCTTTTTATTGCGTTGCCATAAAAGTTTATTTTTTCACAGCTTCAAGGGATTGCAGGCTTGAGTATTTGATATAAGTTTCCAATTTCAATCTCCACGCGATCCTGATTAAAAGTGTCTTGACAGACAGACAGTCGGACCAGACAACAAAGCGATCCTATAAGGGTTCCTTTTGTTCTTTTTGAGGTACGGAATCCAAAAATGAACACAAATAAATTTCAAATTATTTAAGTACTACAAGATGCTTTAAGGACTCCATCCATAGACAAAGAATGATAATTTTAAGCTAGTGTCCCTGAAATTTTTATTACTTTCTTTGAGCACAAAAAACTGTGAGCATATTTGAAGCTTGCAAATTTTGAAGTACTTAGTGGAAACTAGATCCTACTTATCTAATAATGTTTACCTTACTTTACTATTCAAAACAAAACGATAACTTGCCTCATATCTGTATCTTTATTAGTAATTCTAATCCAACATAGAAAATCTTACATTTATTTCTTACATCATATTTGAGATTGTTGTGTCTCATCTTATAAGTAGTTACAACGTTCTGAACGTATTTGTCTTTGTTTTGATACGTTTCTTTGAATCCCTTACAAAAAATCAATACAGTCTTTCTGAGATCAACATCAAATGTTTCAACCAAAATCTAACCATTAATCACAATAATAGAAATAATAACAATACAACCTTCCCGATATCAAAGTTATCACAAGCATTTTTTAAAATTAACTGAATAAGCCCTTTCATAAAATATTTTTGTTTATTCCCACTTAGATAATGTTACTTTTATTATCGTAAACAATCTTTAGAATTAACAATAACCAAACGATCTTTGTGCTCAACGTAATACACTTCAGGTAATAAGTTATAAGTAGAAAACAAAAAAAAGTAAAGAACAGCCCAGATTAATTACCAGGTAATTTTGAAAAGGCAATTTTAATTAGTAATAGGAAGAAAAAATACAGACTCTCTAAAATCCACACAATAATATAAAAATGTCTAAAATATATCAAAAAAAGATATCAGATCAACTACAAAATCTGTTTTTAATAGTGTGATATATATTAAAAGGAATACTAAGCTAGCACAAGTCTCCCCGTCCCTTTATCCCCCGCACCCAGTATCTCGCGTTCAAGAAAGAGACAACATAAAATATAGTCGTAGACTACTTAAACAAGGGAAAAAGTTTATAACTTTTAGGTTATATAAGTCAAATTAAAAAGAAATACAGAAGTTTTTATAAGCATAGATGCCAAGTTGTATTTTTGTCGGCGAATACATCAGCTTATACTTGTTAAAAAGTTAAATGGCTGGCTGGTGGTGTAAAAGTCAAGTTGTTGTAGAATGCAGTTACTAATTTGGGTGTAAAAGTCTTAAATTTCATTTTATAGCAGTTACAACCATTTAATTTGCGAATAATGAAGAAAAGAGTTTTTACCACCAAAAATTCAAAAATATCATATTTATCTTCCCCGATCGAGTGGGGCGTAACTAACATTTTTTTTTAATTTGAGGATTTTAAATATACTGTTCGAAAGAGCACAAAAAACGCATTAAGATGGCATTTATAAGTCATTTTAGCCAAAATGGCGTTTACGCCCTTTGAACCCAGAAGTATCGGTATAATAACCAAAGACAATTTTATTTTTTTAAGGAAAGAGTTGAAGGCTTCCAAGGCTATACATCATTGAGCTATGGCCCTGTTGCATTGTATTGTTTTTTGATGTATGTTTATTAGTGTAATTTTGAGTTAGTTTATTTTTGTCTCTTGTATCTGAAGTTTTTATGTCTTTTGTTATTTTTGTAACGTGTGCAATACAATAAACGGATTATCTATCTATCATTGTCTGATGTAAATATCCTTCACTTTATTTGTAAAAGTCTAGCTAATAATAAAGAACAAGCAATGAGGACTAATTGAATCTCGATTCAACCCTAGTAAATCACGCACACGTTTACAAATACATGTGTGCAAACATGAATGTCTATGTAGTAAATAATGGCGCGATTTGTATGAAGTGTCCGGGGTGTTGATATGACCTTAAGTTTTTGAAGGTAAAGTTGTTCAGTTTTGGCTTCGTGTTCTCTTTGAGGTATCTTATAATAATATTGACACATAATTGCACACATTTTTATAATGTCCTCCTTTTTATGAGAGTCCGTTCCAGTGGATCACTGACCAGAAGTTCTTCTGCAGAGGCGTCGAGGATCATGGGCGGAGTTGCAAAACTCGAAGTAAATGGCTCGGATACGGTCGTAGGTTAGTAGAGCCAACAAGTATACCAGCAACGAGTCAGCATAAGGAAGATAGATACTGTAATACCCTAAAGACCTAACTAAACCTAAATAGAAACACCTGAATATACAAATCTGGAAACCGGGAACAAATTGTAAGAACCTAAAAGACCTAAAATGTTTGAAATAGCGGGGAGCGTTTTCCGGCGTTGCACAGTGTGACGAAAATGGTGTTTTTTTGGACATTGTCTGATATCTCCGAAAGTAGTAGAGATATTAATACGGTTTTTTTTTCGCAGCTTGTTAAAGAGTTAAGCTATATAATTGTGTCATATTTAATTATATTATCGTAACTGGTATTATAGAAAAAAAAAGTTTGTTGTTAATTTTGATATTTATTAAGTAAACAGATTCATTTATTAATTTGAATTTTTAAGAAAATACATAAAATCCTACATTATTTCATTTACTTAATAATCTTATGTTAAACTATTATTTTAAACATGCAATTTATAGATATGATAAACCATTTTAGTACTTATACTATTCATAAAATAAATTTATTTATACATAATAAAACAGTGTTATTTACGACAAGTAGATTAGTAAATTATAAACATTCACTGCTTTCTACGTCTTCTGAATACTTAGACCTAAATGTCTTTTCTGATGACTTCGAATTACGCCATCTAGAAGTCAAATTTTTACAGAAATTTTGAAGAGAATTTTGTAGAGCTTCTTTCGTAGCTTCATTGCATGTAATACACAAAAGATCCAAAATTTTTACTGTTAAAATCAGATACTCGTTAACAGGAAAAAGTTTTTCCCTTAGTAAATTGAATAAATCACCGTTAGTTTTAATGATATCCATTGTTTCTTGCACTTAATAAACTTTTTCAATGAACGGAGCACTGCAACTATTGCAAGAAGGTTTGATCGAATGGTTCTCTTCGGAAGAAGTTATCTTTTATTTGAAAATATTATCAGGAAGTACTTAAACTATGGTAAACCACATTAATTTGTATCATTATTATTATTATCGACTATTCTGTTTATTTGACCTATATTCTGCCTATATTCAACATAATAAGCTGTGGTTACCTATACTGATTATTATTTGCCCTATCATCATTCACAACATTTTCGTCAAAACCACAAATACAGGGTGTGGTTTTGAAAAATGACAAGCGCTTAAAGGGTCATGTAATCATGTACACGAACAACTTTTACTATGGGACCAACTTCGAAATCGCGAAAAAAATCGGCGGTTCCATACAATTCGGTCGTTTGAAATTTGATTTTTCTATGGAACAGTTGATTTCCTTCGCAATAGTAGTCCCATAGTGAAAGTTGTTCTTATATAGGAGTACATTGACCCCTTAAGCGCTCGTCGTTTTTTAAAACAACTTCTTGTATATATATTTTGAGTTCTGTGATTGAAAATCATCATTATTCGTTTGACGCGTAAACGACTTCCTTCAGGAAAAAAATCATAACTCTCGCATCCGACAATATCCGACAATGTAATATACCTTGTTTTAAAGACGAATAATTATTTTATTTATCGCGCTATTTTATTTATCGCGCTATGTCTCCAAGTTATACTTTTTACTTTATGAATGATCAAATTGTTAATTTGCCTTTAATCGGACTATTGTGTATTAAAACAGTTCTATAGAAAACGGTGATGAGTTACAACTATGGAACTATTATTTATAAAGCATTTAATAAATGTTCATTTGTATAAAACAAACACAGTATTAATAAATGTGCAGCGTTTATTACAGTAAGCTTTCAAAGCTTGTGCAAATTTTTAAGTGTGAAATACGTACGCGTTAGGATATCACTTTGAAGCCTTAAAAAAACATGTTAGAATATAGATAGAAAAAAATATATAACAGTACAATATATCCCAAGGCCTGAATTATCAAAAGATATAATTAAAGATTATTAAAGCTAAAAGTGTGTATTTTAGCCAATGTCAAAATTTTTCTTCTGGTCGTCATTGGTGGTCATTGTGGTGCGTTGGTGCGACATCTAGGAGGAACAAATGTTCGATTAGAGCGTGAGGTCCTATTAGATGATCGAGCTGGCACATGATATCGAAGTTTATTGATTAAAGGTATGCAGTCGTATCTATTGTGACAAAGGTCATATAAAAAAGGCTTCAAATTGATAACGTCTATTGTTTAAATTTAAAAATTTATATTTTGAGAGTAAGTTATCATAAGGTAATTCTGTTATAACATCTATATTGCATGGATTTTAAGAACTTTTTTTGTATCCT
Source organism: Coleophora deauratella (assembly GCA_958295455.1). Lineage (NCBI taxonomy): Eukaryota > Metazoa > Arthropoda > Insecta > Lepidoptera > Coleophoridae > Coleophora > Coleophora deauratella. The sequence continues at coordinate 16,156,677 of OY282401.1, forward strand.
TTCAATATTATTTTTATAGATATTATAGTAAGGATTCCATATTGGAACTGCATACTCTAGTTGTGAACGTATTAATGTTTTATACAGATAAATATATGTCAATGGATCTTTGAAATCTTTACTTGCTCTCATAACAAATCCAATAATTTTATACGACTTGTTACAAATTACTTCCACGTGTGTATCCAGGGTTAATTTAGAATACACGGTGATTCCAAGGTCATGTATATTGTGAACATGGTCGAGTACAGTGTCGCATAATAAATAGGGATAGTTGCTCACTTTTCTGTTCCTAGTTACTATAATAGATTTACATTTGTTCAGGCTTAAACAAATTTTTTTTCTTTCACAAAATACCATAAACTGATCCAAATCTTCCTGAAATTTTATATGGTCACTGCGATTTCCTATAGTGCAGTATATTTTTAAGTCATCGGCATATAAAAGAAAATTGCAATGATGGAAACATGTTCCTATATCATTTATAAATAATATAAATAAAAGTGGACCTAATATAGAGTCTTGCGGCACTCCGGAGCTTATAGAAACGAGATTGGATTCAAATCCATTAATGACAACTTTTTGGGTACGATTAGATATATAGGATTTAAACTAACGCCACAAGTTACCTCGAATTCCATTATATGTTATCTTTTCAAACAGTAAACGATGATCAACTCTGTCAAAAACTTTCCGAAAGTCCGTGTAGATACAGTCTGTCTGTTTATTATTATCTAAAGTTTCAAATAAATCTGTAAAATATAGAGATAGATTAGTAACGGTTGAACGATGTTGAACAAAACCGAGTTGTTGGGGTATTATGTTATCATGAAGAAACGGGTTGTTTCCCACTGAATTTTATATCTTCGATAGGGCTGGTTTTAATTGGTTAAAGGAAACACAAAACATATCTTGAGTACAGTTATATTCTGACTGAAAACTATATCTAGCTATAGCTATGTATAACACATATTAGTAGTGTTTGGATACACTAAATATTTTATTCAGTGTTCTGTATTGAACATATTGGGGCCTCAGGAAAATTAAGAGATAGCCACAGTATCTAAACATTTAGTTTCTTACTTAAACTTCTTAATAACTTAAATGTTATCTTATCTTTACTTTACATAAAAAAATAAACATGTCGTTTCTTATTTAAACTTATTAATAAGTAATTAAAACTTTACAGTTATCTTTACTTTAGTTAAAAATAAACATTAAATTTTTATATCAAGAATCTTATTTTATTTATACTTAATAATAAAAAAGCACAACTTTTGAAAATTATTTGCTACTTATTTATTATGCAGCTTAAATATTTATACATTTATAGACGGGTGTCAGCAAGCAAGACTTTTTATTTAGTAAATATGTAGGTATATTAAAAGCCTATCTTTAATTGTAATCAATTGGCAATGGACATACTTTCATAATAGATGTACGGATTATAGAACCTTTGGCTGTTTTTACATCTAATGCACGGACTTTACCGTCCTTGCCTGGCATTACATTTACAATTCTAGCCATTGGCCAACTCAATGGACTAATGTTTTCATTTCGTAAAATGACCATAGTACCTATTTCTAAATTTGGTTTTTCATTTTTCCATTTGGGCCTGTTTTGTAACATTACAAGATATTGCTTGTGCCACTGTTTCCAAAAGTTTTGTTGCATTTGCGTACATTGTTTCCAAAAACTTAATTTACCAACGTTTGTACCAACTAAATTTAATTCAGGATATGAAGAAAATGGTGAGCCTGTGAGGAAATGTCCAGAGGTAAGGTAAGTCATATTATCTGGATCACGAGACATAGGTGTCAACGGACGCGAATTTAAAATTCCTTCTATTTGGACTAAAACTGTATACATTTCTTCATAGGTCAGCACTGTATTGCCTATAACACGCTTTATGTGGTACTTTACACTCTTTATACCAGCTTCCCATAATCCAGCAAAAACAGGTGAGTAGCTTGGAACGAAATGAAAAGAAATTCTTTCTGTACTACAATAATCAATCACTGTATTTTGGTGAATCATGGAATCATGTAAGTTATATAATGAATTTAATTCATTTTTGGCACCTTTGTAATATGCAGCATTGTCACAATAAATCTTTGTTGGCTTATTTCTTCGCGAAATGAATCGTCTTAAACATGCTAAAAAGGTGTTTGTTGTCATGTCCGAAGCCAGCTCAATGTGAATAGCTTTGGTGATAAAGCATATAAACAGTACTACATAAGCCTTCGTAATTACAGGCTTGCGAATCCTAGACTGCTTTACAAAGAAAGGACCTCCATAATCTGTGCCTACAATCTGAAACGGTCGGGCAACATTAACTCGATCAAAGGGCAACGATCCCATAAGCTGAGTAGCATTTTTTGCCTTCAATTTAAAGCAAATGACACATTTGTGTATAACCGATTTTATTTCTCTACTAGCGTTTATTAACCAATACTGTTCGTTTAGGCTACTGAGTATCATTCTTTGACCAGCATGATGAAGTCTTGAATGTTCATTTAAAATGATTAATTTTGTTATATTTGAACCTTTTGGTAATATAATTGGGTGCATTTTTGGAAAAGGCAATTCCGTATTTTGTAATCTTCCCCCAACTCTTAATAAACCAGTTGAATCCAGAAAGGGATTCAAACTATTTAAATGTGATTTTATTGGAATATTTGACTTCAAATTTTGTATGTCTTGAGTAAAATGTTTACTTTGGTCAAGCCTGATAATTGTGTTCAAAGAAGTGCTAAGTTCTTGTGGAGTGAGATTACCGAGATTTTTATTTTGACTTTTTTGTCTGCAATTAGAAATAAATCTTTGAACATAGCTCATTATCCGAGTCATTTTTTCGATATTTGAATATTTGTCTAACACTTCAGTGAGTGAATTTTCTTTAATTACAGCACATGAAACGCTAGGTTTTAATTCTGGTATTTTATTTACTGAACTGTTAGACTGTGCATTACAGTGCTGGTACTCCATATTTTGTAAATATTTAGGCCCCTGCCACCATAGTGTATTTCCCTCTAAATTTTGAGGTTCAATGCCACGCGATAAACAATCTGCGGGGTTTTGATTGGTATTTACATAATACCACTGAAATTCAGATGTTAATTGTTTTATTTTTACGACTCTGTTTGCGACATATACATTGAGTTTTGTGGGTTCAGTTTTTAGCCATGCCAGAACTATTTGGGAATCTGAGTAGAGAAATGTTTTGATGTTATATTTTAGTGACAATATTTTATTTACTTTAGTAGCTAGGATTGCCAGTAATAAAGTACTATTCAACTCAAGCCGAGGAACAGTTAACTTTTTATTTTTTGGATTGATACGTGACCTGGAGCACAATAAGTTTGTTTGCACTGTATTGTCAGAACCAAATACTCTCAGATACAGACAACAACCGTATGCTGTATTAGAGGCATCAGCATATCCAACAAGCTCCATATTTTTATTTGATGCAACATTGATATTTCTTGGTATTGAAATACAAGACATCGCAATTAAATTTTTGGCAAATTCAATCCACTGTTTATTTAGTGCTTCTGGTAACATATCATCCCAATTTATATTTTTAAACCAAACTTGTTGCATTATATATTTGGCTTGGACAAGAATGGGTCCGACTAAGCCCAAAGGGTCAAAAAATTTGCTAATAAAACTTAACATTTGTCTTTTAGTATAAGTTTTTTGCACTTCCTTTTCAGGACATTGCATGTTAAGTTTATCAGATGTGACATCGTAGGTTAAACCTAGTGTTTTTATGTAGGTGTTGTCTTTATCAAAATCTCTGTTAGTTAGCGATTGTAATTCAGAAGGTATATCATTTAAAACTGATGGGTGGTTAGAACACCATTTATGCAAAGAAAAACTAGCCAGTTTCATTATTTCAATAAGCTCATTTTTTGTTTTTATGAGTTCACTAAGCTCATTGCTACCACACTGAACATCATCAACGTAACTAGAGTACTCTAGCGCAAAAGCTGCCAGAGGATATTGATTTTTATATCTATGAGCAAGTTCAATTAAGCATCGTGTTGCCAAAAATGCTGAACTTTTTAGCCCATATGTTACAGTTTGTAATTGAATACATTTAATTGGATCATGTTGTGAATCTCTCCATAATATATTTTGTAAACAGCAATATTTATTTTCTACCAAAACTTGCCTATACATTGATTTAATGTCACACAGCAACACAAATTTGTATGTTCTGAATAATATTAAAATATCAAAGAGCTCTGCTTGTACAACAGGACCATTAACTAAGACATCATTCAAACAAAGATTATTTTTTGTTTTAGCACCGCCATCAAATACTGCCCTAACAGGTGTGGTTTTACTATTGAGATTTATGACCGGATGATGCGGAAGAAAATGAAATTTTCCCGAATTTAAATCGTATTTTGAAATATCAAAATATTTTGCATGTCCCTGTTCCAAGTAGTCTTGTATGAATTTTTTATATTTTTGATAAAGATCATCATCTTTTAAAAATCTTTTTTCTAGATTATAAAATCTTTGTAACGCGCAGGAAAAAGAATCCCCCAATTCTAAATTTTCGAGATCTATTTTTAATGGTAGGGCCACGGTGAATTTGTTATTTTGCAATGTAACCGAATCTTTGAAAATCTTTTCGGCCAAATCATGTTCAGTATTATCTTCCCTATATAAAACAGGCACTCGTTCACATTCCCACAATTTAGAAACATTTTTATTAATTTCTTCAAAGGATTGAACTGCTGCAATATTATTACTCAAAAGGTTACCTTGAACATGTAGGCACAGATTAGAAGAGGAGTATTTGCCAGCAGACACTGGCAGACTCCCGGCAACAATATATCCGAAGGTCGTATTTACCAGATGGGGACCACACGGAGTAAGAGGATACGATTCACGCTGCAATGCCTGAAAGAATATGTCACACCCCAATAGTAAGGAGATTTCACCAGTTTCATTGAATTTTTTATCAGCCAACTGTACAAAGGGTGGTATATCAAATTTTGAAATATCAAAGGTTTGTTGGGGCAGATGACATGTAATATTTTTTACTATACAGGCTGAAACTTTTGTTTTAAATTCATTTATGGAGGAATAAATCGAAAACTCTGCCTTTTGTGAGACATTATTCACGCCCTTACATACACCAGAAATAATTTGCTGGTTATTAGTAGTTTTACAGTCAATTTTTGTTACTAATTTTTCCGAAATAAAGGAAACCTGACTTCCACTGTCAAGCAATGCTCTAGCATAAATAAAAGCACCCTGTTTATTCACTAACCGCACTACAACTGTAGGCAATAAAACATCTTTTGTTTGAGACATACTTGACAATGAAAGGACAGTATTATTTTTATCAACAGGTGTACTGCTACTGCTGTCAGTGGCAAGATTACTAGAATCCTGCACCATATTTGATGAAGGATAACAATGTATAAGGGTGTTATGCCTTTGGCGACAAACTGAACATTTTAATTTTAATGTACATTTTCCTATGTGATTATTTAAGCAAAGCTTACATAGGTTATTTTTATTTATAAAGTCAATCCGTTCATCATAGGAAGTCATCTGAAACTTGACACATTTATATAATTTATGAGCTTGCGAGCAATACTTACAATTATTATTAGATGTAGATGCCATAGTGCCGACTAGAGCCTTTGCACACTTAGTTGACTTCTCCTGCCTTTCCACCGTCTCTTCTGAAGTGTTTTCCATAGCGACTGCACGTCTTTCTAAAAAGCCAAGAAATTCAACCAACGTAGGCACTGTTTTCGATTCACGCTCCATATAAAAGCCCCGATAGGAGTAAGCATCAACCTTCTTTGACAAAATGTTTATCAGCAGTGTGTCCCAGCTTTCGATTGGTTGCTTCAGATTCTTCAAGGCAGCGAGGTGCAAGTTGACATTAGAAATTACTGTCCTTAAATTTTGTGACGTGCACTTTGAAAAAGCAGGCAGCTCAAGGATGCTGTTTACATGGTAGTTTATTATTCTAGGAATGTTATTATACCTATCAGCAAGCAAATTAAAAGCCACCATGTAGTTTTCATCAATTAGCGGCAAGTTTTTTATCAGATCCAAAGCCTCTCCTTGCAAAAATGAACGCAGATAGTACAGTTTCTCACAAGAACTCAGTTTTGTGTCAGTGTGAATTATTGAGCGAAAAAGGTTGATGAATGGGTGATAGTCAATGATGTTTTTACCATCAAATGGTTTGATATCGATATTGGGAAGCTTCTTGTTGTACTCACTCGTGTGGGGTTTCTCCTTTTCTTGCTTTGCGTTTTCAAAAGTGCTCAAGCAACCATCCAATACAGCTATGCAATGGTAGTACTTGTTTTCCATCACTTCATAGTTTTCACTGTCTTCGGGGTTGATGGCGAAAATCTCTTTATTGTATCTCTCATATTCACTGAAGTATCTTACCAGTTGTAAACGCCTTTCCTTTATAACTGCTTTTGAGACAGAGGATAGATCTCCATCGCAAAACTTACTCATACGCGTTATGGATCCCTTTACTGTACCACGCTCGCTGTTCAACTTTTTGAGCTGAACTTCGGCCATGGTTGTAGCTATAAAATGAACACAACACAAACTGTAAAATAGGCTCAAGAAATATCAATCGCAACAATAACTTGTTAAAGACTCAATAAGACAATGCTGCAAACAAAATGGCGAGGTACCACACGAGAAGCTATATAATTGAATCTTAAAACATCAGATAATATACACTATATTTACCTTTTTTATACAAGTTTATCTATTTGTAACTTGGTGTGTTTATGAAAACACTTCAAAATTTAAAGTACGCAACAATTACAATGTTTTTACAAATATTTCGTCACAAAAAATGAATAAAGCGCATGAAAAGCAAATGTCCGTATGAATGAATGAACGATGAACAAAAGGAAAGATCGATGAACTGCTTGAATGAATGAACGAAACGTAGACGCTCGCTCTCCGCTCTTTCCGCACACACGTTCGGATACACGACGAGGGGTGCGTTCCAAAGTCACGGTCAAGACGCGTAGAAGCTGAAGAATCATCTGTCCCTTTTCCTTTCTCGTACTTAAATGTTTTGCACTCTTCACACACAATGGAATGTTACACGTAGCAGTGACTTGAGACTTTCGTATATATGGTGAAAATGCTGAAAAATTTGCGTTGTTGCAATTTATTTCACTATTAATTATGTGAATCTTCTTGGTTTTAAATCCACTTGGGTTTTGAATGAGAATGAGAAATTAGTCTTATTTAACGCCATATGAAACAATTGTTTGCAATATATTCTTCATTTTCATATTATTTCCTCGAAGTTGTTACGAGTGAAGATTTTTCACGCAGGAAATTATTCTTGCAATGATCAAAATGCCACATATGGCTTCTCCACAAGCAATCAGTATTCTTCTCGGTGCGAAGATGAAAATATGGCGTCTACCTTGGACGATGATGACACGCCGACAAGTTTTGTGACTAATCTTTCTCCAAAAAGTATTAAAGGTTTTATAAATACCTTTTCATGAAGGTTGTTGAAATCGAAGGACCATTTTTATGTTTCCCACTGAATTTTATATCTTCGATAGGGCTGGTTTTAATTGGTTAAAGGAAACACAAAACATATCTTGAGTACAGTTATATTCTGACTGAAAACTATATCTAGCTATAGCTATGTATAACACATATTAGTAGTGTTTGGATACACTAAATATTTTATTCAGTGTTCTGTATTGAACACGGGTAAATAGCATTATATACCAATCTTTCAAAAAGCTTCGACAGAGTTGGTAGAATGGAAATGGGGCGATAGTTTTCCACGTCCTTTTTAGATCCTCCTTTATGAACTGGTACAATTCTAGTAACTTTTCAAATATTAGGACAAATTTCTTCACGTAGACATTTATTGAATATATAACACATTGGCTTACTAATAGAGTCAGCTGTGCTTTTAAGAAATGTAGGGGGTATATTATCTGCTCCCGAGCCCTTGAAAATATCCAATAAACGCAACGACTTAAAAACCTCAACCGGATTTATCACTATGTCGGATATGTCAACTTGAAGTTCATGAAACTGATTTGATAGATTAAAGTTATCTGAAACCGGTGATGGCTGAAATATACAATGAAAAAAAGAAGAAACAGATTACTTACGCCAGTAGGGCTCTCCGCAATTATGTCTTTATAAAATACACAACTGGGTATACTATTAGTTGGTTTACGGTTCGAGATAAAGGTCCAAAAGTATTTTACATTTTTTTAAATATTATACTCAATAAGTTTCATTTACTTAGTATATCTGCGTGAAGATTCTTTTTTAAAGAGTTATCTATACCTAGAAAAATCATTATAATCATAATTTGATAAATCCATAAATTATCTCATAGAAGCTATCCACGACCTCTTCAGCAGACTTATCAGAAAACAAATCATCCCAATTGATATTTGCCAGTTCGTGGTTAATTACTGTGTAATCACAATTTGCTCGCGTTCGCAGGTGACAGCGCGGGCATCTCCGGGCAACTCCATATATCACTACGCAATACGCATGGCCACCAGAACTCCGCCGCCGCACCGCACCGTCTCGCCGCCCGGTCGCTTCTTGGTCCCTGTCACTACTAAACATGATACCGCGAATCTATTAATTCGTTGTCACAAATATCAGAATGAAGCCAAGTTTCAGTTAATATTATTATGTCATATTCGTGTAATAATATATTCATATAAAGTGTGGCTACCGAGATACTACCGAGTAGAAAATGAATTTTGTCTGGTATTCCAAATCCAGGCTCTGCTAGTTCTAATGTCTCATACTCAGACCAGTTAGACACTGTGTCATGTGGGTAAGTACTTTGTTATTGCTTTCAGAACGTACGCTCTGACAAGGACAGTGAAGTTTGTATAGTGTCTTGATTTCAGTTGGACTTCTACCATGTACTTGGTTTGAAGTGTATTTCCTTCACTTAATCCCGAGACCATGCCGTTGATTTTTACTCGCTTCAAACCCATGGTCTGAACAAGATCTTCGGTTACGAACGAGGCCTGTGAGCCCTGGTCAATGAGAGCACGGTAGACGTGTTTTGAACCCTGACGTGACGTCACATCTACAAGTGCAGTGGCTAGGAGTATTTGACCGGGTTGATTTACAAAGTGTGACACTATGTTTTGTCTCGAGTCTTTATGACAATCATCTGATACGGCATCTTTCCTTTCTGGATGCAACAGTGGTGTGGTGGAATGGTGCTTTTTCTTGCAAACACGGCATGACGTTTATCTCTTGCACTTGAGCGCAGAATGATTGGGAATTAGGCAGTTGAAGCAGAGGTTATTGTTTTGTACAAACTCGTGTCTATCTTTGTATGGTTGTTTTGCAAATTGTTTACAGTGGTAGATGTAGTGATCCTCTTTACTAGGCATGAGTCCAATATATCAAAACGTAACTAAAAACGGATATGAGATTCATATCATAACATATCGATATGGCAGTTTTTAATATCGGATATTAGTAAAACTATACAACTATACATAGGCTAAGTAACGCGAGTAATTAATTGATGAAGTCCAGTCATTGTGGTAGTTATGGTATTTATTTGTATAAAATATTATTACATTAAAATGGCTACATTGTAGGTCTTAATTCTAAGACGGTCGGTTGGGTAGTGAAAGCAGAATCCACGCTTGGAGGTCTGGAAATATTCTTATTCTATTTATAGATCCAAAAAACTGTCAGGTATACAGACAAGTAGCTCGGCGCCGTCGCGTCGTCATTGCATCAAGTGCAGCAGGCAGATGGCACGTTATCTATCAGCGATGTTAACTCTCCACGCCCGGAATTGAAAACAGTCCTGCAAGGTTTGTTTTCAATATGTCAAGTTAGCGTTGACATATGTATGTATGTCGTGCGGTCGCATTGGTTCTTGAATTACACTGCCAGTGGGGCAGTCTCGTCCGGTCGCAGTAATGCTTGAAGTATGACACTGTCAGTGAGGCAGTTCCATCCGGTCGCAGAACATCTTGGTGGTAAAGGTTGTGAAGTTTGTTCGGGGTCCATTGTCCAAGGGCTTGAAAGCCGCCGAGCCACATCTTCATGCCGTTGTAGGTGCCGGGTACCAGTTTGTGAGTTTGGAGATTTGACTCTTGGCTCGTTCCTGGTCAGCAGTGTACTTAGCGATGAAAGAGCACCTGGTGTCGTGACAATGCCCCACGTTGGGCGCCAGTAATTAATTGATGAAGTCCAGTCATTGTGGTAGTTATGGTATTTATTTGTATAAAATATTATTACATTAAAATGGCTACATTGTAGGTCTTAATTCTAAGACGGTCGGTTGGGTAGTGAAAGCAGAATCCACGCTTGGAGGTCTGGCAATATTCTTATTCTATTTATAGATCCAAAAAACTGTCAGGTATACAGACAAGTAGCTCGGCGCCGTCGCGTCGTCATTGCATCAAGTGCAGCAGGCAGATGGCACGTTATCTATCAGCGATGTTAACTCACGCGAAACACAAACTCCCGCAACCCAAGCATATGATATCGAACGGTTTAATATATTCGCTTTCTCTCTTTCTAACAAAAAGACATTTCATTAGTGCGAAATAAATGCAGCGAATATTGAACTGGGATGGATATCAGTGGATGATAGGCGAATTGAACATTACGGTTATTGCAATACGGTTTATATTGGACTTGATAACACGTGAGTTTGTGTTTCCGTTCGTTTTCCAAACAAATAGATAAGTTACGTTTGAAAAGCGATTAATATCGTGCTACCCATATCGATATATGAAAACGGTTTTCGATATCGATATGAAAACTTCATATCGGTTACAAAACCGTTTTCCAAAAAAACTGATAACGCCCATGTCTACTCTTTACAGAATGTGCAACTGACTGGTTCTACAGCTGTGTGAAATGTCTTATATCTGGAGGAACTTGCTTTGTGTGATTGTTCCAACGTCTCAAGGGATTTGAATCTGGTTTCTGAAAAATCTTTAAGATTTGCAAAAGTTGGAAAGTCATCGCTTCCTACTGATATATGTTGTTCCCATAATCTATGGCTTTCTCCATCCAGTTTTGACACAGTCATGTAAATGATGATAGCATCCCATGCTTTGGTTGGCAACGCTAAGTTTTTTAAAGAGTTTAAACATTCAACTGTATTATCAAGTAGTTGTTTGATCGAGTATGAAGATTTAGAACTAATGTTTCTCATTCCAAAAAGTTTTTTGAATACACAATTTGAGATGTATCTTTTGTTACTGTATCTGTCTGTTAACGTTTTCCATGCTTAACTGTAGTTGTGACTTGTTATGGATACACTCCTTAACAATTGTTCTGCTTCGCCAGCCAAACTCGACTTCAAGTAATGCAATTTCTGTACGTCATCAAACGCCTTGTTAGTATGTATGATGGAATTAAAAAGATCTTAAAACAACGGCCAGTCGGTGTATTTGCCAGAAAAGGTAGGTATATTTATGGTCGGCAATTTATTCTCGGTGTTTGTTTTATGTTCCGACGCGCTAGGGTGTTGCGGTGCCGCTTTAGGTGTCAGTTCTCGTAACTTCTCTTTCAAGTCACTCTTGTAATTGATGTAAACTTCGCATTGATCGTACAGATCATCATTAAAATACGAATAGGCAGTTCTCTGCTCTTTCGTCACAAAGGCAATTAGTTGTTCATGAGATTTCTGTACGTGTTTCTATGTAACTTAAAGTTATTCTTGGTTTTCCGGCTTTGTGGAAGTTAATTTGAGCTTTTGTTATTTGTTCAAATCGTTCTTCTTGAACGCTTAACATCTGAACAACTTTATCCATGTTTGTAAAGTAAACACAAATTGAAACACAAAGTTAAAGTCCACGTAAAGTTGTTAAATATTTTTTCAAAGCCAAATATGACACTGTTACAAAGTTGAAAATTTCACAAGTCCAAGTTTTGAAATTTGTATAAGTCCAAGTTTTGAATTTTTTCTAAGTCCCATATTGCACTGACAAAATTTTTCTAAGTGTTAGAATGGTCACGAAAATTTTACAAGTCTTTGGCACAAACAAATTTTTTACTAGTCTTTTCACAACACGAAATTTACTATAAGTCTTTTTAAAGTTCACTCGAATTTTTAAAGTTCTTATATTCTACCACTTACGATACCGAAGTTCAAAGTCCAGTGCAATCCAGTACGAAACACACACACGTCACTTCACTTCACTCGCGAACGAACGTACCGCGCCGATCCGAATCGAAAGTTCCAATGGATACTGAGATACTACCGAAACACACTAAAACACTGTATAAGTAAAAAACCGTATATTATTAAAGACTACTGTTACTTTTTTTTTTTTTTTTTTCGAACGGACATGTTTGTTGTTGGCCGTTGGGCCTTTACAACTTCACCGGACAGGGAAGGCGAGTACGTAGGGTACTCAGCCTGACTACTGTTACAAAATATTGCAATGGTATCATTTGATTTGTATGCACTAAATACTAGCGCGTTTTATAATGCACACAGCGCTATCTATTGACATTATGATGAACTATTCGCCCGAACAAGTGTATGCAAGTTTGTCCTCAAACCGCGACAGTTTTGGTAATAGACAGATAAATTATTATTATCGGTATCCAATTTTAAAGTTGAGTCTAAACAATGTTACTATTCGAGTTCTAAAATACAACGTGAAATCATGCTTTATCTTAACTTCCCCCCCGCATCCCAAAGAGTAAACATCGGCTCGTCACTATTTGTAATTTTTATAATGTATTACCTGTTCAAACTAAGTGAAACTGTTTCAGTGCATTAACAGGAGACACTAACTTCAACATATATTGTATTCCACAAGAACTTCAACATCCAAGAGGTGAAAAAATGATACAAAACCGAACAACGACTGGCATTTTTTTCAAGAAATGTGAGTAATTCAACATCAGCAACTAGTCACTTGACATTGACAATGGCAGCCAATAGCCATAATCTACCCACAACACAGACTATAGATCAGCTGGTTTAAGATCATAACCCGCTCATCCTAACGCCATCTACAGAATACTTTACGAACTATTTATAGCCCAACTCGCGTTCCAATAAGACTACAAATCTTAGATCGATATAATAAATCAATCACCAGCTATCACAGCGCTTAACCAGCTAGTAACGCAAAACAACGGTAGAGGGCACCACGAGTAGGCTCACAGATAAACTTGAATTGTTAAGAGGCTACATTTATCCTACGAAAATAACAAGATATAAACATGTTGAGTCTAAAGCGTACTCCACCGCCGTCACCAAACCCTATCACCCGCACGGACTCCATGCCTTCTCTGTCGACTAGTGACCAAACCAAACAAATCCCAAGAGTACCGAAACGTAAACATGATGACGAACTAACTCAGTTTAAGGAGGAAATTCAGAAGATGTTCACGGAGTTCTCAATTCAGCAAGACAAAAAATTAGAAGGCCTACAAAATTTAATAACTGAAATTAAACAACAAAATGAAGATTATAGAACTACGATCACCTTTGTTTCTGAAAGCTATGAGGAGCTAAAAAAGCAAATGGATGCATTGAAGTGTGAACGGGAGAACCAAGCCGTTTATATTCAAAACCTGGAACAAAAAATCGAACACCTGGAAAAATATCAAAAATCAACTAGTCTTGAAATCAGGAACATCCCTGCCAGTCAAACTGAAACCAAAAAAGATTTGATTAAAATGGTTAATAAAGCAGGCAAGTCGCTCCAATTGGACATTCAAAATTCTCATATAAACGACATCTATCGAACAAACCCCAAATCGGCCAAAAACAAACCGATAATTGTTCACTTCACCACAGTAATAATGAAGGAAAATTTTATGAATGCCGTCAAACACTATAACAAAACCACCGATATCAAACTGAACACAACGCATTTTTTGGAGAACGCCCACGCACAACCTGTTTACGTTTCTGAAAACCTCACATTCAAGATGAAGCGCCTCTTCTTTCTCGCCAGGGATTGTACTAAATCAAATGGATTCGCCTACTGTTGGACTTCGAACGGGAAGATCTTTATTCGGAAAAAACTAAACGATCCCACTGCAGTTCGTATACAAAATGAAGGAGATTTAAAAAAGCTAACAGACACGAAGTGACTGGTTCGATGAAAAAAATAGTCAATTTATCCTTATTATCTTCTATATTTAAAGGTTAAATAATTACTTAAAATTTGTTAGCCTACTTTTACATTTTCTTTAGCTATAAGAAAAGATATAAGTAAGAATAACTGTATAATAACATGAGAAAATTAATAATAGTCATAATAGTCATAATAGTCTTTTATTGGTAAATCATAATATAAATTTACAGGTCAATATTAAAATATAATGAAAATATAAAATAAAATTTCATTTTACAAGTCGTAAAATACAGAGCTGTTAACAAGCATTTCTTTTTTATTTTTCTTTAATAGCTAGGAAGTGTTACAGCTAATAAATTCTTCCCAACTATAGAAGGCCCGCTCGACAAGCCAAGTCTTCAACCGCGACTTGAAGGAGGGGAGAGATGGCGCATCTTTCACGTGGGATGGTAGTCGGTTATACACCGCGGGTCCCATTGTGTGCGTTAGTTTGGCGGATTTCTCTAAAGCGTGCGGAATGAGAACCAGTCTGTGAGCGTCACGAAGGTTATAGGGATGACGATCGCCATTTTCTTGGTATATCTTAAGATTTTCCCTTGTGTACTGTGCTGTCTGCAGAATAACAAGAGACGGCAGTGTTAAAACACGTAGCGACTGAAACAAGGGTCGCGCTGGAGTATCACGCGGAACACGCGCCACCGCTCGTACGGCTCTTTTCTGCATTCTGAAAGCACGCAGCCAATCTGCGGCGCGTCCCCAGAGCTCGACGCCGTACTGCAATAGCGCGTGCGCCGTCGCGAAGTAGCACGAGCGGACCATCTCCGGCGGTAGGGTGGCCGATAGGCGCCACAGCGCAAAGCTTGCTCGGCCCAATCTCTCACAGAGCTGATCAATTTGGTATTCCCACGTAAGCGCGCAGTCTAACCGAAAACCTAGAAAAACCGTGGTTTTCACTTGCTCTAGGTTGATGTTATCAATCGCGACGGTTAGCGGCTTATAATGCCTACCTGACAGGTTGAAGTGTATGTAATGGGTCTTCCCTAGGTTCCAGATGAGTCCATTTTTTTCAAACCACATCGACATCTGCTGCGCTGTCCTGTTGATTTTTACCTCCAGTAGGTCGATTGTCGGGGCGCATACTACTCCGGCGACGTCGTCAGCATACATTAGAATATGCGCGCCTTCAATAGCCGCGGGGAGGTCATTCATCAACAGCGAGAACATGATGTTGGAGAGAGATGAGCCCTGGGCCACTCCCATCGCGACCGGCATTGGGCTGGACACCACGTCACCCCTATCACCAACAACAACCTGGGATCTGTTCCGCATGAAGTCGGTAAGGATTTCCAGCGCCGTCCCGTCTATCCCATAGTGTCGCATCTTGATGGCTAGAAGGGTGTGGTCGGCCACATCGAAGGCTTTTGACAGATCGCAGAACAGAATAGCTACTTGCTGCTTCTGCTCTCGCGCTGCCATTATCCGACTTAGCACCTCGCGAGCCAAAGACGTAGTCGATTTGCCTGCACGGTAAGCAAATTGCCTCTCCGTTAAACTGTTATTGTAATTTAGGTAACAATTTAGGCGTTCACTCAACCCATACTCAAAGACCTTTGCAATACTCGGGATAATATCACACTACTCAACTATCACTCATTATTACACATACATACTCATACTCCTCACTCACCCATCACTATCACACAATCCATACTCACATAACTCCTACCCCTATCACTCAGTTACGAATGAAATCATTATCTATCCCGCTACAACTGCTGGTACTCAACCTAGGTATAAAAATACTAAAGACCTGTTTGCTCATTCTCATCTCTTTAAAACCAAATGCTTACTTCTATTAAATCTATTAAGAACTGTCTTCAGTAACGTAAACTTAATAATTCCCATATTTGGCACTTACCTTAATCGCATATCAATTAATCTAACGTATGTCATGTCAAATTTCGTTCCATATTTAACAAACGTAAATAAAATTCGATAACATAAACAATATTAGCTGCGAACTCGACGCAATATCTGTAGCTGAGTCCGCAGTCTGCGACATCGACAATTGCAGTGCGCTGTCGCCTGTCAATCAATATGCACTGAAAATTATAAATCAGAATATACGGAGCATAAATTGCAATATGTCGAGTTTTCAAACACTACTTTCACGTAGCAAGGTTGATTGGGATGTCATTATACTCACTGAATGCTGGTTGCTATCCGCTCCGTTCATACCAATACTTGATGGCTATAACTATTATTCCTCAACCAACAATAAAACTCAGAATGAAGGCGTGGTGGTCTATTTTAAAAATCATCTTATTGTTGGTTTAGAGGAAGCAAATATTCAAGACGCTAACAATGTAATTCTTACGATCGAAAACCATACGGTTATCATAGCTGTATATAGACCCCCATGCAAGACTGACACTGAGGATTTCATAATATCCCTAAATGATTATCTTACCACTCATTCCTATTTTAAAAACATCATTATCACTGGAGATATAAATATTGACATCGCAGAAAATAATACTGATTCACGTTCATTACTCTATCTCAATATGCTAGCCTCACATGGACTGATGCCAGCTCATAATATCCCGACACATGCGCGTGCTTGTCTAGATCATTTTATCCTAAAAACTAGAAGGCAAGCTTATTGCTATGTTGCACATGCGTCAATAACTGACCACGACTGCACTTTTTTATGTATCAGTCTGGCTTCTAAAACTGTCCCCCCACCAAAAATAGCCAGGCGCTTAGACTATGATGCTTTAAAAAGATATATGCAACAGATAAATTTTGATTTTATTTATTCAATGAAAGATGTTAATAGCGCAGCAAATTTTCTGATCAATTCACTAAAAAAAGGAATCGACATTAATACTAAGTTACACAAGGTCCCAAAACGTAAACAAATACTCAAGCCTTGGATTACTCCAGGACTCTTGAGGTGCATGAAAAACAGAGACAGACTACATAAAAAACTGAAAAAGACACCAGATAATGACATACTCATCCAAACTTTCAAACGTTACAGAAATTTCTGTAATACGATTATAAAAAAAGCTAAAAGGGAATATGAAAGGTCACAAATTAAAATGGCAGGGTCAAATACTAAAAAGCTTTGGGAAGCAATTAAAACGATCACACACACACATAAACACAAAAATAAAGCTACACAACTAATCTCTAATAATAATAAGGATCCACTGCACAGGGTGAACGAAATAAATCACTTCTTCGCTGGTATTGGTAGGTCATTAGCTGAGAAAATTCAAACTCTATCGTCAGACTACCTTGACGTATCATACAGTGCAACCACCACACAAACGAACTCCTTCGTTCTACTACCCACAGACGAAGATGAAGTTGAGAGACTTATACTTAATCTAAGGAATGATTGCGCCGTAGGGACTGATAACATCTCAGGGCCCCTACTCAAACATCTTAAAGATATACTAGTACCACCTCTAACATATATCTTTAATCTGTGCTTCGAAACCGGTGTATTTCCATCTGAATTTAAAAATTCTCAAATCTTACCCATACATAAGAGTGGGGATAGAGACTGTGTCAATAATTATAGGCCTATATCTATACTCCCCACGTTATCTAAGTTACTAGAAAGACTTATGAATAACAGACTTGTAAAGTTTCTAGAAGATAACAAAATTCTTTCCCCATCCCAGTACGGTTTCCGTTTAGGTAAGTCCACCGATGATGCCGTTCATGAGGTAACGAATTATATTATAACTAACCTAGACAAAAGACGCAAAACAATTGCAATATTTCTTGATTTAGCTAAAGCTTTTGACACAGTCTCTATTCCCCAACTTGTACAAAAACTAGAAGCCATAGGCATAAGGGGAGTTCAACTTAATTTGTTTACAGATTACCTAACGAATCGCTTACAGAGGGTAAAGATAGATGACTGGACGAGTGACTATATGCCGATCTCCTTTGGTGTGCCTCAAGGAAGCATCCTTGGCCCTACTCTATTTTTAATTTACATTAATAATTTGTGTAATCTCCGGCTCCATAATGGCAAAATCATAACTTTTGCAGACGATACTGCACTTCTATTTAGCGGGAACTCTTGGGATGAAGTATATAGTCATGCTCAATCTGGTTTTAACCTTGTGTCCAAATGGCTCTATAGTAATTTTTTGACATTAAACGTGGACAAAACAAAATACATCGCCTTCTCCCTTAAAAATTTTAACAACCCTCCTTACCAGAACTTATCAATACTTTCCCATACTGTCACATGTTCCTTTCAAACTTCACAGGACTGCTCTTGTCCCAAACTTGTACGAACAGATAATATTAAATATTTGGGAATTGTCATAGATAACACTCTTAGTTTCAAACTTCATATTGACGTACTTGCAAAGAGGGTTCGTAAACTGATTTTCATCTTCAAAACCCTTCGGCATGTCGCTGATACCAAGATCATCAAATCTGTCTACTTCTCGCTTTGCCAATCAATACTTAGTTATTGCATAACATCATGGGGAGGTGCCCCAAAAACATCACTAATTAAATTAGAGCGCACCCAAAGGGCTGTCCTAAAGGTAGGCTGGTTTTTGCCATTCTTCTTTCCAACTGTGGACCTGTATAATATATGCGACGTACTCACTGTACGCCAAATTTTTGTTTTATGCACAATTGTCAGGAAACACTCAAATATTTTATATGACCCTAGCAAGTTTCTCGAGCGAAGACGGAAACACACTGTCTGCTCCATTAATACTTTTAATACAACCTCCTCCCATAAATTCTACTGTTTTCTAGGAGAATTTCTTTACAATAAAATAAATTCCATTATACCCATTTATTCACTTCCAAGGTATAAATGTAAACAAAAAGTAACACAGTGGATGAAAACACTTAGCTACGACGATACTGAAAAACTAATGGCAGTAACTGAATAATATCTGTATTTAATTTAAATTATCGACTATTAAGTCACTATCCCACTATCTAATCTTATCTAGTGGTTATAAAAACACCGATCCCAAGACCTTGTATTATGTCGAAGGGCTAGGTGAGATTAGGTATCACAACACAAACTCTCACGCACACACACACGCGCACGCACACACACACACACGCACACACACACACACACACACACACACCCACACACACACAAACACACACACACACACAAACACACATACTCCTACACACACACACACACAGCGTGAATGTACAGATCTCACTCTCAAATCTACTTATATTCTTGATTATATTAATCTTAATCTTAATCAGATTATGTATTCACTGCTTTATTTGTTAAGTAACAGTCTGTATTTATTATAATATTATATAAACCTATTAGCTCTGGCTTATAAATGATCACCATTATGGGGGTGCTGGTGCCTATAGCACAGGCCTCGAGCCTATTTTAGGTATCAGCCGTCACCAGATTGTACTCGGCCATCAACAATAATTTTCATTTTTGCTTGATTGTAATAGCTGAAATATGTGTGTACCAAATAAATAAATATTATTATTATTATTATTATTAAAAATTATCCTTCCTTGTCTTCTAGATTTAATTGGTTAACATGTAGTAGTCCTCGTCTACGTTTGACCCACTCGCACGTAGTTTAGCGCCATAAGAGAAAAAGAGACAGCTAGGTACTCTCCCACCTCGGCGCCATTGCACGGTCCAAGCCTCATTCGTTTTCGTGCGCGCACGGCTACCGCACGCAGTAAAAAATATTTCTTAAAAAGTTCGTTAATTATTTGAATTTAAAAAGTGTGCAAAAATATGCTTAGAAGAAAATAAATCATTACGTTACTTTTAGATAAGGAGATTATGTGGAAAGGAAATACGAAAATCATTTTTTTTTTAAAAACAAGTGCAGTGAAAGTTATTTTTATTTAAACATGATGGGAGAATATCAAATAATTTTATTTTGCTTCGAGTCAACGCGAGACCTTGACCAATAGCTATTTTTGCTTCGAGTCAATGCGGGACATTGACCAATAGCCAGTTTTGCTTCGAGTCAATGCGAGACATTGACCAATAGCCAGTTTTGCTTCGAGTCAATGCGAGACATTGACCAATAGCTACTTTTATTAGAGTTAATGCGAGACATTAACCACACTATAATATTCCTGTTTCGTATGAACTGGAATCACCAGCTTTCTAATGCTTATGCGGCTGCTCCATCAACCCTCGCTCGCCGCCACAGGTGAAGCGTTGGCAGCATCGTGGCTCATATCACTGCACTGCCACCACAGCCACCGCCGCTTATGCAGCTGACAACGATGCTGAAAAATCGACAACGACGATGGACGGATTGCCTCCCGAAACCTCCCCAACGGCGCTGCTGTAACCGCCGTCCGCCAAAACCGCTGCCGGCGCCGCCACCAAAACTGCCGCCGCCTACAGGTGATATGTACCATAAGCACCATCACGTCTATTTAATCTTCCGGCACATATCCACCGCCATCGTGCGTTTATACTGATGCCTACTATCCGCAATTGAGATTCCTTCTAGTGTTTCCAAACGCGTGTGTTATTATTTCAAAACCAACCTCGAGAAGGACGGTCTATTTAAAAAAATAAAAAATAAAAATTCTCGAGTTTGTCATCCGACAATAACTCCAGAAATTGAGGCGATGCTGAACTATTAATCTAAGATGGAGCCAAAAATAGGGATATTATAGCTATTTTTCTTAACCATAACCTTACGGTTATGTCCAATACCTACCGCTAACCTGATTTATTGAAACAACAGACATCCTGTCATTTCAGTTTATATAACTGATTGAATGAATGATGAAACACCCGACCGATTTCGGTCATGAGTCATGGCGACCACTTCGACTCCTAGTAGACTTGTTGACTGTGGGGCGCCCGAAAATAGCTAATATAGCCATTCTTCGCGGCAAACCCCCGTGCACAGTGCAGTTTAATTAAGTAATATACCAGCCTTTTATTTATTTCTTCATCATATTATAAAATACTTATCTGCGAGTAATAGTGTTCTGTGATACTTATACACTGGAATCGAAAGGGAGACATTTATTCGGTGTTGTGTTCGGTGGTTTTGTGAAGATGTCAAAGGGCATATACAAAAAGTTAAAAGAATTGAGTTGCATCGGATAGCGAGCAGGGAGATACGTATGTATGTATGTGCCACTGCCGCTCAGCCAGCCCAAACGCAACCCGTCGCGTCAACGCCGCGCCGACGACGCGCTGCCGCCCCCGCGCTGGCGCGTTGACCGATCGCTGCGAAGCGCGCCCTCCGCAGCTCAGCCGCATTTTAAGGTAGCGGGTATATGGAAATATTTTATGCATGCATTAAAATTGTTTGGTATAACTAGACCATTTACACAAAATATTGAGATAAAGACTCTCATTACCCCAGATGAATTTTTTGGCCCTGGACAAGTCGTGGCCAAAATATGGTATATTTTTGATCAAAATTGTAAAAGTTAACGCAGTAACCCTATGAAAAACTCTTTGCTTCGAGTATTATTTTTATAATCCATAAAAGTGAAGACAAGTTTAATTTATACTGGATTTAAAATGTTAATCAAATTTTGAATATTGATAATTTGAAATCTATTTTATCGTACCTACATAGTTGCCCAGGGCAGTTACATGGTAAAAGCAATAAATAAAATAGGCCGATATCCTCGTGCTCATGCACGATTTTATCTTACTTAAAACACTTTTTTCTATATAAGTACTTGTGTTTTACCTTTCAGCCTGTGCTCAACTTTTATAGGACTATAGTCCTATGAACACTATAGTGTTCATTAACTTTATGAACAGATTCAGGAGTTTTTTCAATCTGTTTTTACTATATTATTCTATGTTATTCTTCTTTTCGGTCGATAACAAACCTAAATAGTCTCGGCCCAAAATTCAGCCACGCGAATTGCACTGTCCGTGGCACTCATTAGATCTGCCTGCCTGCAGTTATCTGGGCATGCAGGGCACGACGTCAAATACTCCATTGTTTGGGGAACTACGCCACACTTAAACTCCACGCAAACACAAAACTTGGAACCATCTGAGGATGTTATCACCATTATATTATTATCTTATTGAGAGGTGTTAAACTTAACACCAAATATATTTTAAATCAACGAATTAAATTGTATGTACAATATTGTACACATTAATTCTTTAAATAATTAATTGATAGAAACCAGTTCGGTATACGATTCAAAACCCTTTCGATTTACAGTTCCCATAACTGACATGTAATCGTTAATAATTATAATAAGAAAAATAAAAGTATTTTATAAAATAAGGTTTTCTGTACCTTATACTTAAAATTGTCTGTTTTGTACCTAGCTTCTGCTACTTACACGAAACTTGCAATGACAGCGTTTCGGGAAGTATTAATTATAATAAATACATATACCTACGTTATTTTTTCTTATGAAGCCATGTCTTCAGTCTAGATGACAATGATTCATAGGTGTGCCTGTTTTTAAGTTTAATGCAGGTTAAGTCTTAATAAAGCTGCCGCAATCACCAGATAAGAATAAACAATAATGTTTGATGGGTGAAATCTGTGAATTCTTAGATGGTGGATAATCAAAATTTTGACTTTGCATAATCAAAATTTTTGTTGATGCCTCCACAGCACACTGGAGATGTCCTTGTGAGGATGGTGAAAATTATTTATTGACATTGTTTAAGATCGCCTATAATCAAAATATATATTAAAAAGATTTATATATGTTGAATGAATTAAAAATGAAAAATGTAAACATCAGCGAATTTTGCAAAAACAAAATTATTATAAGTCATAGCTTACGTGAAACTTCTGGTATATTTTGAACTAAATTATTTACAATTGAAAGTTTATTAACCGCGATATACTTTCGTGGCTATATAAAATTACAGCAATTTTTTTCTCTATAAACCAAACAGGTAGTTTTTTTTTAAAGTAAACACACAACAAAAGAACGAGAAATTAAAATGTTAAAAAGTTGTGACAATAGAATACTATTTCTGGTATTGACAATAGAATACATATAAAACTTGCTGAAATTACCGTTATCGATACAGTTTAGATAAATATACTAAACATGTTTTCTACTGCATTCCAAAACTTATTAAATAAGCTTATCCAGCCTAAAATAATAATTTTAACTTAAAGAATAAATACAAAATGTAATAAGTACATTTTTACATCTTTGTAATGTTTTCCGTTTATTTGTGTAACTTTTATTTCTTATAAGTGAACCTGAAACTTATATTTTCAAATATTGTCTCAAATATTTACTTATTCATTCGTATAAGGAACGAACAAATGCATATCGTCAGTGCTGGATATAAAATTCCTATCACTGGTCGATAAAATACCAAGTTTCAGTTCACGTCTAGCTTTAAACAGTGGGGGAATATTATCGATCAGGAGTATAGATTCGTTGGTTTGTTCACGGCTCATCCCCATTGCGGGTATACCTATAGTTATTCGGGTTTATTTTGTGTTACATTTTTTGTCAAATTGCCTAAAAATGAATTTCAGATGTTCAACGTGAATTATTCAAGCAGTACATGAAAGATGTACTTACAGGTTAAAACCATATTTGTTAAAATACGATAGGTACATAGTGTGATTAAGGTACCAGAATATCGTATTAGATTAGATCTTAGCAGTTCTTTGGACTTAGAACAGATTTTCCAAATACCTAAAAGGATGGAAATGTCAAACAGGTTCCCGTATGAAATTTTCAAGTATATATCAATAGATTATTCATTAATTACTAAAGTCATTCATATCCGGTTATGTAAGACGTCTAGAAAAAGCATACTTAAACGACGCTGCATATACCTTTCATAAAACACTATCGTCTATCGCTACACTTATGCTAAGTGTAACCTCATCACTCAGAACCTAACGTCAAGTTCAACTAACAATCACATTTATAAAATTGAACAAGATTTAATTTTATTTTCATATTGTTTATTTGATAACCTTCTAGGAAGTGTTATTTTATAATAATTTATTGTGTACACAAAATGGGCATAATATAAAAGCTTACCATCAAATATACGCAAGGGGTGCAACTTGTTTCTAAAAGAAATTTCTTCCAGAAATAAATTTCTGTTAATTGAATTACAGTTATAAAATCTCTCAGATTATATTTTGTTGCAATAATTCTCATACCTATTACCTACAACATTGTTAGTCTCTCTAAACATCTACATGTTAACCAATTAAATCTAGAAGACAAGGAAGGATAATTAGATGATCAAACGAACTTACCTCAAGTGTAGTTCGATCTTAATTATCCTTCCTTGTCGGAGAGATTTAAGGTCCCTCCCTGCCCTAGAGTAGACAATACTAGGATGCTAGTATTAAAACCCCTAATACCAATGTTGTAGTATGTAGGTTGCCTTTTTTATTCTCTAAAATGAATGAGGCTTGGACCGTGCAATGGCGCCGAGGTGGGAGAGTACCTAGCCGTCTCTTTTTCTCTTATGGTGCTAAACTACGTGCGAGTGGGTCAAACGTAGACGAGGACTACTACATGTTAACCAATTAAATCTCTCCGACAAGGAAGGATAATTAAGATCGAACTTCACTTGAGGTAAGTTCGTTTGATCATCTAATAACATTACACAATAAAACAAGGCGCAGATATTGTTTTTTACCTTTTTTGGTTTTTGTATTTGTTTAGTCGCACAGAAAAAAGTGATAGATAATAAAAACCCTTTAAAGTAACATATTATTTTGTATATCAGTCTGAATGGTATAACAGGGTCTTAACAAAGTATGAATGGAGTTTTGTAATTAGATAGGAAGTTGCATGGTACAATACTATAATAAAGAACATACAGTTTTAATCTGATTTCACGCATATCACGAATATGTTTATACACGAAAATATATATAATTCATTCAAGATTTGAGTTAATCAATGTCTTGTAAAGAACGTATAGCAATAACAGGTGACGTATCCGTTTTACGAGCCAAGACAACTCCATGTTTGACACACACATATTTGAACTCTCGTGCTCTGGCTTTTACACGAGTTTCTCGAAACAGCTGCTTGTTTTTCAGAGTCAGATGTTCATTCACATAAATCTTTTGTGAACTACCCGCAACTGACAGATGATCGGACGTACGATAATTCACTTTTTGGCACGACATGAGGCTACTATGTTGTTTACAATGACGTTTCTAGGCCTGTCATCCTTTAAATTAGCTATCATCCTTAAAATTTTTTGGTTAACAACCTTTCCTAGATCGACGACAAGGAATACGAGGTTCTCAGACTACAGACACGGTCATAACCTGGATTTGCGTGCTTCGTGTGTGGAGTATGGCCTAACATTTCCGAGGTATGTGAAGAGACCCGTACCCCTGCAGTGGGGACCATGTGGGTTGTTAACCATTGTAAATAGTTTGAATATATTTTTCAATAAAAAAATATATCTCTTAGATTCTGCCGTGCTTACGATAAGAGCAGTAAGTCTGTGAAACACTTTCGACTTTTCGTCACATTTTTGCATCTTCTGAAATGTTTCCTTAGGTTATTTTAAATACAATTTTTGAAATGTGTAGTTCAGATTCTGTATTTTTATACTGCGTTATCATTTATCTATCTTATTTATTTGTTCTTTTATGATTAAATGACGAAATAGGTGAAGTTACTGCTTTTAAAAATATACTTACTGCTCTTATCGTAAGCATGGCAGGATTATAAACTTTCTCCTTTTATTCTAACTACCACACGATCTCATACCAACTTCCTGAGCGAAGCCGGGGCACACCAGCTTGTGATTTAATAGATAAAAAAGGATCCCTACAAGGCTGTCCAGATAAACCTGAAAGAAGTCTAGTCATGAATTTGAATAACTTTTTCCAATTAAACTATAATCAATAAGAAAAAAATAGCAATGAAGAAATGTTTCATACACTATTCTAAATAATATTATAATTATTTTGTAAAAAGAACATTCTGGGAATTGGTCTTATTTTTTGGAGGACATTGTAGAAATCGGATCGTTTCCGTTATTTTCTACTTTTTTATGAGATAAATTGATTCTTTTATTCTGGACGGATTTCCATAAGGTTTAGTTAAGGAAGAAATTTCAAGGTTTTTTTATTCTGTAGGCGGAAAACGGTGGAGATGGGATTTAATTTAAGATGCCAGAGCATAGACAAAATTATTTGCTGTAACGTGCATCGTGTCTATGCTATTAATAAAATAAATTTAACGGATTTGGATTTGGATGAAATTTGCCACACATATAGTTTTTAAAGATTATGTAACATACAGAATTCTTTAATCAGTAAATAACAATTGCAAATTTTGCTATTCTTAGTTTTTTTGCGACGGTATCTGTATTTACTTACTATCTTTATTTTTCATTATGGTGTTGCTAATAAACTTTTTCTTTCTATTAAATAACTCATTTTGATACTTTTGCACTACATCAAAACTCATAACTGAAGATAACTTTTTCATTAAAACATGAAGCCTTTTATTCAAAATAGTGCTATGCTATCTAAACTTCTGGATATCCCCTAAGATCGCCGTAAAATGTGGCCTCTAAATCCCAGGCTTTTACTGCTATAAGGACGACGTATAGTTATACTATTATAAATGAAAACAACAAAGATCGCTCTCCGCGAACAAAAAACTTTACCACAAAAAAGTAGCTGGTTAAAAAACATCTAAAGATGGAAGCGGGCTTACCAAGATTCCCCAACGCCATTGGGAAACTGGCTACCTTCGCTCTATACCGGAACAGGAAGACTGAGTCAATATTATTAACATTGATGTTTGGCGACAAGGCTGAGATAAGATGGTGGTAGCTAGCCAAGCGTGCTCCGAAAATGCCCTTCCAACAACCAGACCGAGTCCTACAAAGTTGGACTCCGTCAGGAACCGAACTCGCGACCTCCTGATGTGAAACAAGCAAACTAGCCATAATAGTTAACATAACAACCCATATCGTCTCCACCGGTGTGGCAAGGATCTCTCAGCTTATGCCTCTAGAAGATTAGGCCACACTTCTCACACGGCTAAGTCTGGATTGGTATTTATTAATTTGGAAATAAATAAATAAAAACATATACAGATTTACAGATAATACCAATACTGTACACATCAAAAACACTAAAATAAAAACATAATAATAGTAAGTAATACATTTTTTAAATGAAATTAAAATTAAAACGCAGAAATAAACACATAAATCACACATTTTGACTGAATAGAAAGCAAGTTTTATATATTTGGCACCACGGGTCGGCAAATATGTCGGATTGTGGTGCAGATGTTAGGAGCGCATCAACGTGAGAGAGAGCCTCAACTAGCGGAGAGTGGCGGCGCGCCTCCGTGCGCACGGCAGGCAGCGCCAGCAGCCGGTGCCGGCCCGCGCACATGTAGTTCTGGGGCGCAAACAGAGAACACACACTTGCCACTAGCTCGGGACAGTCCGATTCACCTCTCAAAACACGACACGCCATTAAAACAGACTCCAATGTTCTCCACGTTTGCAGAGAATTTATACCCAACATGCCCAGAAGATACTTAGATGGATGCAAGAAGGGAAAATATCCATGAGTTTTCTTAAAAAGAAAACGCAAGAAAGCTTTTTGAACCCTTTCTAACAACAGAATATAGGTTGTTTCATGCGGACTCCAAACCAAGCTACTTGATTCAATTTTACTACGAACAATCGCTGTATATAGCAATCGAATGGCTTTTGGGTTATTGAAGTCTCGACTGTTTCGGATCACAAAACCCAGTCTACGATAACACTGAGCAGCAATTTCTCTTATATGATCGTTAAATGTAAGTTTAGCATCGAATGAAACACCAAAAAAGAAGAAAAAAATATATCTAATTATCATATCAATCCAAATAAGTCAAGTGCTGAACTAAGTCCTTCCCCAAGTTTCACGCTGATTTCATTTCTGATTCGATCACGTAGAGAAATTAGAAATCAGTATAGTATAGTAACCTCCATCCCTTCATGTCCTTCACGCTTCACTCATCCTTTGGGTGACCTTAAGCCTTCTTACGAGGCCCATAGCGAGACAGTGAGACACACTGGTCAAAGACCCTCATAATAATCATAATAGTCGTTTATTGGTAAATAATAATATTAATTTACAGGTCAAGATTTTAATATAATAAGTAATTTTACAAGCCGTAAAATATTTTATTTTATTTATTTGGGAATTCAAACAACCATGTACAAAACTTATAACAAAAATAGTAACAATATAAAATGTGTATACATACATGGTCCACAGCGAAATCCACGAGTTAAAAATAAAGAGAGCTATTGACAACCCTTTTTTGTACTCTTCTTTAATAGCTAGGAACTCTTACAGCTAATGAAGTCTTCGCAACTATAGAAGGCTCGCTCGACCTGACTTTGGCTTTGACTGACTCGGTAGCAAAGTGGTTAGCGATCCTGACCTCTGATCCGAGAGTCGTGGGTTCGATCCCCACAGAGGGCGAACTTTTCTGTGATGAGCAGAATTGTTTTTTCTGAATCTGGGTGTATTATAGGTATCTATATATGTATGTATTTAAATGTATATGTGTATGTATATCAGTATCTGGTTCCCAAGATACAGGGAATCCAAGTTTGGGGCTAGATGACCGTGTGTGATTTGTCCCGGATATTATTTTTATTAATATTATAAGCCAAATCTTCAGCCGTGACTTGAAGGAGGGGAGGGATGGCGCATCTTTCACGTGGGATTGTAGTCGGTTCTACACCGCGAGTCCCATTGTGTGCGTTAGTTTGGCGGATTTCTCTAAAGCGTGTGGAATGAGAACCAGTTTATGAGCGTCACGAAGGTTATGGGATGGCGATCACCATTTTCTTGGTATATCTTAAGATTTTCCCTCGTGTACTGCGCTGTCTGCAAAATAATAAGACGGCAGTGTTAAAACACGTAGCGACTGAAACAAGGGTCGCGCTGAAGTATCACACGAGTATCTGGAGTAGCTCACTGGAGTATCGTACAGACAAATAGTACATTATAACAATACCATGATAGGTTACGAGAATACATAAGGATTCCTTTTAGGACAATATAGACATAGTGGACGAATCCACTATAGGAAGCCATTCCTTGCCTTACAGAGTTTCTTTTATTTCTCTTATATGTTTTAGAAATAATATGGCGATAGAGAGACATACTCAGAAAATGATCTCATCATCATCATCGGCCAAAAGACGTCCAATGCTGAACAAAGACCTCCTTACAAGGATTTCAACGCCAATCAGTTTTGCGCTACTCGCATCCAGCTGTTATCCGCAACCTTCATTAGATCATCGGTGCACTGAGTGGGAGGCCTGCCTACGCTACTTTTCTGGTGCACGGTCACCACTCAAACTTTAAACCCAAACGGCCATTTTCTACGAGCTATTTGCCACGCCAGAAAATGACCTGCCATTACCCAATACAATTTGAACAAAGGTAGACCTCGCCGCGGGAATCAAACTAATAAACTGCTTGCGATGTGAAACATGTGGATTAAACACTACGCCACAGACTAAAATCAAACGCTACCAAATCATAAATAATAAAAAAAAGATACAAATTGCTTTAAAAGATGTTTTCACACAAGAAAAAATACAACGGCATTAATTCCTCTCCCTTTTCGTAAGTCTACGTCACGGCGGAGCCAAATATTAAATTCACTTTCTTACTACCACACCGGTGGGATCCACTGTGAATTTGTAAAATGTCTTACGAAAATGCTGGAAATTTTCAGTGTAGTGGGAGATTAGGTAAACATCAATATTTTCGGTTACAGATGTTTGGTTAGAGGGCGATACTGAGGAAATGAACGAAAAGAAACTAATAGGTAAGTAATTCAAAATAATTTTTAATTTTTTTCGGCAATTTATAAGCGGATATGAGAGCAAATTATATTACTAAGAAGAATGTT
The DNA here is from genome assembly GCA_958295455.1 of Coleophora deauratella. Lineage (NCBI taxonomy): Eukaryota > Metazoa > Arthropoda > Insecta > Lepidoptera > Coleophoridae > Coleophora > Coleophora deauratella. Next base: position 16,186,712 of record OY282401.1, read on the forward strand.
GAAGATCAGGCAGTGTCAGAAAGCGGACCCAGGTTTAAGCCGGAATAAGAAGAATAATAGGGTTTAACAAAATCAGCTTTAACTATTTCCACTATGGTGTGTACTTAGGGAATTAAAATTTTCCCAACAAATATCTAACTCCAGTGACAGAAACTGATACCACACCTGCTCGGAAACAGTCTACATAAATGTCATAAAAAGTTATTAGACACTTTTATACAAAATTAAATACATTTATACAAAAAATTAAGAGGTTTTTATATGATAAATTTTATTATACAATAAATTTTATTATACAATAAACTAATACTTAAACGATAATTTAAATTATTATAAAAAATAAAAATAAAAATTATTATATATGTATTACAATTTAATCTAAACACTTTATTTACATATTAATCTATTTATATCTTAAACAAAAAAAAAAATATATTATAACTACTTTTGTATTCTAAACCTATAGTAAAACATACCTATCCTCGTCTCTTCCAATATTGCTGTACCCAAACTGGGTCCCTGTTTACTGTCTATTTGTTATGTCCACCTTTATAAACAATATGGAATGGAATAAAGATATTGAGTATTGAGTTAAGAGTTAAGATTCAAATCCATTCAGGTTAAGTCCGTGTATGCAGTCAGCTAACTTTCGTAATCGACGCGCCCACCACGTAAGCCGCACTGAGCCACTATCTACTGAATAAGTTGTGTTTCAGCAGATAATTGATCGGATTCGTTGTTTATATGCTCAGTTTAACTTCAATAGCATTATATGACAGGCGTTTGGCTTTAAGAAATCCTCGATTGTGCTCCCCAAATCCCTAATCCAATGAAATGGAAAATAAAACTAGCTGAATTTTATCATAAATCCATTTTACAATAGCTCTCTGGCTGTATTGTACTAAGGTATACAGGGTGTCCCAGAACTTATCATTAATACTATTGAAAAAAAAAAAAACTCTAAACCTGACACGTCTTAGAAGTGAACATTTAAGAAATGTTGGACTTTTTCCCTATTTTCGGAAAACATAATTTATTAAAAACAGAGTCGTTTTTTTTAAATTAGCTTTAGCCTATGTAGTGGGATATTAGACAAGGTATCTACCATATCAATTTGATTCACCCATTCTGGTACACCCTGTTTACTGTACTCCGATGCTTCAGTTATATAAAATTTGGAAGAGGTTAATAAACTCTCTCTTAGACTTAGAGTACCTATACAAATCTGAAGGTACATCACAGAAATGTTTGCTCTAGGTGTGGGAATAGAATCAACAACCCTCGGAAGAGTAGTCAGGAGTGTATTCAGTCATCTATACTATTTCAGGTGATTTAGAAGGAGTCTATACAGGTTTAAAAAAAACACCGAAAACTTCAACAGGCTACTGAACACCGAAAACTACCCATGAAACTGTATATCTTTTCCTATGAAACCTATACCGATATTCGCAAAAAAATGAATGATCGGCCAATAAGCTTATTTTTTATGTAAAGATAAAATATGTGTTTGAGAATTTAATATATAATTAATAATAATACACAGAAAAAAAATACCAAGAGAGTTTATTTCATTCAAGACCTACTAGGTTTTGATATAAGGAAAGTCGAAATATCTTCGCGTAAGAAATACAATGTTTTGTATTATAGTTCTTAGCCCAAGTACTAAATGTCTTGTAACAATATTGGAAGGTGTCGTTCTTATTGCGAGAAGTCGGTCTATCTTCATCCAAGATAAGCGTTTTCAACCGAGTCATAAAATTCTTGTCACAAAATATTAAATCTTGATTTTTTTTAATTTAACATTTTTGCAACGTTAGTGCGATTGTCTTCCAGCAATACCTTTATATTTGAGATTAAGAAATATCAGTTGAATCATATTTGGTTCTGTATTGATTGATCACCACTCACCGTATTTTCCTATTAATTTACTTAGTTCTAAAATACAAGCTGTTTGTAGCCACTCCGGAACTCCGTAACCCTGAGCTCGGTACAGTATTACCAACGTAAAAACGTTTTAGAATATTGAGTTACCAACCCTCAACTACAAAGTTAAAGAGATAGTGCAGAACTGCAGACACGAGCGGTGTAGTACGTTGAAAGCTTCGACGGGGCGACGAATCGACGATGTTAAAGTTCATAAAAATGTAGTCTGTATTTTGGAGAAATTGACCGTTTGATTTTAATATAATTTTATTGGTGAAGGTTGTGGGGCTAGTAGTCAATCTCAATGTTTACCCCCAGTAAGAAGTTTTTTTGAGACATTGACGGGATATTTTCGCCCGACTGTAACCGACCAAGGAAATGTTTTCAGATGTCGCATGGATGTCAGGTTTTAGAAAAACTCGTTGATGGTCATACAAATTTAATGACTCGTTTGAAAGAACAAGGTTAGCGTGAAAAAAAAAACCTAATCGTTCTTCCAGAGAAAGAGCACAATTAAAAAAAAAAGAATTTGTCCCAAATTAATTGCATTAGAGTTGCATTTTCATAATTAAATTTTTATTACTTTTTTTAGAATTACTTTTAATTTGACGTAGAAAATATTTAACTGAAGTTTATTTGTGTTTTTAAGTGTCTCTCTATTTTATTTTATTTTTAGTTATTATTTGTACATTTATGGGTCTGCTGCCCGACTGAATAAAGAAATTAAAATTATAGTTAACAACTCATATCGTCCCCACTGCAGGGGTACGGGTTATCAAAAAAATATAAATTACATTAAAGTTATGAAATTTTTAGTCCGTTTCGCGGCTTTGCGCCCATATTAGGTATATTACTTTACAAAAGCCCGAGTGAAACGAACGCAAATAAATTGAATTTATCTAAAAAGTGTTCCAAATTAATAGAAATTTTATGCCCAACGTACTGTACACTTATAATACACTAATAATTATTATTATGTAAATAGATAAAGGCATTTTAGCAGAGAAGATATTTAGATTGGTAAACAATGGTGTAGGCCATTTGTGTACCAGGCAGCCGATTACTGCTCAGTTTTTTTTATGTCTATGCTCGTGGGTACTCGAGTACCCTCCCCCCCACATGGTTGGTGCCCCTGCGGTTACAAATTAAAACACTAAATGTGCAATTTTATAAAAAAATAATATCTTCTCTTATCGTGTGACACAATTTAACCATGCTATCCACAAGGTATAGACGGCGGTTGCCTGGTGTTGCACTTAGCATCACCCGCGGTCACGTGTAGAGAATTTAGATTTACACCTACGGACAATTGTGAAACGCGACCATCATACACATCTAGAAATCAAATGTGCAAGTATCCTCACTCGACGTTTTCCTTACTGTTAAAGCAGTCGGTGTGAAAATGCACATAAGTTCCGTAAAACTCATTGCTCATGGCCAGGATTTGAACCCACGACCTCTAGTTATGAGGTGGGGGTCTCTGCCGCCCGTGGAGACCGATGGTTCTAAAAAAAGAAACTTATACATTTGAATTTACCGCGTACATTCCCACCATAACATAAACTTTTTTCAAAAGCTTCCAAAATAACCGAGATACACAGTTACGAAAAAACGGCAGTCAATAAAGTATTTTGATAGTCGTAAGTCAACAGACTTTCATTAAAACCTTGCTCTTGTAAAATTACCGAAATGGTGTATTCAGTGTTTCATTTTGGACCAGCCCTTTAGTAAGAGGTGGAGGAGGAAGTTAGCATTTTGCGTATTAACATGGTAGTCTGTTAGGCATTTGGCTCACAAGCCGGTAGTGAACAAAGCACTTACTTTAGTATCTTGAGGAATACATAATTGAATGTTCTAGCTTATCTCAAGGGATTCCAATAAAAGCAAAGTAAGATAGCTTTGAATATGTTTTAACACATGGAAGCTTTCCCACAGACACTACAAAGTTGATACAAAAGTACATACCTGTGTGTACATTTTTATGTCGTTTCTTTCAAAAATAGGACCTATTCCTACTATACAGGGTGTAAGGGACAGGTTTCTGAAAACTTTAAGGGCTTGCTCAGTAGACGAAACTGAACAACTTTCCACAAGAATTTTTTTCAGGAAACGAAAAAAAAAATAGGCTTCTCCATACAAACTGTCCAATCAAGTTTATAATTTTGTATGGGAAGCCGTTAATTTTTTTTTCATTTCCTGAAAAAAAATATTGTGGAAAGTTGTTCAGTTTCATCTGCTGAGCAAGCCCGTAAAGTTTTCGGAAACCTGTCCCTTACACCCTATATAGGGTGCTACTTTATAAGTGCCCGATAATTTAGTCAGTGCTTTTACTCCTGATTCTGATCAACTTTCCCTAAGAAACCCATAGTCAAATCGCAAAAAAAAATTTGGACTACATACAAATCGAACAGCCGAGCGGCCAAATGAAGAGTCCGCCCTATATGGAAATAAACATGTACCAGGCTAAAATAGACGTAGGACCCATTAAATATTGCTGTACAGCTTCTACTCTTGAACGTGAACAAGTTTCCCTAAGGAACGTATACGATGACCTGGTGAAGCTAGATTCGGGCAGCGCAGTACTGGTCGTCGTGGAAATCATTGGGGGACGCCATTGTTCAGCAGTGGACGTCTTTTGGCTGATGATGATGAAGCTTGGTTACAATTTATTAGGTCTATCCATGGTTAGCCACAAATAATACGTCTCTATAATATAGCATAACTTTTTTATGACTATTTGGCCTTTGCATAACATTATTTGGCAGAAAATATTTTGGCATAAAAAAATTTGCGCATATTTACGTTTTCCTAAAATTTATGAGCATAATATTAGTTGGAAAAATTAGTAATGTCCCTAACTATAAAGTTGCATAATGTTAAATTTCCTAATAATATTATAGCATATCAAACTTAAGCATAATATTCATTTGAATAATAGAAAATTTGCCTAAATAATAAGTTGCATAACATTAAATATACTAATAGTATTTTTGCATATCTTTCGTTTCTAAGAAGAAAAATATGAGTTACTCAAAAAGTTAAGAACATTACTCAAAAAGTGATTTTTTAAAAGCTATTGCCAGTAACTTAAACCTAATTTAATTAGATTAACTATAATACATTTTAGTACACAATGTATTATACTGTATAATACTACTACTCATCAAACTGAACAACTTTCCTCACGAAACTCATACTCAAAAAGCAAAAAATCTTTTGATGAACTTTGTATGGGAAGTCCACAATTTTTTTTTGCTTTTTGACCATGACTGACTTGGGGAAAGTTGTTCAGTTTGATGAATAGAAGCCACAGTTAAAATATTGCCAGACATTTTATGATCACCTGTTATATTATTAATTTGAAAAGTATATTTTAAAATGTTATTGTCTAATTTAAATTAAATTTAATAAGGTCAACTATAATTAATTATTATTCAAAATGAATTTTGCATGTTTTTTACTAAAATGGCATGAGTAATTTTTAAAATATTATTTCAAATTTTTATATTTTTAAATTAAATCTAAATAAATGTAATACCCAATGTATTACGCATATATTTCTTTAAATTATACAGTAATTTTAAAGCTAGTCTACCTTGTTTTATTTATTTTTAACTTCATTTACTACTTATAGCGTAGGTTGTAAGAACCAGTATATTAGTACAAGGTAGTGGTAAGTAGCAACCTGCCTAAGGTTGCTAGTGGTAACTAGCAACTTATCTAAGATTGCTAGGAAGGGAAGCATTCAATCAAGTATGCAAGCACGCAAGCAAGCAAGCATGCAAGCAAGCAAGCATGCAAGCAAGCATGCAAGCAAGCAAGCATGTTCAATCAAGTATGCAAGCACGCAAACAGGCAAACAAGCAAGGAAGCATGCAAGCATGCAAGCAAGCAAGCATGCAAGCATGCAAGCAACCAAGCATGCAAGCAAGCAGTCGATCTGTGGATGTTTTATCAATCAAACCTAACACTGCGACTGTGAGGGGAGGCGAGCTTGCTCGCCTTCGCCTCACAGTCTCCGAACCTAAATTAACCGTGTCGGGGTACTCCGAATTCCCGAGCTCGCTTCGCTCGCTCCAGCATTAGTTTAGGACTTCCGTGTTCCGTGTAATTAGGGCTTTTAATATTTAGGCCTAATTAAAATTATGAACTTTACAGTTATGTCAATTACTATTTAGGTCATTTATGATTTAGTCAAAAGTATATTTATGCAGTTTTTAATTAGGACAATTATTGTTTAGTCATTCCAAATTTAGGACATTATTGTTTATTACTTTCAAAGTTTAGGGGGAATAATTATTATGCAGAATTACGATTAGGCAGATTTATATTTCTGCGCAAGATTTTTATGCCTTACTTGTTATAATAATAATAATAATAAAGCATTTTATTAAGGACAAAAAAATGATCCACTTTTGTGAGTAAAAACTTACACGCTAAAGGTTAGTAATAAATAGTGTAGGAATTGTACAAATATTAGTGCGTCATGTACTTATGAGGCGTCTCCTGCGGATAATGAATCCGCATAAGATGCCTCAGCACTGGCGCCTTCGGGTCTTCTGCCACGACTCTCAGGATGGTGTTGTCACTCTCTCGAGTTCTCCTTACCAAGGATGCTACCTTCTTTCTGATGATTGCATAAAACCCATCAGTATGCAATTGGGCAAACATCCCGGAGGCACTACAAAATCGAGGGAGTCCCAACATCATCCTGAATACATTATTATATTGAACGCGCAGGGTATCTAGCGACCTTTGTGAACAGTTGTACCACAGACCTCCCGTGTACAGGCCTTGGCAGTACGCTTTAAAAAGTGTTATTTTGACCTGATCGGTACAACGGGAAAATCTGCGAGCCAACATGTTCCCGCGAACCGCCAACGCCCTGCGCTCCCTCTCCACGTCGTCATCATCGTTAAGGTCGTCGGCAAGGATATGGCCAAGATATTTGAACTTCGTCACCTGAGTGATATTTGCACCACTTAAAGTAATCGGTGGAATGGTATCTGTGCACTTGCCAGCGGCCTTGAAGACCATGAACTCGCTTTTTTTAACATTATAAATCAGACCATGTGATGCGGCGTACTTTTCACATGCTCTCAGCATCTCCCTGATCGACCTCGCAGTCGGTCCCAGCAGCACCATGTCATCCGCGTAGCTGATGTTGTTCACAGAGACACCCGGCACGCGGCAACCGACACGCATGCTGCTGAGCTCGACTATGAGGTCGTTCACATACAGTTTGAATAGCTTTGGAGACGACAAACCCCCCTGTCTCACCCCGCACTCCAACCCGTATGATTCGGAGAGGCTGTTTGACCACCTAACACAATTTGTCTGATTTCTATACCAGTATTGAAATATTTTCAATAATTCCGCCGGCATACCCCTGTCTTCCATCTTTCTCCAAAGCACTTCATACGAAACGAGATCGAAGGCTTTGGAGAGATCCAGAAAACAGGCGTATACAGGAGTCTTACGTTCGGTATAATACTGGACGGTATAATTCGGTATAATATTATGCCATAGGCAATTATGACATAAAATTTTATGCGATACAAAGGGCACCCACGGGACCTGCATGTTCAAACTATAAAATCCGCTGCGTTATCTGCACCCCAAACAGCCACAGCAGTCAGGTATCAAACATAATCAAATATACTGTACTGTGATACTGTAAACATTCCAGTAATGGGACACAGGGGTGGATTAAGTTAGTTTTGGGACATCTAAAATGGTCCAATAAAGTTCTAAACTCCTGCTGCTCCTTCAGTAGGATTTTGATCACTTGTGATATTCTCATAACAACTTTTTTAAATCCTCAAATTTCAAGCAAGCATAGTCAAAATTTACAGTATTTAAAATGTATCCCCAACATTTTTGTTTTATGTTAATTTTTAAACTTTTCATACCAAACGATCATCTTATTGGCCATCTTAAGATGTCCTGTTTTTGATAAAGTTTTCAGTTTTATAAATAGAAAAGCCCAAAAAGTATTACTCTTACTTTTTTGTGTATGTATATCAGTCTCTGTTTCCCATAATACAGGGAATTCTAGTCTGGGGCCAGATGGCCGTGTGTGATTTGTCCTAGATATTTTTTTTGTTTTTAAAGAGTTACTTAGTATAAATTAAAAGTAAGTAAATACTGGTGAACTGCTTATCTGGATCCGGACACAAGAGGACAGTTATAAAAAAAAAATTGGCCAAAAGCGAGGTGACTGGCGCTCCGAGGGTTCCGTACAAACAAACTATGAAATCACCGAACATTACCATAATGAACATATAAGTCGGATTGAAGGACAAACTATTTGAAATCCTTATAAAAAGCCCTTTCATTTGATATGACGATATGTCACACACATACACAGTCATCTGGTACAATTGGCAAAACTTTTTTCTCTGATTTGCCCCTAACACACAAAATTCATTTACTTAGGGTACACGTCATTGTCTGAGTCACAGTCACAGAAATCTATGTGTACTGAGTTTAAACTTAATAGCAAACAAGGACTCGATTCGGAGCAAATTGACTGTGACAGACGAACAGAGAGACAGATACACGAGTGATCATATAAGGGTCCCTTTTTCGTTTTGAGGTACGGAATCCCAAAAAAGATTTCCAAGCGGGAGTGCCACGGGCAAAACAAGTAATAAGCACAAGTTTTGTTTTGCATTATCCTTGATCCGGCCCTGGAAAAACAATTCCAAAACAAAATATTACCTTTCTCCATGCTCATAATAATTACTGGTAGTGAGAATCTATGACTGTGTTGTGGAGCAATAAATATTTTTTTCTTTCACTTATTTTTATTTTATTTTATGATGGGATCGAACAGTGTTATTCACACCGTAATAAACACAAATAACGACTACAATCTAAGACTGTGTAGCTATTAATAAATAGCATTATTCACGCCTTAATAAGCAGAAATAACAACTACAAGCCAAAACGAGCTTCCACATATTGAAAGTAAAACGGTATAAATTGTCCATGTGCACAGAACATGGTTTCATCATCAGCCGAAAGACGTCCACTGCTGGACAAGGGCCATCCCCAGGGATTTCTATCCGACCGCCCGCCGCCCGCATCCAGCGGCTTCCCGCAACCTTCACCAAATCATCGGTCCACTGCCTGCCTGCCTCACTGCGTCTTCCGGTGCGCGGTCACCACTTGAGAACTTTATCATGGTTTATCATTAAAACATTATAAAACAAAGAACAAATACCAAAAATCTAAAAAGAACGAGTTAAACCATACGAATAGGACAAGCGAAGCGTACCGTTAGAGAAGTTTTGAAAAAAAAAGCAAGTTTGCAACTAACAGGTATAGGAACGAAAAAGGAGTACGGAAGTTTTGTTATGGTGAAAATACCGAACTTGAGATTTTGATGTGGAGGCATTGTTTTGGACTAAAAGAACCCAAAAACTAAGAAATAACTCATTCGTAGTCTAACGTTATCATTACATTACATTAAATTGAAGTAGTATTTTCTAAGAACGCAATTTTTTCAGGCAGGCATAAGGATTCCAAGATATTGATTGTTAAGACACTAATAAGACTGAAATTGATATTACATTTAAAAATAATTTCAAGATTTATAAAATGATATTTGATGTTAAGTGAGCTTTGAAGACTTCTAGCTTTAAGACTTCTGAGTTATTAATATTTCATATTGGCTTGAAATGAAATGAAATGAAATTCTTTATTTGCGTATGATTTTGGGTACAAAATAGGGTGGAAGCTTAGGGTGAAATCCATTCAAAATCTGCTCTTATTCGAGCGTGCAAATATTTGTCCATAGGTATTAGGTACACACATGCGTTTTTACAAATGATAGTGAACATGCCATAATAATCTACTTCCTATACGTTGCTCGCTGCTTTATTTGCTTCTAGCTTTTGCCTACGTCTCCGCCCTCTTAGATAACGTTTTAACCCTCAACGCAAAAAGAGGGGCGTTACAAGTTTCAAGTGCGTATCTGTCTGTGCTATCGTAGCTCCTAAACGGATGAACCAAACCTGATTTTTTTTGTTTGCCACTGCAGGGGCACGGCTCTCTTCCCATACCGCGGGAAGGTTAGGCCATACTCCACACACAAGGGCCAAGTCCGGATTGGTGGAGGTTTTGGAGCTAGTGGCCAGTTGTCAGAAGTTTTCCAGCCGCCAATAAGGCCTCCGACATGGCTTAACGACTGCCATCTAGCGATAGCAGCCCGGAAACAATCGAGATAAATGCCGAAACGATCGAGATAAATGCCACTGACAGTCAAACACATCCGGGTTATGACCGTGTCTATAGTCAGTTAACCTGCGTGATCGATGCGACCACGCAAGCCGCACTGAGCCACGCCCGCTTCAAATTAAAATAATTAGTTAAGTTTAAAGAACCGTTTATTATTTTGTAAAATCTCTTTTTTTCAATTACGGAATTTAATTGCTAGAATAATTGATATTAAAAAAAAAGAAATGACGAAACAATTTTGAACAACAACGCACAAAAGGAAAATCTTGCTCCACAAGGGTTAAATAAAGTCGAAATTTTTGAAGGAATCATTTCAAACCTTTTTACCTTTCGAAGTTAAAGTTTTTAAAGGAGTTATCCTAATGTTACCCAATCGTTCTTAAATTAGGCGATAATTCCCGCTTTTTCCCGGGGTGTGGTAGCTTAGTTTTTTAGCTTATGTTTTTTTATTCTATTTAAAAAAAAAAAAAACCCCTTTTGAGTATGATATAAGCCACGTTAAAAATAATATTTGTAATAGCTGGTCCCTAATCGTCTTGAGTTATTTATGTAACAGGGTAGGGAGCAAGGAGTGTCCATACTGTATTATGCAGTTATCATCATCAGCCAAAAGACGTCCACTGCTGGACAAACGAGGCTTTTTATTTCCACACCAACCGGTCATGGAATTATATAAAACTCGTGTACCTACCTATAAAATTTATAATCAATTTGTAATTTTTTTTTTACTCTCAATTGGTAAGCCCTTGGCATCATCTCACCTGATGGAAAGTGACGATGGAGTCGATGGTGGAACACACAATCCCAAATAAAACCTATTCACGCTCGCCTTGAAGATCCCCAGTTTATAGGTGAGACTCGGGAAACACCGACGCCACCGCCGGAATTCCATTCCTTTGCAGTACGCATAATGAAAGATGAGGCAAAGCGCTTCGTGTTTCACGCCTAAACCACTGAATAAATGTTGATGAATTTTAGTACAGAGATAGATGGAACCTTGGATCCTCATCCAATAATATTCCCTTACATAGACAATTTTTTGTTGTGAAATAATACTTGGAGTGAAATAGGGGCTGGAATTTTGCATGTTGAGCCAACCATTTCTCAAGTTATAGATAAAAAAATCATCATATCTTATTCTAATTCGTGGATGAAATCGCGGGCATCAGCTAGTTATGGAAAAAGCAACGCCGTCTTACGAAAAGCTTCATTAGGCTGTGACATCGTAATTTTTTGTAAATCTGAGCTTATATAATTCACTCCTCGATCCTATTTTCAGTACATATTTCATAATAAAATACTTGCTTAAGCCTGCGGCTGCGCCATCGTACACATCGTTTTTCTTATCGTGTGGCACAATTTAACGGTACTATCACAAAGGATAGAAGCCAGTTGCCTGATGTTGCACTTAGCATCACCGGCGGTCACGTTTAGGGCATTTAGATTACAACCTCCGGACTCCTGACGTGTGCAAAGCAACCATCATTAGTAGAAAAATTCCAGTTTGATTGTATTTTTGTATCAGAAAAGCTACCTATTAAGTATCCAGATACAGTGTGAAGCGGTCATAAGAAGAGGATTAACTCGGGAGACCGCTCTATTTTCAAATTCCAGAAGCCAGCCACCAAGTGGAGCTTCTTAAATTGTCCATCAAAATTTTCCAAATACTAGCTTAGATTATGTATTTTCAGTTGACATTTACAATCACAAAATACTCTTACGTGAAAAAACACGACGAATAAAATTTTACCTATGTCAATATTGGGATCAAAAGGTTTTTGAGCACATCGCCCTCTCAAAAAATTCTTCAAGATGAGATTAATCTAAATATACTTTATTGCACACATTGTCAATATTGGGATCAAAAGGTTTTTGAGGACATCTGCCTCGCAAGAAATTCTTCAAGATGACATTAAGATAAATATACTTTATTGCACACCAGTAAACCAGAAATATCCAAGAAAATATACAAACAATGCAAAGGTCTTATCGCTTTGAGCGATTTCTACTAGGCAACTTTAGTGTAACCTAACAATTTAAATCTCTTATTCATTTATCTTTCTACGTCTCTTGTTTTTCTGTCGGCGACTACCCACAAACGCCGCAGCATTACATGACCGAGGCAAGATCAAACAGTTTTGGCTACACGCGATAAGAATAAAATGGGCATACCTTTTTTACATTTGTCAATAAAAATAATTAAGGAAAAATTACACAAATAAACACTACCAAAAAGGCACCGTTTCAGCATAATGCTATGTCTAACAAAAGCCAAAGCGCTGTTTTTTAGGCGGTTTCAAAAATTGTACATACATTATGTATGTATTAGTGTATTTATATACACCTGAACAACATTAACTTACGCTTGGGTAGTCGTTAAAAATGCATTCATAAGTTTATCATTTTAACCAATGCAGATTTGGAAGGGACCTGCGCCCCAGCAGTGGAAAGCGATTTTTGTTTTCATCAGAACCTAACGCCTTTTACATTACAATTTATATAAAAATAAAAGCTGGCTTTCGATCCGAGAGATTCGGGAGTTCAGAGATGACACATTTCGCCCACTCAGCGTCGCAAGAAACGCGGAAGATCGTAAATTTTCTCCTTCCCTTCAACGGCATATGTCAAACACAATATTTAGAGGGTATTATACAGGATGTTAAAGAAAGTGCGTTTGAAATTTTAAGGAGTTACTTAGAATCAAGTCTTCGGATTTTTTCAACATTTTTGCTGTACTCTATGTACAGGAAAAATATTGAAAAAATCCGATATACAATTTTTTTTTTCACTTTTCCATACAAATTCTTGATCCAATATTTAGATTTAGTATGAGAATCTGAAAAAATATTTCAAGAGCGGATAACCATTAACCATTTCGCTTAAATTATTCAGTGTTTGCAAAAAGTGTTTGAGGCATATCCACATTTACATTAAAATTTCGTTCCAAGTACATAAATCGCACTACCTACCTAATTCATTATCATTACACAATGAAACCTAACCTATTTCAGGGCCAGGTGACGATGAATCTTATCACTAGAAAAGAAATGTATGAGAAAATATTACACGGCATAAAGGATTCACTTTTATGTGAAAAAACCGCATTCAAATTGATTCTGCCGTTTCGAGAGCTACTACACCATAGCACGGGGTCTCATTGCATACAACGAAAACCTTAGTTCATTAAAATGTCAATAGATGGCACGACAAGTATCGATTTGTAATCGAAGTTCATGCAAAACGAAGAAAAAACCCATAAAGTTGCTAAAAATAAGTGTTTTGATTATTGTAATAACCAAAAAGTATGACAAAGGCCGATAATGCACTTTATTATCAATTACTACAAATTATCTGATCACGGCGATGCATATCAAAACTACTTTCGTCTTAACTTGTCAGAGTTGAGGAATGACACGTACTAGTTGAGTACCAGTTTATAGCGTGAATTGATAGATGGCACTGATACAATACAATTGAAAAACGTAATGGGTGGTTTACGTTTTGTTTTTCATATTTCAAATTATGTATTTTTATTTATTAATATAATACTAGTAGGTTATGTGCAAAAAAAAATCAACAAAAGCAAATGAAGCTACAGGTAAGCAACCAGAATGTCTTCATTTATAGCCCGCGCCCTAGATGTCGCTAGTAGCGGTAGTTCTCAATGAGTAAAAAAATAGCCCGAAGAATAGCCCGAGTTACGGCAGTCGCATTTCGTTGTATGACATGAGGTATCTGTACGTAGTATTATAAAATCTGTGACCATAGACAGATAGACATACACAAGACTTCTAGTTATAATTAGTATACCAGCTTTTAAAAAAAGAGGTAAAAAAATAGACTACGTCATGTTACGGTGACAAATACACAATTACTGATTTAGGTACTTACCTTTTGCCGATTGACTCGGTGGCTTTGTAGTAAGCGACCTTACTCCGAGAGTCAGAGAAACGATTACTACCCTGAACTGAAAATCGTGCTCGACCATCCTTACCCTTTGAAGAGTCGTCACAGAAATCCAAAAAATAAAGAATGCGGAGTAATTACGGAAATATGGATATGTTATATTTTGTATTTGTTCATCCAAAAAGGTTTGGGGAATATACAATAAGAAATACTGCTCAGTTACATGTGAAAAATATAGAAAGTGTTTTACACCGGCTTCAGTTAATTAGACCCTAATGCGTGGAGAAAAAAAATATAATAAGACACTATGCAAGCAGTTTTGCCTATTGGACATTTGTCTGAAGATGCATAGAATTCGCGTAACAAAGACTACAATTTTTTTTATTAACCCACGCAAGAAAGTGGTCCAGGTCAAAGAAGATGTTTTCCACGATATTTTCCATACATCTGATTCGAATATATACCTAGCTTAAGGATGCCATCTGAAATTAATTCTAAAGAGATATTTGAAGAAGTTAAAAATAATTTAAATATAAATTCACAATATACCGGGTGTTAGGTAAAATACTGCAGATATTTAAATGGCACGTAGGGGCTGCAGAACCTATCACAAATAAAAAAGAGCGAAGTCTATATTCCCCTTAGTTTACGAGAAATAAGGGTGTAAAGTTGCCCTATTTTTTCTCAAATTTCCGCTTTGCACCCACTTTTTCAGGTCGAGTCAGACATGCTGAACGCTCACAATTAACCCCAGATTTTTTAAATTTAATTTTCCCCACAAAACTTCAATTACAATTTATTTTTTTAACTGCTCCCGTGTATGGCCGCCCTTATTTGTTCCATCTCTTTCTCGCACGTACAATCAGTATCGCTGTCTTACTCAATGACGTCATGCAATAGGTACGCACGCAAACACACAAACACACGGGGCGACGACGTGCGGACGCTGCGGGCGGCGCGGGGATAACCGCCTGCATAGCAACAATCGGGAGTCCATAGGGCAACAGTAATCACAAAAACGATATCCACCCAGGCGAAGCCGTGGGCGATAGCTAGTTAGAAAATATCAAAAAAATAAAAAAAAAACACCTATCCCCCAATATTTTTATGAAGTCGGCGCTTCTGGACACGGTTTCGAATACTACCAGGGTTCAACTTCAAAAAGTCTCGGTTTGATTGGTGGTAGGGCGTTTAACAAGTCGCCTAAGTAATTAGATCTCTTTCAAAAATTGCTAGCAACTACCAAAGTCTTGCCGCCAAACATAAATGTCGGGAATCGAACCCGCAACCTTTCCTTATGAAGCGAGCGCCACACTGCTGAGCCACGGAGGCGATCAGGTGAGATCATTAGCAAATTAAAAAATATTGGTAGACAAGCCAGATACTAGTAGGGAAATCCAAATTAAACAATAAAGTTGTTATTTTTACCCCCAATATTTTTATGAAGTCGGCGCCCCTGGACACGGGAGGCCGCGGCTTCGAATCCTACCGGGGTTCAACTTCGAAAAGACTCGGTTTGGTTGGTGGTAGGGCGTTTAACAAGTCGCCTAAGTAATTAGATCTCTTTCAAAAATAGCTAGCAACTACCAAAGTCTTGCCTCTAAACATCAGTGTCGGGAATCGAACCCGCAACCTTTCCTTATGAAGCGAGCGCCACACTGCTGAGCCACGGAGGCGATCAGGTGAGATCATTAGCAATTTAAAAAAATATTGGTAGACAAGCCAGATACTAGTAGGGAAATCAAAATTAAACAATGTAAGTTGTTATTTTGATAAATAGTTTAATTGTAGAGATAGGTAGATAAACAAATTCTTAGTAGATATTAGAGATTGTTCGAAATGCCCACCGTTTACACGTACACAGAGTCTAGCACGTTTCCGCACAGGTCTATGCAAGGAGCCAATGACCTGAGGGTCCATTTGAATAATATCAAAGGCCATGTCGATTTTGATTCGCATTTCCATTTCACTCTCACTTTCACAAGTCTTTCACGTGGTTCAACACATAAAAATCCAATGAGGTAAGGTCGAGTGACCGTGGCGGCTAAGCCACTGATCCTCCTCGTCCTAGCCAGCGGTCTCCAAACTGCTCAACTGCTGCTCAAACTTCCTGCAACGCACGAGGACCACTGATGAAGTTACGGCCTTCTCTCCGAAGCGCTTGAACGATCCCGTCTATGGTGTTCACACTGGATATCGGGCGATTTGGGTTACAGTTTTCTGATGCACTTTTCTCCTCCTCCTTAGTCGGTCCCTCAGTACTGAGGATCGTGACCCCCTTCAATTACTATTTTCCTGGATAGTGTAATGCTAAGCCTCGCGGTTCATCGCTAGATTCGATGCCTCGTGAATCGACATCTTCAGCGTCTTCGTGACGAGATCGGCACATCGAGTTGGTCTGCGGCTCCACGGTCTGTTCCCTTCCACTTTTCCATAAATAATGGATCGTTCCAAACTTGTAGGCTCTCTCCGCACAACGTGACCGAAATAGCAGTGTTCTTCGGATTACTGTAGACAAAAGTATCTCACTGTTTTTGATCTTCGACTCCTACAGTATGGACTCACTTGTACGGTGACTTTTACGAGTACTACGCGATACAATACAATGCGCGATAAAATTCTCATAGGTGCGCGAAACGCGAACGCACTTAGCAACGTAAGTTTCGCTACTGACTACTGCGTCACAGTTTTCTATTGTGGCTGCGCTTTGCGTCGACCCGTGCCCGGGTGCGCGCTGCTATTGGTTGGTTATCGCGCGCTACCGCGCATGCGTCCCACGCTACGAGCACCGCTCAGTCCACGTGGACTAGGTACGTATGTTTGTATCTGCGAATAGTACGTAGGTCGTAGGTATAGTTTTTATAATTTAGGTAAAAACAGTACGAGTAATATGTCAACTGATAGTAATCTAATGAACTGAACTTTATTATTACCGTCAAACAAGTCTTATCTTACTTCAATCAGGCGTACGACTAAACTTATGTGGTCCATCCTTTTTAATGAAATCATTTTTTTTATTTTTCTATTAAAATTTAGTTTTTTAGGACTTTCATTTAGGACCTTTCAACCACCTCCGTAGCCTAGTGGTCGCGGGTTCGATTCCCGGCGGGGTCCAACTTTGTAGAACTGTTTGGTTGGTGGTAGGGCAATGTTAACAGCATTGATGTTTTCCGGCATGAAAATAAGGTAGCCAGTTCCCCATTGCGTTGGGAAGTCTTGGTAAGCTCGCCTCCACCTTCATCACTTACGAATTACCATCAGGTAAGATGATGCCAAGGGCTTACCAACTGAGGGCTAAACCAAACCTACAACCACTATCGTATTCTTTTACCCGTGTGACGCTCAACCAGTAGGTCATAGCTATTCAAAGTGGCAACGTCGTCGTCACCCGCGAACCGCGCCGCGCCACGCCGCCCAGCGAGAATTTAATACCTACACTGTTGGTCTTGCTTCGCTGTGGAGTAGAGCTGTCGTGTTTTCTGTAATTTTATTGACTTTTGTTGTTCTCTTTTGTTTAAAGCCGCTGCTATTGCGCATTGAATTTGTTTATTGACTTTTTTTTGGATTTTGTAATTTCGTGTTTGTTAATAATGCCGAACTATCAGTTTACAAATGTTGAATACACCGACATGGTGTTAGCTTATGGGATGACTCATGGAATCGCAGAGGAAGCCCTACGTTTGTACCGGGAGCACTTTCGTCATACAAACGCCATCCAGCGGACGTGTGATACGGAATGTTGTTCAGCGACTAAGGGACTATGGAACGTTCGCGAGGCCAAACCGTGACGCTGGTCGAGCATCGTCGGTTTGAACTTGCGGGATGCTATCCTGGAACATTTCGAAGAAGAGCCCGAGGATAGCACAAGATCGGCAGGAACGATATTTGGAATCAGCAACTGGAGTGTACACAAGATTTTAAAAGATGATTTGCAACATCCTTTCAAGGTAAAGACTGTTCAGCACCTGATAGAGCCAGACTTTGGAAATCGCGTGTCATACTGTCAGTGGTTGCTACGGAAAACCGAGGAGGAAACAGATTTAGTTCAGAATGTATTATGGTCAGATAAGAGCACATTCACGCGATGTGGAATGTTTAATCGCCGCAACACGCATGTATGAGCGCATGTAGGTCCGTTCTTTCTACCAAACAGGTTAACTGCTGAGGCATACAGCAGCTTCTTAGAAGAAAATGAGGTACCGATACTAGATGACCAGCCACTGTCTGAAAGACGACGTGTTTGGTACCAGCATGATGGCGCTCTTTCCAGCTCTGCAAGGACCGTGGGGAACGTACTTCGACGCGAATTCGACGAGAACTGGATCGGTCGACACGGTCCCGTCGCTTGGCCAGCGCGCCCCTCAGACTTGACACCGATGGACTTCTTTTTGTGGGGCTACATCAAGGACAAAGTGTCAGTTAAAGAGGTCGAAAAAGCGGATGAAATGCGTGCGCGACTAAACAGTGCATTCGAGAATTTGCGAGCGCGTTTGTGTGTGTGCGCGCGCTCGTTTTTGTGTGTGCGTGAGCCTGTCACTCGCTCTGCGCACGCGTGCATGTGTGCGTGATCTGTGCGGGCTATGACGTTATTTAAGGGCCGCCACTCACGGAAACAAAACCTTCGATTTTCTCAGTTATTAAAGCGAATATAAATTTGTAAATAGCATAAATGTACTGCATCTAGGGTACCCTTCTAGCCCTTAAAAGATCTGCACTATTTTACCTAACACCCTGTATAGTTGACAATATGAATATGAGGTTAGGTTAAGTTAGGAGGTGGTTCGGGGTTATTTTCATCAATAAATGTCTTATTTTTTTTAAATGTAATACATATCAGAATGTACAACTTTGTATCATTAACTCATATTTTTAAAATTTTATATTTTTTTATTCATTATAAACAAAACATATTTATCATACAACTGTTTTATTTTATAGTATATACGGGAATCGAACCCGCTGATGTGAAGCGAGCGGACAAGTCACTAGACCACGCACGCGGTCTAAAACTTGACTATAACAATCTAGAATAATAAAAAAACATTAAGTTTAGGAACTTAGAATAATTATTTACATCTGCGAAATCACTTAAAGCCTATGGATTACGCACCTATTGTGTGACTGTCAAGACTCTAAGATAAATCTAGACAGGATGTGAATGCACTAGACTGACTTGATGAGGCTCAGTACAGTCAACCGTGTGGTGGTAACGCAACCAGTATAACCTGAACTACAGTACTGTATACAGGATGTCACAAAATCAGTGTAAATCCTGATAAGTGGTCAACTTGTCATTCTGAACAATTTTTTAACAGACTTCAAAAAAAGGGAGGAGATTTGATTCGATTGTACATAAGTTTTGTATGGGTCTCTATAATATAGCATAACTTTTTTATGACTATTTGGCCTTTGCATAACATTATTTGGCATAAAATATTTTGGCATAAAAAATTTTGCGCATATTTACGTTTTCCTAAAATTTATGAGCATAATATTACTTGGAATAATTAGTAATGTCCCTAACTATAAAGTTGCATAATGTTAAATTTCCTAATAATATTATAGCATATCAAACTTAAGCATAATATTCATTCGAATAATAGAAAATTTGCCTAAATAATAAGTTGCATAACATTAAATATACTAATAGTATTTTTGCATATCTTTCGTTTCTAAGAAGAAAAATATGAGTTAGGTTGCGTTTTCCTCTCTATTGATTATAATTATTCCACACAACGTTGTAATTGCCATTATTTATTTACTCAAAAAGCAAAAAATCTTTTGATGAACTTTGTATGGGAAGTCCACTTTTTTTTTGCTTTTCGACCATGACTGACTTGGGGAAAGTTGTTCAGTTTGATGAGTAGATTATAATCACCTGTTATATTATTAATTTGAAAAGTTTATTTTAAAATGTTATTGTCTAATTTAAATTAAATTTAATAAGGTTAACTATAATTAATTATTATTCAAAATGAATTTTGCATGTTTTTTACTAAAATGGCATGAGTAATTTTTAATATATTATTTCAAATTTTTATATTTTTAAATTAAATCTAAATAAATGTAATACCCAATGTATTACGCATATATTTCTTTAAATTATACAGTAATTTTAAAGCTAGTCTACCTTGTTTTATTTATTTTTAACTTCATTTACTACTTATAGCGTAGGTTGTAAGAACCAGTATATTAGTACAAGGTAGTGGTAAGTAGCAACCTGCCTAAGGTTGCTAGTGGTAACTAGCAACTTATCTAAGATTGCTAGGAAGGGAAGCATTCAATCAAGTATGCAAGCACGCAAGCAAGCAAGCATGCAAGCAAGCAAGCTTGCAAGCAAGCAAGCTTGCAAGCACGCAAGCAAGCAAGCATGCAAGCAAGCAAGCTTGCAAGCAAGCAAGCTTGCAAGCAAGCAAGCTTGCAAGCAAGCAAGCATGTTCAATCAAGTATGCAAGCACGCAAACAGGCAAACAAGCAAGGAAGCATGCAAGCAAGCAAGCAAGCAAGCATGCAAGCAAGCAAGCATGCAAGCAACCAAGCATGCAAGCAAGCAGTCGATCTGTGGATGTTTTATCAATCAAACCTAACACTGTCTCCGAACCTAAATTAACCGTGTCGGGGTGCTCCGAATTCCCGAGCTCGCTTCGCTCGCTTCAGCATTAGTTTAGGACTTCCGTGTTCCGTGTAATTAGGGCTTTTAATATTTAGGCCTAATTAAAATTATGAACTTTACAGTTATGTCAATTACTATTTAGGTCATTTATTATTTAGTTAAAAGTATATTTATGCAGTTTTCAATTAGGACAATTATTGTTTAGTCATTCCTAATTTAGGACATTATTGTTTATTACTTTCAAAGTTTAGGGGGAATAATAATTATGCAGAATTACGATTAGGCAGATTTATATTTCTGCGCAAGATTTTTATGCCTTACTTGTTATGCCATAGGCAATTATGACATAAAATTTTATGCGATACAAAGGGCACCCGTTTTGTATGTTTATTACGCGATTACTCCGCCAATTATGAATTGATTTTCATGATTCTTTTTTTATTTGGTCATACTTCAGAGGTGCCCCATAAAAAAAATATAAAAATTGATTCAGCGCTTTTTTATTAACAAAAACAAAATAAACCCTGTCAAAATGGTAGTTGTTCCGATTGAAGTCGGTTACTTTTAACGTGTTCAAATATGTTAAAAGCAACCGGTTGTCAAATATGGTCTAAGACTTTAACAAAAACAAAAAGCGAAGTCGTAGAGCCCAACTTGTTCAGAATGGCGAGTGGAAACTCCAGTTAATGGGTGTGAATCAATCAAAATAATAATAATAATAACCTTAATAACCTTAGACAGCTGGGAAACCATAGACGGCTGGGACTTCGAGGCAGATCGATAATAGCGGTTATGCAAAAGGCAGGCCTCCTCGACAATGCCCGGATAGTCCGACGCTTGCTCTCCTCGTCGCACTGACCTCCAGCCGACTGTGCTGCTGGAGCAGCTCCTGCCACTTGACCTAGCGCGAAGTGCGCAGAGAAGACCAAATTTTTATCCAGAAATAATAATAATTTTAATTTCCATAGAGGTAAATACATCACAAATAGAAAAATAAGTAATGACAAAAGAAATAAATTATATTTTGCCGGCAAAGACGACATCGCATGTTGCAAAAAAAAATCCAAATATAATCAAAATAAGTTTATTCGAAATAGGTAGCGTTGTACACTTTTCGAAGGTAATTATTTAGTCTACCTAGTAAAAATTTCCCACTTGTAACTCGTATCTATTACCTAATCTGTGTTCTGTATACCCAACGAAGAAACGTCGTCGGGTCCAAAAGAAACTCCCTCCAACACATTTTTAGGGTTCCGTGGCCAAATGGCAAAAATCGGAACCCTTATGGATTCGTCAAATAATATTCAAAAAGGGAGACCCCTCGCTCATATCCAACTATAGACCTATCAGCCTGATGTCATGTTTGTACAAAGTATTTTCATCAACTCTACTCAGACGTCTTACAAAAATCATAGATGAGAGTCAACCAGTGGAACAGGCTGGATTTTTAAGTAACTTCTCTACAGTGGATCACATCTACACACTAAAAATAATAATAGAAAGATACAATGAATATAATAAACCACTCTACATCAGCTTTATTGATTACAGTAAAGCTTTTCACTCTATATGTCACGAATCAATATGGAAAGCACTATCAGAGCAAGGAGTAAACAAAGACTATATAGACATAATTAGAGAGATATACAGATCAAGTACGTCGAAGATCAAGTTAGAGAGCCAAGGACCACCCTTTAAAGTAGAGCGCGGAGTGAGACAAGGTGACCCTCTATCTCCTAAACTATTTATAGCTGTCTTAGAACACATATATAGACAACTGGATTGGGAAAACAAAGGCCTGAGAATTAATGGTAAATACTTAACCCATTTAAGATTTGCAGACGATATAGTTTTGCTCTCAGAAAACCCAACAGAACTTCAACTTATGCTGCAGTCGCTCGCTGCACAAAGTAGAACTGTAGGATTGCACATAAACAAAGAAAACAAATATGATGACGAACAGACAGCCAATACAAATTAACTTGGTCTCTACACCCCTTGAATATGTGGAAGACTACATTTATTTGGGACACTTAATCTCCTTCAAAACAAGCACAGAAAAATAAATAGATCGAAGAACAAAGTGTACCTGGAACAAATATTGGTCACTGAAAGAGGTTTTCAAAAGCAAACTGCCCATAAAACTGAAAACTAAGGCAATGGAGAGCTGCCTCTTTCCCTGTCTGACTTATGCATGCCAAACCTGGCCCCTAAATAAAAAAATGCTTAAAAAACTGAAGGTATGTCGGAGAGGGATAGAAAGAAGCTTTCTTGGAATAAGACTTAAGGATAAAGTTAGGAACAATCTGATAAAGAAAAGAACAAAAGCTAAAGATGTCGTCAAACAAGCGCTAAGACTTAAATGGAAATGGGCAGGACACACACAAAGAGTAAAAGATGACAGATGGACAAAAATAGTAACCGAATGGTACCCCATAGAATGTAGAAGAGGAAGAGGAAGACCGCTTACCCGATGGAGCGACGACATTAAGAAAATAGCTGGAAATCCCTGGACAAGAACTGCCAAAAATAGAGAAGAATGGAGAGTCTTGGAGGAGGCTTTTACCGCCCTGGGCGGTCCTTATACAGAAGAGCAAATAGAAGATTAATATTAAAACTATAGAAAATAATTATACATATATTTAAACTAACAACCTCACTAACATATAAATATAATATACATACATAAACAAAGTAAACATGATCTACATATATAAATGTTAATATTTAAACACTAACATTATTTGAGAATACTTAAGAAGAATAAAATTTTAAATTTATTTTATTTTATTGATATTAAATAATATTTAATATCAATATTAAAAGTGTGAACCGTAACTTGTATAAGGAAATAAAAGCTTATTTATTTTATTCATTTATTTATTTATGGATTCGTCATGTCTGTCTGTCTATCTGTCTGTTGTGTGTCTGTCCGTCCGTATGTCACAGCCACTTTTTTCCGAAACTATAAGAACTATACTGTTGAAACTTGGTAAGTAGATAGATGTATTCTGTGAACCGCATTAAGATTTTCACACAAAAATAGAAAAAAAAAAACAATAACTTTTGGGGGTTCCCCATACTTAGAACTGAAACTCAAAAAATTTTTTTTCATTAAACCTATACGTGTGGGATATCTATGGATAGGTCTTCAAAAATGATATTGAGGTTTCTAATATCATTTTTTTCTAAACCGAATAGTTTGCGCGAGAGACACTTCCAAAATGGTAAAATGTGTGTCCCCCCCCCCGTAACTTCTAAAATAAGAGAATGATAAAACTAGAAAAAATATATGATGTACATTATCATGCAAACTTCCACCGAAAATTGGTTTGAACGAGATCTAGTAAGATTTTTTTTTATACGTCATAAATCGTAAACCGCAAATTACCTTTCATTCAATCAACTCAAATATAAAAAATATACAGTTCAAGACATGTGTGATTATGAATTTATACGGAACCCTCGGTGCGCGAGTCCGACTCGTACTTGGCCGGTTTTTTCAAATAAAAGTCGTACATGCTATTTCAGTGCAATAACCGACATAAGAGGCATTCCAGCCAAGCCCTAGGATCTGCAACGCGTGTCAGTGCCTGTAGGTGGCGGTGGCCACTTTTAATTAGGTGTGCCGGCCGTCAGCCTTTGCCAGCACACAATTAAAAAGATCCATTAAAAAGATTTATCTGAGAGTTACTTTAATAAAACACGAGGTTAATCTTTTTCTGCAATTTTTCCTCTACCTTAAATTATCTTAACCAATGTAAAAACAAAATACACCGTATATACATATATTAAATGTTATTTATGTTAATCTGAGGATAAGGATGAAAGTAAGGACACATTCTCCAAATCCATTAAGCTGTTTCAACTAAAGCCAGCAACACAGAAGCAGACATAAATATACAGTCAGTCACAAAAGTCTTCATACAGCCAGCTAATTAGCACTCGACCAATAAATATTTATAATATCTATACAAACATAATATAAAATGAAAGCATAGTTAACATTTACTTTAACGGATACATTGATAGTTACATTAATATCAAATTAGTAAGATAAATAAAATGTATAAACTAAAAACCGCATCACAAAAGTCTTCGTACAGACAAGTCGGGACAAGTTCTCTGAAGCCATTACGCATGACGTTAAATCACACTGGGATTATTCAGTAGTCTTTTGTTACTGCTAAGTAAAAGAACATTTGTTGCGTATTAATTATTGGTTATAATTCGATATGAGTAAGAAAAGAAAAGAAATTGGTGTTGATATAAGAAATTTAATAATAAAACTAAGGCAAGAGAAAAAGTCTTATGGTGAAATAGCAAAAATAGTGAAAAAAAAGCGGTCAACAGTACAATCAATCATAAAAAAGTTTGAATCATCCGGTACAGTATTAAATAAGCGTCGATCAGGAAGACCTAGAATATTAAATGATCGTGATATTCGTACATTAATTAAAAATGTTAAAAAAAATCCGATGAAAAGCGCACCGGAATTGGCGGCTGAACTCGCGTTTGACGTAAAAAAGAATGTACATCCAGAAAATATACGTAGAATTTTGAGAAAACATGGTTATCATGCACGAACACCAAGGAAAAAGCCGTTTATTTCTTATATTAATCAACAAAAACGTTTAAATTTCGCATTAACTTATAAAGATAAAGATTTTAATTTTTGGAAAAAAGTTTTATTTGTAGATGAAAGTAAATTTAACATTTTTCGAAGTGATGGAAGGTGTAAAGTGTGGCGCAAGGCAAACAAAGAGTTACAAAAAGAAAATATTATTCCAACTGCGAAACATGGTGGAGGTGGAGTTATGGTTTGGGGATCTATGGCAGCATCGGGAGTTGGCGAACTGGTGTTTGTTGAAAAAAATATGAATGCTTCGGTGTACCTTAACATATTGCGCCATGATTTACTCAAGAGTGTCCGTTCTTTGCAGCTGACAAGAGACTGGATTTTATTGCAAGACAATGATCCAAAACATAAATCAAAAATAGTTATGAATTGGCTAAAGAAAAACGTCCCCAATGTACTTGAATTTCCCCCACAGTCACCAGATTTGAATGTAATCGAACATCTGTGGGAAGAACTAGACCGGCGTCTACAGAAATCTCAAGTTAATTTTGCTATTATCAACGAAAATTCATTAAGAGACGCTTTAAAGAAAAACTGGACCGACATAACTTCAGATACAACAGAAAATCTTGTTATTTCCATGCCCAGACGATTACAAGCTGTAATAGATGCAAAAGGAGGTCCAACAAAATATTAATTTATCATATTTTTTTTTTTTGAATAGTTTACAAACTGTACGAACACTTTTGTGAAGCTATCTTTTAAAATATATATATTTTTTGTGTTGCTGTTGTGACATTTGTTACTTTGTTTGTTTTAAATAAACAAAAAATTAACCATATTTTCATGTGGTATTTTTATACTTAAAGAAATATTTGTATTTATTACTGATGTGCTTATTTAGCTGGGTGTACGAAGACTTTTGTGACTCACTGTATATGTACTTATGTAAATTATTTTATTTTTATTATTCATTTATTCTCAAGCAACTTAGTAACTAATGTACAGACCCATAGATATATACAAACTTATACAATTAAAATTATATAAATACATAAATAAATACAATTATAAGTTATTAATCTACTTTAGCTACTTATGTAAATACTATTATGTACATATTTATTAATGTAAACTCGCTTCCACTCACTCATTCATTACTTTATTTTTACTGTGGTGTGTACCAAAAAAATATCTCCCAAAAAAGATTTTGTTCTAGTTTGGGAAACATTGAACTATACAGGCTCTTAAAAAAGGACGTTTGAAATTTTGAGGGGTTACTCAGATTCAAGTATAGCTTACAGGAAAAATATTGGAAAAATCCGATTCATATATATTTTTTTCACTTTCCCATACTAAATCTGAATAGTGAATTTACTGTTAGTTCCCTCAAATCAAGTGAAAAACACAAGCTGTATAGGTTCTAACGCCTGATCGACAGTTTACTGTACTAATACAGCTTAATACTTTATACAGGTGTATAAAGATCACTTCTGAAAATTTTAAAGATGAGTTCCACTCCACTCGTCAAACTAAACAACTTTTTCCAACAATGTATATGAATTCTCAAAAAAAATGATGTAGTACGAGGTGTTCATCTAGTGAATACTTTGGAAAAAAGTTACAATATGATATATTTTAAAACCACGGCTGCTGTCGTAGATAAACGTAAATAAAAACTTTAAAAAAGGGAAAATATCAGGCGTTATACATATTTTTGAAAGTTTCCCTGTGAAACCTACACAGAATTCTCAAAAAAATACAAACAAATTAATCGAACAATCAACCATAGTTTACAGTTTCCCAATTTCTGAAAAAACAGTTAAGCCCAAAACCTACGTGAAGGCTTGAACATTGAACAATGATATATTGTACCTACCTACTTACTCCACTCGCACTACAACATTATAGCCATAAAACGCATAAAATCTTATTTTTCAGAAAAATACTTTAATATCAGCCAGTGTGTATCGAACCGAAGCAGTGGCGTAGCAAGGTGTAAGCTAGGCGTGGGCGAAATCGCACAGCGAGGCCCCCTATCTTTCAAATTTTTTTACATAGGTATGATAAGATTGTCAGTCATTTCACGGTTTTATTTCCAATGCTAAAAAACTGAAATGTGTGTCTAATAATTTTATGCGTATCATTTAAACGGTTAGCAAAATATTCGTAATTTTGTGAGCAAAAATATATACTAAATATATACTATATACTAAAAAAATATAACTTATGGCCAGCAAACAATTCAGATTCGATCAGCAGTTAATGTCATACTGGATGACTCGAAATTTTTTTGGACAACCAATTACATATTTTGGCTGCATTGGGTGAACCACATTAATTCAAAATTCAAATTTTTTTTTCAGTACCTAAGAGTTGCGCCCGAAGCAGTGATTATTACTACCTTTGTTTGAGTAAGTGTATGGGCTTATAATGCGTGGCTTGCGTGGTCACGACGATCATGTAGGTTAACTGACTACAGACACAGTTATAACCTGGATGTGTTTGACTGTTAGTGGCATTTATCTCTAACATTGCCATGCTTCGCAAGGCACGTACAGCTCGTGTCACACGTCAGCATTTTGCTCCGCCCACTTTAACGAAAAATCCTGTTTTTTTATCAATACGAACGCAACCTACGAACGCAAGTTACCGTTTGTTAAATCGTACCTATCAGATAAACTGCCTATATACGATATACTAGACCAATATAGATCAATTATTAAATCTTGCTAACCGAGTAATTATTTAACATTGCGAGTGTTTATTGAGCAGACACACAATATTACAAGCTGACTGCATATTAGTTAAATTGCTAACAATATTAAGATTTTTTTGCAGATCAAGGGTTGCAGCAAGATTTTTATTTGTTGCAAACAAAATATTTGTTTGCTGTCTCAATGATTAATAAGCAAATTTTTGTTGCTAACCAAATTAAATAACGGTAAACCATTTAATTACTTCTCTAATTTATTACGCAAAAAATATTTTTTCACTTCGTACCTACGTAGTCGGTCCCATAATGAATTGGCCTGATATAGTTCTACGCGACATTTCGATACATGTTATGTTGCATTGAATAGTACGGTTTTCAGACACTTTATAAACGAACACGCATGGACTTGACGAGCGTAGTTCAGTTTAGCAGTTTGTTTGAACAACAAGTGTCGCGTATTTTTTCAAAATGTCGAAAACCGAGTATCGAAGCGTCATAAAGTTTCTATTTAAAGAAGGCTTATCCCCCGCCCAAATTAAAGAACGATTAGATGGTGTGTATAAGGAGTGTTCTCCCTCTTATAGCACAGTAAAAAATTGGGTGAAAGAGTTTCGCCTCGGGCGAGAAACCGTCGAAGATATCGGCCATGACGGTCGACCGGTAGAAGTGCTCACTCCCGATACTATTGCTCAAATTGAAGAAGAGGTTTTGAGTGACCGCCGTTTGAAGATTAGGGAAATTGCAGCTAGACTTGGGCTCTCTAAAAGTACCGTCCATCGTGCAATCGATGAACATCTTCATATGAAAAAAGTCAGTGCAAGATGGGTCCCGAAACTTCTGTCAGCTGTGCAGAGACGGGAGCGAGTTCGCTATGCTGCCGAGTTTTTAGATCTTTGTGGAGAAAACCCAAAGAACGTGATCGAGAGACAAGTGACTGGTGATGAAACTATGGTGTTATATTATGATCCAGAAAGCAAGCGCGAGTCAATGGAATGGCGTTATAAGGGTGAAAAGCCGCCTAGAAAGGCAAAGGTGCAACAATCTACCAAAAAAATCATGTGCACAATCTTTTGGGATTTTCAAGGTATTTTGATGGTTGATTTTAAAGAGCGCAATACAGTCGTAAACGGCGAATATTATGCTTCATTAATATATAAACTGCGAGATATTATAAAGGAGAAGCGCAGAGGCAAACTGAGTAAAGGCGTCCTGTTGCTTCACGACAACGCCCCCGTGCACACCGCCGGTGTTTCGAAGGATGCAGTGCGTCAATGCGGGTTCACGGAGCTGGACCATCCACCTTATAGTCCAGACATGGCTCCGTCCGACTATTACTTATTCCCAAATTTAAAGCGGGACTTAAGGGGAAGAAAATTTTCAAGCGATGAAGAGTTGCAGGCGGCCGTCTTCAGTCATTTTGAAGACAAAGATTGCGATTATTTTTATAAAGGATTAGAAATTTTATTTGACCGATGTCAGAAGTGTGTCAGTATTGATGGAGACTATATTGAAAAATACAAATGATTGCATTTAATTTTCTTTTTTATTTCATAGTTAGGCCAATTCATTATGGGACCGACTACGTAATTCATCAAGCCCGATACTGAGTATTACACAAAACAAACTGAATAAAAAACGCACAAAAAATTAACTGAGAATAAACAGCAGCTCGGGAAGGAATCTGTTTACTAACAAGAACCAAAACGACACGGCGTGTGTCATTCTCGTATGAACCCGCGATTCATTACCCGTAATGATCGAGTCGATAAAAAAATCCTTAGTCCAGGTACAGCAGCAAATTTTCATAGACGCTGACATGCCCTACTCGTTCGTCATCGGTGACTGCATGAGGCTTCTATCTCGAAAGAACTTTGCGGTTACCTAATGATTGTAAGTGACGATCGACAGAGCTATAGTGACACTAAACTGTCTTCTCCAAATTCCGGGTACTGGAGTCCGGATGCAGCTTGAGCTCGCGCCGCAACGCAAAGTGACCGGGCGTTTGGTGTGCAGAATATCTAAAAGGCTGGTGTCGCCTGCGTCAAACAGCTGGAACCAATTTCGCACTATGCGATCGGTCGTCGTCTTTAACCCGAATGCAGCGTTGATATTTTTCACAGTCTCCCTCGAACTCGATCCTTTTTTAAGCTCGTATAAGTAAATCGCCCTAAAATGTCGCTTGTCCATTTTAATAGAAACTAAATACTAAATGGCAACCATGCTTTTATATATACCCATAGCAAAAGTATCGAGAACATTGTTTAATATACTATAGCTAAAACATTATTATCTTGAAACGTTTTAGAGAAAATCAGAAAACTAAAAAGTGGAAAAAAAATATGCAACAACCCAATATTACGCGATTTCCTCCACCTAAAAGTTAAACGTCTATCACCCTACTTCATACAAAACCTGGCTGAAAACTACACAAATACACACAATTAAAGTTATAGTCAAATTAAAGCTATCTAACAGATTTTTTCAACCAGGGAGCACTGACGTTTAACCTTAAGGTAAGTCAGCAGTCAGCACCCTAGTAGTGGGCCTCGATCTATTCTATTCTATTCTATTCTAGCTATACTTAATACTCACAGGGGCCTCGCGCGACGCTATTTGTAACGTAATCATATTATCCCTTAATAAATAAAATGAAACGATTGGATTTCAAATGTTTTTATGGTTATTACTTGATTGTGTACAGTTTTGCCATTTTTATTTTTAGCCATACTCACGCGCGAGGCCCCCGCGCGCGATGCCCCCTTGAGCGCGAGGCCGTAGGCGAGGGCCCACTTCGCCCACGCCTTGCTACGCTACTGAACCGAAAAGTCGTCAACAACGTTTTGGTTGCATTCTGAAAGGCGTTTCAGTCGTATACCGCCTCTCGTACAACGCGCACGACTGGCCGGCAACGATCTCGCGATTCGAAGTTCCAAATTCAAAAGTGGAAAAAGTTTGTGAATAATAATAAATTGAAATGTGGTTCGAACATTTTGCAAATGTACACCAGCAAAAAGTTTCCAATTAATTTGCAGACAATCTTTTTAGTGAAGCGACAGTGAGTTGTTTTTTTTTCACGCGCATTTTTAGAAATTAAAGAGCGCTTCGAGTTGAATAATAATTCGTTTTAAATTAGTGTAGTGAGTGAAAAACTTTATGGATAATTGTGTTTGTGAAAATAATAGGCGTTTCTCCATCTAACAACAAATAAATGTAAGTATTTATTTCAAGTATGTTAAAGTTTACGCAAGTATGAAGAAAGGATCCACAACTTTATAGGTATTCTATTGATTTTTATACGGTTGCTAAATTCTTTTAAATACCAGAATATTTTTTCGTTTATTATCGAATAAAATTTTAATTATTAATAAAAAAGACGATTACAACATTATAATAATAATAAAAATTAACTTATTTTTACATTAAAATTGTGATAATAAATAAATAAATAATAATAATATTATAGTATTGTAGTATTTTAAAAAACTGAAAATAAAATACATGTGATATAATGTTCATAATTACAAGAGAACTTTTAATTTCGTAAACAGTGTAAATAGCAAATGCCACATAAAAACAGATCAAGCAACCTATACACTCCGAGCGAAAAGAAGTTTCCTTCCCATACTAATTTTCAATTATTATTAATTTTCTATGGAAAGTGTTTTTTTTTTGCTTCGACTGTATCGATCCAATGAGATAGTTGTTCAGTTGAATTTTAGAAGCATCTACTAACTGCCGATTTTCATTAAATAAAGAGTCGTGTTGTATAAATGAAGAGCGTGACTTATCTTTTTTTTTTAATATTAAAATCTTTGTAAATAATGTCTGTTGATATTGTGCAGGTGTATTAAATAAATAAATAGGTAAATAAATTGCTTTTGCATGTATTTTTTTAATGCAGCAAATAAACCGCGTTTATTGTTAAACTTGCAACCGTTAAACCGTTTATTTTATTACGCCATTTGAACTTGGATTAGTTTTATACAGGGTGTAAGGGACAGGTTTCCGAAAACTTTAAGGGCTTGCTCAGTAGACGAAACTGAACAACTTTCCACAAGAAATTTTTTGAGGAAACGAAAAAAAAACGGTTTCTCCATACAAACTGTCCAATCAAGTTTATAATTTTGTACGGAGAAGCCGTTTTTTTCGTATTTAGATCATTCTTGTCACGATATTCGAAGTCATGCAAATATACAGGTTGAAATAAATTGGTGTTATTGGTGTCTCCTTTATTGAGGATTCTTCTCATTGTTCTGAACAACTTTTGTTCTAAAACTTTGCTCAAATTAAAAAAAAAGATGTTATCTCCATACAAAAATGGACAAACTGCTGAGCAATTCGTATAAACATTACAATTTTTTTTCGATTTGAGCAACATCGTAGAACAAAAGTTGTTGAGAACGATGAGAGAGTCATAGACATCAGAAAAATATTATCCGTGGGAGAGCCATGCTTCGGCACGAATGGGCCGGCTCGGCCGGAGTGATACTACGGCCTCACAGAAAACCGGCGTGAAGCAACGCTTGCGTTGTGTTTCGCCGAGTGAGTGAGGGCACCGGAGGCCCAACCTCCCCCCCTTCCCAATTCCCCATCCCCCATCCCATTTCAAAGGTCGGCAACGCACTTGTGACTCCTCTGGTGTTACAGGTGTCTATGGGCGGCGGTAATCGCTTACCACCAGGTGATCCGTCTGCTCGTTTGCCACCTATCACATAAAAAAAAGAGATCCGATAAGGAAACTAATAAAAATAAATCAGCTGCGATAATCTATTTCTCTTTTATCGTATCTTGATAATAAACAGATCGTTGCTATAACATATTCTCTCATTCAAACAATGCCTATTAATGTACCTAGTATCTAATTACTAACATTTCTGTACTGGCGAGCAACATGAAAAAAACAAAGTCAAGATATTTGTTGCATACTGCAAAACTAACTTTTGCGCGGGTCTGCCCGCGTGTACTTTAAATTTATTTATTCACATTATGTATGAAAAAACCAGTAATATCAGTTCTCTTAATTGACAACATTAAAAAATATCCCCAATTTTTATGACTGAAGCCAAATTAAAGTACTTACATGAATATTTTATTTTGTTTATATTTAATTATTTTACGAGAAATTTTATTTTTGTGTCTTAAGATTGTATAGGTTATCGGCCTGGTTATGTTCTTATGCGACATCAAAAAATTATCTTTCATAGACGAACACTGTGTGACTGGACTTTTAAAATAATAATAAAAACTACATCAGTTCGTTGATATCGATAGATAGATAGATAGATAAAGCATTTATTGTAATTGCTGTGATCACACACACAAAACAAACTTGAACACAAAAATGATAAACACAGGAAAAATAAATAAGAACAATAACATACAAACTTATAACATATTAAAAAAAAACATGAATAATGAAAAACAACAAAATAAAATAATAAGTAAAAAAAGAAAAAACAAGCAAACATAAATATCTATGATGTGCCTAGTGTGTGTGCCGCAGCGATCACAAATGGGCCACGGCTCAGTGTTGTTACCCCGCCCAAGGACGGGACACTGATTTTCAGCCACCACCCAATGAGATGTGCCAGTGGGAAATTTAAAAGAATTGTGTTGTTGCTTTTAGTGTTATTGTGTTGTGTATCGGTGTGTGTGTATAATCTATAAAATTGTGCATTTTTGCCAATATATTAGTTGACGTCGCGAACAGAGTAGAGAATAAACGGTCAGAAAACATACGTATTTGTCTTAAAATTATTAATAGTGGGAAACACAAAAACTTTATAATTAAAAATTAAATTGATATGAAACAAAATATGATAAACAAAGTGAAGAAATGAAAAAATAAAATAAAATGAGAATGAACGAACAGTGTGATCATCACAGCAGCCCCTCACTGCCCAAAGCGCTTGGGCAGTGATTTTTTGTACTTCTAAAATATGCGACTTTAATTGTTGTTTAAAATAAATTTTAGAATTTAGAAGTCTTATAGGTGGGGGAATGTTATTCCAGCATTTTGTTGCTTGGTAGCGGAAGCTGCCAGTGAATGCTACAGTTCTGTGGTGCTGAAATGTTAATGGTATGCGGTTTTGTCTACACCCGAATCGGTCATGAAATGGGGAGAATCTAAGTTTGCCGAAAAGATACTCCGGTTTTTGATACTTCATTATGCCAAACATCATGCTGGCAAGATGGAACTGTCTACGCGACTCCATATTCAACATCGCGGCGTTATTGAGGTATGGCGATATATGACTTCGCGGCGGAACGTCAAAGCAAAAACGACAGCAGGCGTTCTGGACGCGTTGTACCAAACGTTGCGTGCTAGACAGAAGCCGCGGTCCATAAACAATGTCACCATAATTGAGCTTTGAATTTGAATATCGAATAAAAGAAGCTAACGCTTCTCTAACCCTAACTAGAAAGGATCTTTACGGATTAAATTTTATTGTCTAATGTAGTCTCATGAAACAAATAACTCTCCCTGTAGTAACCCGTAGTCAATTTGCGAAACAAAAGACTTTTCTAACTAGTTGATCATCTCATCGGCCAACTTAGTATCGGAAGCCAAAACTTCTTCGCTAATTGTCTGTGGATTCCTTGTAATGTTTTACCTGACTACGGCGAAACAAAAGGAGGGTTATGATTTAATCTGTTTCATGAGTAGAGTATTTTCTACTTTTAAGAGATGGAAGATTTTGCGTTTTTATTTAAATTAAACAAAATTTGTGACTTAAAGTACTAGGTTGTCCGAACAAAACTGTCCGGTCTTTAAAAACAAGTTTATACATGTTTGTTAGATTTTGCGCGCATGACACTAGTGCATTATGTAGAGTAGTTCATTTATTATTAAGCGCTGCAGGCATCATCCCGTAAGGGCTCAATGAGAAAGATTTAGAATATAATAATAATAAAAAATGTTTTTTTTTTTTTTTTAATAATAAAATATATTTTTTAAATTGGCCTGTATGACCAACGGTTGCTCATCAAGTTTTTATTTGCTCAGGATCATTCTGCAGCTGAAGCTCATCGATATGTGCACAAAGTGATAGGAAAAAACGCGCTCGATAATTCTACGGTTTAAACGCGGTATCAAAAGTTAAAAGAAAAAATATAAATTCGAGACCATTGTGATGGAACCCTTTAGTACTGGCCTTCAAACGCAAAAACGAGTTGAAGCAGTGAAGAATGTATTCAACCAAACAAGATGTTGAAGCCTGAGGCCCCTGTCGGCTAATCTAGGAATCCCTAAAACAACTTGTCACGAAATAGTTACTGAAAAACTCGAAATGTGAAAAATCTATAAAAAATGGGTTTCAAATGAACTTGCTTCAGTCCACTTGGAAACATGGTAGAGTACTCCAAATTCAATTTGCAGTACAACAAGCAGCAAACTAACCGCCTGTGACATACTGTTGCCGTGGATGAGACGTGAGTCTCTCTCCAACGTCCACCGAAAACATATCAGACTAAACAATGGCTGAGAAGGGAAAGACACCAAGTCCAATAGCAAAGTCAAAAAGGTACGGATCTAAAGTGATCATGATATTAGTAATGGATATCAAAGGGATTCGTTATAAAAAAATTCTGGTCGATCATGAAACTGTGCACCACGAGAGATATCTTCGATTTCTCAAGCAGCTCATGAAATATTAATTAAAATATAGGTAATTGCAAGCACACCATTTGGCTTCTCAATGACAATGCTCAATCTCATCGTAGTACGTCTATGATAGCTTTGATAAAAAAAAAAACTGAACGTTGGCTTCAATATGCCTATTCGCTCGACTTTAGCCGCTGCGTCCACATTTGCTTCCATGCGCTGAAGAAAGCTATAGGTGGTATGGCCAACAAAGATGTGACCACTCTTCGTAATGCAATAGTTACTGAGATTCGACAGGGAAACGAAAATGGAAAGTATCTTTCTGTTAACAAATTGGTAGAGCGCTGGCAGCGCTGTATTAATAAGGAAAAGCAATACCTGTTATTATGTAACATCCAATACTCAAAAGTCTCTTATAACTAAACTTTTATAAATTATTTTGTAGCGGACAGTTTTCTCCGGACAACCTAATGAAAATCTGAAGCCTCAAAATGATTCTTTTTGATATTATACAGGAATATAATACACTATATTATACTTATACTTACTTATACTATTTGATATTACACAGGCCTGCCAAATTTAACTTTTGGAAAATTGATTGTTTAAAAGGTACATAATTTTGGGGTGCAGAATTGGAATATCGTATTAATGTTTTTCTATCACGTAAGGTTTTTTAGATATACTAAAGATGACAAAATCCATTTTGTTGCTTTTATTAGATTGTTTTTATATGAAAATTTTTCAAATACGTAATCAACTTACACATATAATTTCTTGTGACTAAACTTAGGAAGAAAATAAACTGCTTGAGATCCTTGTAGTACCTCTTTCGCTTATCTTTGAAGCTCCTTTTTAAAGATTTTCGCCTGCGTACATTTGTTGAAGAGGTCCCTTCAATATCCAACAACTGTCTACAATCATGTTAACATTTTGCCTTCTTTGGTAATGCCTTTCCAATACTTTTATATCCTGTTGGAATCTTTCCCCATGTTCGTCACTGAAACTCCTAAGATTTTTTGGAAAATAGTCTATGTGAGATTTTACAACATGTACTTTTAAGCACATATTGCATCCCAATTTACAAAAAAATCTAACATGTTTCCCACTAATTGGAACTTTTATTATTGCTCAGACATTATTTACCATTTTTTTTTAAATTCATGCTTTTTTTTATTGAGAATTCATTCTAATTTCGAAGTCTTCGTCAATCATGCGTCGTCGTCAAACTTGGCCTACCAAAATTCTATTTGGCTTCTAAAAATGTATAGTCTATTACATAGATATTTAAAACACTCTCCTTGCTTTGATACTGCTTTAACGAAATTCTTTATGAGTCCAAGTTTAACTTTTGTAAGATTAACCAAATTTTCACATTTCGTGTTTTAAAGATTTTTTTGCAGGCAAGCAGTCCTTTCTTATCCAGTGCGAATATTTCTATCGGGTATCCCACTCACACAAAAAGCATGGAAATTTTGTATAACTCCCCTGTTGTCCAAGTTATATAAATAAAACTTTTAAATCACAACATACAACCCATTTGTGTATTTTGTAGTCAAGCTTTCCAAGAATTAGGGCAAATTTACTTTATTTTGTCACATTCAAGTGCTAAATAATATTTATAATCACACTGAATCACATTTTACTACGTTTATTTGATAACTATCCTCAAGCAAAATATTTTGATAATAGCATCTTGGTATTTGGATAGTATTATATTTATTAAGATTTCTGAAAAACCTTACGTGATAGATTTTTTCAATTATTTTTCCGTAATAAGCATTTCTTAATCTATCAGTAATCATTGATTTTACCTATGTTGACCTGTGTAATTAACTGAAAAGAATCACAGTGCCTTTGCATCATAGTGTTTATATCAAAAATCAATTAAAATATTTTGTTTCAAGTAGGTAGTGTACACTTTTCGAAGACCATATTTTAACCCACAACGGAACGGAAAAGTTTATTGCATTTAGGGTGAGAGTTTGTTGTTTGTTTGTTTGTGTGTGCGAACGAATGTACCCATTTATTTCGAAAACGGTTTGACCGATTTAGATGCGGTTTTCATGTCTCCCATATACGAAGTTCTTACCACTTGAAAATCGTATACCCTATCGTATTTCGTATACTGATTTAAACAATCCTCATATTATTATATCCAATATACGGCGTAATAATGGAATCTTTTGTGTACTATTTTATTAACCGACTTCAAAAAAAGGAGGAGGTTCTCAATTCGTCAGAATCTTTTTTTTATGTATGTTCACCGATTACTCGAAGACGCCTGAACCGATTTGGATTTTTTTTTTTTGTTTAAAAGGGTATACTTTACAGGTGGTCCCATATAAATCGATTCAGCGGTTTTTGAGAAAATCAACAAAAAAATAGCGAAATTGGAGTTGTTGCGATTGAAGTCGGTTGTTTTTAACGTAGTCAGCGTGGTCAATTATATTAAAGAAGAACGTGGGAAGGAGCAATAATATATTGTTATTAGTTTTTGTACTTAATTATCTCAACTTCTTAAGTTAAGGGAAATTTTCCTTTAACTTAAGCAGAAATAAATACACAATAACTTTCGAGACAATTCACACATGATTAGTTGACCCCAAGCTAAGACTTTCTTTACTATGGGAAGCATATACTACATAGTACTCATCCTTGTAAATACATTAACACATAGTGTATAGTATTATAAAAAAATTAAAACACTACACTTTTTAAAATGTATCTATATTGTCCCTTTTATTTAGTGTACAATACATTGTGAAATTAATAAAATAAAATATAAACAAATCAAATTAAATCTCCCAAGACAAAGCAAATCGCACGTACTGTTGCCCTCAGTGAGAACTGAACCCATGAACCCATAACTGTGATTCGATAACAAATAAACTTGTACGAAACATATAAAACTCTGGGTGACAAAAGAACCCTCGACTTTCGACCATGAACCCGCTACCTCACAAAGAGCAAAAAATCTGATTTGATACGCATATTTTTAAGTCGACGCAAAAAGAGCAGTGTTATAACTTTAACGTGCATATCTTTGTGTCTGTCGTGGCATCGCAGCTCCTAAAAGGATGAACCGATTTTGATTTAGTTTTTCTTGTTTGAATGGTGATTTGATCGAGAGTGCTCTTAGCTAGATTCGAGAAAATCTATTGAGCCGTTTAAAGATCATCAGCTCTTTTTAGGGTTTTGTACTTCAAAAGGAAAAACTAACCCTTATAGGATCACTCGTGAGTCTGTCTGTCCGTCTGTTACAGTCGATTTACTGGTGCGATTGAAACTTACTACAAATACACCGTGAAACTTAACTCGTTGTACTGCCGCTAACTGCGGTTTCTACTCATGAAACTGAACAACTTTGCCCGAGGAACCCATAGACAATTCGCAAAAAAAAATCAGCATCTTCATAAAAATTCATCAGCTGATCGACCATTTCTTGTATGTACAGGTAAACGTTTTTTTTTTTGCGAATTGACTATGGATTCCTTGGGAAAAGTTGTTCATTTTCATGAATAGAAACTACAGTTAGTAGGAGTACAACGAATTAAATTTCGCTCTGTATAGATTTCTGTGACCCAAATCCGGACGTGTAGCCTTAATAAATGAGTAATGAATGGGGCTCTTTAGTTGCGAATCAGAAAAAAATGTGCAAACAAAGTCTTGTTGTAAAGATCTCAAATATGTATGATATATTTTTAATTACATTTTAATATTAAAAATTTAAAAATTATTTAAGAAAACAGAGGTTATAATTCACCCCCTCCCCTTACCTCCGAAAGTAATGAGCCTAAAAGTAAAAAAAAAACAGAAAATAGTTCTTTACTCCTAGATTACAGGAAAACCTACAAGAAATCTGTGGTCTTAAAATAACGTGACACGTCTCTGAACGTTGTGCGTACAAACTTATATTTGCAGTTGCTGAATGGGATAAACATTTTTCGACTGCAAAGTTTCTCATTCACTCCGTTATATCTTTCAATCTAGACCGGTTAATTTTCTTGTTGTTGAAGGGATATAAGCAACTTCTACTGGTCTGATCAATTAGAAATTTTATATCCTTTGATTCCAACGATATTACAATAACATGGAAACCTCGACCTGACGCTGCAGCATTATGTGGGACCAGCAGAATACATGTAAAGAGTGCAAAACTTTTCAGTTTTGTTATATGGCAGTGTGTTTTTGCATAGTGTGATAACAAACCCAGGATCTTGGAACCGTAAAAACCTCTTTCTTACCATTCCGACACGCAGCAAATGACCCGGACAAAAATACTTTTCTTCACGAAAAATGGATTAAATAATTAATTACTCATTTACTTAGGTACTAATAAATTTACAAACATTATTACGAGTATGAAGATAATGCGAAGTTTCCTCATAAGAAGCTAGCCTTGCAGCACAGAGTAATTCAGAGTGACCGCTCAATACGCGATACTGTGCGATCGTGAACTTGCCTAGAACGGCCGTATACGTCTATAAGCATGTATATGCTCAGGATTTTAGTGATTTGTATTGAGCGGTCTCTCTGAATTACTGTGTGCCTGCAGTCTGTTAGACGAAGGGTCATGAGTTCATTTCAGTCTTACTCAAACTTTTTTGTTATACAAATATTTCCTCTTCAACGCAAAAACACTGAGGTAAAGTTTGTTTGTTTTTCGTCTGAGTTTTAACTGTCTTTATTGTATTTGAATGTTATTTTTAACACAATGTAAAAAAAGGTGAAGAAGCAGTTAACTATGACTTCTTTACATTATAATAAAAATTTTCTGAAATTCCTTAAAAAAATAACTAGCTATACCTATACAGGGTGTAACAAAATTGGTGTAGGGCCCATTAACTGGGGATTCTACTCATCGTACTGAATAACTTTTGTGCTACGACTTTGGTCAAATCAAAAAAAAATTTGGACATTTCATACAAATTGATAATCTGTTTTGCCATTTTTGTATGGAGAGTAGGGTGTCCCTTATTTTTCTAAGTTATTATTTTTTAACGCATAGGCTCTAATTTTGTGTATTTGACCCTAAAATACTCGGAAATAATTTTTTTCCTTATTTGGAGTACTGCAACCCGTGCCGACTTGAGCGGAAACATGTTCATACAAGCCCCTACGCAAGTGCCGCGCGGGCGCGCTCGGTTTGTCACTTACTCTCGGATTGTCGCGTAACTAACACGTAATATTTTATATTTCGAAGATGTCAGTGGAACTGAGAAGCGCTAAAAAGAGTATTTTCTTGGTTGGTGAGGTGCATCACCAAATAACGGGTGCAAAATTGCCGTCTAATCGACAAGTTCTCGCAGTTCTATTTTTTAATATTCGCGAAGTGAAACTGACTGTCAATGAAAGCGCAAATCTTGTAATACGGGAGTGTATTATATGCTGGAAAAAGGCTAGAATACCTACCAAAGCTCTTCCTAACTGTGTGAAGAAGCTTGTGGATCTTTATCAAGTCTGGCGGGAGCTTCAAAAAAACCGCAAAAAATCACAGGATGTTTTTAAACGCCGTGAGGAGGATTATCTAAAGGATTTGGATAATTTATTTGATATCGCTCACGCTGATGCTCTTAAAAGGATGAAAATTGAAGAAGATAAAATTTTCCTACAAAAGCAAAGAGAGCCAGGGCGCCTTGGTTGCTTGGCAGGT
The DNA here is from genome assembly GCA_958295455.1 of Coleophora deauratella. Lineage (NCBI taxonomy): Eukaryota > Metazoa > Arthropoda > Insecta > Lepidoptera > Coleophoridae > Coleophora > Coleophora deauratella. Next base: position 16,227,952 of record OY282401.1, read on the forward strand.
GTAGACAAAAAGTTAGCTGAGAAGGAAGAAAAGGCAAGGCAGAGAAAACTAGAAGAGGAGAAAAGGAGGCTCCAGCAAATGACTTCAGCGAGCTCATTGACATCTTCTACTTCACACAGCTTAACACCACCACAAGAACTACATGAAGGCCAATTTACCAGCTCTGAAGAAAGCCTGGGGGAACCTTTGCCTGCCACATCTCAATCTGAAAGTTCGGTAACTACTACAAAAAGGGGAAGGAAAGATTTTATCACACCTAAGTTAGTTGCAACTTTAAACAGATGTCAACTAAGCATAAGAGATTCAGTTTATACAGGGTGTTAGGTAAAATAGTGCAGATCTTTTAAGGGCTAGAAGGGTACCCTAGATGCAGTACATTTATGCTATTTACAAATTTATATTCGCTTTAATAACTGAGAAAATCGAAGGTTTTGTTTCCGTGAGTGGCGGCCCTTAAATAACGTCATAGCCCGCACAGATCACGCACACATGCACGCGTGCGCAGAGCGAGTGACAGGCTCACGCACACACAAAAACGAGCGCGCGCACACACACAAACGCGCTCGCAAATTCTCGAATGCACTGTTTAGTCGCGCACGCATTTCATCCGCTTTTTCGACCTCTTTAACTGACACTTTGTCCTTGATGTAGCCCCACAAAAAGAAGTCCATCGGTGTCAAGTCTGAGGGGCGCGCTGGCCAAGCGACGGGACCGTGTCGACCGATCCAGTTCTCGTCGAATTCGCGTCGAAGTACGTTCCCCACGGTCCTTGCAGAGCTGGAAAGAGCGCCATCATGCTGGTACCAAACACGTCGTCTTTCAGACAGTGGCTGGTCATCTAGTATCGGTACCTCATTTTCTTCTAAGAAGCTGCTGTATGCCTCAGCAGTTAACCTGTTTGGTAGAAAGAACGGACCTACATGCGCTCATACATGCGTGTTGCGGCGATTAAACATTCCACATCGCGTGAATGTGCTCTTATCTGACCATAATACATTCTGAACTAAATCTGTTTCCTCCTCGGTTTTCCGTAGCAACCACTGACAGTATGACACGCGATTTCCAAAGTCTGGCTCTATCAGGTGCTGAACAGTCTTTACCTTGAAAGGATGTTGCAAATCATCTTTTAAAATCTTGTGTACACTCCAGTTGCTGATTCCAAATATCGTTCCTGCCGATCTTGTGCTATCCTCGGGCTCTTCTTCGAAATGTTCCAGGATAGCATCCCGCAAGTTCAAACCGACGATGCTCGACCAGCGTCACGGTTTGGCCTCGCGAACGTTCCATAGTCCCTTAGTCGCTGAACAACATTCCGTATCACACGTCCGCTGGATGGCGTTTGTATGACGAAAGTGCTCCCGGTACAAACGTAGGGCTTCCTCTGCGATTCCATGAGTCATCCCATAAGCTAACACCATGTCGGTGTATTCAACATTTGTAAACTGATAGTTCGGCATTATTAACAAACACGAAATTACAAAATCCAAAAAAAAGTCAATAAACAAATTCAATGCGCAATAGCAGCGGCTTTAAACAAAAGAGAACAACAAAAGTCAATAAAATTACAGAAAACACGACAGCTCTACTCCACAGCGAAGCAAGACCAACAGTGTAGGTATTAAATTCTCGCTGGGCGGCGTGGCGCGGCGCGGTTCGCGGGTGACGACGACGTTGCCACTTTGAATAGCTATGACCTACTGGTTGAGCGTCACACGGGTAAAAGAATACGATAGTGGTTGTAGGTTTGGTTTAGCCCTCAGTTGGTAAGCCCTTGGCATCATCTTACCTGATGGTAATTCGTAAGTGATGAAGGTGGAGGCGAGCTTACCAAGACTTCCCAACGCAATGGGGAACTGGCTACCTTATTTTCATGCCGGAAAACATCAATGCTGTTAACATTGCCCTACCACCAACCAAACAGTTCTACAAAGTTGGACCCCGCCGGGAATCGAACCCGCGACCACTAGGCTACGGAGGTGGTTGAAAGGTCCTAAATGAAAGTCCTAAAAAACTAAATTTTAATAGAAAAATAAAAAAAATGATTTCATTAAAAAGGATGGACCACATAAGTTTAGTCGTACGCCTGATTGAAGTAAGATAAGACTTGTTTGACGGTAATAATAAAGTTCAGTTCATTAGATTACTATCAGTTGACATATTACTCGTACTGTTTTTACCTAAATTATAAAAACTATACCTACGACCTACGTACTATTCGCAGATACAAACATACGTACCTAGTCCACGTGGACTGAGCGGTGCTCGTAGCGTGGGACGCATGCGCGGTAGCGCGCGATAACCAACCAATAGCAGCGCGCACCCGGGCACGGGTCGACGCAAAGCGCAGCCACAATAGAAAACTGTGACGCAGTAGTCAGTAGCGAAACTTACGTTGCTAAGTGCGTTCGCGTTTCGCGCACCTATGAGAATTTTATCGCGCATTGTATTGTATCGCGTAGTACTCGTAAAAGTCACCGTACAAGTGAGTCCATACTGTAGGAGTCGAAGATCAAAAACAGTGAGATACTTTTGTCTACAGTAATCCGAAGAACACTGCTATTTCGGTCACGTTGTGCGGAGAGAGCCTACAAGTTTGGAACGATCCATTATTTATGGAAAAGTGGAAGGGAACAGACCGTGGAGCCGCAGACCAACTCGATGTGCCGATCTCGTCACGAAGACGCTGAAGATGTCGATTCACGAGGCATCGAATCTAGCGATGAACCGCGAGGCTTAGCATTACACTATCCAGGAAAATAGTAATTGAAGGGGGTCACGATCCTCAGTACTGAGGGACCGACTAAGGAGGAGGAGAAAAGTGCATCAGAAAACTGTAACCCAAATCGCCCGATATCCAGTGTGAACACCATAGACGGGATCGTTCAAGCGCTTCGGAGAGAAGGCCGTAACTTCATCAGTGGTCCTCGTGCGTTGCAGGAAGTTTGAGCAGCAGTTGAGCAGTTTGGAGACCGCTGGCTAGGACGAGGAGGATCAGTGGCTTAGCCGCCACGGTCACTCGACCTTACCTCATTGGATTTTTATGTGTTGAACCACGTGAAAGACTTGTGAAAGTGAGAGTGAAATGGAAATGCGAATCAAAATCGACATGGCCTTTGATATTATTCAAATGGACCCTCAGGTCATTGGCTCCTTGCATAGACCTGTGCGGAAACGTGCTAGACTCTGTGTACGTGTAAACGGTGGGCATTTCGAACAATCTCTAATATCTACTAAGAATTTGTTTATCTACCTATCTCTACAATTAAACTATTTATCAAAATAACAACTTACATTGTTTAATTTTGATTTCCCTACTAGTATCTGGCTTGTCTACCAATATTTTTTTAAATTGCTAATGATCTCACCTGATCGCCTCCGTGGCTCAGCAGTGTGGCGCTCGCTTCATAAGGAAAGGTTGCGGGTTCGATTCCCGACACTGATGTTTAGAGGCAAGACTTTGGTAGTTGCTAGCTATTTTTGAAAGAGATCTAATTACTTAGGCGACTTGTTAAACGCCCTACCACCAACCAAACCGAGTCTTTTCGAAGTTGAACCCCGGTAGGATTCGAAGCCGCGGCCTCCCGTGTCCAGGGGCGCCGACTTCATAAAAATATTGGGGGTAAAAATAACAACTTTATTGTTTAATTTGGATTTCCCTACTAGTATCTGGCTTGTCTACCAATATTTTTTAATTTGCTAATGATCTCACCTGATCGCCTCCGTGGCTCAGCAGTGTGGCGCTCGCTTCATAAGGAAAGGTTGCGGGTTCGATTCCCGACATTTATGTTTGGCGGCAAGACTTTGGTAGTTGCTAGCAATTTTTGAAAGAGATCTAATTACTTAGGCGACTTGTTAAACGCCCTACCACCAATCAAACCGAGACTTTTTGAAGTTGAACCCTGGTAGTATTCGAAACCGTGTCCAGAAGCGCCGACTTCAAAAAATATTGGGGGATTGGTGTTTTTTTTTTATTTTTTTGATATTTTCTAACTAGCTATCGCCCACGGCTTCGCCTGGGTGGATATCGTTTTTGTGATTACTGTTGCCCTATGGACTCCCGATTGTTGCTATGCAGGCGGTTATCCCCGCGCCGCCCGCAGCGTCCGCACGTCGTCGCCCCGTGTGTTTGTGTGTTTGCGTGCGTACCTATTGCATGACGTCATTGAGTAAGACAGCGATACTGATTGTACGTGCGAGAAAGAGATGGAACAAATAAGGGCGGCCATACACGGGAGCAGTTAAAAAAATAAATTGTAATTGAAGTTTTGTGGGGAAAATTAAATTTAAAAAATCTGGGGTTAATTGTGAGCGTTCAGCATGTCTGACTCGACCTGAAAAAGTGGGTGCAAAGCGGAAATTTGAGAAAAAATAGGGCAACTTTACACCCTTATTTCTCGTAAACTAAGGGGAATATAGACTTCGCTCTTTTTTATTTGTGATAGGTTCTGCAGCCCCTACGTGCCATTTAAATATCTGCAGTATTTTACCTAACACCCGGTATAATTCAAGCAGTAATAGAAGCACTAGGTCTTTGTTGCGACGACTATCCAATTAACAAATCTTCTATTCAACGTATTCGAACACAGATAAGAAAGGATAGAGCAGAATCTATAAAATCCGATTTTCAGAATAAACAGCCAGAAGTAGTTACAGTTCACTGGGATGGAAAATTGTTACCCGGCCTAGATGTGAGAAGTTCTAAAGAGGAACGCCTGCCGATCCTTATTTCCTTTGGAGAGAAGGAGCAACTTCTTGCAGTACTAAAACTAGATAGTTCTTCCGGTAAAGAACAAGCTAAAGCTGTTTCAAACGCGCTTCATGATTGGAACCTTACTGATAAGGTTCAAATTATGTGTTGTGATACAACAGCATCTAATACAGGGCGCATAAATGGAGTTTTTGTGCTTTTGGAACAAAAATTAGAAAGAGAATTATTACTGTTTGCTTGCCGCCATCATTTGTATGAATTGGTCCTCAAAAGTGTATTTGAATCAAAGATTCACCAAGTCACTAGCAGTCCCGATATCCCACTATTCAAAAAGTTTAGAGACAGCTGGAAGAACATTAATCCTGAGGCTGTCGAATCATGCATAGATTTCGCTAAACAGCATCTTTCTGATGCGACCATTAAGGGATTGCTGACCTTTTTCAAACATGAACTGCAGAAATCCATCGTACGGGACGATTATCGAGAACTAATCGAGCTATCCATTATTTACTTGGGAGAAGATAATGAGGTTAAATTTAAAATTCGTCCTCCTGGCGCAATGCATCAAGCACGATGGATGGCAAGAGCTATTTACTCTTTGAAAATATGTTTGCTGCAGTCTCAATTCAAAATGAGCGTTAAAGACAAACGAGCATTGCAAGATGTTTGTTTATTTATTGTGGCAATTTATGTGAAGCCCTGGCTCGGATGCAGTTTGGCAGTGAAGGCACCGAATCAAGATTTGCGTTTTTTAAAAACGTTGAAAGACTATAAAAATGTTGACAAAGTAATTTCCAAAGCGGCTCTGAGTAAGTTCAGTCAACACCTGTGGTATTTATCAGAAGAAGTGGTGATATTATCACTCTTTGATGATGATGTTGATGAAGAAACCAAGGCGAATATGGTAACGAACTTAGAAAGAGAAACTGCATATGACTTCGGGAAGCGATATGTTGCATCGAAAGAAGAGATGTCTGCCTCTTTGTATGGTAAGAGTTTTTTTTTTATATTTTAACTGAGTTGTTTGTTCTACATTTGGTTAATTTCCTTGAAATACCTTCTAATCATATTGTTACAGGGAAGTCGTTGAGCGATTTCGTGTCAGCTAAAAGCAAAAAATGTTTTTCGCGATTAAAAATTGATACCAGTTTTCTTGAAGAAAACGTATCTTCGTGGGACCATAATGCAGCTTTCATCGAAGCTAAGAGGAAGGTGTTAAGCTTAAAAGCTGTAAATGACACAGCTGAAAGAGCTGTAAAGCTTATGCAAGACATTCATGGTTTAATTACCGCAGAAGAGGAACAAAAACAATTCTTGTTACGCTGTATGCAAGAGCATAGAAAGCTGTATCCAGACTGCAAAAAAGAGACTTTAAAAAAGAAGTACCTTGAATAATTGTATTATTTTATTTGTTTGTCAATTAAAAGCATTACTTACATTTTTTGTTTCGTCAATTTTTACCCAAGATATGCATATTAACAACGATGTAGCTACATATCAAGAAATACTCAAAAATAGCTACTTTTATTTATAATATTTAACAAAGAATTAGGGGGTATGCGATTCTATAACCCAAAAAAAATTTTTTTCGTCCATATAAGGGATACCCTAATGGAGAGTCCAACATTTTTTTTTGCGATTTGAAAAAACCTTTCTTAGTGCACCTCTAGACCTTATGAGGAACCTACTTGCCTAATTTGGAATCTCTAGACCCAGGGGTTTAGCCTATGCGTTGATTTATCTACTTTCGACCCCCGTTTCAGCCCCTTAGAGGGTGGATTTTGAAAAATCCCTTCTTAGTGCACCCCTAGACGTCATAAGGAACCTACTTGCCAAATTTGGAATCCCTAGGCCCTAGACCCAGCGGTTTGGGCTGTGCGTTGATATATCAGTCAGTCAGCCACTTTCCCCTTTTATATATATAGATAATAATATATACCGGACAGTGCGAAAATGCTGTCACAATGTTTCGATTTCTTGTTTTTTCATCTGGTACCTAAATTGATTCTTTGTTTTAACTTTTCGAATAGAAACCAATCCGATATCGGTATCGGACAGTCCGAAAACACTCTCACAATATCAAGATGTGAAGTTTTTTCTTGTTCTGGTAAAATGTTTTTTTTTTTATAATTTCTCGAATGGAAACCGATCCGATATCCATATCGGGCAGTGTAAAAACGCTCTCACAAAATCAAGATGACATGTTTTTTTCTTGTTCTGGTAAACTGATTCTTTGTTTCAACTTTTTGAACAGGATAAAAAAAGACTAAAAGATATAAAAAGAGGTGCTATTCAGCACAGGGCCCATACTTTTTTACCAAAACTCTGTTATATGTGACATTGAAATCGCAGACCAAATTTTAAATTGCTTTCTGCTCGTGAAACAACAACTTTCTCTAGGGAACCAATTTAATCGGAGCAAAAAATTGGACTCTAAACAAATCTTGAGCTGAGTAACCTACTTTGTATGGAAAGTCAATTTTTTTTATATACCGACTGCTTTAACGCTGACGCAAAACGTGAGAAAACCTGCACATCTGATTGCTAGATGTGTATGATGGTCACGCTGCACACGTCCGTAGGTGTAAATCTAAATGCCCTACACGTGACCGCGGGTGATGCTAAGTGCAAGAAAGGTTAAATATGATAGACGAAAGAAGAAGTTTTTTTTTTTGCTCCGATTGAATCGGTTCCTTAGAGAAAGTAGTTCAGAGTCATAACTAGAAGTCATAGTTAAAACTTGGTCGGCGATTTCAATTTCATCGTGTATACTACCATTAAGAGCGATACCTACGTAGATTTTAAGTGGCAATCATACCATCTATACGTAAAATTATCTTTCGTAATTAAAAGCTACCAAAGAAACGTTTTTCTTCATCTATACCTTAGGGGTAGCTCGGTTAATTTCGTCGCATAGCAAGATAGAGATACGAAGCCTACGCAGCTGCCAGTCGAAACTGGAATGTTTGTCCTGGGAAATTGAACTTACGACCCTCAAACCAGCATTCATGAGCGGTCATTGCTAGTCACCGAGTCAGTAAATACACTCCAAGAGAATTGCTTATTTATAACTGAATAAATAACCGTCAGCTGAAAGTTCAAGTACTTGTTTATCCTCTATAAACATATTACAAAATAGGTACAGAACCTCTGTTAACTAGGGTTTCTAGTTAAGAATTTGCTGCAATCCAAACATTTTAGGACTCTTGATTCAAAGGCCAATTTTACCCTGCTCCTAAGCATATTTCATTTCACCCTATATAGGGTGACTTTAAATTAGTTCTTGATACGAAAGGCTATAAATTTGCTCATGATAACAAACAACTTTCCGTAAGGAACCCATAGTCGAATCGCAAAAAAAAAATTTGGGCTCCATACAAATTGATCATCTCACCGGCCAAATTAGTACGAAGAGACCAAATTTTATTGTGATTTGACTATGGGTTCCTAAGGGAAAGTTGATTGTTATCATGAGCACATGCACACCTTTTGGTATCAAGAACTAATTTAAAGTCACCCTATATAACATAATACCTGTAATAGTGTAGACCAGTCTGCTAAAATATTCGTTTAACAATTTGATTTCCCAAAGCTTCTGAGTATAAAAATCATTTTATCAATTAAATTTAAAGTAAGGGATCGATATTTGAAAATTTATTTCTTAGTGCCCCTCTAAACCCTCTAAAAATGTGTGTTCAATGTTTTATATCAGCGGTATCACGGTACTATTTTATACGTCCAGAATATTAAAGAATTTTCATCTTTGTTTGTAGTCTGTTATTTATAAAGTTTAGTTGAAAAAAACCACATGCGTATTACCAAAGTATTTACTAGTATTATGACAAGTCATGAAACAGATGCGCCGTGCGTAAGGTAACTACTTGGAAAGAATTGGGTATGCTAAAAAAACAATATTTTTTCTGATAGTTTATACTATTTTGAAAAACTTATTTGATTATTTCTTTCTTTAAGCCTGTAGATATTTTTATATTCAAGCCTTGATGACGTCACACGCTCACAAACCATGAAACGAACAGCCCAATCCTACCTTTTTAGTTTTTGACATGTCTGACGATGAAATGAATAGGCCTTATTTTGACTAACGCCCGTTCCGGAACAAGGCAAAATATATCTGAGATAGTCTGTCCTTTTACACTTAAAAGATTTATGATAGTTTATTCTGCTATCAGGTTAAAAATTTACTCTCATGAAAGTGTTCCGGAACGCTTTCTAAAACGTCAACTGTCAATTGTCATCTAGTTTGTTTAAACGAAGGCCCGTTCCAAAACATGGAAAAATATACCTAAGATAGTTTGTCCCTTTTACACTTAAAAGATTCATAATAGTTTATCCTGCTGTCAGGGTAAAAAATTACTCCCACGAAAGTGTTCTAGAACGCTTCCCAAAACGTTAACTGTCAAGTCAATTGTCATTTCCTTTCTTTATAAACAACTCAAGGTAACTCCAAAAAGTGCGTGAGCGTGTGACGTCACAGGGATACAAATTAAGGTTGACTTCACATCCATGATCTGTGGAAACTATCGTACTATGGATCCCAATCACCCGTCTCTTTCACTCATCTACCGTCTTACTTCAATATCAATATGGCTAAAGAGACGATTTAACTTAGTATACGCAGTACATATTTTTTGAATTTAAATAAACTATTCTAAAATCTAGCCAAAACCTCTAGTTTAATTTCATCACAAACAAAGGTTATTGTCTTTTGTCGATTTTTATACTCAATCTTTTACATTTTCGAGTGGGAAATAAAAAAATATGGCTTTAAATCAAAATATCTCGAAATGGTTTCTTTATTTTCATACCTTATAAAAAACTTAGCATACCCAATTTGTGGTAAAGAATCTTTGGTTCGCACTTTAACTAGTTTTTCATAACAATTTTACAATTTTACACTTCAACATTTCATAACATATCTGTTGTTACTTAACCACTTTTCAAATGTATCATATTTATCGCTTCATGTTAAAAAGAACACGCTACAAGAACTAGCAATGTTAAAAACCACACCCCTAATCTCTCAATCAGCTTCTGACAGCTTCTCATTCAACACATTTATGTATTTTTCGATTCAACAATTTGTTTAAAGACAACTTTAAACAACAATGAACCCATACAACATCTGACCCAGAAATATGTGCTTCTCCAAAATATGCCTATAGGACGCATAATATGTCCGAAGAAGCAAAGGGACCTTTGGTGGCATATTGCTGAGAGCCTCGTTGTCATGTGTATAGTTCCTGCAATATGGATTCATTAGTTCTCATGGCGATCCATGGAATTCTGAGAAGCTTTCTCCAACACCACATTTCGAAGGCGTCGATCTTCTTGCTGTCACTGCTCTTGCAGAAGATATTTTGTATATACTTTTAAACCATCGTTTTTTTTTCTATCTAGTACAAAGTTCCTACCACGCAGAACTTGTACACTCAACGTTTCTCGAAGTGTTTGCAAAGCGAGAAGAAACGGTCAAGTGCGTGTCGGGCCACACGCAGTGTAGGGTTCCGTAGTACTTCGACCGACACTGCTTCAAGGGGGGAAGTTTTAAAATTGCACTTTTTACAAAATTGACTTTTACTCGTTTACTCGTAAAACTCGGCATCTATAATCAAATCTAACGAATATTCTTCGGGTGTATTAGCGGCACGTTTAAGAAAGTTAGATGAACACTATGAAAAACTATCTTTGGCTTACGAAAGCTTGTTAAATGTAGTGACAGATGACTTGATGAAAAAAACTTATGACGAACAGTTCAAAACCGCGACAGTCTTCTACAATGAGTTAGACTCGTTATCAACAAAATTCCCTGGACGAGACGGTTCCTACTCGACAACGGAGAGTGCAGCTCGTACAAGACTGCCTGTACTTGATTTGCACCATTTTGATGGTGACTTATTCGAATGGTACAGCTTTATAAGTATTTAACTCGTTAGTACTTTCGAGAAAAGATTTATCTAAAACGGAAAAATATCACTACCTATATATACAGGGTGTCCAAAAAGTGAAGGATAATCCTTCACCTGCGGATTGGTTGAATCATTTCCTACTACATACCAAAAATATTTTCTAGTAAAAGTCCCACCATTTTTGTGATATCGGTATTTTTAGTTTTTTTTTTTTTTTAAATTACCTTCTTCAGTTTAATGCATGCCATTCCTACAAATTATGACATTTTTAAGTAGGAACTGTTTTTTTTTAATACTCGTGGATACATAATTCATCAAACACAATGGTAAATTATTTCTTAAAGTGCTGGCGAATCCTGTAAAAAAATAAGTTTTGAAATTTTTTTACAAAAACTTTTTCGAATAGTTGATCGTGCCAACAACTTTAAAAAATTGCTTAGTTATTGAAAATTCTAAAACGGTATAATTGTTTGACATTACATAAAAAAAAATATGATAATTCTAATGCACCAAGGTCGAATTTTTGGAGTTTTGCTATACTAAAATTCTATCGACATAAAGTAACTAAGCAAGACTTTGGTTGGTTTGTTCATTTGAATAACGAACTGACACGCTACGCCAGGATACAATGGATAAAAATAAAAGACAGTATGGATAAAAAATATCTTATTTATATAATATATGTTCAAAATTCCCGCCATTAGCCCTTTTGCATGCTCTACGTCTTTTTTACAAAGGACCTATTTAGGCGGCGGGCGTATCCTTCTCTTGAAGTTTGTTCTGCAGCTCTGTCTATTTCTTCTCGCAGCTGCGTGATATTTGAAGTCTCCGTTGTATAGACTAAATCTTTTAAGCTGCCCGAAGACTCGTCGCGTCATAGAATTTTATGAAAAAACTCATTATCTTCGTCAATTTATTCTGCACAACTCTGATCTTCATGGGTAGTCGTTAGGTTTCAAGGTTTGAACCCGCTGCACTTGAAATGGCCAGCAAGGTCGCTAGACCTTAATCCCCTGGATTTCTTTTATTGGGGCTGCTTATAAGATTTAGTCTATGCAACGGAGATTTCAAAATCACGTAGCTGCAAGAAGAAATAGACAAAGCTGCAGAACAAATTTCAAGAGAAGGATACGCCCGCCGCCTAAATAGGTCCTTTGTAAAAAAGACGTAGAGCATGCAAAAGGGCTAATGGCGGGAATTTTGAACATTCATTTCATAGATATTTTTTATCCATACTGTCTTTTATTTTTATCCATTGTATCCTGGCGTAGCGTGTCAGTTCGTTATTCAAATGAACAAACCAACCAAAGTCTTGCTTAGTTACTTTATGTCGATAGAATTTTAGTATAGCAAAACTCCAAAAATTCGACCTTGGTGCAATAAAATTATCATAAAAGAAAATTGTTTTTAATGTAATGTCAAACAATTATACCATTTTAGAATTTTCAATAACTAAGCAATTTTTTAAAGTTGTTGGCACGATAAGCTTAGTAATTTTTTTTTACACCACAGGCTATCGAAGTTAACTATTCGAAAAAGTTTTTGTAATAAACACAAAAATGGTGGGACTTTTACAAGAAAATTTTTTTGGTATTTAGTAGGAAATAATTCAACCAATCCGCAGGTGAAGGATTATCCTTCACTTTTTGGACACCCTGTATATACCCACCTACAAAAAGAACCAAATTCACTAGTTGGACACCTATCGATGACAGATGAATCACTTGATATTGCGTTAGAAATCTTAAAAAGTCGTTATCAAAATAAAAGTATGTTATTAGACAGATACTTAAAAATTACCGACAAAGTTTTAACTGTGTGTGTTTAAAGTTTCCCTAAAGAACACCTATAAAAAGCAAAAAACTCACTTCCCTCACAAAATTCGTTAATCAGCTTACCAATTTTTATGAGATGGCAATTTTTTTTTGATTTGACTATGAATACCTGCATAAAGTACTACTTTATTTGTGCCCAATATTTTAGAGAGACTCAAAATTAGAAGTAAAAGTTCTTACTAAAATATCGGCCACTAATAAAGTTAGTACCTTATACCTATTAATAATTATGTAATTTCATTTAAAAAAACTGACTGACACAATGGTTAGCGCTCTGTTGATCCGAGGGTCGTAGGTTCGATTCCCACCCTCGGCACACATGTGTTTGCCCTGTGTCTGGGTGTATTTTAATGATATAATATTTACGTTGGTATTTAAAACGCATAAGTGTATATATATATGTTTATATAAAAAAATTGCCTGGAATAAAATAGTATTTTATTTTATTCATACAATAATTATCGACCATAAGTGAAATCCACTATATTATGTTTTTATCAGTAGTGCAGTGTTCAAAATTCAAATTATCTATCTTTCCACTCTGACCAACTTAAAACTAATTAAAAGTGAATCACATAGGTACATCATAGGTATCAAGGAGAACTACGAAGTCGTGCATTTATTAGTAACTTACTAAACGCTCTTAGGTCAAAAATCTCTGAGAATAACTATCGTCACAGAATACCCAATAGTACAAGTATTATCGTAAACTACGACAGACCGAGTAATAGAATATTTTTTACCGAGTAACGTATTTCATACAATTTCTTATAGATAACATATAAATAGATAGGTACGGTAAAATAAAACAAGCGAGAAATCGTGTCGTCGCGTTGGTGCGGCCGGCGGCGGCGCGGCGGACAGCGTGCGGTACGGCCGTCAGATACTCATATGACTGAGCTGAGCGGCGGCGCGGCGGCGTTGCATGCAGCAGCTCTCGGTCGGCGCACGGCGCATGCGCGGTGCGGCCCGTGGCCGTCTGCATGATTCTAGTTGCGTCATGTAGACCGGGAGCTTACTGCATTTTATCAGTCACATTGCGTATTTGTATTTTGTATGGTACTAACCATTACAATAATTAACTGATTGTTAAATAGCAGATACATACAAATACATATAGATAAAGGTCATTTCAATCAAAAAATCAAAAGGTACCTAAACAAACTTAGTAGGTAACTGAAGTTGACATGTGTCAGTAATATGTGCCATAGTAAGTTTATTTTTTACCTTTTGCTTTTGCTTGACTGGATCAAGGTATATCCAGGCTATTTATTAGTCGGGTCTAACATGACAACTTTTGTTGTAACACTTTTTAAATAAGTGACACACAAATTGACTTGTAACCAAAGAACTTGTTTATCTACGTATAAATACTACATATAAATTCCTTGTATGTAACACATATTTATGATTTGTATGGACTATGGAGGACTTCACTCAACTATAGTAACTGAGAATAACTAGAATTAATAAAGCAATTTAATTTTTTTAGGAAGTAGAAATATCGTTATCGTATTGTGTGGCACAATTTAACTGTGCTATCCAGAAGGTCTAGACGGCGGATATACAGGGTGTATAAAAAGTGCAGTAATACTTCTAGGTGGGCTTCTACTCATCAAACTGAACAACTTTTGTCCTACAACTTTGTTGAAATGTCATTTCAATCAAAAAATCAAAAGGTACCTAAACAAACTTAGTAGACAACTGAAGTTGACATGTGTCAGTAATATGTGCCATAGTAAGTTTTTTTTTTACCTTTTGCTTTTGCTTGATTGGATCAAGGTATATCCAGGCTATTTATTAGTCGGGTCTAACGTGAAAACTTTTGTTGTAACACTTTTTAAATAAATGACACACAAATTGACTTGTAACCAAAGAACTTGTTTATCTACGTATAAATACTATATATAAATTCCTTGTATGTAACACATATTTATGATTTTTACGGACTATGGAGGACTTCACTCAACTATGGGTAACTGAGAATAACTAGTATTAATAAAGCAATTTAATTTTTTTAGGACGTAGAAATATCGTTATCGTATTGTGTGGCACAATTTAACCGTGCTATCCAGAAGGTCTAGACGGCGGATATACAGGATGTAATAAAAAGTGCAGTTATACTTCTAGGTGGGCAAACAGAACAACTTTTGTTCTACAACTTTGTTGAAATCGCAAACATTTTTTTGGATTTTTCATACAAACTTGGCTCGTCAGCTGATCGATTTGCTTACTCCTTTCATACTCATATTATTCTTCACACAATCCAGCCATGTCTTCCTTAGCCATCCTCATTCCACTAATCCATCCACTTTTCCAAAAACCAACTTTCCGAGGAACTCACAGTCAAATCGCAAAAAAAATCTTCGGACTCTACATAAACATCGATCAATGACGGGTCAAAATTAGTATGAAGAGTCCAAATTTTTTTTGCGATTTGACTATGGGTTCCTGGGAAAGTTGTTTGTTATATAATATTGTTGTTTGATATACAAACGCAGCTTCATTTCTGCAATTCGACAATTTAATAAACAAAACTCAGAAAAAATAAACACCACCCATTTTGGACTCACTGGGAAGCCGAACACTATTTTTGTATCTGAACTGCTGACCCCCCGCACAAAACAATAATTTTTTCAGTGCCGAGAATTCGCTAAAACTCATAAATATGACTTCTGCTGGACAGCGAACGGCCGAGTACTTCTACGCAAACGTCAGGGCGATGCGGCGATATCCATCCGTAATGAAGATCAGCTCGAGTCCCTCGCAAGCGCTGTTTCACTCGCACCCGCGCCGGGCGCCGATACCCCCACCGCCGCCACCGCCGCCGCCGCCGCCGCCGCCACCGGCAGTCAGACCGACCGAACGGCAGCGCCCGCTCCCCAGTCCTAACTGCAGGCGCACGCGCATTCACACACGAATGAACGCACCCGCAATAGACTGCCGCCCGACCCACATGATGCAACGAAGATACACGAGTCAACATCAACAATCACCTACTATAAATAATAAAACTTACCCGCTCGGCTCAGCTGCTCCATTACTCATGATTTTTTGTCTTGTAATTAGCTATATCAACTTCTTAATTTTGTTACAATGCTTAGTTTTAGTTTTAATACATACTATTTTTAGGATTAAACAAAAAACAAAATCCCACAATACACTTAAACACCAAAATCCCCTACCACACAAACACACTTCATGCCTAAACTACACTATACACTATAAACATACCAAATGCACCTACCCATATTATACACACCCATCTTATTTACATTATATTAACATTGTAGTTACCAGAGCCGGACACAAAGTAGGCAACTACAGACCTGCCTCGCCTGCTCACAAACAAATACCTACAACCTCCTCACATCTAACTAAACTAATAATAAAAATTATTTCTTGTAGCACTGTGAGTGCTATCTCAATTAATATGAGTTCACAACTTATTAGTGTTATCAAACAACAAAATTCGATTTAACAAACGAACAAATCAGCACTGATATAGACACACTTTATAAGATTCCCTGCACACTGATAACGGATCCGGAAAACTTCAATATTTCTAACCTAAACGACGAGTTACCTAGTAAGTATATTAATATTATTACCATGAACATTCGTAGTGTAAACAAAAACTTTGATGAGTTTTTAGTATTCTTAACTAGGATAAAGTTGGATATGGATGTCATAGTACTGACCGAGTGCTGGCTTCAATACGTTTTAACCCCGCCGAATATCGATGGGTACCAATGTCACTACACTAAAAACACATACAACCAAAACGATGGAGTTATTATATATGTTAGGGATGGATTTGAGACCACTGCCTAAGAAGTTACTTTAGTTGAAGCCAACTGTATGACAATTAATCTTATGGATACTTTACTTATAGGCATATACAGACTACCAAGTTTTACTAACCCTCAACCATTCCTTGACTCTCTAAGTGTGCTCCTAGAGAAAACTAAAAATACCAGCACAATCCTAACGGGTGACATCAACCTTGACATACTACTTTCAGGTAATGATAAAAGCCACGCTAAAGACTACCTCTGCATTTTAGCATCTAATGGCTTGACCCCTGCAGTAGATCTGCCTACTAGAAAGTTAAGATGTCTGGATCACTTCATGATTAGGAATCTTAATATGCCCCACTGCTATGTATTCAGTTGTCCCACTACAGATCACTCACCTATTCTACTACGATACCTATCCAAAATATCACACAAGAAAAAAAATACTTTCTGCAAAATAACCTACGATTATGACAAAATACAACAAGATCTTTCCCAAATAAACTGGGACGAATACTTTAACATTACGGATGCGAACCTTCTAGCTGATTATCTTATTACTACTCTTAACAAAATCATTAGTAACAACACAACTACAAAACATGTTCCGAAAAGACGTAGACCTCTAAAACCATGGATCACTCCTAGTCTAGTAAAAACAATGCGGAAAAGGGTTAAACTACACAAAACTTACAAATCAAACCCTACTGATGAAAACTGGATAGCATACTTAACCTACAGAAACATATGTAACAATACACTTAAAAACCTCAAAAGGCAATATCTACAGAATGAACTAGAACGCAACGCAGGTAACTCAAGAGACCTCTGGAAAACTATAAAAAACATTTGTAACATATCTATGAAAAACCAAGCAGCTACTGACTTATTGACTACTAATACTAGCCTAGAGAAGTCTTTGAATGATGCTAACGAATACTTTACATCTATAGGACGCAATTTAGCAACTAAAATACAAGACACCCTTTCCGATAGCAAAAGTAATCCTCCACCACAATATATTTCAAATGCTAGTCCTTCTAGTTCCTTAATGTTTTTCCCTACTGACCCATTTGAACTTAGTAAAATAATATCACTTCTTAAAAACAACAGTGCCCCTGGCTGGGATAATATCACAAGCTACTTTATTAAACGCTTTAGTAATCTACTTTTAGGTCCATTAGTACACCTTATTAATGTGAGCATGTCGTCGGGCATATTCCCTTCTGCCTTCAAGAAAGCAATTATTACACCAATACATAAGGGTGGAGACAAGTCCACTGTGTCTAATTACAGGCCGATTTCATTACTTAGCACACTAGGTAAGATGCTTGAAAAAGTAGTGAATGCTCGTCTTATCAGATACCTCGAAGAACGTAACCTACTAGCCAATAACCAATTTGGCTTCAGGGCCAAAACATCTACTGAAGATGCGGTTCTTGGTCTTGTGGGTCATATTACTGACATTCTAGATAATGGCCAAAAATGCCTCGGGGTCTTTCTCGACCTCCAAAAGGCATTTGATACCGTTTCCATGCCAAAACTGTTGGACAAGCTCGAGGACTTCGGAATTAGAGGTGTCCCGCTGAACTGGTTTAAAGATTATGTTTCAAACAGAAGTCAGTGCATTAAGATAAGTGGCTTTAGCAGTATCTATAAGGAAACTACATACGGTGTGCCACAGGGGAGTGTCTTAGGACCGACCCTCTTTTTGACATACATTAACTCACTCTGTAAGATGCAAATTCCCTCAGGACGTATCTTTACATTTGCGGATGACACAGCTATAATATTTCGTGGTGATGAATGGTCAGAGGTTAAAACAATTGCAGAAGCAGGTCTTTGCAGAGTAACACACTGGCTTGAAAGTAACTTATTAACACTAAATGTATCTAAGACCAAATACATATGCTTTAGCATAACTAACAAGAACGCCCCAAAACTAGATCTCTCTCTCCCCATTCACACTTTTCCCTGCAACCAAAGCAACCACAGCCACGGATGTTGTAGCTGCGCCACCCTTACAAAAGTGTCTTCCATCAAATATCTGGGTGTAACTCTTGACGAAAACCTAAAATGGACTAAACACATTGAAACTACAGCGACTAGAGTAAGGAAACTTCTCCCAATAATGAGAAATATCAGAGATGTCGGCAAATCAGAAACCACTCTCATGGTTTACAAGGCACTGTGCCTGCTCGTTATCAACTACTGCATAAACTCGTGGGGTGGAGCAGCAAAAACTCACTTTTTGGAGCTCGAAAGAGCTCATCGTGCCGTACTGAAAACTATTCTTAAAAAGCCATATTCACTCGGCAGCTCTACTTTGAACACAAAATGTTGAATGTAAGACAGTTGTTTATAATGTCGTTGGCTTGTCGCTACCACTCTGAAGTTTCAAAATTATCAACAGATCCCAACAAAAGGATATTCAAAGCACCCACACCGCAAGTTAAAACCTCGTTTGCACAGACACAGTATACGTTTATTGCGCCCTATATCTATACTAAAATAGTATCAGGGCAGACAGACATTTTAGGATCAAATAAATATACACTTAAAAGGAAACTAAAAGAATGGCTGCTAGGATTAGACTACCAAGCAACAGAAAATATGCTTAACATACAGAAATAATAGGTGCACTAATACAAGTACAAACACACACACTCACACGCATACTCACACACACACACACACACATACACATACACATACCCACTCACACACACACACACAACTCCCTTTTACTCTCCACACACCCTAATACATTTGTTATTACTATTCTTTATTTGTATTCTTTTCATATAATAGTCCAAACAAGTCTCACACTTAATATGTACTACTATGTTCACTTTTGGAAGGGACTAGTCTCTGTAATACAGGCTCTGCCTAGCACAGAGACTAGAGTCTTAAAATGCTGTGTAATCATATAAGAAACTGTTGAATGGATAAAACTGTCTGTAAAACTTTCTTTTTTATGTGTAATAAAGATTATTATTATTATTTTGAAACATGAATTTGGGCTACTCTGACCACTTCGCGCTAGGCGAAGTGGCAGGAGCTACTCCAGCAGAAGCACAGTCGGCTGGAGGTCAGTGCGACGAGGAGAGAAAGCGTCGGACAATCCGGGCATTGTCGAGGAGGACTGCCTTTTGCATAGCCGCTATTATCGGTCTGCCTCGAAGTCCCAGCTGCCTAAGGTTACGATCCAGGTCAGCTGGAATCAAACCATTTACGGACAGGACTACAGGAATGATTTCAGTGGATTGCACTTGCCACACATCCGTAACCTCGTGCGCCAGGTTCAGGTACCGCAACCTCTTGTCGGCATCTGCTTGCACGAGGTTTTCGTCGTGTGGAATAGTGATATCCACCAAAAACACCCTTGACTGCGCCCGATCCATCAACACGATATCAGGCCTATTATGATCAATAGACCTGTCCGTGATGATGTCTCGGTCCCAGTAGAGCTTGGCGCGGTCGTTTTCGAGAACCGACTCCGGCGTGTACTTGTAATATGGCAACCGGCGAGCTATGAAGCCATACTTTAGAGCGATCTCTTGATGTAGGATCCTGGCTGCTTGGTTATGTCTGTGCAGATACTCAGTGTTACAAAGAATCGAACAACCGGAGGTTATATGGCGCAGGGTTTCACCTGGCTCACGGCACAACCGACAAATGTCCAAGGTGCCGTCTTTCATTATGAACCTCCTATAGTTGTTCGTCTTTATAACCTGATCCTGTATTGCACAGACAAAACCTTCGGTCTCTGCAAAGAGGTCTCCGAAGCGCAGCCAGTGCACGGAAGCCTTCTGATCTACGAAGGATCTGTAAAGAGCCTTAAAGAACCTTCCGTGCAGCTCTTTCTCCTTCCAAATGGCTTCCCGCTCAACAGTGCTAAGTACAGCCGGCGCTTGCCAGTTCTCTTGGGCCATGGACAAAGGGGTTAGTCCTTTATCACATGCTATGACAACTCTATGCAAATCACTGTCGACTTTTGCCAGGAAATAGCATCGGAGGCTGCATATTTCACGGTTGTGCATTTGTTTTGCACATAGAAGGCCACGACCGCCATTCTTCCGCGGAATATACAGCCTCATCACTGACGACCTCGGATGATGCATCCTGTGGAGTGTCATAGTAGTGCGGACCTTCCGATCCAGGGCATCCAATTCAGTCTGTGTCCATCTGAGTATGCCGAAGGTGTACAGAAGAACGGGGATGACCCAAGCATTGAATGCACGCACTTTGTTAACGCCCGACAAATAGCTATCAAAAACTTTTGTCAGGCGCTCCCAAAACACGCCACAAACCGCCTGTTTCACCTCCGTCTCGTTCACACCAATGCTCTGCAACATACCCAGATACCGGTATGTCTCAGTCTCAGAGAGGGTACGAATGTTCATGGAGTCACTGTTGACTCCATTCGAATGCACCACCCTACCTCTCTCTACATGAAGGATCGCACACTTATCCACTCCTAGCTCCATGTTGATGGAGCTGCTGAAATTGCAAGTAATTCTCAACAGCTCCTCCAACCGTGTTGCATTTGGAGCGAACAGCTTGAGATCATCCATGTACAGAAGGTGGGTCATGCGTAAGCCCCCTCTCTGAAACTGAAACCCCGTCCCTGATTTCTCGAGCAGAAAGCTGAGTGGATTCAGAGACAGGCAAAACCAAAGTGGACTCAGACAGTCGCCCTGGAATATTCCCCTCTTTATCCAAATCCGGTCTTCCGCATTCGACAGTCGCTGACCATGGAGACTAAGGATCGTACTCCATTGCCCCATACATGTACCGAGGAAGTCTCTAACTGTACTATCAATCCTGTACAGCTCGAGAACTCTCTTTAACCATGAATGGGGAACCGAGTCAAAAGCCTTCTTATAATCAATCCAGGCAGCGGAGAAATTGCGTCGATTGCGATTCACCAATTTGCCTACGACCGCGTCAATCAGGAGCAGCTCCTTCGTACCACGACTTCCGCCCCTACAACCATTCTGAGTTACCGCCATGATGTTATTCGCCTCTATGAAGGCGTCTATCTTGGCCTTCAGAATGGATGTTAGTGTCTTATATGTTGTAGAAAGACACGTAATGGGGCGGTACTGGCTAGGGTCAGCGGTATTGCTCGACTTAGGAGCTAAATGAGTGATCCCAGTAGTCAAGAAGTTCGGAACCTGACACTGCTCGAGTGCTTGCTGGAATTGGCTGGCTAAGGTCTCGTGACTAGCATAGAACCCCTTGAGCCAATAGTGGTGCAGTCCGTCGCTTCCTGGAGTTTTCCAGTTCGGAGCTTTACGGACCGCTTGCGACACATCATCGGTACTAATGGTCACGGGGTTCATAGGCTCGATGCCATCACCTGCCTCCTCCAACTCAGCCATCCACTGCTCCTCGTTGTGTTGAACGGGCCTAGACCACAGGTTACGCCAAAAGGCCACCAATCCCTCGTGATCCGGGCTTTCACCACTGTTCAACACAGCAGGTCGGTCCAAAGATCTGTAGAACTTCTTTTGATCACTCATGAAGAGGCGATTCTGACGAAATCGGTCTACTCGCTCCGAGTATCGCCGAATACGATTTGCCCATGCAGCTATCCTTTGCTTTAGGTCATCAATGCGCTCTGCAACTAATCGCATCGCATGGTGTCCCGCAGGATCAAAGTCTGATCCTGCAAATGCGAGCCTGACAAAGCGCATCACTCGGGGCCTGGTGTTGCCCGACCTAAAAGCAATCAGTTTGCCAATGAGGACCCTTGCCTTAGCGATACGATGCTCAATCCTTTTCTGCCAAGCCGGCTTTCCCCGCAGAGCGGAGATGCGAGCCGGTTCTGGCATTTTGGCACCAACAAATCGGCAGACCGCCATTGCAGCGCCAAAAAGGATTGAGTTCGTATCACCAAGGTCGCTGCTACTCGCCAAATAATCTGGCAGCATGCGATTTACGGCCTCAATGACAATTTACTATTATTATTATTATTATTATGAGCACATGCACACCCAACTATCAAGAACTAATTTAACATCACCTATATAATACAATTAAACCGTGCTACACGTCACGCAACCAGGTAATTCTCTTTTTTAGAACGCTTTTTATTCATTTTGTTTTTAGTATTTTATTCAATTATTTGTAATTATTTTTTGTAATATTACTTTATTCTTATTTCGTATAGCAACTTTAGACTTCGAAAGTACTCAAAATACGTTTTTAAACTTCTTCATAATTATTGGTAATTTATAAATAAATTAAGACATTTCAAATTCAAACTGATGTATATTTTAAAAGTATAGTAAATATAGCCATTTTGCGCGCCTGAAAGCAATCAAAACAATACAAGCTAGTTATCTAGGAAAGGATTTTGTAATTGATTAACAATGAAAATAATAAACAAAACAAAGCTGATAACTCCCCGTTACTGCAAGTTAAGTCATCTCCGCTGGAGTCAGTGAACTATGTAAATAATTACTTGGCAAACATAGGAAAGTCTTTGGCAGAACAAATTGTGCAAAACAATACTGGGACAAACAATACTTCCACTTTAGTTAATTCTAATAATGAGACATCTTTTGTTCTTTTTGATGCCGATCACCAAGAGGTTTATGACGTTCTTATGAGTCTGAAAACAGATAGTTCCCCCGGCTGGGACAATATAACAACAAAATCCCGTTTTAATACGGGAGGATTCCCTACATATCTGAAAAGAGCTATCATTACACCGGTGCACAAGGGTGGGGATAGGGACGATGTCAATAATTATAGACCTATCTCAGTTTTACCAGCAATCTCCAAAATACTAGAAAAATAGATAAATAAAAGAATATTGAAATATCTAGACAAATTCAAAATATTATCAGAGTCACAATTTGGGTTTAGACAAGGAAAATCAACAGAACATGCAATTTCGGCATTAACATCTCTAGTCACTGACAATCTAGATAATGGAAACAAATGTCTTACTGTATTTTTGGACCTTAAAAAAGCATTTGATACCGTCTCTATTCCTATCCTTGTGTAAAAGCTGGACAACATTGGCATAAGGGGAGTACCCCTCAAACTACTAAATGACTACCTCAACAACAGAACACAATGCGTTAAAATTGGGCCACACATAAGTGAGTTGGAAAACGTAACGTGTGGGGTACCGCAAGGCAGTGTGCTCAGCCCAACTTTGTTTCTAATATATATTAACGATTTGCTTACTTCGCTGCATATTGAGAATGCGCAGGCTTTTTCATATGCAGATGATACAGCCATTGTTTTTACTGGTAATTCATGGGAAGCAGTACAAAGAGCAACGGAAATAGGACTATGTAAGATAAATCACTGGCTTTGTCAAAATCTCTTGACGCTAAATACCAAAAAAACTAATTATATTTGTTTTTCTATTTACAATAGCACGCAAATAAAAATACATAACTGTCTTAGTATGAATAACTGTTATTGCCCCAACATTAATAAAGTAAAATTGACTAAGTACTTAGGAATACGAATTGATCAGCGGCTATCGTGGCATCCACAACTAGAGCTCATATCTAACAGAATTCAAAAATTTATATGGATGTTTAAAACACTAAGACACGTGGCTTCAAAAGATCTCTTAAAGAAAATATACATTGCGTTAGCCCAATCGATAATTACGTATGGCATACCTATCTGGGGCGGAGCTACCAAAACAAAGTTTATAGAAGTGGAGAGAGCGCAGCGATTTATGCTAAAAGTTTTATTATTTCTGCCATATAGATTTCCAACAGAACAACTATATAAAATGTGTAGTCTTTTAACTGTACGAAAATTGTACGTCCTTCAGATCATCTTACGAAAGCACAAGATCTTACCGTACGATCCTGACAAAATGATGAGACGGAGACACGACATTGTAGCTGAACTTCACAATTTTAAAACGGTATTTGCCAGACGACAGCTTCACACACAAGCAATCCATTTATATAATAAAATAAATAAAATCTTAACAAACATGAATGTAAAAATAAATTAATAAATTGGTTAAAATCTATAACATATGACGAAACAGAGGATCTTTTTACCTACATTGAATAATTTAAAACACACACACACACACATACGTACACACACAAACACACACACACACACACACACACACACACACACACACACACACATTCACTCACATATACACATCAACCATCACAAACATTCTTTTTCTTTTTCATGTTAATTTTACAGTGTTATCTATTTGTATTTTAATTTTGTATTTTATATTGTTTAATTTGTATATTTCCTTTTTCTATCTGTTATAGAAGAGCGAGGCTTCCTGTCACAGGTATTTTCATACTTACTAGGAAGTCTCATCCATGTATGTATTTAGTTGTAAGACTTGTAAGTTTGAAAAAGAAATAAATATATTTTTTTTTTAATGAAAATAATTTAATGTGATTAAACTTAGAAGCTTTTTTTTTAGAAGGATTTTAAATATCTGAAATAAAATTATTATTATTATATTATTTTGTCTTAGTTTTTCTTTTTAACCAACTTTAAAAAAGGAAGAGGTTCTCAATTGGACTGCATGTTTTTGTATGTATGTTACGCGATTACTCCTCCAATTATGGATCGATTTCGATGATTCTTTTTTTGGTTCTTCAGAGGTGGTCCCATTAATTTTTTATCGAAATTGATTCAGCGGTTTAAAAAAAAACAATAAATACTAAAAGAAACATGGCAAAATTTTAGTTATTGCGATTGAAGTCGGTTGTTTTTAACGTGTTCAGCGTTGTCAATTACCTACTCTCGGATCAAGAAACGTGGTAGGTAACCCAAAAATAGCGAATCCGAGAAAAATGAGCGGTACCACCACGGTTAATTACTATACAAAGTCTGACCAAAATATCTGAAACTATTGAAACTGAGACTTATGGATTCCTTGAGGAAACTGTTCAGTTGCGTGAGTAAAATAGTTTCAATAATTTTAGCTGATTTTGTTAGATCTTATACAATACATATTTAATATACTGACTTGTATACTACAAAATCATTCAGAAGATATGAACATGTCCAGGCTATTATTTAGGTAAAATGTAAAAAAACTTCGGCCACTTTTTTCAATTATTGACAACATCCAAAAATGACAACATTAGCTCTCTCACAAATAAATAAACGTCAAAAAATTTAAGGTTCTCAATAATAATTATGAGCCTTCATTTAAACTGAACATAATTCTAACTTATGTAACAGTGCGTATAATTTATCTACAGGGTGTAACAAAAAGGTGCAGTAATACTTGAAAAATTTTTGTTCAACAACTTTTTTGAAATCGCAAAAAAATTTTTGGACTTTTCATACAAATCGATCAGCTAACGAGCCAAGTTTGTATGAAAAGTCCAAAATTTTTTTGCGATTTCAACAAAGTTGTAGAACAAAAGTTGTTCAGTTCGATGAGTAGAAGCACACCTAGAAGTATTACTGCACTTTTTATTACACCCTGTATATCCGCCATCTAGACATTATGTATAGCACGGTTAAATTGTGCCACACAATACGATAACGATATTTCTACTTCCTAAAAAAATTAAATTGCTTTATTAATACTAGTTATTCTCAGTTACCCATAGTTGAGTGAAGTCCTCCATTATTATTATTATTTATTATTTGGGGGTAAAGGGGTATAGGACCAAAGGAGGGCCCTATTGGATCACTGCGACCTGGGTAGATCTATTGTGATCACTGCCCCTGTTAAATTATATCCTCAAGGCCAATAGTTCTAATGAACTGTAGGATGCACTTGGGATCGAGTTCCCTAATGACCTCTGGAGTTACCATCGGTCCACCTAGAGATCGGCTTCTGGCTTGGACCAGTGCCTCGCACTCGCAGAGCATATGAAGAGGAGTTTCCTCTTCCTCGAGACAGAATCGGCACTCGCCCGTATCTGCAAGCTTCATTTGATAGAGATGTTTGTTAAGCTTGCAGTGGCCAGTTAGAGTTCTGACTAGAATCCTAAGTCCAGGCCTAAGAAGTCGTAGTGCTCTAGACGTGTATTCCCGCGAAAAACCAGATATGAGCGCTTTCGAATGCTTTTGACCTGGGGCACTAGCCCAGAGTGTTCTACTCTGTTCCTTGGCCCATTCCTGCAGCATTCTTCTTTCGGTGCAACGAGGCACTCCCACTATTGGTTCGGGTCCAGTAGCTGGTGCCTCCGCTCCGTTCCTAGCTAGCTCATCTGCTATTTCGTTCCCCTTGATGCCACTGTGCCCGGGCACAAGGTGACTTTGTTGTGCTTTCCTAGCTGATTAAGTGCATTGGCGCACTCAAGGGTAAGTTTTGAATCAATCTCATGTGATTTCAGTGCCATAAGGGCTGCCTGACTATCCGAGCATATGATTATGTTTCTATTCTGATAGGACCTCAGAAGGTTTTCTTGCACGCATCTAATTATTGCGTACATCTCTGCCTGAAATACCGTCGCGTGCGAGCCTAGACTGTATGACCGCTTCGTCTCCGAGTCTCCTCCGCATACTCCAGCACCGGCAAAACCCTCTTTTTTGGAACCATCTGTGAACCAGATGAGGTCACCAGATTTGAGAGTTTCGGGAACCGCACAGTTCCACTCGTCCCTACGCGGTACGTGAATCGTGTACAGTTTGTTGAAACTGTACTCCTTTAAGAGGACATCGGATGGCATGGCCAGTGCTGGGTTTACAATGAGTGCATCAAAGAGATCCCTCATTACCACTGATTGCCAGACTGTCCTGCCACCGTCCATAGCACGCAGCATGGCCATCCTGGCCTCCTTCTGTACATGGATGTGCAGCGGTTCAAGGTTTAAAATAGCCTCTAGTGCTGCAGTGGGAGTTGATGAGATAGAGTTTGTAGCCATTCGACAAGGAATTCTTTGTAGGCTGTTAAGTGCAGTGATGCATGTCGATTGTCGGGTCTTACTGTGCCACGCTGCACATCCGTAGGCAACCATCGGCCGCACTCGACAAGGGGCTCTAGTTGCCATGTTGGATCCGATGTGTCGCCAGGCAGGTAAGCTGAGCAGACAACTACCTTCTCGTCGCTGCCTGGCAATGCTACATACGCTGCTACCAAGTCATCTGTGCACATACAAGGAATTGGTAAGAAATTTAAGTTTTTCTTAAAAATTATACAAGCTCTGGGTCTTACTCCGTCGGAATTGAACAGCAGCCTACCTGCTGAGTTGAGACCCGAGACCGTGTTCCCTTTATGGATCCACGGTTCTTGTATGAGAGCCATGTCAAGTTTCTCTTCTGCGAAGGTTTGGCACAGGATGGTGCTCGCCGTTTGATGAGTAGAAGCCCACCTAGAAGTATTACTGCACTTTTTATACACCCTATATATCCGCCATCTAGACCTTCTGGATAGCACAGTTAAATTGTGCCACACAATACGATAACGATATTTCTACTTCCTAAAAAAATTAAATTGCTTTAATTATTTTAGTTATTCTCAGTTACCATAGTTGAGTGAAGTCCTCCATAGTCCGTACAAATCATAAATATGTGTTACATACAAGGAATTTATATGTAGTATTTATACGTAGATAAACAAGTTCTTTGGTTACAAGTCAACTTGTGTGTTATTTATTCAAAAAGTGTTACAACAAAAGTTGTCACGTTAGACCCAACTAATAAATAGCCTGGATATACCTTGATCCAATCAAGCAAAAGCAAAAGGTAAAAAACAAACTTACTATGGCACATATTACTGACACATGTCAACTTCAGTTACCTACTAAGTTTGTTTAGGTAGGTACCTTTTGAGTTTTTGATTGAAATGACCTTTATCTATATGTATTTGTATGTATCTGCTATTTAACAATCAGTTAATTATTGTAATGGTTAGTACCATACAAAATACAAATACGCAATGTGACTGATAAAATGCAGTAAGCTCCCGGTCTACATGACGCATCTAGAATCATGCAGACGGCGGCCGCGGGCCGCACCGCGCATGCGCCGTGCACCGACCGAGAGCTGCTGCATGCAACGCCGCCGTGCCGCCGCTCAGCTCAGTCATATGAGTATCTGACGGCCGTACCGCACGCTGTCCGCCGCGCCACCGCCGCGCCGGCCGCACCAACACGACGACACGATTTCTCGCTTGTTATATTTTACCGTACCTATCTATTTATATGTTATCTATAAGAAATTGTATGAAATACGTTACTCGGTAAAAAATATTCTATTACTCGGTCTGTCGTAGTATACGATAGTACTTGTACTATTGGGTATTCTGTGACGATAGTTAAATTCAGAGATCTTTGACCTAACAGCGTTTAGTAAGTTACTAATTGCACGACTTCGTAGTTCTCCTTGATAACTATGATGTACCTATGTTTTAAGTTGGTCAGAGTGGAAAGAGAGATAATTTGAATTTTGAACACTGCACTACTGATAAAAACATAATATAGTGGGTTTCACTTATGGTCGATAATTATTGTATGAATAAAATAAAATACTATTTTATTCCAGTTTTTTTATATAAACATACATATATACACTAATGCGTTTTAAATACCAACGTAAATATTATATCATTAAAATACACCCAGACACAGGGCAAACACATGTGTGCCGAGGGTGGGAATCGAACCTACGACCCTCGGATCAACAGAGCGCTAACCATTGTGTCAGTCAGTTTTTTTTAATGAAATTACATAATTATTAATAGGTATAAGGTACTAAGGTAAGGTACTAGGTTGTTTCGCCCGTGGGTCAATCCACTCCTTGGCACTGGCTGAAAATCAGCGCTTTGGTTTTTAATTAAACCAGAGCATTATGCTGAGCCGGCGCCCTTTTGACAGAAGCTTTGTTTTCTTATTTTTGTATATTTGTTTGTTTGTTTTTCTTTTTCTGTCAAATAAATGTATTTTCTTTCTTTCTTTCTTAACTTTATTAGTGGCCGATATTTTAGTAAGCACTTTTACTTCTGATTTTGAGTCTCGCAAAAATGTTGGGCACAAATAAAGTAGCACTTTATACAGGTATTCTACTCCTAAAACTTTCCCCGATAATAAGCTCATAGTCAAATCCAAAAAAAAATTGCCATCTCATAAAAATTGATAAGCTGATTAACGATTTTTGTGTGGGAAGTGATTATTTTGCTTTTTATAGGTGTTCTTTAGAAAAACTTCTCTAAATTCATGAGTAGAAGCCACAGTTAAAACTTTGTCGGTCATTTTTTATCACGCGGTATAGGTAAGTACATACACTTATACAGAGAGGCACAACCCCGCGTGTTTGGTCAACAACACCATATACATAAGATTTATAGTCTACTACCAGCGAGTAGATCACCTACTCTCTCTACTCTGCTGAAAGACTGCGAGCGGTGCAAGTAGATAGCATTCTACTGTGGTATTTTCCCAAAGAACCACAATATGGCGCTACCAACTAGAGCTCCTGGCACGACGCGGCGGCGCGGCGGTCGGAAAATCCGGAAATCTAATTGAAAATATTGCTGTGAGCTATAAAAAATACTGTGAACATATTCCTTGTGCCTTAAACATTGTGTAACTTGTGGTGTACTGTCTAAACAAACCCAAATTTCAAGAAGAACCTTAGAAGAACAATTCTCTGCGGTGCCGGCAACGTGGCTGTCAAACATTTTATTTTTTTATTTTTTTTATTTTATTTTATTAAAGAACAAACAGTCACTTGCTTATGTTATTACATATTTCTTATTAAAGGTGGACCTATAGTTCTCTTAGTGTTTAATACGAAATACAAAAATGTTATACAAAATACAATTGAAAATAATTACAAAATACAATACAATAGGGTATTTACTATTAATTAGTGATTAATTGTAAAATATTATTCACTAAACAGCATTTCTTCTATAAAATACCCTATCATAGCAACAATTTATTGAGATCGTAGAAGAATTAAGTTAAGCACAGCCAGAAAGCACTGCGAGAGCGTCCTTTTTGAAACGTGTAAGGCTACAATTAAATAAGTCTATATCATTTAATTCCTCATTATAAAGCTTGCAGGCTCTTCGAATGAAAGAGTTATTGGCATAACAATTTTTACTGGTAGAAACATAGAAAAGATTTTTTTCGATACCGAATGAAAATGTGAGTTAAATAATTCACATATATTCTCACCATCCGATTCTGTTTGGTCTCTATAACACATTGTTTGAGGTAATTCATTATTCGAAAATATATATATATATAAATATATATAAAAAGCGCAATACCCATAACTCTCATACAAATATTTTACACAATCAAAGTTTTAAGAGTAGAACAAAAATGGTGCCGTTTTTTACCACCGGTTTGCGCGGAATTTTTCCTCTAACAAGTACACAAGCGACCGCTTGCTATCTGTCTTGCTTCTCGCTTAATATGTTTAAATGAGTGAGACAGCGACAAAAACAGTCTCTCAGTGTATATGTGCTCGAAATATGAGCACGTGAGTAGCACCCCAGAGCGGGGTACGCCACAGATCTTACGAATTTGACAGCGCCCCAAAGCGGGGTTCGCCACATATGAGGGGATATATGTCCAGAAATATTTAGGATTGGTTTTGATAGTCTCCTCAGCATAACGTATATAATTAAAATAACATTCACGCTCTATACGATTAGCACGTTTTCTAAGAATTTTAAAACTCTCATGGTCCAAGGGATTATGATATAATTTCCATAATTTATGAAATTTGCGCTTTTCATTTAATATTTTTATAAGCCATTTGCTATACCATTTGGGAGTGGAGTTGGATGATTTTACCATACGACGTGGGACAAATTTCGAGATCAAATCGTTTAAAATTTCATATAATATACGCGTGCAGTCTTCCACTACAGAATTACAAAATAAAGATTCCCAATCTATTTTTTCCAGCTCCAAAGAAATGCTATTAAAATCGGCTGCATCAAATTTGTATACATAAGTGGGAGCAGATTTCAAAGGAGGCACATATTTTATGCTCAATTCTATTAATAAAGATCTATGATATATATCTTCATATGTCAATGGGTTATCGCAACCGACCACTTGACAACTTAAACCCTGCTTACACATTATTAAATCTAAAATGTTATTGTTACAGTTGAATAAAATATTGCATTGTTTAAAATTCGCAAATGAAAGAAATTCATTTAAAGTTTGTACAGAAAAAATACCACTTTGTGATAATGTTACAAAGTTATTATGACAAATGTTCCACTCGGCTTCCCATATGTTAAAGTCACCCATTAATAAAAACTCGTCGCTCGGCCTATCTATTATAACTTGACTAGCGCCTTCAAGAAAAGCTGACAGACCGTCACGATAACCCGGTCCGCGTGGAATGTACACAGAAGCAATGTTTAGGTACTTGCAAGGTGTATGAGCGGCAGAGCCCAGCGGGACGGAGACCCAGAGACACTCGGCGGTGGCGGCGGGCGAGGCGGGCCAGGCGCGCAGCAGCGGCTGCAGCTCGCGGCGCACGGCCGCCAGCGCCACGCCGCCGCCCCTCGCCGCGCCCGTAGCTTCCGCAGAGCGATCGCACCTGTAAACTATGTACCTACTGTCGAAATACAGGGAGTATATTATAAAAGTCTGATGATAACCAACTTTCGGTTATACATATTATGTCGTAGTTTGATTGAATAACCTGTGAATAAAAATTTTGCGATTTTGTACGTAAGCCCCTTGTATTTTGATAGTAAATAGAAAAAACTGTATTATTTAAAAACACGGTGAAGAGGTAAGTTAAAACGAATGAATGATAATACGGTGCTAGGATAGAGAGTTAGTCCCTGCAGATTACGGTTTTTTACCAAATTAAAAAAGTATGTATAAAAAAGGTAAAAAATATATGCCAACAACTTGTTATTTTTATAATACAGTACACAGGTACATATAGCGTAATCAATACAGATCGTTAATATGTTACAACAAAATAGTATAAACTTTATTACAATGGCAGTGCTAAAATTACTATGTACCATACACAATCTCGGTATTACCTGAAGTATAACAAAAATACAAATTCACTTTATTTTAGCTAAATCGTTATTATTGTTGATGCGGATAACTCGTGAGTTATCGTGCTTTCGAATAAATATTTTACAGTCCCTAACCCACAGATAGGAATAATTAAATTCATCTTTCAGTTGCCTAGCATGTTTCAAAAGAAGTTTGTTTCCCGGGGTCAGATGATTGCTCAGATACAGATTCGATGCGTTTCCTGTGAGCCCGATGTCGGCTGAAGTGAGGCCGCGACGCGCGCGCACTGCCGCCAGGAGCTGGTCCTTGGAGATGCGTCGCGTGAATTTCACTACGATAGCAGCTGGGCGAGAACTGGATCTGGACCGATCTTTACTATCCTCGACAGCACTCTCACTGCCGACTGATGCCCCAAAGCGGCGCACTCGATGAATGGAATCGATGTCTCTGTCTTCATACTCCAATCCAACCTTATTATAAATGGACTGAAGAATATTTTTTAGATTTTCTCCTTTTGTAACTGGTACACCGGATATCTCAACATTATTTAGCCGAGAGTATTGTTCTCGTATATTATTTTCATTCTGAAGTTGTTCAATTGTTTCTTTAGCGTTAATCAGATCTACCTGCATTTTTGAAAGTGTAGTCACTTTATCTTCCACAGCGGTAATTCTATCATCCAAATTAAGAAAACGCGACTCAACTTCTCTCCACACTGACTGAATCTCGGTTTTCATGGCTGCAAATTCGGAGCGGAGTACCTTTATTTCATTCATCACATCCGAAATGGTAGGACTTGCCGCGGGTATGTTTGCCGCCGACGCCTGCGTAGATGGTTTCACAGCTGGATCCCAGTCGATCTTGGTCCTAGATGGAGGAGGGGTCGGGTTCCCGAGGACGTCTTCAAGGACCACCAGTACTTGTTGATGGTCCGACTGGACTTCATCGTCCATGACCTCCTGGGACTGGGCGCAGCGCAGGTTTTTGGATACTACGATATCAAGAACGTCCGGTATTTGGTCAGCATCCCCCATTGGATACCGGGTCGGAGCCTCTGGTCCCTGGACACCATAGTCGTTGGCTTCTGCGTCTTTGAAGAGCTTTCTTCCGTTTGGGCAGATTTTTGATGCGTTCTACGCTGTGTGTTTACAGTTCCAGTCATCCGCCAGGATGGTTGGGGTGCTGGAACCGAGCAGGGTCTTCACCTCTCGAACGTGGAGGTTGGAGTAGGGAGGCCTGTACACCGAGTAGATTTTAGAGTTAGATTCTGTGTGGTTCCACACCGAGGGCGTCGAAGCTGGTGGTGTCGGTTGCGGGTAGGGGCTGGTGGTGTTGGTTGCGGGTAGGGGCTGGTGGACGATGGCTCGTTTCACGGCCGCCATCAAACCCCCGTAGGCTTTGCTCCCTTGGTCGGAGTCTGTTGTCTGGGTCAGGTGGTAGGTGTGGTACTCCGAGATGGTGAAATTTGTGGACTCTCGCAGCATTGTTTCTGAGACCAGGAGCACTCACTCAGGGGCCTCTTACTGGAGGCTTTGGTGGCTGTTGGGGCTGCTGGGGCTGGGTCTTTCTGGGCTGGTACTTCCGCCTGCTACGCCTGGTGGTGGAGGCTGCCCGTGCCTCTCTTGAGGCGGGCTTGGTGAAGGCGAGGGTGCCCGCTTGCTTATTCCTCGCCTCCCGCGATTACTGTGACTATGGCACGATCTGTGCCTTTTATAGTCGAGACTTTCCTACTGCCGACTAATCACAATGACTCAAAAGGGATCGATCAATGTTTTTTATCACTTTCTTTTACACAAAATTATTTAAAAGTGTTAAATTATTTAAGTTTTAATTATAAAATATTTCAATAATATTATATTTTTAAACAAAGGTATCAATCACCACGTGTAAATACATTTTTTAGCAATATTAAAGTTAATATTATTTTGTTAAAACACAAGTAATTTAAAAGAATTAGTAATATTTTGATTAAAGTTTTGAATACAATAATTGTAATAAAAACGTGGTGGGACCCAACGTATACTTAATTTTTAAATAATGATTTACACAAGTATTTTCTAGATCATAAATTGTTTCCTTATTTTAGAAATATAAAACAGTTGTTTTAATCATAAAAATTAATATTTAATACATCAACAAAACAATATGTCTACCTATTTATGTTATTTTTAAATAATTATTTACACATGTATTTTCTAGTTCATAAATCGTTTTCCTATTTTAGAAATGTAAAACAGGTGTTTTAATCATAAAAAGTAAATATTTATTACATCAAAAAGATAATATGTCTATCTATTTATGTAATTTTTGAATAATTATTTACACATGTATTTTCTACTTCATAAATTTTTTTATTTTATTTATTTGTATTCTTACAATTATTTAAATATATACACGATTACGGCAAAGCCTTAGTCAAAAATCCCGCCCTGGATCGCCCCTGGTGCAAATGTGCCCATAACACTTGCAGCGTTACCGCGCTGTATTGCCAGCGAGATGCGTTGCACCAGGTACGAACCGGAGCGGGGATCACCACACCTGTCATTCAGGCGCCGCCCCAGCTCCCGCACAAACTTTTTGGCCTCCGCACACCATGCGCCGCTCACCTCCACCGCGAATAGGATGAAAATATATCTTCCCTCGAGAGGCGAGTACTTGGTGTGTTTCTGCACAGCAGCCCACTCCGCTGCCGAACCCGCTGTGCGAGTCGTTCGTGTCAAATGGGAGGGTGCGAAAGTACTAACACACGTCGCATCCCAAACCAACGCCGCCCCCGTTCCCACGGGATTAATGTCAGCCCGTCGGGCCGCTTGCCATCAGCACGGCTCAGACCAGGCGGCTCCAGGGAACTCGGCACGCCGGCGGACACAAGGGCACGGCGAATGAGCTCATTGAGCAAGTGGTGACGCGGACAACGCCCCGCCGACTTGCTGCAGCTCAAACCGTGGTAGCCCCGAGCGTCCACCAGCGCTCCGCACCTACAGTCGTGAGGCTCACAGACATCACACCCCAGTCTGAGAGCTGCAGCCACCCTCAAAGATCCGTCGTCGAGGGCAGTGCCTAAGTAGGGGAAGGAAGGGCGTGCAGCCAGGCGCCCGACTCTGGGCAAGAACATGCCTTGAGCCGAGCGACGTCAGCCCCCGATGCCGCCGTCAAAAGTTCGGCAGCTCGACACTTGCAGACTTGGTCATCCCATTGGCGCTGAATGGCGGACGGACACAAGGTGGACCAGGCCATAAGGGCTTCCCCCTTGAAAGGGATGTCAAGACAGTCACCCTGTACTTTGAGTATTTTAGCGACAAGTCCAACAACCCCACTGGAGGAGGCCAAAAAAGCTGGAAGGTTTGTGTCTCGTACTCGCCTAACGCCCAGACCCCCGTGGCGATTCGGCAACGATGCTTGGGACCACTGGCTCTCGCTGAGGTGAACGTTGAGGATGAGCTTTAATGTCCTCATCCAGTTCGGAAACCTCCTTTGGGTATATCCACGTTGGAGATGTTCTCAAAATATACATCAGCTTGGGCACAGAGAGGCAGCAGCGGAAAAGCGTAAGGGCAACATGAGCCGGTAAAAACTGGAGATTTTTCCTCGCACTGGCAAGCAACTCTTTCTTGTGTTGGAGGGCCGCAGGTACTGCATCTTGAAAGACGGGTGACCCTTAAAGGGAAAATGACTGTCGGTTCAGTATCTTTATGTTTGGAAGGATCTCCTGAAACGCCGGAATGCACTCCCTAGCCGCGTCTCCGCAGGGGTAAAGTTCACATTTGGCGCTATTAACGCCAAGACCAATGTTGCTCAGTCTAGGAATCAGTACCTCTAAGTCCCTGGCAACGACGTCGGGTGCCCCGCCGATGGTACCGTCATCAAGGTACCAAACATTAAGCGGCGCTTCTAGGTTGGTTATGACGTTGTTGATTGCCAGTCTGAACAATAGAGGCCCGAGCGGGTCGCCTTGCTGCGCGCCGACCTGTGATGCAATTCTGTGGCCGTTGAAATTTAGGTCGCTTGGAGAGGCGTAACACTGGCAGAGGAAAGGGCTTAATGAAGGGACTTTATCCCCTGCCTCAGCCAGCATCACGTCTCTCTCGACACTATTGAAGGCGTTCTTGATGTCTAATTTCAAAATTACATCACCGGTGCGCTTTGGGTCCATTGCGAATAGGCGAGTGGCGTGTATCGCCGCCTCACAGCCCAGTGGGGTGCCGAAGCCAAGCTGTTGCGGTCGCAGTAATTCTGCCATTTCGTCGCGCACGGCACGGCACCCCAGCTTTGCCACCAGGCGGCGTATAACGCTCCCCACAGCAATTGGCCTTATACCCCCGTCCTTTTTGTGCAAAGCACACAGAGACGCCCCATAAAGAAAAGGGCACACCGTGCTGCACAACTTGCCCTCTAAAATGAAGTTACACAGCTTGCACAACGACTCCAGTAATCGGGGACCATTGGCTCCCGCGGAAACAGCCATCATCTCCTTCAAGTGTTGCGGACGTAGGCCGTCTAACCCTGCCGCAGAGCTAACGTTAAAAGACCCTAAGGCCTCCGCTACATCTTTGATGGTCACCGTAAGTCGGCAAGTGGGAGATTCTGGTCCCGTGGGCTGTATGACCGGTCGCATCGGAGCAGGGTGCTTGTCCTGCAGACTAGCAAGGGTGCTGTTATCCGCTGCCGCCAAACTGCAATCCGACGTGAGCAACCTAACTGCGCCTCTCAGATCCCCGTCGTATACCTTGGATTCAATCATCTTATAAACGGACTGAGACCTTTGAGGCGCTTCACCCCCGGGCATAAACTGGATATTGCCCTCTATGTTTTTCTTGACCCTGCTAGTAAGTGAATCCCCACTGTTATTTGTCTCAGGGACTCTAAATGCAGTGTATGCGAAGGATAGAAGAGCATACCAATCATCTACGGTATTACTCTGCAGGTACTTCTCCATAATGGCACTCAATTTCCCGGCGGCTAAATTTCTGGCGCCCATTGGAATGTGCTTTAGGACTCTGATTGTCGTCCTGTAGCTACCAAATTTTCTAGAGACGTGTTTGTCGGGGACGTCGCTGTCGCAGTCGGACCGACGGTATTACCCGAGTGCCCCGCAACGTCTGGTAGCGGGCCCTGCGGCAGCGGCTGCGAGAGCGCCGGTCTTGGCTTATGCTTACGGGTGAAGTGGATGGCCAGTCCACGTTTAGTAAAGCGACGCATGGAGCCCGTGTAGTACTGGAGCCAGCAAGGTGTATGGGCCTGAACATATAAGAATGCTGGAAGCAGTCTAGCTCGAAAGACTTTTTGTTTTCAATCGTTTGGCTCGAGTCTTACAGTCCAGATCGGTCACTGAAATTTTTTATGACGTTCAGAAAAACTTAAAAAAGTCGTATTTGGGCCTTAACATATAAGACTCAAAATAAAATTTGGATATGAAAGTAAGTACATTGGACAACCCCATAACATTTTTTTTTTCGCTGAAATCGGTCACCGTCCCAAATCAGACAGGGGTCAGAAATCGTAAAAAATCGGATTTGGAACTAAACATATAAGATGTCTGCAACCAATGTAAATCGATAAAACACACTTCACCTTATACAAAAAGTTCAGTCTTACAACGCGAATCGGTCACAGTTCCAAAATCTGACTACTTTTATAGCTTAGGTTTTTTCGCTGACGATGGGCGATAACTCGATAACCATTATGGTTAGAGGTATAGTTACTTCGGCAAAAATAAAGTGCATCAAATTTCTAACAAAAAAGGTTATATATCATTTTTATTGTGGGATTAATAGATAATGAGCAAAGTGTAAAACTGTTTCTCATAAACATCGTTTTCGTCTATTTCTCCATAACCTTTAAGATTACAGGTATAGTTAGTACGGTAAAAATAAAGTACATAAAATTTGCAACATAAAAGGTCATATTCATTTTCACTGTATAATTAAAAGAAAAAGAGTAAATTGAATAAATATTTTTTATATTTGAAATTTTCATCTATTTGTTGATAAATTAAAGATTAGAGGTATTGCGGCTTTAAAGAAATAAAGTTTATAAAATTTTCAATCAAAAAGGTTCTATTCATTTTTATTGTGGGATTAATTGATAAAGAGTAAATTGTAAAATTGTTTCTCATAAATAAAGTTTTAGCCCATTTCTCCATAATCTTTGAGATTAGAGGCATAGTTACTGCGGTAAAAACAAAGTGCATAAAATTTTCATAAAAAAAGGTTATATTCATTTTCACTGTATAATTAATAGATAAAGAGTAAATTGAAAAAAAAAATACTCTTTTATATTACAAATTTTCATCTATTTGTTGATAAATTAAAAATTTGAGGTATTGTGACATAAGAAAAAATTGAATACATAAAATATGTAACAAAACTGTTTATTTTTTTCTGTAGGATTAATAGATAAAAGTTAATTGAAAAACTAATTTGTAATCAAACTGTTTTTAGAGAATAATCTTAAGGTACAACAAAAAAGTGAGTAACATTGTTATTTTCATCAATACCAGTATTTATTTATACTTTTATACGTTTTTTTTTTTTTTTTTTTTATGGCAGAGGTGGCAAACGAGCAGACGGATCACCTAATGGTAAGCGATTACCGCCGCCCATAGACACCCGCAACACCAGAGGAGTCACAAGTGCGTTGCCGGCCTTTGATTTGGGAGTACGCTCTTTTCTTGAAGGTTTGAATGTCGTATCGGTCCGGAAATACCGCAGGCGACAATTTATTCCACAGTTTGGTTGTGCGAGGCAGAAAGTTTCTAGTGAAACGCACAGTTGTGGACTGCCAACCATCTATGTGATGGGGATGAACATGTTGTCGCGTAGAACGATGGCGGAAAGAGGCGGCAGGGATCAATCCGAACAATTCCTCGGAGCACTCCCCATTGTACATGCGATAGAGAATGCAGAGCGAGGCTACATCTCTACGCAGCGCCAGGGAGTCAAGCCGATCTGAAATATCCTGGCAGTCGACGATTCGAGTTGCCCTTCGTTGAATGCGGTCCAGAGGGAGAAGCTGGTACTAGGGTGCCCCTGCCCAGAGATGAGAACAGTATTCCATATGAGGCCGAATCTGCGCCTTATAAAGTTGCAGGCGATGCGCCGCAGTGAAATACCGTCTCGATCTATTGAGCACACCAAGCTTCTTCGAGGCTAATTTAGCCTTACCCTCTAGATAGCCACGGAACTGGACTTCACTCGATATGTCGACACCAGGAATTCCGATACTAAATATTAATATTTTATCAATATTCTGTGAAGTATACAAATGCTTCCGCCCGCAGCTTCGTCTGCGTAAACTTCAGAATTGGGTCCAGGGAGATAAAATGTTAAGGCAGCGCCATCTATAACAGGTTTTAGCCACTCCTCCGTGAGCCTTCGAGGATTCTGGGATAAAAAGTATCCTACATGTGAGCTGAGTACTTCATCTATCTACCTACCCAATTTCATCCAAATCCATTCATTATTTTCAGCGTGAAAGTGCAACAAACAAACAAACATCCATACTTTCAGATTCATAATACATTATAATAAAAAATATATTTACATCACCATTTCATATTATTATTAGGCTCCAGGAATGTGAATAACTTACTTTTTGTACCTTGAATTTTTAAGTATAGAAAATTATGTACTTACATATGTGTAAGTCTTGAAGTTAAAATTGTTAGTGTTTACATGGTTTATCGCTGTTTTCGAGAGTCATTACAAATCGTCTCGCACGCAGGTTTGATGACTTCCTGCCTCCCGAACAAGCCGGTTTCCGAAAAGGCTTCAGTACCATAGATCACATACATACGCTCCGGCAAATTATACAGAAGACCGAAGAGTATAATCGGCCACTGTGCTTGGCGTTTGTGGACTATGAGAAAGCCTTTGATTCGGTTGAGACCTGGGCTGTGCTAAAGTCTCTCCAACGGTGCCAAATTGACTATCGATATATCGAAGTGCTGAAGTATTTGTATGACAACGCCACCATGTCGGTCCACCTTCAGGATCAGAATTCGAAACCTATCCGGTTGCAGCGTGGGGTGAGACAGGGAGACGTCATATCTCCGAAACTGTTCACCGCTGCCCTGGAAGATGTTTTCAAGCTTCTGGACTGGAAAGTGGGTCTTAAAATGAACATGGACAAGACGAAAACCATGCCAAATGTGCGTGTCACACCCACTCCTCTGAAGGTTGGAGACTACACTTGAAGTTGCGGGTGGTAGGACCTTGTGCGAGGTCCGTCCGGATCGCTACCACCATCTTACTCGGTAATCCTGCCGCTAAGCAGCAGTGCTTGCACTGTTGTGTTCCGGTGTGGAGAGTAAGACAGCCGAGGAAATTACAGGCACAAGAGGCATTTCATCTTAGCCCTCTAGGTTGGCAACGCATCTGCAATCCCCTCCGGGGTTGCAGGTGTCTATGGGCAGTGGTGATCACTTACCATCAGGTGACCCACTTGCTCGTTTGCCTTCCTAATCACATAAAAAAAAAAGTTGTTGACAAATATGTTTACCTGGGACAAACAATCCAGCTAGGTAGGTCCAACTTCGAGAAAGAGATCAATCGTCGAATCCAACTCGGCTGGGCAGCGTTCGGGAAGCTCCGCAATATCTTTGCGTCCAAAATACCGCAGTGTCTCAAGACTAAGGTGTGTGTTGCCAGTGGAACCGAAACATAGTCGCTTACTATGGGCCTCATAAGAAGGCTCAAGGTCACCCAAAGGGCGATGGAACGTGCCATGCTTGGAGTTTCCCTACGTGATCGAATCAGAAATGAGGAGATACGTAGGAGAACCAAAGTCACCGACATAACTCACAGAATCGCTAAACTGAAGTGGCAGTGGGCGGGGCACATAGATCGTAGAATAGATGGCCGTTGGGGCAGTAAAGTTCTCGAGTGGCGACCGCGCACCGGAAAACGCAGTGTACGCAGGCCTCCCACTCGGTGGACCGATGACCTGGTAAAGGTTGCGGGAAGCTCTGGATGCGGGCAGTGCAGGACTGGTCGATGTGGAAATCCTTGGGGGAGGCCTTTGTTCAGCAGTGGAGGTCCTTCAGCTAATGACATGGTTTATAGTAAAATTTTATTGAAATGTTGATTTTGTATGTTTTTTTTTATGTTATAAATTTTGTTCATAGTATTGTCATAATTTTTAAGTGCTATTTTAGAAAAGTAAGTTATTCACATTCCTGGGGCCTAATGATAAATGATTTTTCATAATTACTTACATAGTGTCGATTTTAATATAATAATTTGAAAAAAGAGCTGTAACTTAAAATAAATTTCTAAACAAAACAAAGAAAAATCTGTTGAAGTAGAAAAGTATGACTAATAGTTAAACTACAGGTACCAACTGAATTAGTTTACTTTTAAATTTAATATGACGGGTTTTATTAAATAATTTCATCTAAATTACCGTCATCTCAATTTCGACATTCTTCTAAACGAGCACAAAAATATTCGAAGAAAAAGAGACTGTGATATTGCACGGACATCTCTTCTATAATGTTTGCTTTGTTGACCTTTTTGTGCTGAAAATTTTATGCACTTTATTTTTACCATATTCATGCTATGCCTCTAATCTTAAAAGTTATGGAGAAATGGGCAAAAACTTTATTTATGAGAAACCATTTTACAATTTACTCTTTATCTATTATTCCCATAATAAAAATTAATAGAACCTTTTTTGTTGAAAATATTATAAACTTTGT
Source organism: Coleophora deauratella (assembly GCA_958295455.1). NCBI lineage: Eukaryota > Metazoa > Arthropoda > Insecta > Lepidoptera > Coleophoridae > Coleophora > Coleophora deauratella. The sequence goes on from OY282401.1 coordinate 16,269,857, forward strand.
TTCTTTTAAAGCCGCGATACCTCTAATCTTCAATTTATCAACAAATAGATGAAAAACTCAAATATAAAAATATTTTTTTCAATTTACTCTTTTTCTATTAATTATACAGTGAAAATGAATATGACCTTTTATGTTGCAAATTTTATGTACTTTATTTTTACCGTACTAACTATACCTGTAATCTTAAAGGTTATGGAGAAATAGACGAAAACGATGTTTATGAGAAACAGTTTTACACTTTGCTCATTATCTATTAATCCCACAATAAAAATGAATATAACCTTTTTTGTTAGAAATTTGATGCACTTTATTTTTGCCGAAGTAACTATACCTCTAACCATAATGGTTATCGAGTTATCGCCCATCGTCAGCGAAAAACCTAAGCTATAAAAGTAGTCAGATTTTGGAACTGTGACCGATTCGCGTTGTAAGACTGAACTTTTTGTATAAGGTGAAGTGTGTTTTATCGATTTACATTGGTTGCAGACATCTTATATGTTTAGTTCCAAAACCGATTTTTTACGATTTCTGATCCCTGTCTGATTTGGGACGGTGACCGATTTCAGCGAAAAAAAAAATGTTATGGGGTTGTCCAATGTACTTACTTTCATATCCGAATTTCATTTTAAGTCTTATATGTTAAGGCCCAAATACGACTTTTTTAAGTTTTTCTGAACGTCATAAAAAGTTTCAGTGACCGATCTGGACTGTAAGACTCGAGCCAAACGATTGAAAACAAAAAGTTCTTTCGAGCTAGACTGCTTCCAGCGTTCTTATATGTTCAGGCCTATACACCTTGCTGGCTCCCGATCTAGTGGCGTCCGAAGTTACGTTCATTATCATTAATTGCTGGAATTATAATTTAATCAAAAACACAATTCAATTTAACAAAATAAACTACTTATTTACTTTGAGGTATGTAAAGGTACCTTGTAACGTTTTTAAAATCAATTTCAAAGGTCGGCAACGCACTTGTGACTCCTCCGGTGTTGCGGGTGTCCATGAGCGGCGGTAATCGCTTACCATCATGTGATCCGTCTGCTCGTTTGCCACCTATCACATAAAAAAAAAAAATTACAATACATTAATAAAATAAATGAATAATAAGAAAAAACAGTCAATACTTTCCTAAAAACAGAATCATTAAATAAGTCAAAGATTTAAAATAAAATTAAGAAATTTCAACGTACAATAAATTAAAGGCAGTCATGATAGTAATTACATAAACCTAAAGGCACAAGCACTAATTAGTATAATTTGACGTCAAATGTAGAAGAAGTGAACAGATCGAGCAAACTGCGCGAGCGCTTGGCACTTATCTTGTCAATCGTTTAGTCACCCAAAATCCGAGGCTCGACCGCTAGAATATGTCTTTCTCTCTTCAGTCCCCCCGAGGGGAGCACCAGACAGCCAGGCAGCGTACGTGAGAACAGGAGAGTCCGATTTGTAACACCCAACCTTGCGGATAGTGAGTGTAAAACCAGTGGCTCTTGAATCGCAGGTTAGGGTTATAACTCCGTAAGGCGGGTGTCTAATAAAATGGACGTTTCTCACCGCGGATCCACCGATGTGGCGTAGACTAGGGCGCCTATTTGCTATCACTCTTCAGTCCCCCCGAGGGGAGCACCAAGCGGCCTGCAAGCGTACGTGGGAACGGGATAGCCCGCTATGGAGCACAGACGCTCGCAGAGACTGGCTGATGACTGATGAGACCAGCGACTCTTGAATCGACGAGTAGTGTTTATCTTCGTAAGTCAGGGGTCTGCTTAACTGGACGCGTCTCACAGAGCTGCGTGGACGCATCCGATCACTATGCCGGACCCCGGCGGACTCCCGGATAAATCGTTTTCCTATTTTAGAAATGTAAAACAGGTGTTTTAATTGAAGAAAAGTAGAACATTAATTGCATCAACAAAACAATTTGTTAACCTATTTATGAATATCAGCAAGAGGAACGAACTTATATTTCTCTGACACGAGAAAATAATTTGTGAATTATACTATTTATACATTACTTTTCCGTAAAATGCTATCACGTGCGACGTTTCCAAATCGACCCGCATGCGTGTGACACGCATGACAATAAAAGGGACCTAAAAAATGTACTCAAACGATAGGTTGCGTGCGGCGGCGGGCGGCAGGCAGAAACCCGCGTGACTATAAAAGCGCTCTAAGTTGTTCAGTTGTATAAGCAGGTATAGCATCTATTAACGACTTTCCTCAAGGATACTATGCATCATCATCAGCCGAAAGACGTCCACTGCTGGACAAAGGCCTCCCCCAAAGAATTCCACACCGACCGGCCCTGTGCTGCCCGCATCCAGCGGCTTCCCGCAACCTTTACCAGGTCGTCAGTCCACTGAGTCGGACAACTATACAATTAGAGCATAAGACGCACTCAATTTTTTAATAAATAAAAAAAACCGCCCTTAAAATTTTTTTGGGACTTTCCATACAAATAAAATTGATCAGTTGATTTTCAGACTTTGCACGTGAAGTCCAAATATGTTATTATATAAGGTGCTTCCAAAATATATGCCACGGCTGAAATGGGAGTAAGAGTCATGAATATAGATTACAATAGTAAAAACAAATCGTACCCCGGAGTCTTTAAATTGATTTGGGAGAGTAAACAAATTTTGTTTACCTTGATTTAATTTTGCATAACACGGTCCGTCAAGTACGTACGCTCCGCCATGAAATCATGAATGAACTCGATGTCATTTCGCTAAATGAAAGCAACGCACGCTCGTGTCGCTTTCGACAGGTTATTTTAGTGATCAGCTGATTGTCTTTAAATGGAATGTAAAGCAGAATAAACAAACTTACCAATTATTAAAACGGCTTATTCACGTAACAAGGTGATAAACTTACTATCACACTTTGACAGGCTTTGGACTGTCAAATTACGTACTTGTAAAGTATCACTGGTGGCTGACTCACACCAAACCTGCTCATACGGGTTTACGGCATAGGCAGGGATGTTATTGCACTCGCGGTAGCAGATTATCATCACGTTATTTACAAGATTAACACAACACTGCTGGTGGCTGACTCTTACACCAAACCTTTGCTCATGCAGGTTTACGGCATGCGCAGGGATGTTATTCGGCAGTTCGGCACTCGCGGTAGCAGAGTATCATCACCTTATTTACAATCTTTTACACAACATAACACTGGTGGCTGACTCTTACACCATACCTTTGTTTACGGCATGCGCAGGGATGTTATTGCACTCGCGGTAGCAAAGTACCATTTCACCACCTCTTGATTTGTATGTACCTACGTCTGGGTGACATGGTTATCTCACTCGCGGGCGGGGGTGGTCATGGGTGGTGCAAAACATTCGCGTCGCGACTGCGCGTCACTGCTGCGCATAGCAAACTGACTGACCTCTGAACTGTACGAAGGGCGCGAGCGCCGCTTGCCCCCGCCGGGTCGCGCCCCGCCCCGCGCGAGTGATGCGAAAGGGGTGCGGACGACAGAAATCAAAGCCTTGTGCGGCATGACACAAGGACCGACTTTGTTTGATGTCTAGCCGCAACGTCGGAGCGTTTACGCAGTTTCCGCGCGCCTAGTTTTCATTCAACACACTACGGGATGGCTTAATAAAGTAAAGCAATTTATTTTTATGATTGTAATTTTTTTGTATGGAAAAAAAATAACAATTTCCGGACATGAATTTCTCATTTTCGTGATCAGTATACTTGATACTTTCTCCCATTTCAGCCGTGGCATATATTTTAGAAGCACCCTATATTTTGAGTTTAATTAAAGTTGTAGAACAAAATTAAACATAATGAGCATAGTAATGAGGTTTGAACAATTTTCATTTACAAGTAAATCTTAGTTAGTTACCAGCATTATTATTATTTACAATATTTAAATTGTAAGCAACAAACGCCGATTTATTTTAATAAAGTTTGTAAGATGTGACCAAAAAAAATTAGTTTCTAGTTTAGTTAAAATATCTGTAAATAAAATTCTAAAATAATAATTAATTTAGAAACAAAGTGCTGAAAAGATGGCCAAAATAATATTTTTTGTTAAAGTATGTCAAAATAATATTGTCTTATCAAATCACTGATTGTCAAAGTAATGTTCTGTTAGAGTGGGGCTTTGGAAGTTATTTTGGTCCAGGTTTAGTACGCCATCGCCACTCAAGTAATTGAGTTTTAGATTAAGCACTTTTAGAGATTGGAACACTCAAAAATATTTTAACATTTATTCAGACGGAGATAAACTAAGTAAAGGTAAAATTGGATTTCTTTTTCAAATCTGCACAATATTCCGAAATTAACGAAAAACTTTACAGATAACTTTACAACATTTTCTTCCAAACATGAAATATAAAATAAAAAATGAATTGCCTAGTACGAGTATGTGTAACAAAAGTTTCCTATTTTAAGGAAACTAATTAAACGTCGTAGTCACTTTAAAATTTCAGAAATATCCACAACAATAATTTGCAACACACTATGAAAAATATACATATAAAAATGATTTTAAAACTTTAAAATAAGTACTTATTCTCATAATTCATGCTTTTCGCGACAAAGTTTATGTTTTGCACTATAAAAACGATGCTCACTCTGCACAACAAAAAAATGATGTTCGCAACATAATCAATAAAAACAATTAGGTAAAGGTATATAACAAGGAAGCCTTTAACGGTGCCCCTATGATGGTTCCATTCAGTAGATTTCATATCAAATCGACGAAGAAAATGATGAAAAACGGTCCATAAAGGCTCGCCTCTGCCATCATAGCCATCATAGCCAATTATCCGATCCGGATGCTTCGAAGATCCCAGCTCGCTGCAGCACTTCTTTACACCCAATGAAAATTTTAAAGTTTTTTCGGACCCGTCTTTCTTCTCTCTCCGCAAACACTTGCCGAAACTGCCAGCGGACTGTATCTCTTGAAGCGTAATAATAGTAAGGACAGTTGAAATTTTCATAAAGTATGTAATTCTGTTGCCGCTATAACATTAAATTAAATTAAAAGGGGCTCCCCTGCTATAATAATTGTAATAATTATTTATCACTTACCATCAAGTGAAATGATGACAAAGGCTCACCACTTGTGGTTAAAAAAGAAACTCCGGGAAACTAACAGGGCGTTCTACTCATGTAACTGAACAACTTTCCTATAAAGCCGCAAAAACGTTTTAAGCACTTTTCATTCAAATTGATTGAGCAATAAGCCGATTTTGTATGGAACGTAAGTTCTTTAGGAAAAGATCCAGTTTCAGAAGAACGTAATTTACACCCAATATTTTTTTGTATGATCAGTGATCACGTATATCTTCGTACAGAGGTGAGTCCCACTTAAATTTGATTCGGTACTAAACAAAAAATCAATGAAGATCATTAAATTGTTACCAGTCATTTTCACGCTTCCATCATTTTGAGAATAAATAATAGGTATTTTTTCAATAGTTTACACGGTCCGCGCTAGATCTCGCTAGTTTATATGTTAATTTAGTACCATAGGTTAAGCAAACACTGGTCAGTAAATTTGTAAGTAAAAAAATTCCTAAAATTAAAAATGCGGATACATACAAATAAAAAGCTGTTCGAAAAAAGGAACGTGAAATCAAAGATTGATATCTCTAAGGGAACCAAAATAACAAAAAAAATACGCTCATTGATTTGATATGCAATTTATTGTCTACTTAAGATTATTTAGTTAGACTAGTTTAGGAGCTTAGTTAAAAGATTTATTTTATATTTCACTTTTCTATTATTCTTTATTTAGTAATTAACTTAATAAGCTAAAATACAACATAAAAAAATAAAAATCCACCAAGAGGCTTCGTTAGTCAAAGAGTCCACCCTTAGACGTACCAGGCGCAAAGGTGCTGTTACGGGGTGGTGTTCAAGAAGCTTTTTAAAAAAAAACTATTTAACTAACTGAAAGAAAAATATATTTTGTAAAGACAAGTTTACACCCCGAAGTCTAATCCCGAACTGCCAGTTTTTGTATTCAATAACCTTTCGTTAAAATGAAACAATGATTACTGGAATCGAAGAGTGCACCGTTTGCACTATTGTTTATATATGATGTCCATAATAAGATATTTATAACAACCCCCTGTTTAAGATGGAACATCATAGATTTAGAAAATGATGTGGAATCTAAAAGTGAAACTAAAATGGAAAAACGGATTTAGACTTCGTTCACAACATAGAAAAAATGAAGTAATGACATTGATTAATTATTCATATTAAGATTATAGATATAAGTATCATTAAAAGTTAAATTATAAGATTTAGGCAATAAAATTTAAGATTTAGTGAACTTAGAATAATGCAAATATTACAGTTAATAAGTACAAAAACAAATTATAATATTTTAAAGTAAGTTATTTATCAAAACAAAGTAGATACCTACATAATAAGTACTTTAGAACTTAAAATAAATGCCTTCTGATAGGTGTTGGCTTAGGCTCTTCATCTGAGCTATTATTAGAACTAACTCCTTCAACATTAGAAGTTTTAAGAGATGAAACTCTAGTTATAACATGTTTATGTTTTTTAGTGTTACATTGGTTAAATATTTGTAGGCAATACTGACTACCAGGGTTTGTAGACAATAACTTACGACTTCTATAAAGTAGATAAATTAGAACTATAATAGATATAACATAAGTCAAGGACAAATAATGATAGCTATACCTCTCTAAATGAGTAGGATTTTCTAATTTCCTTAATTCTTCATCAAATTCCTTAAGATGTATGCTAGCATGTAACAAGGAATCAAGATCATTAGCACTACTTAGTTTTACAATAGGTAAATGATTAAGAGATTTATTAATCTTAGTTTTCTCACAACAGTCATCGAGAATGATATCAAAAGTAGACAAGTGAGTAGTAATATTAGATTCATAAGTATTACCTGCACTAAATTGCAAGGTTTTAAAGAAAGCTTTACAGTCTTTTCCTAAGGCTAAAATACCTGTACCTAGTAAGATTTCGTCATACGTATTAATGTCACTTTCACAAGTAATATGGCATTTGCCAGGTTCAGACTGAACGAAAATCCAACGACTTTTACTTAGCTTATGAAATAGGTCCACTGAACCTTTAAGAAGTTTCGTTTCACATACACTAGGAAGAGTGTTTACCGCTTCACTTAAGAGAATCGTTTCACACGTAGGATTTGCGATTGACGAATAAACGTTGCTTAGTTCACACACGTAAAGATCACTGATAGACTTACACTTTTCGACACTATCGAGTAACGAGTAAAACAATCTATCAACTGTCATTGCCACGTATGATTTGCTAGGCGCAACCATCACATATGTATCAGGTTTAGAAATATCATATGGAGCGGGAAGTGGAATGACATGATAAAGGTTATAGGTTTGAGGAAGAACGAGAGGAATTTGCAACACAAGTATTATCCTATCATTATGAAAATAACAAACGATTTTAGATATATCGACAAGGTCGTGTATGTTTTGCAAAGATAGAGTGATAGGAAGCTCATAATGCTTAGGTAAGCTGTTCACATGTTGTTCCAAGTCATTGAACAATTGAAAGGGGCTAAGTACAGTCGGGTGTAAAATATTTATTTTGCTGAATAAGATAGCGTTATTGATATCATCAATATCGAATGATAAGGTAGTAATTATACTTTCTATAGAGTTTAGTAAGGAATTTAATTGAGTTCGGATTTCTAACTTGTCATTAGAATTGCTTAACTGATTAAATGCTTGTTCGACGGCAATCAGATTTTTATTTATAATAGCTTGATTTGAATCAACCTTAGAAATTGTATTGTTAAAAGTAGAGATTGTAGATTTTATTATATGAATATTATCTCTCATAAGGTGAGCAAGGGCTTTTTCGTCAGACTGTACTTTGTCTATAGCATCCGAAAACTTGATTGCGTCATCGGCGTCCAAAGTGCCAAAGAAGGTTTTTAATAAGGAACCACCTGCATCGATAAGTCCGCGTTTAACACGTCTGGGTCCTTGTTTACCAACCAAATAAGAGATAGATGAAAACTTTTTTAGATTATTAGAATGCAGATTTTGTAAAGAGGATAAGGAATTTGTGCATTCATTGAATACTTTAGTTGATTGTAATGACTTACAAAAACTTGAAACTTTATTTAATAAGAATTCAATATTTTCCAAATGAGGTTGTATATGATTTATGTCTACGTATGTCACTACGTTCCAATTATCGTTAGAAAACTTAAGATTTTGTAATTGATCGAAGAAGAGGCCCGGATTATTAATAATTGGAGTGACGTAGCGGGCTTGACTCAGCGGCAGGCAGCATGACCTGCAAAAGATGACGCGCGTTTAATTTCATCATAATGATGACGAACATGCTTTCGATTGATAAGTAACGTCACCGTATGGTTGCCGTTTATTTTTACGATACGATAAGGCCCTCGCCAGACGGGCGATAGGGCTTTGTTTTGTTTATGATGGCAACGTAAATAAACCATATCATTGACGTTATAGGTGATAGGTTTAGTATGGGTATCATAATATTTTTTTGACCGTTCCTTAGATGTTTGAATATTTTCTAGGGCCTTTTGACGACTATAATAAAGTCTGTGATTTAGAGCGCGAATGTAATCTGTGTAAGTATTGCCCTCTAGACTATCGATGCTTTTAGGTAGATATGGTTTAAAACCTAATAAAAGCTCGAGAGGAGAATAGCCAGTCGTAGTATGTACATTTGAATTATATGCGATCATTGCTGTAGTTACATACAAATCCCAAGTGAACTGATTTTCCTCTACAAAAGACCTAAGATACTCCTTTAAGGTCGCGTGGCTTCTTTCTAATGCACCACAGGTTTGAGGGTGATATGGAGCAGCCATTATGTGTTTGATGCCGAACAACCTTTCTAGTTGTTTCAATACGTCTGAACAGAAATTAGTACCTTGGTCGGTAACGATCATTTTAGGAATGCCTAAATGAGATATATAGTGAACGAGACGATATGCTGTTTCTTCAGCTGAAGCAGTTCGCATAGGATAAGCCTGGGAGTATTTTGTAAGATCGTCTTGAATAGTAAGAATGAATTTGTATTTATTGTTGTGCGTTTCCGGAAGCGGACCCACGATGTCAAGGTAAAGTTTTTCATTGGGCCTGGTGGCAGTTGAAGTAATGATCATGGGCGCTCGATTTGTACCTCTTAAGGGTTTATTGACCTGGCATGATCTGCAATTCTTAACATAGTCTTCAATATCAGATTGCATGCCTTTCCACCAGTAGGAGGATTTAAGTCGATTGTACATGCGTTGGACACCTGGATGACCCGCAGCAGGTGAGTCATGATTTTCTTTAAGAATTTGTCTGATTTCGTCAGGAGTCGGGTAAACAATTGAATTTTTATAAATATTGATTTTAATCCCAGTACCATGAAATAGGAAAGCAAGGATGTTATATATCATGGTATAAGAGTGTCTATTAAATGGATCTTTAAAATCTGAAATTGCAAACTCTTTTTCTTCACTATAAAGTATTATTATCATGTCACGATAATCACGAAGCATATTAAATATTTCTTTATAAGAGTATTGATCATAATGATGTACGCGAAGGAATAAATGTGTGAAGATGTGCTTATCATTTGAAGTCGAGTAATGCGTAAACAGTTCTCGTTCTACGTCACGAATGTCCGGAATATCGGGATTATTTTTAGATTGAGAAATAATATCTGCGCAATAAGGTACAGAGTCGTCTAAATCAATGGCGGACGGGTAAACTATGAGCTTGCATTTGGCCTTTAGTAATGACTCAGAGTGCTCTTCGATAACCGAGTCATAGGAAAATGATTCTTGACGCCGGATTTTAAGATACTTTTCATAAGTTTCTGACGACGAAGGATTGTCAATCGCATTTATAGGATTACGTGATAAGGAATCTGCGTTATTATTTAGCTTTCCTTTCTTATAAACGATTTCGTAATCAAAGTCTTCTAGTTTTAGACGCCAGCGAACGAGTTTGGAGCTTGGGTCTTTGCAGTTAAAGAGCCATTGTAAAGGCTTATGATCGGTAACGATTTTAAACTTATGACCATATAAATAAGGTCGGAAAACTTTTGTTCCAAAAATAATAGCAAGGCACTCTTTTTCAGTGGTCGAGTAATTCCCTTCAGATTTGTTAAGGGTCCTTGATGCGTATGCAATCGGAAGATCCTTTCCGACTTCACCTTGAGAAAGGATAGCTGAGATCGCATAATTGGATGCGTCCGTTGTCAAAATGAACGGACGAGAGAAATCAGGGTACTGCAGAATAGGCGCAGTAGTGATAAGTGATTTTAACTTATCAAACGCATTTTGTTGAGCTTGGGACCACTTGAAATCGACGTCTTTTTTTAATAGGCTTGTCAAGGGCTTTGTAATATGAGAAAAGTTTTCAATGAAGCGTCGATAATATCCGACAAGACCTAAGAAGGATTTAATGTCCTTGGGACATTTCGGAGTTGGGAATTTAACTACACAATCAACCTTCTTGGGGTCAGGTGACACGCCTTTATCTGAAATCACGTGACCTAAGTATTGGACTTCTCTTCGTAAGAACTCACTCTTATCGGGTTGTAATTTTAGATTGTGTTCTCTTAATTTTTCAAAAACAAGTTTTAATCTTTGGACATGATCTTCAAGGTTATGGCCGAAAATAACAATATCGTCCATATATGTATAACAATGAATACCTTGGAGTCCTGAGAGTACGACGTTCATTAGACGTTGAAAGGTAGAAGGGGCATTGCGTAACCCGAAAGGCATACGCGTGAACTCGTAATGACCCGCTAAGGTTCCTGGAACGCTGAATGCAGTTTTTTCGGCGTCGGACTCTTTCATCTCAATTTGATGAAAAGAAGATACCAAATCTAAAGTAGTAAAATATTTACTATTACCTAGTTGGTCTAGGATATCGGTAATATTAGGAATTGGGTAGGCGTCACCTACAGTTATTTGATTTAGCCTCCGATAGTCCATCACAATACGCCACTTTACTTTTCCGGACGCGTCTTGTTTTTTTGGAACGACCCAAATTGGGGCGGACCACGGGGAGAGGGAAGGACGTATTATTTTTTGATCTAGCATACTTTGGATTTGTTTTCCAACTTCTTCTTTGTGACATTCAGGGAATCTATAACTTTTGACATTAATTGGGATATCGGAGGTTGTACGAATTTCATGTTTAAGAGTTTTTGTAGAGGTAAGTAAATCGCCTTCAAGGTAAAATATGTCTTGATATTCAGAACAAAGATTTCGTAAGAGTTTTTCTTCTTCACTATTTAAATGCTCACATCTAAGGGCTTCTTGAACTTTTTCGTCACGATTATAATTATATGGTAAGTTTACATGAATTTTTTCAGGTATTGCATCGCTGTAATCAGGGACAGGGAAACCGAGGCAGTCGGCGTTATCTACGGTAAGGTAATTAGATAAAGGTTCCAGGGTGATTTTAAGATTTTTTAATGTAATTTTATTTTCAGATGTGTTAAGAACTGACAAGGTTACTTTATTTTCAGGATTCACGTTTACAATACATTTTGCGAAATAAAGATGGGGATAACCGTCAAGGTGAGTATTTAGAAATATACCTTCTTTTATTTCAGGATTTAAGACAGAGCATTGAATAAAAACTTCACTACGAGGAGGGATAACTTGAACAGTTTCTGTAGTTTTAAGTTTAAAATATGAATTGCAATCGTCGAATAATTGTAATTTAAGTTCTGAATATTTTATACAGGCTTTATTTCGTTCGAAGAAATTTGAGCCAACGATTCCGTCATAATCAAGATTTACATTTTTTACGACATGGAAATAGAAAGGAATGGAAACCTTGTTACTCATTTTTAAGGATAACATAAATTTGCCTAAGGATTCAGAGTAAGATTCAATATCATTTATGCCTTTAAATTTAATTTTATGATTTAATAAGGTAGGCATAGTTGGAAGACTTGTGTCTTTGATTAGGCAGATAGAGCTTCCAGTATCAATTAATAATTTAATAGGTTTTTGAGTGTGAGAAGTTTCTACTTCTATATAAGGTAAGTGACACCTTTTGTCTTGTGAAATGTCATAGATTGTAGGACATTCTTCAGTTTCAAGAAAGTTATCTGACAACGAGGATTGTAGTAGAATAGGACTTTGTTTACGAACTTGTGACTTTTTATTAGTATGATTTTGTGACAACGATTGTTTTTTAGAATCGAAATGTGCATTAACCTCATGATTTTCCGTTGACTTAAAAGTGCATTGTTTTTGATTTAATTTTTTAGATATTTGTTTAGGAACGTAAGAGTCGACAACGTCCTTTTGTGAATAAAAATTTTGATCATATGATTTAGGAATAACTTTTCTACAAGATTTGGAAGGAGAATTTAAATTATTCATTTTTGTCAGATTTTGAGTGTAAGAGTTTGAGACACTCGATTGAGTTTGAGTGTACGATTTAGAAGTACTCGATTTAGGATTTTGAGTGTAAGAGTTAGAGACACTCGGTTGAGTATACGATTTAGAAATACTCGATTTAGGATTTTGAGTGTAAGAGTTAGAGACACTCGGTTGAGTATACGATTTAGAAATACTCGATTTAAGATTTTGAATGTAAGATTTAGAGACACTCTGAGTTTTAGAAGGAGATGATTTAAGAACTTCGGCATACGATTTAGAAATGCACACATTTGATTTTGACTTAGGATCTTGAACACGAGTAGTCATGGCCACCTGTGTGCCTTTTGACTCAGGGTTCCGATGGCACGGTGTCGAAACCCTGTTTATTCGTTTAAATCGTGTTCCGATGAAGATGACTCATCATTGTTCAAATGTTCATGTTCGACGAATTTCTGTTGAAAGAATTGTGGATTGTCAAACTTGCTGTTATTGTAAGCGCGTTTGCGGCATTGCGAAATATGGTGGCCTGGCTTCTTGCAGTAAGCACACACCATCGAAGATGATTTGGCAACCGATGAATCATTTACCTTCATGGGTGGCGCGGCAGAGATTGAAGGAAAAGATGAGGTTCTTGGGAAAGTTGTTTTAGGGTTAGATTTTCCCCTCTGATAACATTCGTTTTCAGAGTGACCGGATTTTTTACATATCCTGCAGTTAACCTTCGGATTTATAGATTTTGTGAAAAAATTTTGAATTTTTTCTTCTTCGACGGCTATGTTTATCGCAGAGTTGAGATTTTTAGGGTTTCTGCATCTTACAATATTGCTGATCTTAGGGTGCAACCCCAAGATAAAAGCATGCTGGGCTAGGTCTTCTGTCATCGCGATTCGCCCAGATAAATCCTTTTTATATGAATCAGAATTATGGATTTCCGACTGCAAATCGGTTAAGCAGGATTCAATTTTAAGTGCAAACTGGGAAACAGTCTCATTAGACTGTTGTTTACATTGTTGTAGTTCAAGTAATAGGTGGTTATAGTGTTTTCTTTCACCAAAATTAAGTTTGAGAAACTCTTTCAATTCTTCAAATTTTGAGAATATACGGTTTGAACAAGCGATTTGAGCTTTTCCTTCTAACTTTGCAAAAATAAATTTGAATAGCAAATCTTTTTGTGCCGGAGATGCAAGAGTTAATGCATTTTCACAATTTGTTATAAATGCTGCTAACGTCTCCCGTTCTCCTTTATAAACATTTATAAAGGAGCAGAGAACCTGAGTGGGAAAGGGATTAGGAGCAAGTTCTGTCTTAACAGCTTGTTCTGGGGTAGTCATTTTGAAAAACACAAAACCGAAAAACAAAAATTAAGAGTCACAGAATTTTTTTTTTTTTTGGCAATGAGAGTAGATAAAATATTTTACTTACATTAACACGCACAGCACCACGAACATTTTGCAGATCAGGATGTTGCAGGATAGAGCGCTAGACACGCCCCTATAGCTCACGGTGATGGATGCAGCATAGAGCGCTAGACACGCCTTTGTTGAAGCTCAGGATGATGGATGCAGGATAGAGCGCTAGATACGCTCTCAGTACACGACAGGAAGCAGGATTCACGATGAAACGACCGATGAAGCTTTCACTCAAGTTTTAGGATTTTAGTGAAACAACACTCAATGATGATAATTCGTTATGATATTTATAAGTTCGAAGAATTTGACGCGGTGTAGAAGAGTTTGTAGGAATTTGAGGTAGAAAAAAGTCACCACGGAGTTGCGGGAATGACGTAGCAATGACAACGGGTAAGTTGAAAGAAGTTATTCACTTTTTTTTTTTTTTTTTTTTTTTTTTTTTAAAGTTTCACTTTTCACAGTTTTCAGTTTCGAAGAACACCACACTCGCGTTAGGAATAGCAGTGGAAACGAAATAGAAATTCAACACTGCTATCCCACTTCTGACACCACTGTTACGGGGTGGTGTTCAAGAAGCTTTTTAAAAAAAAACTATTTAACTAACTGAAAGAAAAATATATTTTGTAAAGACAAGTTTACACCCCGAAGTCTAATCCCGAACTGCCAGTTTTTGTATTCAATAACCTTTCGTTAAAATGAAACAATGATTACTGGAATCGAAGAGTGCACCGTTTGCACTATTGTTTATATATGATGTCCATAATAAGATATTTATAACAGTGCCCATCACGCTTGCAGCGTTTCCACGCTGAATCGCCACGGATAACCTTTGCATCAGGAAGGTCCCAGAGCGGAGGTCACCCCCTCTTTGCCTAATTCGATACCCTATCTCTCGCACAAAATCTCTTGCCTCCGATCTCCAGCAACCCGTGGTCTCCACAGCGAACGGAACAAAGAAATATGCCTCCTTCAAAGGGGCATAGCATCTGTGCTTGCGTTTCGCAGCGAGCTCCGCAGCAGAGCCAGGGGTCCTGATAGTCAGGTTTAGGTGGCTTGGGGCGAAAGTACTGACACAGGTAGCATCCCATAGGAGGCACCTACCTCTCTGCCAGGGGACCAAAGTCAAACCATCGGGTCTCTTCCCGTCAGTACGGCTCAGACCCGAAGGTTCACTCCGACAAGGAATATTGGCAGAAACCAAAGCTCGACGAATAATGTCGTTTAGAGCGTGGTGTCGCGGGAACCTTCCTGCACATTTGACACAACTCAAGGCGTGATGACCATTGGCTTCCACACTGAAGCCGCAAATGCATATATGAGGTTCGCACACATCGCAGCCCAGGCGGAGAGCCACAGCCATCCGCATCGAGTCATTATCAAGAAGGGTGCCTAAATTAGGCGACGGTAATGCATGTAACCACGCTCCGGATTCTGCCCGAGATACAGCCTTCAGTCTGGCCAAGTCTGCACCAGACGCCATTTCGCTTTTCAGTTTTTTTTATCGATTTAATCAGTGAGCTGAATGAATAAAAATTAAGAAATATTGCTAAAAATTATAGTTATTTCTTTCTTCGCTTTGATTTTTATTATTTCAAACATTTAAGAAAAAAGCTCTTGTCTGTGTAGAAATCATTAGGTACACTTTCAAGATTAATTTTATTTTTAAAAATCCTGATTAGTATGCAAACTACTATGTGTATTGAACAATAGCGTCACTTTCATTGTTTTAAACGTTTCA
This sequence comes from Coleophora deauratella, assembly GCA_958295455.1. Taxonomy (NCBI): domain Eukaryota; kingdom Metazoa; phylum Arthropoda; class Insecta; order Lepidoptera; family Coleophoridae; genus Coleophora; species Coleophora deauratella. The sequence goes on from OY282401.1 coordinate 16,285,388, forward strand.
AGAATAAAAAACTGATTTTGAAATTTGATAAAAAGTTACAGTCTAGTCAGAGTAGGATATAACGGTTTTTTCTTTTTTTTTCTTTGTCGTGTAGAAAGAAGTTATTTCTTTATTTAACGGACTCTTTTTCTTTCTCACTAGGTTCTTTGTATAGAGATCTCCGTGGACATTAAAAATGTAAGTTCTTGCAGCCGTGATCTGTTTCTTTATTTTTCTTTAACAAAGTTGCAACTATGGTAGGATCATGAATATTGTACAGTCGCTAGGGAAAATTATACGAACAATCAGACATTTTTCCATCCAGAACTACTGAAAATAAATGTCTAAATATAACCAAAATTCAAAAAAATTCAAAACATTTATTTCTTTACGTAGGTACATTAAGCACTCTTATAAAGAAGATATCTACCAGTTGAAAATTGTGATAGATGGTGTTTCAAAGCAAAGTGCGAATTACGTTTTAAAACTTAGGGGTTCAGATATCTCTGTGGCTATCTGTACATTCACCCCCACATCAATACCTACCAACTCCACCGCTAGAAACTGGACTATGCTGCAAAAGAAAAATTCTTCCAATGCAAGACCAGCTTATGCTTGTGGTTTTACAACAGGTTTGCGTGTGACTGTACCATTGCACAGCTATATGCAAATTTGTGTTGTATTTCAATGTGCTAGAGTTTGAACTTGATTGATCTATCATTTGTCCAGTGGAATGGTATGGACGTGAAAATTATAAGGGGAACAGTATGAAAGAATATATAAGAACTGAAACTGTAATAATAACAATAATAATAATATCTGGGACAAATCACACACGGTCATCTGCCCCCAAACTAGGATTCCCTGTACTATGGGAACCAGAGACTGATAAACATACACATATACTTTTAAATACATACATATATAGAGTGGCTTTAAATTAGTTCTTGATACGAAAGAATATGCATGTGCTAATGATAACAAACAACTTTCCCTAAGGAACCCATGGTCAAATCGTAAAAAAAATTTGGATTGTCCATGATAAACTGACCGGTTAAATTAGTATGAAGAGGCAACAATTTTTTTGCGATTTGACCATAGGTTCCTTAGGGCATGATCTTTGTTATTATGAGCACATGCACACACTTTGGTATCAAGAACTAATTTAAAGTCACCCTATATAGATATAATACACCCAGACTTAGAGCAAACAATTCTGCTCATCACAGAAAAGTTTGCCGTGTGGAAATCGAACCCACGACTCTCGGATCAGAGGTCAGGATCACTAACCACTTAGCCACCGAATCAGTCAAGTCACTGTGTATTTCATTTTCTGTTTATAACAACATTTTGACTAAAAATCATAGACAAAATACGAAAATATAATGCAAAAATATAAGCGTCAAAATTAAAATTAAGTTGGGCACAGCACTGCGAGAATATTGGGTGTTGACTAGATCTTTGGCATAGTGATATCTGAGACTCTTTTGTTTCTTTTTTATCTCTCCATACAAATCGATCGTCGACCATATATATATCTGCCATTAAAAATCAATTTGTAGAAAAAAGAGTTTAAAAGCAAACAAACATGCATTAACTGTTAACACTCATTAACTGTTTAACCAAATATAAGAAGCCACACGTAGTTCCCTTTATGTTCCTAAAAGCTATTATTTCAAAACATCAATTATTTATCACACAAAACCAACCTCCAGGTCTGCTACTTTCTACCTCGGAAGGAACAAGAGGAATTCATATGAAACAAGTTACTAAAACGCTCCAATGCTAAGAATATTACATTCCAAGTGAAATATTGGTTTCATATCCAATATGTTATGATATTCTCTTTGCTAGGCATGAGTGTGGTATGGTTGATATACGACTTTCAACAGTCCTCGGAATAGTTATTTAGGAATACGTTTTCCACTGGAGTTACTTCGGTGAAAAGAAACTTTTTACACGAAGTCTTTTTATTGAAGTACAGAGAAAAAGCTTAGATGTGATATAATCTGGTTGAATCTATTGAACAGATCAAATAAATATGATACAAAAATTAAATATAGTAAAATTGATCAAATCGAAAACTGATTCTTGAGTTTTGATATTGCTTTTTTCATCATCATCAGCCGAAAGACGTCCACTGCTGGACAAAGGCCTCCCCCAAGGATTTCCACATCGACCGATCCTGCGCTGTCCGCGTCCAGAGGCTTCCCGCAACCTTTCCCCTTCCTTCTTTTTACATAATAAATGTAAATTTAAGTTTTCTTTGTTTTTTTGAAAATCATATTAAATTCATACATTTTATTTAAATAAGCTCGGACTAGACTAACTTTCTGTGTTAAGCGAGCGCGGGCCTTTGATATAATATGTTAACAACCCATAAGGTTAAACCATACTCCACACAAGGGGGACAAGTGCTGATTGATAGAGGTTGTGGGGCCAGTAGCCAACTCCAGTGTCAGAAGTTTTCAAGCCACCTATTAGGCCTCCGACATAGCTTAACGACTACCATGTAGCAGCATCGCAGCCGGCACCAACGGCTTAGCGTGCCTTGCGAAAAACGAAAACGGTCGAGATAAATGCCACTAACAGTCAAACCCATCCTGGTTATGACCGTGTCTGTAGTCAGTTTACTTGCGACCATTATTTAGTAGTATTTAGTTACCGCAAACGTGTTGTCTCGAACTGAAAAAGACGTCTAGGGCCCGGTGCTCCATTATTCATCGCCATCAAAGGTAATTACAGGACTATGCATAAATAAGATATATATTGTTTTCTTTTGTAATATTGCAATAATAGAATGGCCTTCATCATTGTTTGAGTAATCGCTACTGATTTCGAAATTAATTAATAATATTTTGCTAACAAAACAGTGCGATCAGTTAAATTGCAATTAACTTATATATGGCTAGCTTTTTCTTCTTGTCCGTCGAATAATATATTTTATTGCGCGTGAAAATTAACTTAACAGAAATTGATTTACAGCTAGTAGGCAGACATTTTCAGTACCTGTTTTATGCAAAAAAACGAGAAATTTTCACGGAATTTATTAGGAAAAAAATCCTTAAGAACGGTATCGAATATGTAGTCTGTATATTTAGTCGAATATGTAGTCTATATATTAATATGTGTAACTCAAGGTCGAGAATTTGTTGTATACGCCCCTTCATGATCTGACCTAAGACTTGCTGGTCTGATTCGCGCACCAAGAGTTCCGTACAAACAAACAATATTAAGAGTTTTACCATCTTATTTTCAGATCATAGACTACTTATAGGTTTTTCAATAATCTGTAAGAAAATCTCTGCATTATAAAGAATGTTGATTTTTATCGTTAGTTGCCTTTCTTTATTATAGTGGATTTAATACCCTTGCCCTCTAAATAGCTAAACGTTCAATGCGCTCATAAATCAGGTTTTAAAAGGTTCGTTGCAGTTTAAATAAAATAATGTTTATTAAATCAATACCCAATTAGTCTAAAGTATTTTAATGTCTAAGTTCTGTTTAAGCAGTCTACGCTAATTAATACTAGATTCCTCAGAGGTTCGAGATCAAATGCTGACCAATGTACCGTGTTGTAATGTACTGACTGACTCGGTGGCTAAGTGGTTAGCGATCCTGACCTCTGATCCGAGAGTCGTGGGTTCGATCCCCACACAGGGAAAACTTTTCTGTGTTGAGCAGTATTGTTTGCTCTGAGTCTGGGTGTATAATATCTATATATGTATGTATTTAAATGTATATGTGTATGTATATCAGTCTCTGGTTCCCAAGATACAGGGAATCCTAGTTTGTGGACAGATGACCGTGTGTAATTTGTCCCGGATATTATTATTATTATTACCGATGAGTTCTTCGACAAATTAGTACTGATATTGTGTACCGATTATTTAGACAGTGAAGGAAAACATTGTATGGGTTTCCTCACATTACACGTCATGCTCACCTGCATTTTAGATCTACCAGATGTACCAAAGTCGCGGTGCGCTCCGTGTCTTTAAATCTTAAGTGTCCTACACATGACCGCCGTTTCTTTGTTTTTAATATCTTTTTAGCAGAGAATTAGGCATCCGAAGTTACAATGGTGCAAACTAATCTGTTGCCGAGCCAAAAACCGAGGTTTTAGTGTTAGTGGGATTTATCTCGAGGCACAAAAGGCACGTTAAGCCGTTGGTGTCGGCTGCTATCGCTAGATGACAGTCGTTAAGCCATGTCGGAGGCCTTATAGGCAGCTTGAAAAGTTCTGACACTGGGGTTGGCCACTAGCCCCATAACCTCCACCAATCCGGACTTGGCCCCCGTATGTGGAGTATAGCCTAACCTCAAGTAATGGGAAGAGACCTGTGCCCCTGCAATGGGTTGTTTACAAGTAAACGTTTGGCTTTAGGAATTAGAAGATTAGAGATGATATAAAATGGTTTCGCCATGCTTATTCGTCTTAATCCTAATACAAAAGCAGCTGATGGTACATTGTCCGCGATGGAAACTACGACAAGCAACAAATGAATACTGGGATACTTTTACCCAACAACAATCTGAGCAAAATGTTTTCATATTGTCAGTTTCTTTGTTACGGGTTAAAGAAAAATAGCTTGACGGATTTTAAATAAGAGGTATCGTTTTTTTTTGTTCCAGCGTGTTGCTATAAGTTTTTTTTAAATAATTATTTTTCTCCTGTCATTAGTTTCTTACTTATGCTCTATTAGGGAATACCTGTAGTTGGCTTTCCATTTCTGTTAAAAAAAAGCGGCCAAGTGCGAGTCGGACTCGCCCATGAAGGGTTCCGTAGCAGCAAGTAACATAATATAAAAGTTTTTGTAGTTCGTTGTAACTTGAATGAAAGGTAAATTGCGGTTTACGAACTATGACGTATTAAAAAAAAACTACTTACTAGATATCGTTCAAACCAATTTTCGGTGGAAGTTTGCATGGTAATGTACATCATATATTTTTTTTAGTTTTATCATTCTCTTATTTTAGAAGTTACGGGCGGAACCCTAAAAACTGATATTTCATAGGTATTGGTCTTCCGAACATGTTCAAATAAAAATCTAACATCTAGAATTACTATAGCCTATAGCCCAGATTAGACATGGGCGCCACGACTTGTTCGCGCCGCCGCCGCCGCCGACTCTTTCGAATTTCGCGCCAACCAGACCAAGCAGCAAGCAATTTTAGTAAATTAAATGTAGTTTTTTTCAACATGCAGTACAGTACCGCTCTTCATATCATATTGCAGCTTTAAACAGAAAAGAAATCGATTCATGCATGGAGATATAAAACACAACTCATGTGGCTTTTCTCAAACAGCATCAGCGAGTATGTAAATTCTAATTGCCCTTATTTTACACAAAAAAGTTAAAGATACCTGGCATCACCCGATTTCAAAAATTAAGTTAACATTAATTTAAATCGATCCCACATCGACACTATAACGATGATATCTAGGACATCTGCTTAAACGGGTTTAAACAGCTTAAGATCGCTTACCATCAGGTGATCCATCTGCTCGTTTGCCACCTATCACGTAAAAAACAGCTGAAGAACAATAAGGCACTGGGTGAAGGATGATGGAGTTACGGCTGAGCTTCTGAAAGCAGTCGAAAACTGGTACTTGAAGTTCTTCAGAAGTTGCTTGATTTCATTACGAACGCCTACCACATAGCACAAAAGTGTGGTATTCAAAATTGGTAACGACCCAGCTGAGCTGCTGATTGTACCCTACAGACTCACATCACTGTTTTTAGTTTTTGAGAGTCATTAAGAATCGTCTGGACGCTTGTTTTATGAATTTCCAGGGTTTCCGAAAAGATTTCAGTACCATAGACCTCATTTCTACATTAAAGAAGACAACACAAAAAAATTCAAGGCATAATCGGCCACTATGCTTCGCATTTGTAGATCGTGGACTAAGAAAAAGCCTTTCATTTAGTAAAACGCCACTATGTCGGTCCGCCTCCAGGATCATCATCATCATCAGTATTAGAAAAGTATATGGCTGCAGTGAGGAGTGACACCAGGAGTGAAGGAGACGTTATATATCCAAAACTATTCACCAGTGCCCTGGAGGATGTTTCCTAGCTTATGGACTGGAGATGACTCCAACATCCATGACGTACATTAACCACCATCGATAAGCTAATATCTTGGAAGACCTATGCAGAATTCTCAATGGCCTCAGTAGATCATCTTAATTAGTGAACATACTGATGTTCACTAATTAAGATGAAACGATATTGATACTGATCAATATAGTATCATACCCATTTCTCTGAAGATTAGAGACTGCACTCGAAGTTGTTAATGAATATTTATATTTTATTTTATAGAGAAAACCAACGGTGGATAGGTCCAACTTCGAGAAAGATATCAATCGTCGAATCTATCTCGGCTAGGCCCCGTTTGGGTAGGTCTGCAATATCTTCAGATCCGAAACACCCGAAATACTACAGTGTTTCAAGACCAAATTGTCAGTAAGTTAATCAGAGTGTGTTTCCAGTGAATAACATATTCGAACTGAGCCATAGTCGCTTACGCTCATAAGAAAGCTCAAGGTCAAGGTCACCCAAATGACGATGGCGCGTGCTATGATCGGAAATTCTATACGTGATCGAATCAGAAATGAAGAGATACGGAGGAGAGCTAAATTAACTCACACAGCTCATAGAATTGCTAAACTGAAGTGGCAGTGCAGTAGGCAGAACACATAACTTATATAACAGATGACCGTAAGGGTTAGAGAGAGGAAAGGCATTAACATCAATGGCTAGTACATCACCCACCTTCGTTTTGCTGACAATATCGCAATCATGGCGCAATGCTCGATGGACGCAGTAGAGTCTCCCAACAAGTGGGTCTTAAAATGAACATTCTCGAAGTTGTTGACGAATATGTATACCTGTGACAAACAGTCCAGCTAGGTAGGTCTAACTTCGAGAAAGAGATCAATCGTCGAATCCAACTCGGCTGGGCAGCGTTTGGGAAGCTCCGCAATATCTTCCGGTACATAGCTCGTAGCACAGATGGCCGTTGGGGCAGTAAAGTTCTCGAGTGGCGACCACCCACCGGAAGATGCAGTGTGGGCAGGCCTCCAACTCGGTGGACCTCGGAAGATCACGCAAAGTCGGTGTGAAAATCTTTGGAGGAGACCTTTGTCCAGCAGTTGACGTCTTTCGGCTGATAATGATGATGAAGGGTTATCAAAGTTCTCAAATGTTGACCACACACCGAAAGACATAGCATAGGCAGACCTGTCATTCGGTAGACCGTCGTAACAACTTGTAAAGGTTGCGGCCCGCAGGATACGGGCAGTGTGGGACTGGTTGGCGTGAATATCAAGGGTAGTTCTGTATCAAACTATAGACTTAGTTTGCTAAAGATGAATTATTATTTTTATATACCTTTTCAATTCGCAATTAAAGTTTTTTTTATTTTTTTTATGGCATAAGTGGCAAACGAGCAGACGGATCACCTGATGGTAAGCGATTACCGCCGCCCATAGACACCCGCAACACCAGAGGAGTCACAAGTGCGTTGCCGGCCTTTGATATGGGAGTACGCTCTTTTCTTGAAGGTTTGTATGTCGTATCGGTCCGGAAATACCGCAGGCGACAATTCATTCCATAGTTTGGTTGTGCGAGGCAGAAAGTTTCTAGTGAAACGCACAGTTGTGGACTGCCAACCATCTATGTAATGGGGATGAATATATTGTCGCGTAGAACGATGGCGAAAAGAGGCGGCAGGGATCAATCCGAACAATTCCTCGGAGCACTCCCCATTGTACATGCGATAGAGAATGCAGAGCGAGGCTACATCTCTACGCAGCGCCAAGGAGTCAAGCCGATCTGAGATATCCTGGCAGCCGACGATTCGAGTTGCTCTCCGTTGAATACGGTCCAGAGGGAGAAGCTGGTACTGGGGTGCCCCTGCCCAGAGATGAGAACAGTATTCCATGTGAGGCCGAACCTGCGCCTTATAAAGTTGCAGGCGATGGGCCGCAGTGAAATACCGTCTCGATCTATTGAGCACACCAAGCTTCTTCGAGGCTAATTTAGCCTTACCCTGTAATGACCACGGAACTGGACTTCACTCGATATGTCGACACCAAGGATTCCGATACTAGCTGAGGCATTAAGGGGAGTGTCCTCAAAACGAGGTGATACGACAAATGGCATTTTCTTGGCAGTGAACGCGCAAACCTGTGTCTTAGTGGGGTTAAATTGGACCAAGTTAATCCGACCCCAATCTGAGACTTTCTTTAAAGAGTCCTCAATTTCTGACAAAAGTTTGTTTCGGCTCTCGATGACGTTTTCCCGAGAAATGTTAGCACGGCCGGTATAAAAGGCATCACCTGTGCTGTCATCCGCATAACAATGAGTGCTGCTGATTTGCAGCATATCATTGATATGCAGAAGGAACAGTGTAGGCGAAAGCACACAGCCTTGAGGGACACCAGCATTCACAGACATAGAATCTGAGCATGCACCGTCGACTACGACCTTTATGCTTCTGTCTGCAAGAAAACTAGTGACCCATTTGCATAATTCCTCGGGAAGCCCATAAGAAGGAAGCTTCGCAAGAAGTGCTTTGTGCCAAACCCGATCGAAGGCCTTCGCTATGTCCAAACTAACCGCCAATGCTTCCCCCTTAGTCTCGATCGCCTGTGCCCAACGATGTGTCAGGTAGACAAGAAGATCACCAGCGGACCGGCCCTTACGGAAACCGTACTGTCGGTCGCTAAGCAGCTGGCGGTCCTCTAGATACCGAAGGAGCTGGCTATTGAAAATGGACTCCATTATCTTTGAGAATAAGGGGGTTATGGCTATCGGCCTGTAGTTGGACGGATTCGAGCGGTCACCTTTTTTAGGGATCGGGTGCACCAAAGCTGTTTTCCATGACTTCGGGACTACGCCAGAAGAGTAGGAAAGCCGAAAAAGGCGCGTTAAAACTGGAGCCAACTCTGGAGCACACACCTTCAACACGATGGGAGGGATTCCATCGGGCCCACTCGACTTATGAATGTCGAGGCTCTTGCACCGCGGTATGGTCGGCGGCTCGTTTCCCCCGTCATCCAATGTCGAGTTGGACGCAAAGAGTTTGCCTAGAAGATCGGCTTTCTCCTTTGCGTCGTGGGCCAATGAATCATTTCCCATGTGCAGTGGTGGAAATGATGGCGTGCAGAAATTCCCCTGGACAGCATTGGCCAGAGACCAGAACGCACGAGTTCCCGAAGGAAGACGCTCTAGTCTCTCGCCAATTCTGCCTATGTGCGCCGACTTCTCCCTGGCAATGTCTCTTTTGAAGGACCTGGAGGCAAAGTTAAACTCCTTTTTCAATGCGCTGGTCTTTTCATCCCGTACCTTCGCTGCATTTGCCCAGGCTTGGTAACATTCCTGCTTCCGGCGAGAAGCCTTTTTGCAGGACCGACCAAACCAAGGCTGTGATTTGCCGCCAATGGGGACTACCGAGGATGGGATAAAAAGCTCCATACCCTGCAGCACCACATCAGCGACAGAATCAGCAGCGGAGTTAGGATCATCCGGCGTGAAGCAAATCTGCCCCCAAGGGTAGGACGCAAAGAAAGACCGCATCCCATCCCAATCTGCTGCGGCGGCGACAAGCAACTCGCGGTCGCGGCGGGCACGTGAATGGCACCGTACTCCGGATCAGGCAGTGATCCGAAGAGCCGAGTGAAGCGTCAACGGATACTTGGTAGCCGTCCGGATGAGAAGTCAGCAGAAGGTCCAACAGTGAAGGTTCATGGTTCTCCACATCTGGGATTCGCGTGGGCGTAGTAACCAGTTGTGTCAAACCATATGCCAGGGCGAAGTCGTGAACAGATTTCCCCGCATGATCGGTTTTGCTAGAACCGAGCCATTCGGCGTGGTGGGCGTTAAAATCGCCAAGTACCACGATCTCAGCGGATGGGATCTGCTGCTGCACAGTATCTGCAGCCATTTGGACGTGCTCAATGAGTCGGTCAGTTTCGCCATCGCCGGTATGGGACCTATATAGGCACGAATAGACGCGGGGATGGTCATCGCCGTCTACACGTAGCCATATGGTGGAGAGGTCCCTACCTTCAAGGTTGCTGAGGCGGCGAGAACTGATATCGTCTCTGACGTACACGCACACTCCAGCCCTAGGCACAAAGGAGTGTTCCAGACCGTACCCAGGGTAGGAGAGGTACGATGTGTCCGCTGGAGACGATATCTGTGTCTCGGTCAAAAAAAGCAAGGCCGGCTTTGCTGTCTCAAGGTGGTGGTGTACAGCATTTAGGTTGGAATGTAAGCCCCTGATGTTGCAGAAGTCCACAGTCAGCGTGGCAGGGGGTGCCACAGTGTCTTTGCCCTTGCCTCGTGCAGTTGAAAGCGCGGTTTTGCCCCCCCCCAGAGTACGACGAGGGGCGGCCTGGACATCCAGGCTCAGGGACGTTGTGTTCTGAGCCTGGACATCCAGGGAGGGATTCTCCAGCGCTCGCGCAGCTGGTACCCTCCTGGGGTAGCGAATTTGGGAACTGCGCTATCATTGGGGGGGGGGAAGGGGTTGGGCCTCCGGTATCCTCACTAACTCGGCGAAACACAACGCAAGCGTTGCTTCACGCCGGTTATTTATTTATATATATACGTAGAATAATGTGTCTATCTTATTACCAATCTCAAAAATAAATAATTAAGCCACGCCGCGGCGTGGCAGCGCCGCGCCGACCAATTTGGACCGGCGCGCCTCCGCCGGCAAATATAAGGTCGGCGCCCATGTCTACTTCAGATACATTATACACGTGCTCAATTTTCTCATTTTTATTTTTGTTCAATTGGTTAGGCTTCTCTGCACTTTTTCTTGTCTTTTCAAGATCACATTGTTTGTTTAGCAATATCAAAACACTCCTGTCCTCAGCCATTATCTGTGAATAGATATTTTATCTACAATACCCTACAAGTAACCTACATGATTATGCAAGTAAACGAAATGTTAATAAAAAACTAACTTTTAGCTTGCGGCTTCGGCTTCGCTCGCAAATATTCCCACGGGAACCGTAGAATCGAGATAAAAAAATTCATATTATGTTTAATGTAAATACTATCCGCCAATACATTTTTTGGCCAAAATAGCGTCCATCCATGAAACTTGCACGACTCCTATGGCTGGGATAATATAAACAAAAATTGCATACAGAGAAACTTAGTAAATTACCGACGCGCCAAGTGACAAGATGTTTAGAAACAGGTTAAAGGGCTGGTTAATTGAAAAGTCATTCTCCACAATTAAAGAGTTTTTCGAAATGTAAATTTTTAATTCTAATAACTAAATATTTTAGTGACATAGTAATTTATAAATTTTTGTAATCTTTTTTTACTTGAATAATCTTTATTGTTTATTGACATTTATTTACTATTTTTAATTACTATTAGTTAATTACTTAACATGTTAATTTTATTATTGTTAATGACGTGTAATATATATTACCAATAAATAATTATGAATTATGTATAAAGTGTCAAGTTTCCGAGATATGTGCTATCAGAGCAATACTAGTGTAGCTACAGTGGACAGATTAACTTACTCGATTCATACAAGTTTCATAGGTGACCGTTATTTTGTAAAAGATAATAATAAATGCGGACAATATGTAGGCCAAAATATTCGAAGCCCTTTCTTCAGGATTGTTTGAGGTTTTGACGCATCAAGATACAAACCCATTTTCACATTTTTAATATTAGTTTTGACAGGTATTTGCACACCTTTAACAGCACCTCACTTAAAGGTACCGCGGAAGGTGTTTCATCATCATCATCATCAGCCTGCATTAGTCCACTGTTGGACATAGGCCTCCCCCAAGGCACGCCACTTATACCTTCGGCCACGCGCATCCAGCCGTTACCAGCAACCTTGCGCAGATCATCGCTCCACCTGGCCGGGGGGCGTCCCACGCTACGTTTGCCCAAACGCGGTCTCCACTGTAGCACTCTGTTTGTCCACCGGTTGTCAGTTCTTCGACATATATGTCCGGCCCATTGCCACTTCAGTGTGCTAATTCTCTGTGCAATGTCGGTTACTTTGGTTCTCTGGCGAATAACCTCATTTCGGATTCGGTCGCGCAGAGAAACTCCGAGCATGGCTCTCTCCATGGCACGCTGTGTGACTTTGAGCTTGTGGACTAACTGCACTGTTAGTGTCCACGTTTCGGCGCCATATGTCATCACGGGAAGGACGCACTTTTGTCTTCAGGCATTGCGGTATTGGCGACGTGAATATGTGACGAAGCTTTCCGAATGCTGTCCAGCCTAGCTGTATTCTTCTACTAGCCTCCCTCTAGAAGTTGTTTCTATCTAGACATATTCTTGAACAGCTTCGAGAGGTTTACCCTCGACTATAACCGGACTCGGGACGATGTGTTTATTGAACATGACTTTAGTCTTGTCCAAGTTCATCCCAAGACCAACCAGTCGGGAAGCAGCATTAAGGCTATCCAGCATATCCTGTAGGTTTTGCAGCCATTCTGCCATTATGACGATATTATCGTCAAAGCGAAGGTGTGATATGTGTTCGCCATTGACATTTATGCCACGTCCTTTCCAGTCTATAGTCTTGAAAACGTCTTCCAACGCATTTGTGAACAGTTTTGGGGATATGACATCCTCCTGTCTCACTCCTGGATGCAGTTGGATGGGTTTTGATTGACTATTCTGTATTTGAACAGCCATAGTGGCGGCGTCGTAAAGGCATCTCAGCACTTCGATGTATCGCTAGTCAACTTGGCATCGCTACAAGGACTCCATTACAGTCCAGGTCTCGATGGAGTCAAAGGCCTTCTCATAGTCCACAAATACAAGACACAAGGGCTGATTGTACTCCTCTGTCTTCTGTATAATCTGCCTCACTGTGTGTATGTGGTCTAGAGTGCCAAATCCTCCTCGAAACCCAGCTTGCTCTGGTGGTTGGAATTCATCAAGCCTACGTGCGAGTCGGTTTGTGATGACCCTCGAGAACAACTTATAGACATGGCTGAAAAGCGATGTCGGTCTATAGTTCTTTAGAAGAGTTTTGTAACCTTTCTTAAAGAACAGGACCACGATGCTTCCATTTCACGCCTTTGGAGTTCTCCCGTTTTGTAAAGCAACATTGAATAGATTCCGAAGCCTACTGATTACAGGCTTACCACCTGCTTTCAGTAGCTCAGAAGTTATTCCATCCTCTCCAGGGGCTTTTCCATTTTTAAGCTGTCTGAGGGCCAACTCGATCTCGTCGTGGCTGATATCGGGAAGCTCGTCAGTGACGTGGCGAGTCAACGTGGCTCAGGCTTCTGTGTTATGAGGATCTGGTCTGGAAGCTTTTGAAGCATATAACCAACTATAGAAATCTTCGATCTCGGACAAGATATCGGGCTTAGAGGTAGCGACTCTGCCGTCGGATGTTGTTAGTTTTATCAGATGACTTCTCCCAAGCTGCTGAACGAAAACTTTAGTTCCTCGATTCTTCTCTATAGCTTCTTCGATATGAAGAGCATTGAAGCGCCGAAGATCTCTTCGTATCAGCTTACGTATTCGCTTTGAGAGAGTTTTGTCATCTGATGAAGTGGCTGTCGTGTTTTCTCGCCTTTTCCTCATAAGCTCCAACGCCTCGTCCGAGAGTTTCGGTTTCCTGTCCTTATGCTTGCCTCTACAGAACTTTTCTCCCACAGCCCTTATGGTATTTACCACGTTGTTGAGGTCCTCGTCTAAGCCAACTTCAGGGGTAAGAGCATCGAAGATATTTTTCAGCTCCAGTTGAAATTGCTCGGAACCGAGTAGGACCTGAAACTAAGCAGGACGAAGAGAAGATTTCATCAGAAGACTTTTTCTAGCTTGTAATCGATATTCAGAGTGCCTCGGAGAAGTCGGTGATCGCTGCCGGTATTAAACTTGTTTATCATGGAGACATCTCTGAATATATGCTTCTTGTCAGTCATGATGAAATCTATTTCGTTTTTGGTCACAGAGAGCTTTTCCAGGTCCATCTTCTTTGGGGCTTTTTCTTATAGAAGGAGTTCATTAAGAAAAGCCCCTGCATCTCTAGAAAATTGACCAGCATTTGCCCCCTGTGATTTCTCGTTCCAAATCCATAAGGTCCGATTTGCGATTCTGTGCTATCACGAAGGTGTTTCACGCAAGCTTATATTAAGATTCAAGATTCAAACATTTATTCGACATACACACAGAACATAATACAATACAAAATATACATGAAATAATAACAGAATGACAAAAATTAAAACTTAATAAACACCCAAAAAAAAACAAATTAAAATATTAATTATAACAAAAAAAGAAAGAAAAATTATACTTTGCTGCGCTGTAGTGCGGTGTCGAATAGGATCCATTTCAGCTTGTGCTGCAGCCAGAGCCACAGCGCTGGTTTTCAAATGTGCCCTCAATACAACGAAGATGTGTAATATGTGTGATGATTCAATAATTATGTGTAATAAGTAAAAGAATAAATACGTGTGAAATAAATTAATGTGTCATTAAAATTGAGAATTATAATTATGTATATATATAGAATAGAATTATGATGTGTATATTCATTAGGGTGTCCCTTATATGGACGAAAAAAATTTTTTTTGGGTTATAGAAACGCATACCCCCTAATTCTTTGTTACATATTAAGCCTTACATAAAATAAAATTTTAACTCTCTAGGTTAATATTAACCCGTGCCGACAAGGTCCCATTTTTTTATAAAAGTAGCTATTTTTGAGTATTTCTTGATATGTAGCTAGATCGTTGTTAATATGCATATCTTGGGTAAAAATTGACGAAACAAAAAATGTAAGTAACGCTTTTAATTGACAAACAAATAAAATTATACAATTATTCAGGGTACTTCTTTTTTAAAGTCTCTTTTTTGCAGTCTGGATACAGCTTTCTATGCTCTTGCACACAGCGTAACAAGAATTGTTTTTGTTCCTCTTCTGCGGTAATTAAACCATGAAAGTCTTGCATAAGCTTTACAGCTCTTTCAGCTGTATCATTTACAGCTTTTAAGCTTAACACCTTCCTCTTAGGTTCGATGAAAGCTGCATTATGGTCCCACGAAGATACGTTTTCTTCAAGAAAACTGGTATCAATTTTTAATCGCGAAAAACATTTTTTGCTTTTAGCTGACACGAAATCGCTCAACGACTTCCCTGTAACAATATGATTAGTAGGTATTTCAAGGAAATTAACCAAATTTAGAACAAACAACTCAGTTAAAATATTTAAAAAAAACTCTTACCATACAAAGAGGCAGACATCTCTTCTTTCGATGCAACATATCGCTTCCCGAAGTCATATGCAGTTTCTCTTTCTAAGTTCGTTACCATATTCGCCTTGGTTTCTTCATCAACATCATCATTTTTTTTTTTTTTTTTTTTTTTTATGGCATAGGTGGCAAACGAGCAGACGGATCACCTGATGGTAAGCGATTACCGCCGCCCATAGACACCCGCAACACCAGAGGAGTCACAAGTGCGTTGCCGGCCTTTTTATCATCAAAGAGTGATAATATCACCACCTATTCTGATAAATACCACAGGTGTTGACTGAACTTACTCAGAGCCGCTTTGGAAATTACTTTGTCAACATTTTTATAGTCTTTCAACGTTTTTAAAAAACGCAAATCTTGATTCGGTGCCTTAACTGCCAAACTGCATCCGAGCCAGGGCTTCACATAAATTGCCACAATAAATAAACAAAAATCTTGCAATGCTCGTTGATCTATAACGCTCATTTTGAATTGAGACTGCAGCAAACATATTTTCAAAGAGTAAATAGCTCTTGCCATCCATCGTGCTTGATGCATTGCGCCAGGAGGACGAATTTTAATTTTACCCTCATTATCTCCTCCCAAGTAAATAATGGATAGCTCGATTAGTTCTCGATAATCGTCCCGTACGATGGATTTCTGCAGTTCATGTTTGAAAAAGGTCAGCAATCCCTTAATGGTCGCATCAGAAAGATGCTGTTTAACGAAATCTATGCATGATTCGACAGCCTCAGGATTAATGTTCTTCCAGCTGTCTCTAACTTTTTGAATAGTGGGATATCGGGATTGCTAGTGACTTGGTGAATCTTTGGTTCAAATACACTTTTGAGGACCAATTCATACAAGCAAACAGTAATAATTCTCTTTCTAATTTTTGTTCCAAAAGCACACAAGCTCCATTTATACGCCCTGTATTAGATGCTGTTGTATTACAACACATAATTTGAACCTTATCAGTAAGTTTCCAATCATAAAGTGCGTTTGAAACAGCTTTAGCTTGATCT
Source organism: Coleophora deauratella (assembly GCA_958295455.1). Lineage (NCBI taxonomy): Eukaryota > Metazoa > Arthropoda > Insecta > Lepidoptera > Coleophoridae > Coleophora > Coleophora deauratella. Next base: position 16,301,655 of record OY282401.1, read on the forward strand.
TTACCAGAAGAACTATCTAGTTTTGGTACTGCAAGAAGTTGTTCCTTCTCTCCAAAGGAAATAAGGATCGGCAGGCGTTCTTCTTTAGAACTTCTCACATCTAGGCCGGGTAACAATTTTCCATCCCAATGAACTGTAACTACTTCTGGCATGTTATTCTGAAAATCGGATTTTATAGATTCTGCTCTATCCTTTCTTATCTGTGTTCGAATACGTTGAATAGAAGATTTGTTAATTGGATAGTCGTCGCAACAAAGACCTAGTGCTTCTATTACTGCTTGAATTATATAAACTGAATCTCTTATGCTTAGTTGACATCTGTCTAAAGTTGCAACTAACTTAGGTGTGATAAAATCTTTCCTTCCTCTTTATGTAATAGTTACCGAACTTTCAGATTGAGATGTGGCAGGCAAAGGTTCCTCCAGGCTTTCTTCAGAGCTGGTAAATTGGCCTTCATGTAGTTCTTGTGGTGGTGTTAAGTTGTGTGAAGTAAAAGATGTCAATGAGCTCGCTGAAGTCATTTGCTGGAGCCTCCTTTTCTCCTCTTCTAGTTTTCTCTGCCTTGCCTTTTCTTCCTTCTCAGCTAACTTTTTGTCTACACCTGCCAAGCAACCAAGGCGCCCTGGCTCTCTTTGCTTTTGTAGGAAAATTTTATCTTCTTCAATTTTCATCCTTTTAAGAGCATCAGCGTGAGCGATATCAAATAAATTATCCAAATCCTTTATAAAATCCTCCTCACGGCGTTTAAAAACATCCTGTGATTTTTTGCGGTTTTTTTGAAGCTCTCGCCAGACTCGATAAAGAGCCACAAGCTTCTTCACACAGTTAGGAAGAGCTTTGGTAGGTATTGTAGCCTTTTCCAGAATATAATACACTCCCGTATTACAAGATTTGCGCTTTCATTAACAGTCAGTTTCACTTCGCGAATATTAAAAAATAGAACTGCGAGAACTTGTCGATTAGACGGCAATTTTGCACCCGTTATTTGGTGATGCACCTCACCAACCAAGAAAATACTCTTTTTAGCGCTTCTCAGTTCCACTGACATCTTCGAAATATAAAATATTACGTGTTAGTTACGCGACAATCCGAGAGAGTAAGTGACAAACAGAGCGCGCCCGCGCGGCACTTGCGTAGGGGCTTGTATGAACATGTTCCCGCTCAAGTCGGCACGGGTTGCAGTGCTCCAAATAAGGTAAAAATTTATTTCCGAGTATTTTAGGGTCAAATACACAAAATTAGAGCCTATATATACCAATTCGAGGTAACCACTACAACGTTATGTATGTGGGAACAACTCGACCACCTATTGATAAAGTTTATTGGTGCTTTAATAGTGACTCTTTAAAGTATATTGTTCCTGTTTACGCTTGCCTTAAGATTACCTACTAAATTACACTTATCAGGGAACGCAGACGCGAACAAAGAATTCCGTTTCTTGCCACTTCCGTATAATAAATGGTGAAGTGGGCACAGGTAAAAAATCTACGAGATAGGGGTGGAATGGAATATGGAACTTGGTAGCAATCATGGCTCACTGAAGCTTGCTTGGTCGCTTCGATCACGCATGTTAACTGACTTCAGACCGGGTCATAACCCGGATGGTATGACTATTAATACCATTTTTCTCGACCGTTTCCGCGCTTCGCAAGGCACGTTAAGCAATTGGTGCCGGCTGCTATCACTACATGGCAGACCTTTAGTATGGCCTTACCTTCCCGACCCTTGGGAAGAAAATTGGAAAGCAGCAATGGAGAAACATTTGGATTACAAAGGAGGGGTGAAACCTCTTGTCTGGTCGTCCAATGATGGAATGTTGAATGAGGGTATCTCACTAATATTATAAATGCGAAAGTATGGATGTTTGTTTGTTTGTTCCGCTTTCATGCTGAAACTACTGAACGGATTTGGATGAAATTTGGTACGTAGATAGATAAAACACTCGGCCAACACATAGGATACTTTTTATCCCGTAAAACTCGAAGGTTCCCGGAGGAATGGCTTAAAACTTAAAATTATACTTCGCCACTAGGTGGCGCTGCCTTAACATTTTATTTCTATCTGGACCCAGTTCTGTAGTCCATGCAGACGAAGTCGCGGGCGGAAGCTAGTAAAGTTATAAAGTTCCAGAGCACGAAATGAATCCTATAGAACTCCGATAGGGTGGTGACTTTGCAGCAATTCTCGAGGTTTTGGAATATGACAGCATTTTTTATGAGTCTTTTATGTAGATAATGCAAAAATAAAATAACCATATTTTTTATAGTTTTATTTTTTCTTTGTTAGGTACAGCCGGATATGAAGCCTCAGGTCGAGTTTAGAATTAGTAGCCATCCATTTGGCATAAATACCTTATACATATATGCATGCAGCCTAAAAAACATTAGCGGAGAAAAATAAAATATTCTTGAGAAATATGTTGTTACAATATTTACAAAAAAAATTCGGTGGTTAATTATTGCATTTCCTTCGTGAAACATACAAAGAATGTAGCTTGAAAATGTGAAATATCAATTGCTTCAAATAAATGTAGCTTACGTTATTTATTTACGACAGTTGATCTGTTTATTTTCAAGAACTTTGAATACAAAGTTACAAAAAAATGAGAAGAAATTTGAATAAAATTAGTTTTACCGGCCCTGAAACAAATTCATAAATATCAAATAAAAATGCTTATTAAAAAAAAACGAATTTGATATAATGTATCTTACATTACCAATTGACTAGCTGTTTGATCGATTTTGTCTGGAGATATATTTTCGATTTCAGAATATTTGTAGAGTAAAACACAATTACCTATTTATATGAAGTTATTTAGATGAAGCGGTCGTGGCTCAGTGTGGCTTGCGTGGTCGTGTCGATCACGCATGTTAACTGACTACAGACACGGTCATAACCTCGATGGGTTTGACTGTTAGTGGCATTTATCTCGTCCGTTTCCATGCTTCGCAAGGCACGTCAAGCCGTTGGTGCCGGCTGCTATCGCTAGATGACAGTCGTTAAGCCATGTCGGAGGCCTTTACGCGGCTTGAAAACTTCTGACACTGGGGTTGGCCACTAGCTCCACAACCTTCACCAATCCAAACTTGGCCCCCATGTGTGGAGTATGGCCTAACCTTCCCGAGTTAAGGGAAGAGACCCGTGCCCCAGCAGTGGGGACATAATGGGTTGTTAACACCTATTTATAATGCCTGGAAATACTTGGTGGAGATATTTGTCCAGCAGTGGACGTGTTTTGGCTGATAATGATGATAACAACGCCTCATGATGATATCAATAATGCATCTAGTATTGAGGGAGTCACGAAGTAGTTTGCATAATGCAGAAAAAGTTGAAAAAACTACAATACTCCAAAACAAAATCAGTCACTTACCATCAGGTGAGATGGTGCCGAGGGCCCAATTAAGAATTAAAAAACGCAATAAGGTCCGTAAGATATAGGTCAACTTATATTTGTGTGTCCCTAAAGTTAAAGTTACAAAGAATTCAGCCCTCTTTTTTACAGTAAAATATAAAAATCCTATAATTGAATATTAAATCAATATAAACAAAATAATAATTTTCATTTGTTTATTCTTGTAACAAAAATCTATCGGAAAAAGTAATTAAAAACCTAAGAATGAAAAAAATACATAATAGTTAACAAGCACTCGATTCCGCATTTATATTAGTTAAGGATATTTAAGAATGTTTCAATGTTATTACTTAAATTTATTATTCATGTTTTTACTTAAATTAAAAACTTTTTTCCTACAATTTCATTCCAACAAACAAATTTTGAATACCAAGCGTTAGTCTTCAAATAAAACAAAATACCATTTACTGTTGTACCATTTTATGTATTTAAACCAAATTTAAACAAAATGCCACGTCGCTCTAAAAGTTGTGGAAAAGAGAATTCAGTCGCTCTTTCAAATAAAAAGTAAAACTTTTGGGTTCAAATCAAAGTCGCTGAGAGACAATAACAACTTGGGCAAGCTTTGGACACTGCTGAAACGAACTTTTGGACACTGTTGAAACAAAAATTCAAATTGTTTGTTCTTTCGGCCGACCGAGTGCAGCAAAGCATGTTGTCGCGAAATGGAATTCTTATTCTTAGGGAACTGTGTTTTTTATATTACTAGTTTATAGTACGTATCTTAATGTGTAATCCTGGTCAGTGCACCAATGACTTTTTCGAAACTAACGTGCATTCTCGTACTGATTACTGTAACGGTAAAGGAAACATCGCGAGGAAACCTGCACATCTGTTTAATATATGTGTATGATGGTGGCGTTGCACACGTCCATAGGTGTAAATCTAAATGCCCTACACGTGATCGAGGGTGAATTGATGCTAAGTGCAACACCAGGCAACTGCCTTCTATCCCTTGTGATAGTACGGTTAAAAATGTGCCACAAGATCAGAAGAAGAAGAAGTGTATATCCTATTTTAATGTTAAAGTTGGGGGGCGAGGGGGGGGCTTCTTCTCAACATACTGAGCAACTTTTGTTCTACGAATTTGCTGAAACCCCAAAATCGTTGGTCCCCCATACAAAGTTGGCAGATCAGATAGCCGATATGCAGTTTTATGAGTATAAGTTCCGTATCAAGAGAATATTTCGTCAAATATTGCATGGAGACAAAAATTTCGATCAGTAAAGAAAAGTTCCAGTTAACGGCTCCTCCAACTATTTTAGAACATTGTGTAAAAATATCATAATAATACTATAATTTAGTCAAATAATTTGTAAAATTTTTGTTTCCCTTGTTACAGATAATGACAGTGCTACAAGTAAAAAGATTTCTGACCAGAAGAAGCTAAAACACAAAGAAGATAACGTTTTTTAAATTGTAAAATGTTGACTTGAAACCAGGACAATGGAAGTGAACAAGCTAAAAATTTACACAATGCTACTAGCATACAATGTTTGTGTGAGTAGTCAAATACTCTCAATAGAAAACAGTTATAATAAGAACACAATTTTAGATAGTGATTACAATACAGTATTCAAATTAAAAACAAACAGTGTAAATAATGATCATAGATTAGCAAAAAGATCCATATCAAATAATACTGACCATATATACGACATTGATAAAGTTAGTGATGATTCATTTCTAAATGATACTAGTCAAAATTTTGGTACAGCAAATAAAAGTGATAAAATGGCATATGGAAAAGTTGTAACCAAAGAAGATTATTTAAGTAAAGACAACACAACAGAAGAACCATGTGTCGGTGATCCCGAATTTTGTAACATGACCAAAGAAGAATACATAAAAATGTTGAACGACTACATTTTTCCGCGTCCCTATGAATGGGCGTTGATAGCCGTTCACGGCATAGTGTTTATCATAGGGCTTATAGGAAATGCCTTAGTCTGCATAGCTGTATATAGAAATCATTCCATGAGAACTGTGACGAACTATTTCATTGTGAACCAAGCAGTGGCCGATTTTATGGTGATTCTGATATGTCTGCCACCGACTGTGCTGTGGGATGTGACGGAGACTTGGTTCTTTGGGACGGCAATGTGCAGGATTGTGCTGTATTTTCAGGTGAGTAATATTTTTCCATTATTATAATTACTTTGTACGAAGAAAAGTTGTGAAACTGAAATTTAAAACATCTTATTCAGTGTCACAAACAAAAAACAACACATAAATTTAAAAAAATCGATTAAGTACTTTTTAGAAAATTAACAAAAACAAAACACAAACTGTAGTTGTTGTTCGAAATTCGAAAGTATTATCCTATATATAGAAAGGAATTAGTATAAAGTAATTTTAAAAAGTTTTTTTTAATACTTTATACTAATTCCACACTCAACGAAGTCGCGGGCATAGCTGTATTTTTATAAACCTCCAAAGTAATTAATGAAAATTAGGCTTATTTTAAGTAATTGACAACGCGAAACACAATAAAACAACGAATTTCAAGGAACTTCTTTGTTCTAACTTATTTCATTTTGTTCTCTTGTCTGTTTACTTTAATTATCTACTCATTTTTAAATAAAAAACAAACAAAACAGATTAATCGAAAATATTGATTTTCAATCAGCATCGACCTACTACAATATATGAAATTAGCTTTTCCATTTTAAAGTCACGTGAAGTCATTAATCTTAATTTAAAAAAAAAACGACCTCGGGTCTGAATGACTACTGACATTTGGTCCTTCAATTAGGCCTTTGGGCCTTAAGAGGATACAATTTCTATATAGAATTCTCGTTAAATTAGTAAGTATTGTCTTTTGAAAACAAATTTAATGTAATTTTACAAATATTAAAATGTTTTAGCAAAGTCGAAGATTTCTTGGAAAGGTAAAGTTCCTCAAAATATATTTTTTATTTTTGTATCAGCCTGTAGGCCCATATTCCATTCCTAAATTGTATACGGAGCATTATTAAAAATTCTGATTCCTTTTTTAATCAAACAGTATTTGATATGAGTATCTAACATAGTAATTGTCAGTATGTTCAGTAGCAATATAGCAAATATGGAGCATGTAACGGACCAAAGTACGTTACATATTCACAAATGCAATTATTTAATAAAACTTTTACGAATTTCAACAGTTTTGGAGAATAATAGAAATAAGGCTTCACATTCAATCTTCTTGCGAGATATTTCGAGGAATAAAATCTTTATAAATATTTTCATCTCCTTTATGCTTCGAGAAATTAAAAGTAAATTATTGACAGCTTTTGCTACTAGGAAAATTATCAATTTTTGGGGGTATACGTAAGAATAAATAAGGGTTTACCCGTGGCTTAGTCTATGTGTTTAATTGTGAAAAAATAATGTTTATTGAAACGCATCTGTTGAGGTTATTTAAATAATAAATAGTTCTAAGAGGCTTAGAAATTTATACTTTATAACTTTTGTTAAAATAGCATCACTATTTAAAGGAAAGCTAAGAACGGCGATATTAAAAATACAAACAAACTGACAAGTTTATTGTAATATTTTTGTAGAGAAGAATAATGTTTTTGACATTGGGGGGACGGGGGAATCGAACTCGGAACAGAGTGGTTTAGTTTTATTAATTTGAAGTGGGGAATTTGAAGTTAAAAAGTTAAAAATTTCATAAAACGATTACAGAGCACTGCTGATCTATTAGACAAAAATTACGAAATTCATCCTCGTGAAGATTGCTTAAAAATCCATTCAATTGTTTATCACCAATTATCAATCAATGGCCTATACGTCTATTGCAGACGATTCAGTCAGTGTCAGTGACGGAGGCAACTTTTTTGGTGGCTGACTAACCCGATACGAGAGCGGCACACTCTCCCGCAGGCCTGGCAGGGGAAGTTTGCTGCTGATGTGCTAGTGCCGCCCTGGTGGCGCTTTTCCCTCCTGTCAGCTAATGCTCTAAACCAGGTCTCATCGCAAAACCTTCGATCCTCCGCAACACGCTTACGCCACTCGGACCGCCTTTCCGCGATCTTCTCCCAGTCCAGATGATCTATTTTAAAGGCAGCCATGTCCCGCTTGGCACAGTCTTTAAAGCGAAGCAGTGGCCTACCACCGTCTCTTTTTGCATTCGCTACTTCGCCCAGCAGGACACGGCGTGGTAGTCGAGAAGGCTACGAGGAAGGAAAAAAAAACACAAATGTAAAAATGAAGCTTGTTGAAAAAAAAACAGCATTTATTTGTTGTTATTGGTGCAGGAATAATTTTTGTTTTGAATGTTTCTATCACAATGATCATTCAGGGTCTTGTACACCTGACTGTTAAAATGATTTTTAATTATAGAATACTGTATTTATAATTGTAGTTATAAATTTAAAAGATTTACCAGAACGCGCATTTTATTTGGTACCGTCTTATATTTTTTTATTTATACATATTTATATGATAAATAATTTATATAGTTTATTCATAAATTATTTATGTAGTTTATATAATAAAAAAATAAATAAAATATATAAAGAAAAATAAAAAAAGGAAAAAGTCAACTAGCTAGACTCGAACCTGCACAGGCGGGAGTACGAGTCTAGAGCATTACCGCTTACGCCACGGTACACTCGAACGGAATTTAATGTAACTTCTACATAAAGTGCGGGCTGAACTTTGTATGCGTTTTTCTCAGCTCCTACTGGGCATTGGACGAAAATATTTTACAGTGGTAGTACCCACATGGTATACTACCACTACACAAAATTTCATTCAAATCCGTTTTCCCAAGGTCGTGCTGTCCCCTTGTCAGATATCTACTTCAAACAACCTCCAGGTTCTCATATCGGTTCTTTGGTGCTACTGCCGAACCTAAAAAGTACTAAGCTTTAAAGCATTAAAGAACTGCAGCTTTTACAATGTCTTCATGTTTACTCACCGACATCGCTATATTCATTCCAAACCTATGCGTTTACACTTGAATTCTTAGTGGTGTCGCGAAATCTGAAAAGTACTATGCCATGACAGCATTATTGACCTGAGTCTTGGATGAAGTTAGTTAGCTTCATTCTACGGTGATATTCTACAAACTCTCATACAGAGAAATTCATCTTTCTGCGAGATTTGAGTAATCGACCAATCAGTTGTTCAGTGAGATGGTTCCGGGCGGAACTAGGCTGTTATCTTTAGTGAATAATGTATTACTCTAAAGAGTGAAAAGCATTCTTGTTTTAAGCGCTGTTTTCAATATTTACGAGAAAAGAGTATGGACTAAATTAAAGTGACAGAGCACTATCCAACTTAGGAGGGTTGAAGTGCATGGAACGTTGCGGGAGCGCCTAAATTTAACTTATTTGTTTGTACAGAGTTCAGTTCTATGATTAATTAAACTTTGTTCGTTTTGGCTACATTTATACATCAAATATAATGCATGATAAAATTTTAGTTACGCATTATACTAAGCTAAGGGGGCAACATTCCCTCTCCCTTTGAGGAAGGGGTCCAATATAAAGAGTATTTTCCTTGTTAGGTTCTAGTATTTATAATTCAGGGATTTGAGGTTATATTTTAGGGAAATCCGTTCAGTTGACCTTTCATCAATCTCAATCCATTCTAAAAGTATTAGGGTTACTTATTTCATGACGTTCACAACTTAGGGTTCTGACTACTAGCGATCACTGGCCATATATTATAAGATCCGCTAATTTATTCATTCAACTATATTTTAGGATTTGCTATTATTTTGTTAGGTAGGTTCTTTATATTTTTAGTTTCCTTTAGCTAGGTAGTGTAGGTAGGTTAGGGTTCTTACAATTTGTTGCCGGTTACCAGGATTAGTTAGTTTCATAAATTTTCTCTATTTTACTTATAGTTAGTTTCGATTTAGATTTTAGTTAGCTTAGGGTTGGGTGTTACAAGCCCTTATTTTATTAATATGTATCTTTTATTATATGCTGACGATACTAAAATATATAGTGTAATTACAAATAGTAAAGACTGTATCAATATGCAAGAAGATCTTAATCGTTTGTGTGGGCCGCCTTCGATCAACCCACATAAAAGTCGAACGATGTGGACTGTATTTCCCTTTTTCGATGACGAACGGCAACTATGGTTGTGACTGGCCGATTTATTTTAGGAGCAGGCTTGGAGGGAGAGAAACACTTGCTTTCGGGGGTACAAAGTAGCGGGTGGTTGGCTTCCAGATGGACGGTGACAGAGGCACACCAAGAAACTATGATCTGACGTATTGATCCGTTATCTATTACGAACTGATTCGAACTGAGCACGATTACAATTTTTTTTTTTTCGAACGGACATGTTTGTTGTTGGCCGTTGGGCCTTTACAACTTCACCGGACAGGGAAGGCGAGTACGTAGGGTACTCAGCCTAAGCAAAAAGATGCAACTGCCTAAGGGCGCCCAGGTGGGCACGGACCTCGGCTTAGGACGTTGCTTGGACGGGGAGGATCGGAGAGAATCGGCCCGGTATGTGCCGATAGCGCTGGTAGGCGCGAGAAGCGGGGGGACGCCGCCCTCGCCGGCGAGGGCAGTATATCGGTGTGGTGTTACTCTGTGGTTGGGGCGGGGGGGTCATGGCTGCTACGGCTAGCGTGATAGGATCATCGGGATCCTCGAGTACGTGCCGGGGGCGTCGGATCACGCGTATGGGATTCGCGGGGAGGTCGTAAACTGCGGAGCTTACGAATAGGGGGTTGGAGTGATGGGGGGCGGAATCGAAGTAGCGTTTTGACGCTTGCTTCAGGTATTGAGCTATGGTGGAAAGCTCTAGATCGCAATGGAGATTTTCATTGCGCACGAACCATGGGGCGCCCGTGGCTCGGCGCATGAAGCGATTTTGGATGACCTGAAGTCGGTGGATGAGACTGGGCTTTGTATGCGCGAACGCTACGCCGGCGTAGGTGAGAATGGGACGGATGCAAGTTTTGTAAAGTGTCACCTTATTTCTAAAGGACATTTTACTTTTCTTGTTCGTGAGGGGGTAGAGACGGCCTAAAACAAAGGCTTGTTTCAGACTCGTTTGATGTGGTCTTTGAACGTCAGTCGGTCATCTAGGGTGACGCCTAGATATTTGACTGAGCGTTCCCACGGGATGGGGCGATCGAACAGCTTAATGCTGCGATCGATGGGATTGGTCTCGGTACTGAGCCGTTTGAATGAAAAGAGCATAGCTGCACTTTTCTCAGGGTTCACTTCGATCCTCCAGTTCCTAAACTATTTGCCCAGGGCACTGGCAGAGGATTGGAGGTTTCGAAGGATGAGGCCCACTGAGCGGCTGGATCGATAGAGGGCTGTGTCATCTGCGAAAAGCGCAAGGTTGACATTTGGGAATCGCGGCATGTCGCTCATGTAGAGCGAGAAGAGTGTGGGGGCTAGAACGGAGCCCTGAGGGACTCCGGCTCTGATGGGTCGGGGGGACGAGTAGACTCCTTCCATGCGATAGCGAAAGCTCCGATTCGTGAAGAAGTCTCGTAGTATGAGTACGAGCCGGTCTGGCAGTCCCAGCTGATATAGTTTGTATATCAACCCGTTGTGCCAGACTTTATCGAAAGCTTTTGCCACATCAAAGAAGAGAGCTCCTGTGAACTATCTGCGGGCGAAGCCGCTTATAATGTGCTCCGTTATGCGGTGCACCTGTTGGACGCACGAGTGTCTGACTCTGAAGCCAAACTGCTCGTCTGGGAGAAGGCCTTTCGACTGGCGTCCTTTAGGCGGGCGAGGAGAATGCGTTCGTACAGTTTACCCAAGGCCTTGAGGAGGCTTATGGGTCTGTAGCTGGAGGGTTCTGAGCGGGGCTTGTTGGATTTGTGAAAACCTATGACGTCTGCACTTTTCCACGTGTCGGGAAAGGTGCAGTTGTCGATGGCTGCATTGAAGATGCACGCTAGAAGAGCAATGAGATTCGGGGAGAAGTACTTGAGTACTTTGTTGGTGATGCCGTCAGAGCCGGGGGCCTTTCGGGGTTTGAGCTGCTTAATGGCCTTCTCTACTTCACATGGGGTGACTGGGGCAAGAGACTCGGTCGGGGGGAGGGCTGCTCGCCGTTCGACTTCCTCATCCACCTTCTGTAGCTGGATGGGCTCGATTGGGAGTGTACTGGGGGAGCATTGGGCATCTAGGCTGTCGGCCAGGCACTCGGCCTTTTCGGAGTCGTCAAAGGCATCCGGTAAGTTGGGGCGTTTGAGAGGGGGCATGGGGGACTCGACATCCTTCTTGAGGGCTCTCGCCAAGCTCCAATACGCGACGTGAGATGGCGAGATTCCCCCAAGAAGTTCATCCCAACGGGTCTGCTGCAGCTCCTGCATGGTCTGCTTTACGTCCCTCTGTAAAGCTCGCATGCGAGTGCGGTTTTCATCGTTTGGGAAGCTGTCGTAGGCACGGATGGCTGCATTTCTTGCGGTCAGCAGCAACCTCGCGTCTTCCGGCAGTCTCCAGCGGTGCTGGGGCAGCACTGGAATCTGCCGGGAGCAGTCTTTTACGACTGATTGAGTGTGGCTGCTAAGGGCATCGATTGCGCATCGGACGTCATCTAAAGACTTAATGTCGTCGGGTATGTTGTCAAGGTCCAGTGAACTGGTAGCTTTGAGTTTGTCCTCAAGGCTGTCCCAGTCAACTATCGTCTTTGTGGGCGGGGCCGTGGGGGTCGGGGGACCTAATTGTAACAGGACCGGCCGGTGGTCGGAACATAGAGTTTGAAGCACTTCTATCGAGCACAACTGAAGGTTGATGTTCTTTAGAAGTGCTATGTCTAGAATGTCTGGGGTGTGATTGACATTGTACGGAAAGTGAGTGGGGGTCATTGGGGCAATGATGTCGAAGTTGAGTCGGTCAACGAGTCTGTCCAAGGCTCTACCTCTAGTATTGGTGGATACGCAATTCCACCGTTCGTGTTTGCTATTTAGGTCGCCAGCCAGAATGACTGCGCCTCCTAGATTGAAGAGAGCCTCAATGTCGCTCCCGAGTAGTGGTTTGTCGCCACTGCAAGGGAGATAGACCGAAGCTAGGGTAATGAGCTGGTGGCCGGTCATGGCTAGCCGACAGACAGAGGCCTCAATGCTCGTGAGAGGGGGGGTGTCGATGGGTATACAGTGCAAGGACCTTTTGTAATAGATGAGAGTGCCGCCTTTTGCGGAGTTCACTCTATCGTTACGCACTAAATCGTAGTTGGGGATTTTAGGTCCGCGAGTGCAAGGTTTAAGGTGTGTTTCTTGCACTAGTAAGACATCGATTTGGTGTTCGCGAAGGAAATCTATAATTTGCCAACGCTGGGGGAGGATGCCGTCAGCATTATAGAATGCGACGGTAATAGATCGGGGCTTGAGTCTACCTTTAGAGGGGTTTAAATCCATTATGGAGAATTAACATTGAACTCAGAGATGGCTGCGATGAGTCGCGAATGCTTAAGCATTGCTATGCAACGCTGTTCAGTGTTATGCTGGGTTGCTCTGAGCTCCCTAGCCAGGTCGCGGACCTGCTCCATGTTAATGGCGCTGGCAAAGCGGATAACTAGGCTAAGATCGTCTTCCTCCACCGTGTCTGGGACAGGCGCTGGAGGGGAGACCTTAGGGGGAAGGGGTGCTTTGCTGATCTTAGCTGGTTTGGTGGGGGGCCTGGGGGTCGGCTTGAATGCCGTGGGCATGGAAACTGGAGTTTCCATGAGCGGAGGAGGTGAAGCCAAGGCTGCTTTGCTTCTCCAGGCGGGTTGCAGCTCCTGTGAGGCTGCGATGTTGGGGGTGAAGGCGGGTGTTTTAGTCGGACGTAGAGGTGGGAAGTCCTCAGTACGTGGGACAGCGCGGCGTGCGGGCCGGGGTTCCGAGGCGGAGGGCGCGGGGCCTTTTTTGCCAGGCCTACGACTAGCGCGTGGTGCCTTGGGGCATCCGCGATAGTTCGCTGGATGTCCCAGGGCACCGCAGAGTACGCAACCAGGGGGTTCCGTACACTCGCTCTTGTCTTTGGGGCGGGGGCAGTCAGGGGTGCCGTGATTGCCTAGGCATTTGACGCACCTAGGCTTGGCGTAGCAGTTTCTGGCCGAGTGGCCATAGAGTTGGCATCTATGGCACTGGCCAGGGGGACCCTTTTTGTGGGGCATCTCGATGCGTATGCCGGATAGTTGGCATACGGTGGTAAGCGTATTTATGATACGCTTTCCGGCGGGGGATAGGTCTAGTGTGACCAGCACTAGATCGAAGGGGGCTTTTGTTTTGCCGCTATGCATGCGGTGAACTTCATGGGCGGGGTATCCTTGTGACTTAAGGTCCTCGAGGATATCATTGGAGTTAAGCTCCTTGGGGATACCTCTGATGACGACGCGCAAAATGCGCTCGTCCTCGAGGGCGTATGTGTGGAAGCCGATGCGTTCGGCTTTCAGTACAGTCGTGAGGCGACGATGGTCGTTTGGGGTGGGGACTTGGACCTTGATCCCTTGTTGGGTGGTCCGGGCAGAAGTGAACGCGACTTTGCGTTCGTTGAGAAGAAATGAAACATTGTTCCATTTCTCCTTGTCCTGAATGAAGAGGGGCGGGGGGCGTTCGATGCGGGGGGGTTGAGATGCGGGTGGGGCGGATTGGGAGGACTCCTGGTCAGAGTGCTCGGGTGGGGGGGTCGTCACTAAAGTCGCGGCGGTAGCGGCCTTCTTGGACGTTTTTGTGGGGACGGGGACTTTGCGCTTCCTCTTCTTTGAGTTTTTGGAGTCGACGGTCGTAAAGCCGTCGCCGTCCTCACTCTCCGAAGAGGAAGATACGCGGTCTTGGACTTGGAAGTCCATGGGGGTAACCGCGGGGGCAGGAGTTGATGGGCGTGAAGCGACCGCCAGAGGTGAAGCCTCCTCGGTTGGCTGGGGCGAGAGGGGAGAGTCGCGGCGGTTTAGGGCGGGCAGCAGGGCGTCCATGACCTCGGGTGGGATGCTCAGAAGGAGCTTATCGAGAAACCCGGGTTTCTCGTGTATGAGGCGGAGGGCCTCTAGGTGGGCGGGGGACAGCTCTGAGTTGGAGGTCCCAGAGGTGTGTGCGGGTTGGTGGGTACCTAGGGTGTCCATCCTATATGTGGTGTGTAGTGTGCCGTCAGTAAATCTTATTGTACTGACGGGTGAGTGCCTAAGTTTCTAGCAGCCTGAGACGCAGAGGGTAGTAAGTAGTGAACCGAAGCTCAAGCTACGCCCAAACAACGTTACAGGAATGGATGGTAGGGAATGGCAAGGGTGGGAGGGAGATGACTGGCGTCGGCTAGGAGACCCCCCAAGGCCGGTGGTTCCAGTCCCATCCGCTGTTTACGTTTCCCAGAAGGGGAACCGCGAGCGCACGGGGCACGCTCTACCTAGCTTCGTTGGCACCGTTAAGTATCCACTAGGTAACCACTAAAGCGTGGATTTATAAAAGACAGGACGGATCCCGTTAGAAACAGGCCTGGCCGCGCAGTGAAAACTACACTCGGTTCGGCTGGGAGCGGTTCGATGACACGGTGCACGTAGGCAGCGGCGACGACAGCGGCAGGAGACACGATGCACGTCGGCAGGGGCGACGACAGCGAGCAGGAGCGGAGCGCGGCGCGAGACGTCCGACCGGGGCGGCGAACGAGAGCGAACTGTCCGACGATTACTAGAAAACTGGCCTCTTTTTATATCATTTCTCAAGGCCATTAGAGAGAGACGGCACGATCCCTACGGCGGAGGTGACCCTATCCGAGCAATACCAACACGATAGCCACCCCCGCCGTGTGAGTGAGAGATCGGTGTGCGAGCGAGATAGCGATAGCCCCCGTGGTAAGCTAAACTACCTCGGAGCAATACCACGGGGACGACCGCCTACACCGATCTCTACTCTAGCCTAACTTATTTCCCTATTAACGATGCGACCTATTTTGCCTCTAGACCGCCCAAATGAAAGACAAACACAAACGATTCTTTATTTAATACAAGTACACATACAAAATGATATAAAAACGACAAATAGAACGATACAAATACGATACAAAGCGACTTATAGCTACCTTAAATAACACGATAAAAACATTACTAATTGCGATATACAAACGAAACTTATAAAAACACAACATAACTATAAGTACTATAACACGATATAACGATTCACTATTGCACAGACACTAAACGAACACTATTTACAGTTTTGTCGCGAACAGTTTGTCTGAATACTGTCTACTAAATAGATTATAATTAAATGTTGATAAATGTTGCACCATTACATATTCAAGAAAAAAAAACCACAAATTTTGTATAATTATAAGTTACATAATAAAACGTTACAAAGAGTGACCGAGGTGAGAGATCTGGGTGTCCAGTCCACTTAGATGATCAGTTATTATTATCCTCGCATACCGAAACAATAACTGCTAAAGCATATAAAATGTTAGGGTTTTTATTCCGACAAAGTAGGGATTATAAACAGGCAAATACTTTGATTCTACTTTATAATTAAAAATTGCTTCGCCACTCGAGCAAGTTCCAAATATATGACTTCAGCGAGCTCATTGACATCTTCTACTTCACACAGCTTAACACCACCACAAGAACTACATGAAGGCCAATTTACCAGCTCTGAAGAAAGCCTGGAGGAACCTTTGCCTGCCACATCTCAATCTGAAAGTTAGGTAACTACTACAAAAAGAGGAAGGAAAGATTTTATCACACCTAAGTTAGTTGCAGCTTTAGACAGATGTCAACTAAGCATAAGAGATTCAGTTTATATAATTCAAGCAGTAATAGAAGCACTCGGTCTTTGTTGCAACGACTATCCAATTAACAAATCTTCTATTCAACGTATTCGAACACAGATAAGAAAGGATAGAGCAGAATCTATAAAATCCGATTTTCAGAATAACGTGCCAGAAGTAGTTACAGTTCATTGGGATGGAAAATTGTTATCCGGCCTAGATGTGAGAAGTTCTAAAGAGGAACGCCTGCCGATCCTTATTTTTTTTGGAGAGAAGGAGCAACTTCTTGCAGTACCAAAACTAGATAGTTCTTCCGGTAAAGATCAAGCTAAAGCTGTTTCAAACGTACTTTATGATTGGAACCTTACTGATAAGGTTCAAATTATGTGTTGTGATACAACAGCATCTAATACAGGGCGCATAAATGGAGCTTGTGTGCTTTTGGAACAAAAATTAGAAAGAGAATTATTACTGTTTGCTTGTATGAATTGGTCCTCAAAAGTGTATTTGAACCAAAGATTCACCAAGTCACTAGCAATCCCGATATCCCACTATTCAAAAAGTTTAGAGACAGCTGGAAGAACATTAATCCTGAGGCTGTCGAATCATGCATAGATTTCGTTAAACAGCATCTTTCTGATGCGACCATTAAGGGATTGCTGACCTTTTTCAAACATGAACTGCAGAAATCCATTGTACGGGACGATTATCGAGAACTAATCGAGCTATCCATTATTTACTTGGGAGAAGATAATGAGGGTAAAATTAAAATTCGTCCTCCTGGCGCAATGCATCAAGCACGATGGATGGCAAGAGCTATTTACTCTTTGAAAATATGTTTGCTGCAGTCTCAATTCAAAATGAGCGTTAAAGACCAACGAGCATTGCAAGATTTTTGTTTATTTATTGTGGCAATTTATGTGAAGCCCTGGCTCGGATGCAGTTTGGCAGTTAAGGCACCGAATCAAGATTTGCGTTTTTTAAAAACGTTGAAAGACTATGAAAATGTTGACAAAGTAATTTCCAAAGCGGCTCTGAGTAAGTTCAGTCAACACCTGTGGTATTTATCAGAAGAAGTGGTGATATTATCACTCTTTGATGATGATGTTGATGAAGAAACCAACTTAGAAACAACTTAAAAGAAAGAGAAACTGCATATGACTTCGGGAAGCGATATGTTGCATCGAAAGAAGAGATGTCTGCCTCTTTGTATTTTAAGAGTTTTTTTTGAATATTTTAACTGAGTTGTTTGTTCTAAATTTGGTTAATTTCCTTGAAATACCTACTAATCATATTGTTACTGGGAAGTCGTTGAGCGATTTCGTGTCAGCTAAAAGCAAAAAATGTTTTTCGCGATTAAAAATTGATACCAGTTTTCTTGAATAAAACGTATCTTCGTGGGACCATAATTCAGCTTTCATCAAAGCTAAGAAGAACATGTTAAGCTTAAAAGCTGTAAATGACACAGCTGAAAGAGCTGTAAAGCTTATGCAAGACTTTCATGGTTTAATTACCGCAGAAGAGGAACAAAAACAATTCTTGTTACGCTGTGTGCAAGAGCATAGAAAGCTGTATCCAGACTGCAAAAAAGAGACTTTAAAAAAGAAGTACCCTGAATAATTGTATAATTTTATCTGTTTGTCAATTAAAAGCATTACTTACATTTTTTGTTTCGTCAATTTTTACCCAAGATATGCATATTAACAACGATCTAGCTACATATCAAGAAATACTCAAAAATAGCTACTTTTATAAAAAAATTGGGACCTTGTCGGCACGGGTTAATATTAACCTAGAGAGTTAAAATTTTATATTTATGTAAGGCTTAGTATTTAACAAAGAATTAGGGGGTATGCGTTTCTATAACCCAAAAAAAAATTGTTTCGTCCATATAAGGGACACCCTAGTATACAGATTCTCATACTAAATCTGAATAGTGAATCAAGAATTGGTATGAAGAACTGAAAATAAAGAGCGGATCTTTTCAATATTTTTCTATACTTGATTCTGAGTAACCCCTTAAAATTTCAAACGTACTTTTTTTCATATTTCTAGAAGCAACCGTTTAGCTGGCTGACACATAACTTTAACAAAAAAAACAGCTTAATATTATATTTCGAAAATTTGTTTTACCACTGTGTCGGCATATCCGTGCCAAATTACAGCTCTCTAGTAGTAAAAGTATCTGGGCTAAGCCGTGAACAGACAGACAGACGGACATGGAGAAACTATAAGGGTTCCTTGTTAACTACGGAACCCTTAAAAGGCTATCAAAAATATACAAAACTTATAAAACATACAGGATGTTAAAAACGTGCGTTTGAAATTTTAAGGAGTTACTCAGAATCAAGTATAGAATCCAGGAAAAATATTGAAAAAATCCGCACTTCAAATTTTTTTCAGATTCTCATACTAATTCTGAATAGTGAATAAAGAATTTGTATGAAAAACTGAAAAAAAAAGATTTGAAGAGCGGTTTTTTTTTATATTTTTCCTACGAAATGCTTTGGAGAGTTTAAACAATAAATTTTTATCGATCAGAAGAGGAATTTACTAAAAAAAGGCAACAAATACAACTTAATGTTTAATCAAATATTTACAATGTAATTTAAACTTAAAACTTAACTCTAAACTGATTTTTAAATAGAATTTATCACGGAATATGTACATCTAATTACACTGAGCAAAGGAAATTATCAACAACACAACGCACTGACTATAACGTCCGAATCCCTCAAGCTCCCAAGCAAAAGTGGCGGCGGCGCGGCGAACTAGCCCTTTCCACAACGGCAGAAATTGCGGAGTTCATCAACAGCATACTAAAGTTGTTCAAGCGTCATGGAAAATGTGGAGTTCACCAACATGTCACATGCTTTATGACAATACGGCCGTTCCTGACAGCTAGGCGTCCCCGCCTTACTCGTCACATCGATTGTAGACCAGGTGTTCCTCTGCTGACTGCGAGGCAGCTTCATCACGATCAGCTGAAAAACAAAACTAGTATTACAATCTCGTAAATAAATACTCAGATACCTATTCCAGCAATGAACACTTTCATGACAGCCACAGCCAGACCTTGCACTATGATCACATATGAGCGCTCATGTCATCATAAGCAACGTCAAACAGTCATACATCTCAACCAAAAATAATCGTTGGCGAGTACTTATTTCAAATAATTTGATAACTTCAATCTACTTCATAATTAGTGCATTCATACATCACGCTATTCGATTGGCCAATCATCATTAAATAAACACAATACCATGGTCTGCCGCAGTAGTTATTAGTCATAACTACTGCACTACGATCCGTCTGCTGGTGACAGCTAAACTGCCCACCACTACATTATAAGCAAAAATATAAGTAACCAAAACTGCTACCATCATTGCCTATAATGCAGTCTGCCATGACTAAGAGCTCGTAAGCTACCTTAGTCACTAAACACGGTATCGTCTGCCATCACCAGTCTCTCTACTGACGATCTGCCGTGACAAAGTCACCATCATTAGTCCCTCTGCTAATGATCTGCCGTAACCATCATCCCAGGTCACCACTACGTGCCCGTGCACTGGCAACGCAGTCTGCCACGATCTCAAAGATCGCTAAACACTGAACTTCCATGGACAGAGGCTATACTGTTCCGCCTATCCAATAATACTCACTTTGAAAAAAAAACAGCACATGTTTCAGGGGTCCATTCCCCTTTCCAGGGAACCATGTACTCTGAAGCGGTCTAAATACGCTTTTCATATGAACCCAACAATAATTCTAGCCCATATCGTTTAGGCAGTAGTTTCTTCGTTACTTGGTAGGAACACCTCGTACCAGAGTCCATATAACCAGCACTCTGAGCAGTTTTAATCACAAAAGCCATATGAAAAGAAGCCTTTGAAAAGACGTGGTTGTTTTCTACCCTCGCAACCTCATTCTGACTCTCTCAGTTAACGTCCAATAACTGACGTGCTCACAGTCTTTGCATGATCATCAGAACTACGCCACATTACGGACTTAGGATCACAAGACTAGAGTAACTTCGTCTATTTTCTACTATAAGTTGCATTGCTGACAATTTTGTATTTACATGATTCGACGAAGTATGAATAAACTGAACCTTCCAAAGTACATCTGGCCATTCAACGCCCTTATTGTTAACTTTTACTCTAGGAAATATACAAAACAATACCGCTCGGCCCGTCATTTTCTTGGTGCATTTTTGGTATTATGTGAGTGCTGCGGTACCGCTTATAAAGGATGAAGAGAAGTCGTTATTGATTTACACTACATTGCACTATATGGTCGCCGGTTTGAGGTTTCGGCCCGCTTTTTAATGAAACATGAATCAACCAAGTGCCCAGTCTCATTACAGTGGGTACATACAGGGGGTGGTGGTCTATTCACAGAACTAGCTAGGGAATTGTTAGAGACCACTGGAGCGTTACTACTAGGAATGGTTTCAAACCGTGTGCGCTTGGGACAGACGCTACTCTTATGGCCTACGCCACCACAAGAGAAACACTTCAGATCAGGTTTCGTAGCCTCACTTTTCCGAGATTCCGAGACAAATGACTTAGAGGGTAAATGAGCAGGATTGTGGGCTGTTCGCAACTCAATTTTAGGTTTAGTGAAAACAGATAAAAATTCAACTAACTGCCGTGGTTTCAATTTAGCATTAGTAGCTGCAGCTTTTATCTGAGGGTCCATAATACCTCGAATAACAATAGCAGTTCTCAAGTCATCGGACAAACCAGTTACGATGTTTAAGCGCAACAACGTAGATACATAAGTCATCAACCACAATGGTAAATAATTTCTTAAAGTGCTGGCAAAACCTGTAAAAAAATAACTTTTGCAAAATTTTTACACAAACTTTTTCGAATAGCTATTTTCGATAGCCTGTGGTGTAAAAAAAATGTACTAAGCTGATCGTGCCAACATCTTAAAAAAATGATTAGTTATTGACAATTTTAAAATGGTGTAATTGTTTGACATTACATTTAAAACAACTTTTTTTATGATAATTCTAATGCACCACGGTCGAATTTTTGGAGTTTTGCTGTACTAAAATTCTATCGATATAAAGTAACTAAGCAAGACTTTGGTTGGTTAGTTTATACTTATTTAAAAAGATGTCAGAGGATAATATGATCGTCAAAATAAAATAAAGTACTAGTGTCAAACATGAAAAGAAATACAATGTCAATAAATGTCAAATATAAAATAAAATAAAACAATGTCAATAAAAATATCGAATAATAGATGATCAATCGAACTCCAAGAGTGAAGTTCGATCGCTATTATATGAGAACGCTTCATTCGAAGATATAAAGTCACAATGTAGTCCTTTAAACCTACAAGG
The DNA here is from genome assembly GCA_958295455.1 of Coleophora deauratella. Taxonomy (NCBI): domain Eukaryota; kingdom Metazoa; phylum Arthropoda; class Insecta; order Lepidoptera; family Coleophoridae; genus Coleophora; species Coleophora deauratella. Next base: position 16,323,085 of record OY282401.1, read on the forward strand.
CAATTTTGCACGTTAAGAGAAGTAAACAATTTACTGGTTTTCGAACGAAACCTATTAGTTTCTTCTTTTTTGAACCGACCCTACCTGGCAACGTCAGTTCGATAGACCTGTCATTCATTTAGCGATGTCTGGAACAAAACTTTCCCAAGGGAATGGGATGGGAGGGTCTTTATATCTTCGAATGAAGCGTTCTCATATAATAGCGATCGAACTTCACTCTTGGAGTTCGATTGATCATCTATTATATTTCGACGCTTCATTACTCAGATATAAAGTCACAATGTAGATGTTCAGAGACAAAAGTTTTGTTCCCATTTTATAAGATTTAACTGAAAATTAAAGTTTGTTTGAATCAACAAGTAACTTACTTATACATAAACATAGAAACTCAAGATACAAAAGGATCTAGTTTAGGCAGACTGACTTAGCAAAATTACCCTCGTCTATAATTGGTCGATGGTAGAATTTTGCGAAGGTCTCTGATGTCTTTGTCCAGCCAGCGGTATTTCGGATTATATCCAAGGAAACGCCAGCCGCTCTAGCAGCAGATGTAGATGCGTGCCTTGTGCTATGTGCAGTAAACACGGACACATCCACACTACTTGCGGCCAACGTTTGTTTGACCCATCGACTGATCGTCTGGGCCGTCGCTACTTTATGTGGCTTTTTAATAGTAAGCAGGAGGTATGGTGTTCCCGCTGTTCTTAAATCCTTTGTTAAGAACAAATAGTCCTCTAGAGCGGTGGCTGGACAAATATTTTTATTTTGATCAAAATAAGTCAAGTATAAGATTGGTTGCTCTCGACCTGGCGCAGAAGTTTTAATAATATCAACGATAGAGATTTTTACACCATTAGGGGATATACCTAGTTATATTGTTGATATTGATGAGAGACAAAGTTTGCACTCTTTGCCCCGTACATAGCGCAAGTAAAACAGTCAGCTTTTTGGTTATTTGTTCTATTGAAAGATCCCTGTTGGGATACCAATTTGAAATATAATCCAAAACTAGTTTAGGGTTCCATGTTGCAGTATACTTAGGCATGGATGGACGCAATTTGTAGGTGCCCTTAAGGAGCCGTTTGATGTTTTCATCGTCGCCTATTTCACTGCCCAACAGGAGCGAAAGTGCTGAACGATGACTGTTCAAAGAACCATAAGCGGACCCTTTATTATACTGTTCTGTCAAAAACAACAAAACCGAGGAAATCGAAAGTTCATAGCAGTTAAGATTATTTTCTTTACAAAATGACCACCAAATTTTATACGTAACATTATACTGACGTAATTTTTCTTTAGCAACTGAAGAAATCATTAGCTTAATAGCAGCTTCTGGGGTTCCTTTTCTAGAGAATGCGACCCGGAGAGCTTCGCAGCAGCCAGGGTATTCTGTCTGAAGAACTGCTGGCGAGCTCTGTAACAAGGGCGGGAAAGAGAGTAAGAAGACTCGATATAAACAATATTAGAGACTAGCATACTCTTTAGAAGAGGAAACCACGGCTGAGAAGGCCAATATGGAAAAACTAGTATTCCTACTGCTCGATCATTGATTATCTTTTGTAAGCATTTTAAGATCAAGGTGAAGGGTGGAAAAGCATAGAAAAACCATTGGTTCCAGTTAAGAGTAAACGCATCGACCGCGAGCGCATCGGGGTCCTGCTTCCAGGACACGTAAGTATCACATCTAGCGTTGGTGCGAGAAGCGAATAGGTCAATATCTGGAGAACCCAAATGATAAATTATGTCATGGTAAGCTTTGTCAGACAAAGACCACTATATGTCCGGATTCGTTCTGCGGGACTCTTCATCTGCTTCCCGGTTGTCCTTCGTATTGATATAGGAAGCGAATAACCATAATTGACGCTCCTCGCACCATTGCCAGATCGACCTAGCTAAGTTGTTCAGATGGGGAAATTGAATTCCGCCCATTCTGTTAATGTAGCTGATTGCGGTGGTATTATCTACGCGTAGCAAAATTGTACATTTTGACTTATCGCGAGCGAAACATTTCAGTGCCAAAAATATAGCCAATAATTCCAGATAATTAATGTGGAATTCTTGCTCATTTACTTTCCAACCTCCATTTACACGTTCATCATTACAGTATGCACCCCAGCCTGTCCGGGAAGCATCTGTGAAAATTTCTAGATCGAAATTCAATATTCCAATCGAATTGAAGGTCTGATTAATGTTTTGTGACCACCAAGTTAAGTCTGGCAGTATGTCGGCCGATGGCCTGAACTTACCCTCGTAATTACCATGCTTTTTCAACTCAAGGAACTTAAACCTCTCCAATAGTTTCGTGTACAGCCAGCCGTAACGTAATGCTGGACAAGAAGGCTGTTAGGCAACCTATCAAGTGAGCGAAATCTCTGACAGTGCACATGGGTAATTTTTTTAATTTCTGAACCAAGGAATATATATAGTCACGTTTTTCATTTGGCAGGGACAAGGACATGTTAATAGAATTGTAAATAAATCCTAGAAAACGACACGAACGCTAAGGTTCTAGTGAACTCTTGTTATAGTTTGCTATAAATCCTAAACATTCCAACAATCGGAGTGTTTCTGATACGTTGTTTAAGCAGTCATCATAGTTATTGCCTATGCACATTATATCGTCGAGATAGCATACTGAAATGTAACCATGTGACCTAAGAAAGGTCATGACTTCTTTCATTAATTTAGTAAATGTTCGTGGGGCTACAGAAAGGCCATATGGCATGGCTGTGAACTCGTATGTGACTAATTTCCCGTCTTCATCTGGTAATTGAAATCTTAGATATTTTTTATCACATTCTGAAATGGGGACAAGTAAGTACGCCTGCATTAAATCAATTGTTGCCATAAAGCCTTCTTTGGGAATTAGTTTCGCGGCCGTTCTATAGTCCTCCATTTTGAAATGAGTTTTAGACACGAATTTATTTAACGGCTTAAGGTTCAATATAAACCGTTTGCCGCCATTTGACTTTGGAGCCAAGAAAATTTTAGAAATAAATTGGTCCTCACATGGTTCACACTCAGTAATGGCGCCTAATTCTAGTAAATTTTGAATGGCTATGAACATTTCATGTCTCTCTGTAGGTGAGAATGTGTTACTAGGCGCTTGAGACTGAATAACCTGCCGCGCAAAAGGAATTGAATATCTAAGCAATTTTAATATTACGGGATTGTCAGTAATATTAAGCCAACAGTTGTAGAAATATTGTAACCTGCCAGCATGACATACCGTGGTTACTGGCGCGGAGGAGCACGCTGCTTGGCATGGCTCAGAGACTTGTTGTACGTCGTCGCGGGGGCAGCCGTCTTCTGACTGCTGACTGGTGGCGGGTTCTTGTGCGCCCCTCCTCTGCCCCCCCTGTTCGACGACGGCTGGTAGCGAGAAGGAGCTGTCCAGTTTCCCTGGAAACGCGTTCGAGCTGTCGTTGATTGCGATGTCGAAGGTACCGGGGGCTTCTGAGTCACTGTAGCTTTCTTTATTTGCAAACCCTGTTTTTCTATAGTTTTTGAAGCTTTCATTTTTTTCGATAGTTTAGCTGCGAAGAGAAGCTCATCTCTTTCTACGTTCTGTATAATGTTAAGGAACGCCTTGTCTAAGCTGGGTGTAATTAACTTTATTCTTGATTGCGTTTCAGTATAATGTAGGTCTGATAAAATGCGACATGCGTCTGATAGCATCTTTATCGCTTCGACTTTGCTTTGTTTATCATCACCGGCGAAAAGTATGGACATGGCCTTACTGATTGACGTGATGCCCAGCCCTAATTGTTGTTGAGCAGTTTCAAGCTTCTTGTCACGCGATCTCGTCGCCTCTGTGACAGCTGCAGAAATTTCTGGATTAAGCGATGGCGCTCTGAGTAATTTGCAGTTCTCAGGAATAGCATACTCCTTAAAGAGTTTCTCCTTTACCTCTTTAGACAGGCCTCGACGCAAAAGAGGCTGCCATCGCTGGGCTAGGTCTTGGTGTATATTTTCGCCATATGTGGGGACATCGTCCAAAGTGTCGCCTAAGGCGGACAAAAAATCGGCGTCTAGTGCTGGTACAGCTTCTTCCGCTGCCGGCGCATCTTGTGCGGCTGGCGGTTGCTGGACGTCGGGTAGCGGTTGCTGGTCATCGGGTGGCGGTTGCTGGTCGTCGGGTTGCGTTTCTGCTGGGATATCATTGTCTGAAACGACAGAAGTTATCGTTATTTTTCAAAATAACAAACAGTTAAGTGAAACAAAATCTACACCATTGCATTAAAGGGTCATCGTGTTGACTCGCGGCCAACCCCCAGACCTCAATTTGCCTTCGTGTTGACTCACGGCCAACCCCCCGGCATAGAAAAATCCTTTGTGTTGACTCACGGCCAACCCCCAGGATAAAACAAGAAATTGCAACCGTCACTATAGCAGGAAAAAATAAAGGGTAATTTACCTGAGTTTTCTTCAGATTGCGATGAATCCGAGTAGATAATAAGACGACGGCGGCGATTATTAAGCTGCTTTTCTTGTAATTTTCTTATTTTAGCTTGATAATGTTCGAGTTTTTCAAGCGACGTTCTTTTCGGCATTTTTTTCGAAAAAAAGGTGGGTAGAAATTTAACGTAGTTGACAGACGTGCGTTCGTTGCCTCGCAAAATTACGTATATTCCCGTTGTGTCACACCATTATGTGTCACACTGTTACTCAACGGTAAAAAAATTACCGATAAGTTACACTGTGACTCAGTGCAACTGATTTTTTACCACTGGGTTACACTGTGACTCAACGGGAATTATTATTCCCTTTCAGTAACAGTGTAATCCTTTAGTTATTTATTATCGTCTATTCGTATGTTTATCACCCGTGCCACATTGAATCCGCGAATATATTTAATAGAATTCTAGACTTTCTTCGGGCTTCTAGACTTTAGTAGCAGTAGTATGATTATTAATTGAAAATTGTATATTTACAAAGCAATCTTAATAGCAATTGGAACAAGGTTTTGTCTGTGATACTTGGTGTTCAAAGTACCAGGATAGCATGACCGAACAGAAGGTAGTTAGTGCTGGACTACTATTTGATGCCCTATCGGTTACACCATTATATTGTTAATACTATAAAATATATTGTTGTAGTAGGACTATAATATACTAAACATACATAATAATATTAATTTAAATACATACATATAAAGATATAATACATCCAGACACTGAGCAAACCAATCTCCTCATCACAGAAATGTTTGCATTGGGTGGGGTTCGAACCCACGACTCTCCAAGCATTAGTCAGGAGCGCTAACCACTGAGCCACCGAGTCAGTTTAAGGCTTCTGACATGGCTTTACTGAAATCTGCCTGGTAGCACCGGTTCCAACACTTAAACATGGTTTGCAAAGTACGAAAACGGTTGAGATCAAGCATTCACCCCATCAAAAATCAAAAATCTTTTTTTATTTAAGTAGATGCTTTACACATAATTTTAAATCGTCATATTTTTTCTACCTAGTACAAAGTTCCTACCACTCGGAACTTGTACACACTTGTATCCATATTATGATCGTGTCTGGAGTCATTTAACATGAGTGTGATCGACGCGAGCACGAAACCCATACCCTACTAGGATATACCGGGGCGAATCGGATCAACTTTACTTTGAGGTTAAATAAAAATAACTTCCGTTGGAAGATTTTTTTATTTATTATTTTAGCTTTAATCAGTATTTATTCTAGTTTAAAATTCATAATCATAAATTTGAATAGTACTGAAATCGAATTTCTGTGAACGAAAAACTGAAACTTGGGAAATATCCGATTCACCCCCAATAGTTGGGGAGAATCGGATCATAATATATAGGGTGACTTTAAATTAGTTCTTGATACGAAAGGCTATGCATGTGCTCATGATAACAAACAACTTTCCCTAATGAACCGATAGTCAAATCACAAAAAAAATTTGGACTCTTCATACTAATTTTGCCGCTCAGTTGCTAGATTTGTATGGAAAACCATTTTTTTTTTGCGATTTGACTATGGGTTCCTCGGGGAAAGTTGTTTATTATCATGAGCACATGCATAGCCTTTCGTATCAAGAACTAATTTAAAGTCACCCTATATACAGTAATTAAATAGGGAACTCTTATAATAAATGGTTTTTAATGAAACAAAAAAAAATACATATTAATTAATGAATTAGGCATATCGTAATTGGCACGAAAATCCAGATAAATAGTCATTTATGTAGCACCATCCTATAAATGACAGAATTCAACACTCAAAGCTGAATTCAGTCCTCCGATGGTGGGTATTAAATTTAATCTCAACAGAAAATGTACATAGTGCCATACTCTTGACCAAGTTCTACTTCATATGAAGCATTAGTCTTATTTTTAACCTTCATAGTCTCATAAACCTTTTCAATATTTATTCAGTAACATCTCGTTTGTTAGCCTATTTTTATGAAGATTGTTCTTACTTTATGAGGTGATTCGCATTATCACAAGTTATTGTTAAACCCTAATGAAGAGAAAATAACTTATTTTATGAAGTTATTGTCAAGTGAATCATTATCCAACGTTTTCGAACAAGTCCGTTGCTACAATTGCTGCATGTCCTCAATATTTGTTTACAGATGGCTTGATTTTCTATTTTCCTCACATCTTATTAAAAAAATATTGAACTTGGTTATTTTTTAACAAATATCGGAATTATTAAAAACCATAAAAAATAAATAAAAATAAGATACATTGATTTTAAGTACAGATTCAATTCACCCCGCAGGACGTGATCCGATTCGCCCCATATTTAAGGTCGTAAAAAATATTTTATCAGAATACCATTCATATAGTTATTAAAAAGCTATTTTATTTTCAAAATAAAGTCCATAGTTAATCAAACTATTTAATTATTTTAACTATAAAAGAAAGTCTTGGTATAAAATAACAAGTAATCATTATTACGTATTTTACAAAAGGCGCAAAAACTGCCGTAGCGTCACTTCTGCATCAAGGGCGAGAGCTATAGTCACTAAAATACGAGAGGTATCAAAATACTTAATATAACAACAGGTGCGGAGGGGAGGGACGAAGTGATGTGTTGCTATGACAACGGTCAGTCTAGCGCGGTATTTAAAATATTTATTTATTTTTAATTTTGATTCGATTCGTACTGTGATCCGAGTCGCCACGGTCTACCCTACCACTTTTTTAATCAATGTTTGTATATTTTTTAAATAACTAGCTTTCGGCCGCGACTTCGTCGACGGGACTTCAGAATTAGGTCCAGAGAGAAATAAAATGTAAAGCAGCCAGAAATCCTCAAGATTTCCGGGATAAAAGTATTCTGTGTTAGCAGAGTGCTTTATCTATCTACCGACCGTTCAGTGGTATCGGCGTGATAGTGGAACAAACAAACAAATATCAATACTTTTGCATTTGTAATATTAGTGAGAAGTTTCCCATTTTTACCTGAAGAGTGTAAGTACTTTTGAATAATGTAATATTTGGACACCAGCACAATGTTTATATTATGTCACTAGCTTTCCGCCCGCGGCTTTGCCCGCGTTGACATCGTTTATGGTGCCGTCATGATCCAAAAGATCATAACCCACGGAAGCACATTAAGTCACGAGCAACGGCTTAACTACCTTGCGAAGTACGAAAACGTTCAAGATAAGTACCACTAACAGTCAAACTCATCCAGGTCTCGACCGTGTCTTTAGTCAGTTAACCTGTATGATCAACGTAAGCCCACTGAGTCATGACAAACGATTAAACTACATTGCAAAGCACGGAAACGGTCAAGATAAGCGGACAGCCACTAGGCCACTGAGGCTATTCCATCAATGTCACAGAAGAAGCCCCAATCCCCTACTATTAGTTTAAACCTTAAAGGTATAAAGTACCAACAAAATTTTCTATTATAGAAGGCCCATACTAGGGCATCAAATCGTAATACGGCTCTTTCTACCTTCTGTTTGGTTATGCTCTTCTGGTACTTTGGAACACGAAGTATTACAGGCTCTATTATAATGATTTGATTAGTTTTACTGATAAGACCATTGGCAAGAAAATTCCTACTGGTTTTGTAGTAAGTCTGTCTAATTCAACTGGTACCAGGACTATTCGGTAAGACTACTATATTAACACGTGTGACTCAACGGGAATTTTCGGCCCGTTGAGTAACACTGATACTCAACGGGAAAAAAAAATTACCGTTGAGTCACACGTGTGACTCACCGGGAATTTTTTTACCGTTGTGTAACAGTGTGACTGAAACTGGTGTGACACAACGGGAATATAGGCAAAATTAAAGAATGACAGGTCTATCGAACTGACGTTGCCAGGTAGGGCCGGTTCAAAAAAGAAGAAACTTATAGGTTTTGTTCGAAAACCAGTAAATTGTTTACTTCTCTTAACGTGCGAAATTGCCTTGTAGGTTTAAAGGACTATATTGTGACTTTATATCTGAAGAATGAAGCGTCGAAATATAATATGTATGTATGTATACAAACATAAAAGACTAAATTAATAATTACATGTCAAATCACAATTGATTTACAAATTGTAAAATAATCATAATTTAAAACTTTTTGTTAATATATTCATCTACCGAGTAGAATTCATTTTCCAACAAAAGGTTTCGTAGTTGGCGACCAAACGTTTCGTCACATTCCTCATCTTTGATGACTGCGGGTAGTCGCTCGTACAGTGACGGACCGATTACACGCGGATTCTTGGTGGCGAGAGTAGTTCGTCGCGTTACCGCCTGTAGTCGACCAGTGTTACGGAGTTTTCTACCTCCGGTAGTGCGTCGGTCAAATGTGGAAATGTTGCGACGAACGAACATCAGCAGCTCATACAGGTACAATGAGTAGAGTGGCATGATACGCAACGATTTAAACTGCTCCCTGCAAGTGTCTCTTGAGCTTTTGTTTAGCAAAATTCTTATTGCTCTTTCTTGCAGGACAAATACTCGATCAGAGTCCGTCGAGTCACCCCATAGGATAATGCCATTATTGAATGGAAGTGCGCAAAGTAAGCCTGCTTAAGGATACCGGGAGACACGAGAGGTCGCAGTTTCCTCAAGGCATACGCTGCTCCACTGAGCCTGCTCACAAAATACCTGCACGTGCTTTTTCCAGTTTAACTTAGAATCTAACGTGAAACCTAGATAGCGACATTCATCGGCTAAAGGTACCGGACTGTGTGTTTGTAAAGGTGTATGAATCGGTCTACCGCTAAATATAATAACATTTGATTTGGAATTGTTCATTATTAGGCCGTTTGACGAGAACCACTCCTGTAGCTGCGAAAGAATGCTGTTTATTTTCGTACTGAGTTGCTCATACGTCCGCGCATGCATCACTACGGTAGTATCGTCTGCAAAGAGTACGGGCAGTCCGTCTGTTACAGATGATGGCAGGTCATTTATAAATAGTAAAAACAAGGTATTTCCGAGGGCGGATCCTTGCGAAATACCAATTATGACGTCACCAGTAGTGTACCTCAACTTTTTTCCTTCTAGAGTGACTTCCACTGTCTGTCGCCTGCGCTGTATGAAAGATGAAAGAAGGTCATGGGTTTTGTCATCAATACCGTATTTTGCTAGTTTGTCCAGTAATAGTTCATTTTGGATTACATCGAACGCTTTACTAAGGTCGCAAAATATACCAGCTGTCTTGCATTTTCCATCAATGTTCGTTATTATCGAGTCTATAACCTGGTGTGTGGCTTTAGTGGTCGACTTTTTTTGTCTATACGCGCATTGTGTTTCTGTCAGCAACTTGTAAGGAAAGTCTATGCAAAATTTCAAGTTTCTAGACCCAGTGGTTTGGGCTGTGCGTTGATATATCAATCAGTCAGTCAGTTTCCTCTTTTATATATATAGATTAATTTATATATATATATACCGTGAAGGGCTAATTTTATATATAAAAACGTATGGCAAAGCAGGCTAGACTCACGTGATATCTTAATATAACTTAATATAATAGCAATGTGTACTTTTATAACTACGTAAAAGAATCATAAAGGAAGAAAGAAACAACACACACAACACATTCTGATACTTCGACATTTTGATATTTTCACATTTTGTATTTCGAAATTTTGATATTTGGTGATTTTGATATTTCGACATTTTGATAATTAAGTACCTTATTGCCAATTTTGGAATCTCTAGACTCATCGGTTTGGGCTGTGCGTTAATATATCAGTCAGTCGATTGGTAAGCCCTTGGCATCAACTCACCTGATGGTAAGTTATGATGATGCCGAAGATGGAAGAGGGCTTACCATTTTTTGCAATTTACCTACTTCCCAAAAAACCATATAAACGACACCCATATTGATATTTACACATTTCAGCCCTATCGCACCCCAACAGGGGATGATAGTATTTCACGTACCCCATGTTTTATTTTAAAACTCTCATTGTTTTCGTAATCAGCGACCCGATAAACTATACAAACAATGCCCATGTTGATTTTCAGACTTTGTCACCCCATATCCCCCTTTTAAGGGTTGAATCCTGAAAAAACATGAAACACGTAATTACACGTTCATCGATAGAAGTACTCCTGTGAAGTTTAGAAGAAAATAGTCTAACTTATCGTGTTTCCCCATACAAACTTTTAACTCCCGTTTCACTCCTTTAGGGGGTGAATTTTGAAAAATCCTTTCTTAGTGCACCAGACCTCTAGACCTTATAAGAAACCTACTTGCCAAATTTGGAATCTCAAGAGCCAGGGGTTTAGCCTGTGCGTTGATTTATCTTCGTTGGACCCCTGTTTCACCCCCTTAGAGGGTGAATTTAAAAAAATCCTTTCTTAGTGCACCCCTAGACCTCATAGGGAACCTACTTGCCAAATTTGGAATCTCTAGACCCAGGGGTTTAGCCTGTGCGTTGATTTGTCTACTTTGGACCCCAGTTTCACTCCTTTAGAGAGTGAATTTCGAAAAATCCTTTCTTAGTGCACCCTTAGACCTTATGAGGAACCTACTTGCCAAATTTGGAATATCTAGACCCAGGGATTTAGCCTGTGCGTTGATTTATCTACTTTGGACCCCCGTTTCACCCCCTTAGAGGGTGAATTTTCAAAAATTCCTTCTTAGTGCACCCCTAGGCCTCATAAGAAACCTACTTACCAAATTTGGAATCCCTAGACCCAGCGGTTTGGGCTGTGCGTTGATATATCAGTCAGTCAGTCAGTTTCCTCTTTTATATATATAGATAATATATCGTCCCTCGCACGACCTGCTCTCCTATCTCATAACCTACTTACGAAAAATGAAATAAGAGAGTTAGTCGTGCGAGTGACGATATATTACCACACTTTGCTAGTTGGGTAGCGCGTGACTCGACGCGAAAAAGCTACTGTCTCGCTCTAACGCTAAATCGTTAGTATAGTACGTGTGTGTATTTTCTTATATCTTTGCAATAAAAACTTTCTTCTTCTTATATTTAACGCCGAACCGGTGAGACAGACAAGTAAACGTTTTCTCATGCTGAGCGCGATAAACGGTGCTGAAATATCTATGTTCTGTTGGCGCAACCAAAATGAGTCTCTTCCCCAATCTGACTGACTCGGTGGCTCAGTGGTTAGCGTTCCTGACCACTGATCCGAGGGTCGTGGGTTCGATCTCCACCTAGGGCAAACATTTCTGTGATGAACAGATTTGTTTGATATGTATTTGTGTGTATTATATCTATACAATGTACGTTCCCATACTACAGGGAATCCTAGTTTGGGGCCAGATGTCCGTGTTTTACATTTATTATCTCTCTACTTACGATTTTAAAAAATATATACCGAAATCTTTTCTCCGCAGTCGGTGTCGGTGACGGTATCGGTGTTGACTTTGACCTTCATCTCGGTGGACTGCTGGTACGCGATCTGCTTCCCGCCCAAGTTCAAGTCCACCAAGGGCCGCGCCAAGAGCGTCATACTCATCATCTGGTGCCTGTCCTTGCTCTTCAGTAAGTACCTAATTATAATATTATTATTATTTGGGTAAAAGGGGGATAGGACTAAACGTGGGCCCTATGGAATCGATGCGACCTGGGTAGGTCTATTGTCATAATGTGGTATCATGGCCGATAGTTCTAAAGAACTGTAGGATGCACTTGGGATCGAGATCCCCAATGACCTCTGGAGTAACCATTGTTCCACCTAGAGATCGACTTCTGGCTTCGACTATTGCCTCGCTCTCGCAAAGTATGTCATAGATAAGATAGAAAGATAATTCTCCGTTTTATAGACTGTATGCATATGTAAGGTGTGTAAGCCAAAAAACCCGAGTTCGACCAGACAGAAAAGCTTCATGCCCTATACAGCCCAACGAATAAAAAAATAATTATCTCGGGAAATATCTAACTATTTTTTTTGACTGACTCGGTGGCTAAGTGGTTAGCGATCCTGACCTCTGATCCGAGAGTCGTGGGTTCGATCCCCACACAGGGCAAACTTTTCTGTGATGAGCAGAATTGTTTGCTCTGAGTCTGGGTGTATTATATCTATATATGTATGTATTTAAAAGTATATGTGTATGTATATCAGTCTCTGGTTCCCAAGACAGGGAATCCTAGTTTGGGGCCAGATATGACCGTGTGTGATTTGTCCAAGATATTTATATTTATTATTTTTTAAAAAAATCAAAACTACAGATATTTACTTTTTCATTTTCTACTTAAAATACTCATAAAAAGTGGGACTCAAAAATTGAAATCTTGTCAATTGTGTAGCATGATGTGAAGAAGAAGAAGTAGAAGACTTCTTTCCAAAATTGAGCACTTCTTTTTTTATTAATCTACTAACAATCACCTTAACTTTTTTATTATTCAACTACTAACTTAAGAAAATAAGCAGGCCACTTGAAAGAAAACTTTATACTTAACGCATAACGCTAAACTGTAAATTTGAATGAAGTTTTTCACTTTAAAAAAGTTCTTAGAAATGCTCGGTAAAGATTAAAGTACTGTGTGGTAAAGATCGGCGAAGTGGTTTTCTAGTAAGTCGACTTTGACGGGGTTGCTAAGAATTTTAATTATGTTTTTTTGTTGTTAGCTTAGTCGTAGTTACTCGTGAATATGAACAAGTTTCCCCAACGAACCTATAAAATCAAAACAATTCGAGTCCCATATCCCATAAATTAAAACTCTTTATGATTGACGATTCATGATATATTATTACTACATTTGTAGAGACTTGTATTTCCCCAAAATTAATACCAGCCTATTATCAAAGCAATCCTCTTGAAAATCTAATCTAATTTGTATAAGTTCCTTTGGGTTGCTTAGTTTTATGAGACTGTCTGACGCCCGCGACGTCATCTGCCTAAAAAAAATACTTCGAGTAATTTATTTCTTTCTCCAAGCTTTTATCAATTTCCAAGTCTTAAAAACGCTGAATCATTCTTTTTTTAAACAAAATCGTAGATAATAATATTTTAATGATTTATTTATTTTAATGATTTGTCTTGAGAAATGATTGGTTCCCAATACAAACTTTCATCCCCTATATTTTCACCCCCTTCAAGTTTTATTTTCGCAACAAAAAAGTTGGCTATAATATTATTATTATAATAATAAATCATTTAATAATGGCTTCATCGCTCGGCGATTGCCATATTACAAGTACATGCTGGAGTCGGTTCTCGAAAACGACCGCGCCAAGCTCTACTGGGACCGAAACTTGCATCACGGACAGCTCTGTTGATCATAATAGACCTGCTATCGTGTTGACGGATCGGGCACAGTCAAGGGTGTTTTTGGTGGATATCACTATTCCACACGACGAAACCTCGTGCAAGCTGATGCCGATAAGAGGATGCGGATTTGTGGCAGGTGCAATACACTGAAATCATTCATGTAGTCCTGTCCGTAAATGGTTTGATTCCCGCTGACCTGGATCGTAACCTTAGGCAGCTGTGACTTCGAGGCAGACCGATAATAGCGGCTATGTAAAAGGCAGTCCTCCTCGACAATGCCCGGATTGTCCGATGCTTTCTCTCCTCGTCGCAATGACCTCCAACCGACTGCGCTTCTACTGGAGTAGCTCCTGCCGCTTCGCCTATCGCCAAGTGGGCAGAGTAGCGAAAATGCATTTGAAAAATAATTTCAGATAATAACATCCATAATATTAAAACTAAAAGACAAATAAGTTAAAAATTAAATACATCAAAACGTATGTCCGTCTCTTAAGTCCCATTTATCTCTATACACAATTGGTTCACCGTGAACAACCTAGTCCTTAATGCAAAAAAACTAAATGCATAAATTTCACCTTACCGAATGTTAAAAACATAACCCAAAACGTGTCATTAGCTAGTAGTGTTTTCGAATTCGTACCAAAAACAGTTTTCTTAGGTATAACCTTGATTCAAAACTTCAATGGGGTCCTCACATAGAAACTTTAGTAAGCAGGCTTAGTTCAGCTGCCTATGCTGTTAAAAAAATTAGGCTCATAACAGATATAGAAACAGCGAGACTTGTATATTTCAGCTACTTCCACAGTATTATGTCTTACGGTATACTTTTATGGGGGCATGCAGCTGATATAAATACTATTTTTGTACTACAAAAAAGGGCTGTTCGCGCAATTTACGGAATGCGATCTCCAGATTCACTTAGAGAAAAATTTAAAGAAATCAATATTTTAACGTTTCCCTGTCAATATATTTATTAAAATATAATGTATGTGCAAAAAAACTTAAATCACTTTACACTGAATTCTTACAGACATACTCGTTATCTCAGGAATAACAGTAAGCTTCAGCTTGTATCTACTAGGCTCAGTAAGGTTAGTAAGTCGTTTGTGGGACAATGGATACGAATGTATAATAAAATACCAGAAGATATTGTAAACCTAACAGAGAATAAATTCCAAAGTTATGTAAAAAAGACACTTTGTAATAAAGCTTACTTAATTTGTATAATTATTAAGCTTATATAATAATTCCAATATTTTCAAAAGTTTTCGAAAGTATCTTAAGCGACAAACTTATGTCGTACTTTAGAACTAATAATCTAATGAATAAGCAACAGTATGCCTACCAAGCGGGCCGCTCGACTGAGGACGCCGTCCGTGACATGGTGAACAGAGTGATGGCCCACCTTGAGGGCAGGCGGCAGGTCGCAGCTGTATTCTGTGACTTGTCGCGTGCCTTCGAGATGGTTAGTCATTCCCTACTACTAGCCAAGCTAGAACACTATGGCGTGACCGGAAGAACTCTCCAACTAATAACCTCCTTCTTAAGTAACCGAATGCAGCTCACAACTGTAAAAGGAGTCAGATCCGAGCTCCTGGAACTAGGTGACTATGCTCTCCCACAGGGGTCTGTGATGGGCAATAACCTATTTTTAATCTTAATGAACGATTTATCCACCGCATCTGATGACGCAGAGTTTGTCATGTTTGCTGATGATGGTTGCATCATAGTCGCAGCTGACAGCTACGAACTCCTGAGACTGAAATTGACTAAAGTTATGACCCAGGTGTCCCAGTGGTTCTCAGCTAAAGGTATGATTTTTAATATCGAAAAAACTAACATCATGCATTTTGGTCTAAAAGGTAGGATGTTTGATGACCTCGTTATTGAATGTAACTGGAAAGTCGTCCCGCAAGTAAACGAAGTAAAATATTTGGGAGTAATAATCGATTCTAGCATCACGTGGAGCCCACACATAGACAATCTGTGCGACCGCCTATCATCAGCCTGCTTCGCATTGAGTCGCTTACGACCAAGCCTTAATCGTAGCAACTTAATGAAAGCTTACTACGGCTACTTCCATTTTCTATTAGTATACGGTATTGATCTCTGGGGTAATGCCACAGAACGCGATAGGGCTTTTAAACTTCAAAAAAGGGCGCTCCGTATCATGTGTGGTGTGCCGTGGGACCACCCTGCAAAAGAACTCTTCAAGGACAGCAACATCCTGACCTTACCGAGTCTGTACATACTACAAGTAGCTAAACTAGTGCGGCAAAACCTTGACCAGTTCTCGACGCATACTGATACTCACGACCATAACACTAGGAGGCGGCAAGAACTCAGAACACCGCAAACAAGACTAGTTAAATCAAACAACTGTCTCCATGTAGTTGGGCCAAGAGTGTATAATAAAATTGGTCAGGAGATATGTAATTCTTCCAGTTATATGTCTTTTGTAAACAAATAAAAAAGAAGTTTAATGTCAAAATCTTTCTATTCAATAAATGAATATTACGCAAAACCTGTTCATTGACCCAGGTTATTAAATAGAATAGAAATAGAATAAATAGAAACTCTTTATTTAATGTAAAAACACAACACCTTAAAGTAAGACATTCGTTCTTAAGCTAAAAATAAATGTAGGTGCTGCATAGTGACACTAAAAAAGGGTCCCCACTCAGCATTAGTCGTAACAGGCAGGTGCTGCTACAACGCTGGTTTTCTGTGGGGCCTTGTTTAATGTGTGTAAGACAGCAAAACTACGGGACACATTTAAAATACAATTAAAATTGCAAGAAGAAATAATAATTTGCGTAGGTATTGAAAGATACAAGCTGATAAAACTAGGCTGTATGTATGTATGTTATAACATAATAGGTACTTACTGTAGACAACATTAAGACAACGAGAAAGCGACTGAAATAGTTACGAGCGTGCGTGAGTGCGTGTGAGTGTGTGTGTGTGTGTGTGTGTGTGTGTGTGTGTGTGTGTGTGTGTGTGTAAGAATGTGAATCTGTGTTTGTTTGTGTGTGACACTTCTAGCCCTACGATCAGAAGATCTTGGGATCGGTACTAAAAGAAAAAGTTAACTAAAACCTACCACTAAGAAGAGTCACACACAGCATTATATTTGTGACTTTTGAATATGTAAAAGGTGAGCCCTGAGCTGACCTTTAAACGAACCTATAGTACTAGTACTATTAAATGAATGCTCACTGATTACGTTAAAGTTAAGATGACATGTAAAATTTTATAAGTATTTTATCAATAAATTCTGTATTCTGTATAAGACATGCGAGTACTTAGGTGATAGAAATGCTTGGACGGTAAGTGTTTCTCCAACCAACACAGCAACATTTTCATAACATATTGTAAGACAATAAAGATGCAAACTCTATTGTGAAAGAACTGAAGGGATTCGGTAAGACTTTTCCTTCTCCTTTTTCTTTGTCCATTGATCAGAGTGGTGCATGCTCGCTTAAATGTTCGTGCGGATGGTAGCGTATCGGGAGCCGGGTCGTTCCCTTCCCTCAAATATGGTTGAGGGGAGCGATGGCTGACTCTCGGGTTATACTAGTGATCGGGTGCTGTCCGTGTGAACTGGCCTGCTCTTGTCATTGGTATTTGGAATTGTTAGTCATTAGCTACAAATAATATTTACTTTTATCTCTTTTGAATCCTTTCTTTCTTTATTCTTATTTTTTTATATTTTATTTACAGACATGACATTGTATAATTAATCTATTGATCTAGCATTAAGATGTAATAGAATATAAGACTTTTTTTTTAAATGTGTTGGAGGGAGTTTCTCACTCCGCAAACACTTTCCGAAACGGTGGGTATACGAGTTCCGAGTGGTAGGAACCTCGTATTAGGTAGATAAAAGAATGACATTCGAAAAGTGTACACTACTACCTACTTCGAATAAAATATTTTCATTTCATCTATTAATGTATAATATAAATGTAAAGCCATCCTATGAATATCACTAAATAATCATTTATAGACTAAAACTACACAGTTTTAAAATATGTATTTGGGTTTTATGATGACCTAAACTATGTTCGGTATTATCGCGTAGTAAAACACAGTCAATAGAAACATAATAATTATTTATGGTACGACCATTAAAGTACTATTTTGTATGTAGTGTAACTCCATTCATGTGTCCTATATTACTCAGGAAATTTACTTTCGCACATAAAATCCTAGTCAATACAATTTAAAAAATTCACCGCATGATTTTAATGTATAAATAAGAAATATGTTAGGTACTTACTTTAAAAAAATGAAATCTACTAAGCTATTAGTATATATTATATTGTATTTGGCTATTTTATTCTTTTTTTAAGGTACTTCAAATATTTTTACACTAAACAGGACAACCTATAACACCAATCCCAAACGAGTCATGTTTTAACTAGGACTTTTGCTTGCTAAACTAAACAACTAAACAACATTTTCCAAGAATCCCTAATTAATATTATAAACGGCTATAAATAAAAAAGTTAAAATATATACAAATGTAGACATAAATTATGACAAGTGTAAAAAAACAATTAGGTTTGAATTTTTTAATACTTTTTTTGGTATCAGCATCATTGAGGCTAGGCAACAACACTGCGTTGCGAAGTCGATGGCAAAAATCTGCGACGTTACACGTCGAAAGAAGAACACTACCCTCATAACTGACTGACTGACTGACTCGGTGGCTAAGGGGTTAGCAATCCTGACCTCTGATCGGAGAGTCGTAGGTTCGATCCCCACACAGGGCAAACTTTTCTGTGATGAGCAGAATTGTTTGCTCTGAGTCTGGGTGTATTATATCTATATATGTATGTATTTAAAAGTATATATGTATGATATCAGTCTCTGGTTCCCAAGATACAGGGAATCCTAGTTTGGGGCCAGATGACCGTGTGTGATTTGTCCCAGATATTATTATAATTATGTCCAATCTAGACACGCGGAGCGTGTCCAGCCAAGTTCACGTCAAAAAAGAACTGGCGAGTAGCTCCGTGTGTAATATTACACGAACCATTTGGAGCCACTTTTGTCACCTTCATAACTCAAAATTTATTTAACATAAACACACCAAATTTGGTTTACGTATTAAGACTTCCTAGATAAATAAGCACTCAAAATTTTATAAACACCGCTTAAACTGTTGGTATAGATTTTAACGTCCGAAAATCGACATTTTTATGACTGACTCACTGACATATAGATCAAAAAGCTTACCCACTTCCAGATGACCTAGAAAGTTCAAATTTTGCATCAAGCTAGGTAATTGTGTGTATGCAAAGGAAAAAATCAGAAAACACTAAATTTCTAAGAAAAAAAATTTTTTTCGATACAATATTTTTATGATTTAAAGACACACTCACCGTCATCAAAAAGCTAAGGTACTTCTAGCAAGGCTACGAGCTTTAAATTTGGTGTGCGGCTAGTATTTCATGTACTGATAACGGAAAAATTAAAAAAACCATGTGTTAAAAAAATAAAAAAGGCTCAAAAAGTAACTTATCCCGGGGCTCGAACTCGCACCTGCGCGTTACATATGCGACTTCTATATTAAGTGAGCTATCGAGGTTGTAATGGCAATGGTGAAATAAAGATAATATTATACAATTTAGTAAATGGAAAACAGGAAAATAGCAAGACGAAAAAAAAAAAGATTCTTGGAATTAAACAAAAATAAAAGATTCATGGAATTGTCTAAAAAACCTGTGTAATAAAAGCACTAGCTACTAAATATTTAAATAAAAACTATTACATATAAACTTAATTCATTTAATATAAACAGAATAAAAATATATGTTAGCATTTCGTTATTACTAACAATAAGCTGAAAATATAATAAATATAAAGTTGCCCATGTTGGATTTGAACCAAGAGTTTTCTCACTGAAGCCGCCCTCTATACCGGCCTACCGGTTGGTCGATTCCTTACGGGGTGAAACACATCTTCTGCAGTAGGTACATAACTTGAGAAAAATTATATCTTTCAATCAGAGCACAGTTACACATAGTAGCCAGTAGGTGTACTGTTGTAAGTTGTAACTGATAATGATAAGATTCGGTGGGTGTTGCCTTGCCCAAAGTAGAAGAGATATCTTGTGTTGATTTAGTAAGTAAGGGATAATGTACTTATGTCAGTGACATTAGACAATACAGAGAGAGCATTCGAAATGATTGCAGAAAAAGTAGGAGAAATTGAAATCGACAGGAACATGATCACGAAGATGACGGTCTAGAGAACCCGTTGGACTTCTGACCTGTTGAAACTGTAAATGCAATGGAAGATTTCAGAAATGCCAAAGATTTCATATCAGAAAATGAGCTCGAACAAATGATAAAAGGTCTAAATGTTAGACCAGAAACGTATTTTCGATACAATTTGTAATACTTTGTTCGACAAAACTGCAGTTTTGGAGAATTTGCTAGTAGGACAGGCGGCACAGGAAAAAGTTATATCAATACCATTAAAAGTTGGGTTACGAAACGAATGAACAAATTACTTGCAGTAGCTGCATCCACTGGTATTGCCGCTTTAAATATAAACTGACTCACAATACATAGGCTCCTACAGCTGTCGGTAGAACATGGAAATTGTCCTACTAAGTACACTTATCAGATCAAGCACTAAAAGTTTTACACATTTACATGTGTATAAACATGAATGTCTATCTATGTAGTAAACAATGGCGCGAAATTGGTATGAAGTGTCTGGGGTGTGACAGCGTAAGCGCAGGTTTTTTTATTATTAGTAAATCACTTTTAAATAATATTAATAAATGTACTCACAAAAAGTAATGATATCGCATCAAAAACATAAATGTGAAAATGGGAGCCAAGTTCAATATTATGATATGGTGTGGTTGTCAACTTTACTGAGAAAAGAATTGAGATCTAAACGGATGCCAAGTTCTGTAGATAATCCTGAAATTTATTTATAAGAACGTATAACATTCTTAAGTAAAAAAACACAATTTCTTGTTTTTTACTGCTACAACAATGTTTGCTATTTAAAAATATGACTTTCTAAATTTAAATAGTAGAATTATTTACACAAATCAAATAACTTATGATCTGTTTAACCTCATCGTTGACTTGGCTAGTTTTTACCAGCACATGAAATATTCAGAAGAATAGAACCTTATAGTATAAAAATAAGAACTTGCGTATAACATAAAGATGATACGTTGATAAACCAAATTTAAGATGACTAGTATGTGAAAACTAGCCAAGTCAAAGTTGAGGTTAAACAGATCATAAGTTATTTGCTTTGTGTAAATAATTCTACTATTTAAATTTAGAAAGTCATATTTTTAAATAGCAAACATTGTTGTAGCAGTAAAAAACAAGAAATTGTGTTTTTTTACTTAAGAATGTTATACGTTCTTATAAATAAATTTCAGGATTATCTACAGAACTTGGCATCCGTTTAGATCTCAATTCTTTTCTCAGTAAAGTTGACAACCACACCATATCATAATATTGAACTTGGCTCCCATTTTCACATTTATGTTTTTGATGCGATATAAGTTTCGCTACACTGCTCACATCGTACTTGGCGAAGTGGCAGGAGCTACTCCAGCAGAAGCACAGTCGGCTGGAGGTCAGTGCGACGAGGAGAGAAAGCGTCGGACAATCCGGGCATTGTCGAGGAGGACTGCCTTTTACATAGCCGCTATTATCGGTCTGCCTCGAAGTCCCAGCCGCCTAAGGTTACGATCCAGGTCAGCGGGGATCAAACCATTAACGGACAGGACTACAGGAATGATTTCAGTGGATTGCACTTTTCACACATCCGTAACCTCGTGCGCCAGATTAAGGTACCATAACATCTTGTCGGCATCGGCTTGCACGAGGTTTTCGTCGTGTGGAATAGTGATATCCACCAAAAACACCCTTGACTGCGCCCGATCCATCAACACGATATCAGGTCTGTTATGATCAATAGACCTATCCGTGATGATGTCTCGGTCCCAGTAGAGCTTGGCGCGGACGTTTTCGAGAACCAACTCCGGCTCCGACTCCGAGTCATGTCTGTGCAGATACTCAGTGTTACAAAGAATCGAACAACCGGAGGTTATATGGCGCAGGGTTTCACTTGGCTCACGGCACAACCGACATACGTCCAAGGTACCGTCTTTCATTATTTACCTCCTTTAGTTGTTCGTCTTTATAACCTGATCCCGTATTGCACAGACAAAACCCTCGGTTTCTGCAAAGAGGTCTCCGAAACGCAGCCAGTGCACGGAAGCCTTCTGATCTACGAAGGATCTGCAAAGAGCCTTAAAGAACCTCCCGTGCAGCTCTTTGTCTTTCCATATGGCTTCCCGCGCAACAGTACTAAGTACAGTCGGCGCTTGCCAGTTCTTTTGGGCCATGGATAAAGGGGTTAGTCCTTTATCACATACTATGTCAACTCTATGCAAATCACTGTCGACTTTCGCCAGGAAATAGCTTCGGAGGCTGCATATTTCACGGTTGTGCATTTGTTTTGCACATAGAAGGCCACGATCGCCATTCTTCCGCGGAATATACAGCCTCATCAATGACGACCTCGGATGATGCATCCTGTGGAGTGTCATAGTAGTGCGGACCTTCCGATCCTGGGCATCCAACATATTATTATTATAAGAAAAAAAGCCGTAAAGTATATGGAGTGTCCGTATGCTTTGCAGCCCTCATAAGTTTTGCAGTGCTTCTGGCATGTTTGCTAACGCCAGCACGGACGATTTTTACGCAATAATGCGCAAAAAAGTAGCTTCAGTTGTGCGGCGTGTGCGGGGGAGCGCAAACAGGATTCTGAAGATGATTGGTGATAGAGTGGACTCCGTGCTGCTTGGCAGGTTTACCGAACTGCATGTTCTCGCAGAGCGGTGAGCTTGCCAAGTCTTACTATTCATTTTTTATTATTATTTAATGTTTGTCAAATAATTATGTTTTTAATAAATTTTTGAAATTCCAAATTCTAAATTTAAGCTGTATTTATTAATTAAAAATTATATTCTATTCTTGTGCAATGCCTACTAACATAGTTTATAAGCAAAAATTGTTACTAACAAAATATGGACTGAGGTTGTCTGAAATAAATGTTTTTTTTTTTTTTTGTTTTTATTTATTTATTTATAAGAAAGAAGTGTGTCGAACACGTATTGCGGTAAGCGTCTTATTCGTAGTACGACTTCCTACTTCTGCTTGCGTTGCAGTTTTTCTCGATGTGACATCGCAACGCAGTGTTGTGGCCTGGCCCTTATTACATCGACGCTTGAAAAAAAAGTTTACTATATAAGCGCCATATCATCCCTCGCATAATTAACACTCCTATCTCATTTTTCTCAAATTCTTAAAAACAACCATATTGCAATTAGATCATCAAAAAATAAAAAATAAAAGTTTTTTATTTAAGTAGATGTTTTGCATATACTTTTAAATCGTCTTTTTTTTTCTACCTAGTACTAAGTTCCTACCACGCGGAACTTGTACACTCAACGTTTCGGGAAGTTTTTCCGAAGCGAGAAGAAACGTCGAGCCCAAAAGAAACTCGCTTCAACACATTTCTCAAAATAATACTTAATTACTAATAGTATTAACAGTACAGTTTTCAGGAAGAGCAATACAGTTCCAAATGTCTTCGTCATTAAAATTTACATAATCTATTATCTTATAATAACCTTTTGAGCACCGACATTTTTTTACATGCGTTTTGAATTTGTTTTCAGGCAGATTTGTTACATTTTCTGGTATTTTATTATAGAATCGTTCACATTATCCCACAAACGACTTTTTAACTTTGCTCAGTCTCGAATAAGCAATATCAATGTAATTTATATTCCATAGGTTTAATTTATCTTTTAATAGTGCCTCTTTTGCTGATCGTGTCAGACGGCTAATATATGTAATGAAACTTCTAAGGGACTCTGCTAATAAAACAATTCTAAGATTGGTCTATATTTCACTATGTGAATCTTTACTTACCTATTGTAACAAAATCTGGTTAAGGTTTGTCTAAGGTTGACTGGAAGAGATCCCGTAAGGGATAAGTCCGCCATTGCGTATTTTTACAGTTACTCTTAAGTTTTGTACATTTATTTCTTTTTGCAATAAAGAGTTTACAAACAAACAAACAATCTGGGGTGTGAGCTGTGCAACTACGATGCTAACTTTGGACGGAGCACAGCGCTCGGTTCTTAAGGTAATGTTAAGAAAACCATTTCGGTTTCCCACTTCAAAACTGCATGCTGAGGCCAAGTTCCTCAACGTTCGCCAACTATATATTTTAAAGTCATCTCTCTGTACCCATAAATCATAAAGCTCTTCAATTAGAAGAATATACAACACTCAAAACAAAACGTAAATTTAGAGTGCAGCAACCTCAAGTAAAGTAAACCTCAAGTAAAGAATTTGCTCGTAAGTTACCTATCTTTATGCAACCTTTCTTGTACAACAGAATATTAAAGCATTGTAACATTAAAGAACGTAGAGTAAAGGATGCCAAACAAATTATTAGAGACTGGTTGTAGGAATAACATGCATGAACATACATGGATACAGAAAATCTTATCAAACCCACTATATAACGGTCGCGGATTGGGTCGTCCACTTCCTGACTCGTCCACTTCCTAACTCGTCCACTTCCTAACTCGTCCACTCTTGGGTCGTCCACTTCCTCCACACACACACACACACACATACACACACACACACACACGCACACTCTCAAACTTTCCTATTTTGCATGCACTATACCCCTCCGATCCCTCCTACTGTGGGCCGCCTTCGATCAACCCACATAAGCGTCGAACGATGTGGACTGTATTTCCTCTTTCGATGACGAACGGCAACTATGGTTGTGACTGGCCGATTTCTTTTAGGAGCAGGCTTGGAGGGAGAGAAACACTTTGCTTTCGGAGGTACAAAGTAGCGGGTGGTTGGCTTCCAGATGGACGGTGACAGAGGCACACCAAGAAACTATGATCTGACGAGTTGATCCGTTTAGTAAGACGAACTGATTCGAACTGAGCACGCTACATATTTTTTTTTTTTTTTTCGAACGGACATGTTTGTTGTTGGCCGTTGGGCCTTTACAACTTCACCGGACAGGGAAGGCGAGTACGTAGGGTACTCAGCCTAAGCAAAAAGATGCAACTGCCTAAGGGCGCCCAGGTGGGCACGGACCTCGGCTTAGGACGTTGCTTGGACGGGGAGGATCGGAGAGAATCGGCCCGGTATGTGCCGATAGCGCTGGTAGGCGCGAGAAGCGGGGCGACGCCGCCCTCGCCGGCGAGGGCAGTATGTCGGTGTGGTGTTACTCTGTGGTTGGGGCGGGGGGGTCATGGCTGCTACGGCTAGCGTGATAGGATCATCGTAATCCTCGAGTACGTGCCGGGGGCGTCGGATCACGCGTATGGGATTCGCGGGGAGGTCGTAAACTGCGGAGCTTACGAATAGGGGGTTGGGGTGATGGGGGGCGGAATCGAAGTAGCGTTTTGACGCTTGCTTCAGGTATTGAGCTATGGTGGGAAGCTCTAGATCGCAATGGACATTTTCATTGCGCACGTACCATGGGGCGCCCGTGGCTCGGCACATGAAGCGATTTTGGATGACCTGAAGTCGGTGGATGAGACTGGGCTTTGTATGGGCGAACGCTACGCCGGCGTAGGTGAGAATGGGACGGATGCAAGTTTTGTAAAGTGTCACCTTATTTCTAAGGGACATTTTACTTTTCTTGTTCGTGAGGGGGTAGAGACGGCCTAAAACAAAGGCTGCTTTGTTTCGGACTCGTTTGATGTGGTCTTTGAACGTCAGTCGGTCATCTAGGGTGACGCCTAGATATTTGACAGAGCGTTCCCACGGGATGGGACGATCGAACAGTTTAATGCTGCGATCGATGGGATTGGTCTCGGTACTGAGCCGTTTGAATGAAAAGAGCATGGCTGCACTTTTCTCGGGGTTCACTTCGATCCTCCAGTTCCTAAACCATTTGCCCAGGGCACTGGCAGAGGATTGGAGGTTTCGAAGGATGAGGCCCGCTGAGCGGCTGGATAGATAGAGGGCTGTGTCATCTGCGAAAAGCGCGAGGTTGACATTTGGGAATCGCGGCATGTCGCTCATGTAGAGCGAGAAGAGTGTGGGGGCTAGAACGGAACCCTGAGGGACTCCGGCTCTGATGGGTCGGGGGGACGAGTAGACTCCTTCTATGCGATAGCGAAAGCTCCGATTCGTGAGGAAGTCTCGTAGTATGAGTACGAGCCGGTCTGGCAGTCCCAGCTGATATAGTTTGTATATCAACCCGTTGTGCCAGACTTTATCGAAAGCTTTCGCCACATCAAAGAAGAGAGCTCCTGTGAACTGTCTACGGGCGAAGCCGCTTATAATGTGCTCCGTTATGCGGTGCACCTGTTGGACGCACGAGTGTCTGGCTCTGAAGCCAAACTGCTCGTCTGGTAGAAGGCCTTTGGACTGGACAATGTCCTTTAGGCGGGCGAGGAGAATGCGTTCGTACAGTTTACCCAAGGCCTTGAGGAGGCTTATGAGTCTGTAGCTGGAGGGTTCAGAGCGGGGCTTATTGGATTTGTGGAAGCCTATGACGTCTGCACTTTTCCACGTGTCGGGAAAGGTGCAGTTGTCGATGGCTGCATTGAAGATGCACGCTAGAAGAGCAATGAGATTCGGGGAGAAGTACTTGAGTACTTTGTTGGTGATGCCGTCAGAGCCGGGGTCCTTCCGGGGTTTGAGCTGTTTAATGGCCTTCTCTACTTCACACGGGGTGACTGGGGCAAGAGACTCGGTCGGGGGGAGGGCTACTCGCCGTTCGACTTCCTCATCCACCTTCTGTAGCTGGATGGGCTCGATTGGGAGTGTACTGGGGGAGCATTGGGCCTCTAGGCTGTCGGCCAGGCACTCGGCCTTTTCGGAGTCGTCAAAGGCATCCGGAAGGTTGGGGCGTTTGAGAGGGGGCATGGGGGACTCGACATCCTTCTTGAGGGCTCTCGCCAAGCTCCAATACGCGACGTGAGATGGCGAGATTCCCCCAAGAAGTTCATCCCAACGGGTCTGCTGCAGATCCTGCATGGTCTGCTTTACGTCCCTCTGTAAAGCTCGCATGCGAGTGCGGTTTTCCTCGTTTGGGAAGCTGTCGTAGGCACGGATGGCTGCATTTCTTGCGGTCAGCAGCGACCTCGCGTCTTCCGGCAGTCTCCAGCGGTGCTGGGGCAGCACTGGAACCTGCCGGGAGCAGTCTTTTACGACTGATTGAGTGTGGCTGCTGAGGGCATCGATTGCGCATCGGACGTCATCTAAAGACTTAATGTCGTCGGGTATGTTGTCAAGGTCCGGTGAACTGGTAGCTTTGAGTTTGTCCTCAAGGCTGTCCCAGTCAACTGTCGTCTTGGTGGGCGGGGCCGTGGGGGTTAGGGGACCTAACTGTAACAGGACCGGCCGGTGGTCGGAACACAGAGTTTGAAGCACTTCTATCGAGCACAACTGAAGGTTGATGTTCTTTAGAAGTGCTATGTCTAGAATGTCTGGGGTGTGATTGACATTGTACGGAAAGTGAGTTGGGGTCATTGGGGCAATGATGTCGAAGTTGAGTCGGTCAACGAGTCTGTCAAGGGCTCTACCTCTGGTATTGGTGGATACGCAATTCCACCGTTCGTGTTTGCTATTTAGGTCGCCAGCCAGAATGACTGCGCCTCCTAGATTGAAAAGGGCCTCGATGTCGCTTCCGAGTAGTGGTTTGTCGCCACTACAAGGGAGATAGACCGAAGCTAGGGTAATGGGTTGGTGGCCGGTCATGGCTAGCCGACAGACAGAGGCCTCAATGCTCGTGAGAGGGGGGGTGTCGATGGGTATACAGTGCAAGGACCTTTTGTAATAGATGAGAGTGCCGCCCTTTGCGGAGTTCACTCTATCGTTACGCACTAAATCGTAGTTGGGGATTTTAGGCCCGCGAGTGCAAGGTTTAAGGTGTGTTTCTTGCACTAGTAAGACATCGATTTGGTGTTCGCGAAGGAAATCTATGATTTGCCAACGCTGGGGGAGGATACCGTCTGCATTATAGAATGCGACGGTAATAGATCGGGGCTTGAGTCTACCTTTGGAGGGGTTTAAATCCATTATGGAGAATTAACATTGAACTCCGAGATGGCTGCGATGAGTCGCGAATGCTTAAGCATTGCTATGCAACGCTGTTCCGTGTTATGCTGGGTTGCTCTGAGCTCCCTAGCCAGGTCGCGGACCTGCTCCATGTTAATGGCGCTGGCAAAGCGGATGACAAGGCTAAGATCATCTTCCTCCACCGTGTCTGGGACAGGCGCTGGAGGGGAGACCTTAGGGGGAAGGGGCGCTTTGCTGATCTTAGCTGGTTTGGTGGGGGGCTTGAGGGTCGGCTTGAATGCCGTGGGCATGGAAACTGGAGTTTCCATGAGTGGAGGTGGTGAAGCCAAGACTGCTTGGCTTCTCCAGGCGGGTTGCAGCTCCTGAGAGGCTGCGATGTTGGGGGTGAAGGCGGGTGTTTTAGTCGGACGTAGAGGTGGGAAATCCTCAGTACGTGGGACAGCGCGGCGTGCGGGCCGGGGTTCCGAGGCGGAGGGCGCGGGGCCTTTTTTGCCAGGCCTACGACTAGCGCGTGGTGCCTTGGGGCATCCGCGGTAGTTCGCTGGATGTCCCAGGGCACCGCAGAGTACGCAACCAGGGGGTTCCGTACACTCGCTCTTGTCTTTGGGGCGGGGGCAGTCAGGGGTGCCGTGATTGCCTAGGCATTTGACGCACCTAGGCTTGGCGTAGCAATTTACGGAATGCGATCTCCAGATTCACTTAGAGAAAAATTTAAAGAAATCAATATTTTAACGTTTCCCTGTCAATATATTTATTAAAATATAATGTATGTGCAAAAAAACTTAAATCACTTTACACTGAATTCTTACAGACATACTCGTTATCTCAGGAATAACAGTAAGCTTCAGCTTGTATCTACTAGGCTCAGTAAGGTTAGTAAGTCGTTTGTGGGACAATGGATACGAATGTATAATAAAATACCAGAAGATATTGTAAACCTAACAGAGAATAAATTCCAAAGTTATGTAAAAAAGACACTTTGTAATAAAGCTTACTTAATTTGTATAATTATTAAGCTTATATAATAATTCCAATATTTTCAAAAGTTTTCGAAAGTATCTTAAGCGACAAACTTATGTCGTACTTTAGAACTAATAATCTAATGAATAAGAAACAGTATGCCTACCAAGCGGGTCGCTCGACTGAGGACGCCGTCCGTGACATGGTGAACAGAGTGATGGCCCACCTTGAGGGCAGGCGGCAGGTCGCAGCTGTATTCTGTGACTTGTCGCGTGCCTTCGAGATGGTTAGTCATTCCCTACTACTAGCCAAGCTAGAACACTATGGCGTGACCGGAAGAACTCTCCAACTAATAACCTCCTTCTTAAGTAACCGAATGCAGCTCACAACTGTAAAAGGAGTCAGATCCGAGCTCCTGGAACTAGGTGACTATGCTCTCCCACAGGGGTCTGTGATGGGCAATAACCTATTTTTAATCTTAATGAACGATTTATCCACCGCATCTGATGACGCAGAGTTTGTCATGTTTGCTGATGATGGTTGCATCATAGTCGCAGCTGACAGCTACGAACTCCTGAGACTGAAATTGACTAAAGTTATGACCCAGGTGTCCCAGTGGTTCTCAGCTAAAGGTATGATTTTTAATATCGAAAAAACTAACATCATGCATTTTGGTCTAAAAGGTAGGATGTTTGATGACCTCGTTATTGAATGTAACTGGAAAGTCGTCCCGCAAGTAAACGAAGTAAAATATTTGGGAGTAACAATCGATTCTAGCATCACGTGGAGCCCACACATAGACAATCTGTGCGACCGCCTATCATCAGCCTGCTTCGCATTGAGTCGCTTACGACCAAGCCTTAATCGTAGCAACTTAATGAAAGCTTACTACGGCTACTTCCATTCTCTATTAGTATACGGTATTGATCTCTGGGGTAATGCCACAGAACGCGATAGGGCTTTTAAACTTCAAAAAAGGGCGCTCCGTATCATGTGTGGTGTGCCGTGGGACCACCCTGCAAAAGAACTCTTCAAGGACAGCAACATCCTGACCTTACCGAGTCTGTACATACTACAAGTAGCTAAACTAGTGCGGCAAAACCTTGACCAGTTCTCGACGCATACTGATACTCACGACCATAACACTAGGAGGCGGCAAGAACTCAGAACACCGCAAACAAGACTAGTTAAATCAAACAACTGTCTCCATGTAGTTGGGCCAAGAGTGTATAATAAAATTGGTCAGGAGATATGTAATTCTTCCAGTTATATGTCTTTTGTAAACAAATAAAAAAGAAGTTTAATGTCAAAATCTTTCTATTCAATAAATGAATATTACGCAAAACCTGTTCATTGACCCAGGTTATTAAATAGAATAGAAATAGAATAAATAGAAACTCTTTATTATTTAATGTAAAAACACAACACCTTAAAGTAAGACATTCGTTCTTAAGCTAAAAATAAATGTAGGTGCTGCATAGTGACACTAAAAAAGGGTCCCCACTCAGCATTAGTCGTAACAGGCAGGTGCTGCTACAACGCTGGTTTTCTGTGGGGCCTTGTTTAATGTGTGTAAGACAGCAAAACTACGGGACACATTTAAAATACAATTAAAATTGCAAGAAGAAATAATAATTTGCGTAGGTATTGAAAGATACAAGCTGATAAAACTAGGCTGTATGTATGTATGTTATAACATAATAGGTACTTACTGTAGACAACATTAAGACAACGAGAAAGCGACTGAAATAGTTACGAGCGTGCGTGAGTGCGTGTGAGTGTGTGTGTGTGTGTAAGAATGTGAATCTGTGTTTGTTTGTGTGTGACACTTCTAGCCCTACGATCAGAAGATCTTGGGATCGGTACTAAAAGAAAAAGTTAACTAAAACCTACCACTAAGAAGAGTCACACACAGCATTATATTTGTGACTTTTGAATATGTAAAAGGTGAGCCCTGAGCTGACCTTTAAACGAACCTATAGTACTAGTACTATTAAATGAATGCTCACTGATTACGTTAAAGTTAAGATGACATGTAAAATTTTATAAGTATTTTATCAATAAATTCTGTATTCTGTATAAGACATGCGAGTACTTAGGTGATAGAAATGCTTGGACGGTAAGTGTTTCTCCAACCAACACAGCAACATTTTCATAACATATTGTAAGACAATAAAGATGCAAACTCTATTGTGAAAGAACTGAAGGGATTCGGTAAGACTTTTCCTTCTCCTTTTTCTTTGTCCATTGATCAGAGTGGTGCATGCTCGCTTAAATGTTCGTGCGGATGGTAGCGTATCGGGAGCCGGGTCGTTCCCTTCCCTCAAATATGGTTGAGGGGAGCGATGGCTGACTCTCGGGTTATACTAGTGATCGGGTGCTGTCCGTGTGAACTGGCCTGCTCTTGTCATTGGTATTTGGAATTGTTAGTCATTAGCTACAAATAATATTTACTTTTATCTCTTTTGAATCCTTTCTTTCTTTATTCTTATTTTTTTATATTTTATTTACAGACATGACATTGTATAATTAATCTATTGATCTAGCATTAAGATGTAATAGAATATAAGACTTTTTTTTTAAATGTGTTGGAGGGAGTTTCTCACTCCGCAAACACTTTCCGAAACGGTGGGTATACGAGTTCCGAGTGGTAGGAACCTCGTATTAGGTAGATAAAAGAATGACATTCGAAAAGTGTACACTACTACCTACTTCGAATAAAATATTTTCATTTCATCTATTAATGTATAATATAAATGTAAAGCCATCCTATGAATATCACTAAATAATCATTTATAGACTAAAACTACACAGTTCTAAATAATGTATTTGGGTTTTATGATGACCTAAACTATGTTCGGTATTATCGCGTAGTAAAACACAGTCAATAGAAACATAATAATTATTTATGGTACGACCATTAAAGTACTATTTTGTATGTAGTGTAACTCCATTCATGTGTCCTATATTACTCAGGAAATTTACTTTCGCACATAAAATCCTAGTCAATACAATTTAAAAAATTCACCGCATGATTTTAATGTATAAATAAGAAATATGTTAGGTACTTACTTTAAAAAAATGAAATCTACTAAGCTATTAGTATATATTATATTGTATTTGGCTATTTTATTCTTTTTTTAAGGTACTTGAAATATTTTTACACTAAACAGGACAACCTATAACACCAATCCCAAACGAGTCATGTTTTAACTAGGACTTTTGCTTGCTAAACTAAACAACTAAACAACATTTTCCAAGAATCCCTAATTAATATTATAAACGGCTATAAATAAAAAAGTTAAAATATATACAAATGTAGACATAAATTATGACAAGTGTAAAAAAACAATTAGGTTTGAATTTTTTAATACTTTTTTTGGTATCAGCATCATTGAGGCTAGGCAACAACACTGCGTTGCGAAGTCGATGGCAAAAATCTGCGACGTTACACGTCGAAAGAAGAACACTACCCTCATAACTGACTGACTGACTGACTCGGTGGCTAAGGGGTTAGCAATCCTGACCTCTGATCGGAGAGTCGTAGGTTCGATCCCCACACAGGGCAAACTTTTCTGTGATGAGCAGAATTGTTTGCTCTGAGTCTGGGTGTATTATATCTATATATGTATGTATTTAAAAGTATATATGTATGATATCAGTCTCTGGTTCCCAAGATACAGGGAATCCTAGTTTGGGGCCAGATGACCGTGTGTGATTTGTCCCAGATATTATTATAATTATGTCCAATATAAGTTTCGCTACACTGCTCACATCGTACTTGGCGAAGTGGCAGGAGCTACTCCAGCAGAAGCACAGTCGGCTGGAGGTCAGTGCGACGAGGAGAGAAAGCGTCGGACAATCCGGGCATTGTCGAGGAGGACTGCCTTTTACATAGCCGCTATTATCGGTCTGCCTCGAAGTCCCAGCCGCCTAAGGTTACGATCCAGGTCAGCGGGGATCAAACCATTAACGGACAGGACTACAGGAATGATTTCGGTGGATTGCACTTTTCACACATCCGTAACCTCGTGCGCCAGATTAAGGTACCATAACATCTTGTCGGCATCGGCTTGCACGAGGTTTTCGTCGTGTGGAATAGTGATATCCACCAAAAACACCCTTGACTGCGCCCGATCCATCAACACGATATCAGGTCTGTTATGATCAATAGACCTATCCGTGATGATGTCTCGGTCCCAGTAGAGCTTGGCGCGGACGTTTTCGAGAACCGACTCCGGCTCCGACTCCGAGTCATGTCTGTGCAGATACTCAGTGTTACAAAGAATCGAACAACCGGAGGTTATATGGCGCAGGGTTTCACTTGGCTCACGGCACAACCGACATACGTCCAAGGTACCGTCTTTCATTATGAACCTCCTTTAGTTGTTCGTCTTTATAACCTGATCCCGTATTGCACAGACAAAACCCTCGGTTTCTGCAAAGAGGTCTCCGAAACGCAGCCAGTGCACGGAAGCCTTCTGATCTACGAAGGATCTGCAAAGAGCCTTAAAGAACCTCCCGTGCAGCTCTTTGTCTTTCCATATGGCTTCCCGCGCAACAGTACTAAGTACAGTCGGCGCTTGCCAGTTCTTTTGGGCCATGGATAAAGGGGTTAGTCCTTTATCACATACTATGTCAACTCTATGCAAATCACTGTCGACTTTCGCCAGGAAATAGCTTCGGAGGCTGCATATTTCACGGTTGTGCATTTGTTTTGCACATAGAAGGCCACGATCGCCATTCTTCCGCGGAATATACAGCCTCATCAATGACGACCTCGGATGATGCATCCTGTGGAGTGTCATAGTAGTGCGGACCTTCCGATCCTGGGCATCCAACATATTATTATTATAAGAAAAAAAGCCGTAAAGTATATGGAGTGTCCGTATGCTTTGCAGCTCTCATAAGTTTTGCAGTGCTTCTGGCATGTTTGCTAACGCCAGCACGGACGATTTTTACGCAATAATGCGCAAAAAAGTAGCTTCAGTTGTGCGGCGTGTGCGGGGGAGCGCAAACAGGATTCTGAAGATGATTGGTGATAGAGTGGACTCCGTGCTGCTTGGCAGGTTTACCGAACTGCATGTTCTCGCAGAGCGGTGAGCTTGCCAAGTCTTACTATTCATTTTTTATTATTATTTAATGTTTGTCAAATAATTATGTTTTTAATAAATTTTTGAAATTCCAAATTCTAAATTTAAGCTTTATTTATTAATTAAAAATTATATTCTATTCTTGTGCAATGCCTACTAACATAGTTTATAAGCAAAAATTGTTACTAACAAAATATGGACTGAGGTTGTCTGAAATAAATGTTTTTTTTTTTTTTTGTTTTTATTTATTTATTTATAAGAAAGAAGTGTGTCGAACACGTATTGCGGTAAGCGTCTTATTCGTAGTACGACTTCCTACTTCTGCTTGCGTTGCAGTTTTTCTCGATGTGACATCGCAACGCAGTGTTGTGGCCTGGCCCTTATTACATCGACGCTTGAAAAAAAAGTTTACTATATAAGCGCCATATCATCCCTCGCATAATTAACACTCCTATCTCATTTTTCTCAAATTCTTAAAAACAACCATATTGCAATTAGATCATCAAAAAATAAAAAATAAAAGTTTTTTATTTAAGTAGATGTTTTGCATATACTTTTAAATCGTCTTTTTTTTTCTACCTAGTACTAAGTTCCTACCACGCGGAACTTGTACACTCAACGTTTCGGGAAGTTTTTCCGAAGCGAGAAGAAACGTCGAGCCCAAAAGAAACTCGCTTCAACACATTTCTCAAAATAATACTTAATTACTAATAGTATTAACAGTACAGTTTTCAGGAAGAGCAATACAGTTCCAAATGTCTTCGTCATTAAAATTTACATAATCTATTATCTTATAATAACCTTTTGAGCACCGACATTTTTTTACATGCGTTTTGAATTTGTTTTCAGGCAGATTTGTTACATTTTCTGGTATTTTATTATAGAATCGTTCACATTACCCCACAAACGACTTTTTAACTTTGCTCAGTCTCGAATAAGCAATATCAATGTAATTTATATTCCATAGGTTTAATTTATCTTTTAATAGTGCCTCTTTTGCTGATCGTGTCAGACGGCTAATATATGTAATGAAACTTCTAAGGGACTCTGCTAATAAAACAATTCTAAGATTGGTCTATATTTCACTATGTGAATCTTTACTTACCTATTGTAACAAAATCTGGTTAAGGTTTGTCTAAGGTTGACTGGAAGAGATCCCGTAAGGGATAAGTCCGCCATTGCGTATTTTTACAGTTACTCTTAAGTTTTGTACATTTATTTCTTTTTGCAATAAAGAGTTTACAAACAAACAAACAATCTGGGGTGTGAGCTGTGCAACTACGATGCTAACTTTGGACGGAGCACAGCGCTCGGTTCTTAAGGTAATGTTAAGAAAACCATTTCGGTTTCCCACTTCAAAACTGCATGCTGAGGCCAAGTTCCTCAACGTTCGCCAACTATATATTTTAAAGTCATCTCTCTGTACCCATAAATCATAAAGCTCTTCAATTAGAAGAATATACAACACTCAAAACAAAACGTAAATTTAGAGTGCAGCAACCTCAAGTAAAGTAAACCTCAAGTAAAGAATTTGCTCGTAAATTACCTATCTTTATGCAACCTTTCTTGTACAACAGAATATTAAAGCATTGTAACATTAAAGAACGTAGAGTAAAGGATGCCAAACAAATTATTAGAGACTGGTTGTAGGAATAACATGCATGAACATACATGGATACAGAAAATCTTATCAAACCCACTATATAACGGTCGCGGATTGGGTCGTCCACTTCCTGACTCGTCCACTTCCTAACTCGTCCACTTCCTAACTCGTCCACTCTTGGGTCGTCCACTTCCTCCACACACACACACACACACATACACACACACACACACACGCACACTCTCAAACTTTCCTATTTTGCATGCACTATACCCCTCCGATCCCTCCTACTGTGGGCCGCCTTCGATCAACCCACATAAGCGTCGAACGATGTGGACTGTATTTCCTCTTTCGATGACGAACGGCAACTATGGTTGTGACTGGCCGATTTCTTTTAGGAGCAGGCTTGGAGGGAGAGAAACACTTTGCTTTCGGAGGTACAAAGTAGCGGGTGGTTGGCTTCCAGATGGACGGTGACAGAGGCACACCAAGAAACTATGATCTGACGAGTTGATCCGTTTAGTAAGACGAACTGATTCGAACTGAGCACGCTACATATTTTTTTTTTTTTTTTTCGAACGGACATGTTTGTTGTTGGCCGTTGGGCCTTTACAACTTCACCGGACAGGGAAGGCGAGTACGTAGGGTACTCAGCCTAAGCAAAAAGATGCAACTGCCTAAGGGCGCCCAGGTGGGCACGGACCTCGGCTTAGGACGTTGCTTGGACGGGGAGGATCGGAGAGAATCGGCCCGGTATGTGCCGATAGCGCTGGTAGGCGCGAGAAGCGGGGCGACGCCGCCCTCGCCGGCGAGGGCAGTATGTCGGTGTGGTGTTACTCTGTGGTTGGGGCGGGGGGGTCATGGCTGCTACGGCTAGCGTGATAGGATCATCGTAATCCTCGAGTACGTGCCGGGGGCGTCGGATCACGCGTATGGGATTCGCGGGGAGGTCGTAAACTGCGGAGCTTACGAATAGGGGGTTGGGGTGATGGGGGGCGGAATCGAAGTAGCGTTTTGACGCTTGCTTCAGGTATTGAGCTATGGTGGGAAGCTCTGGATCGCAATGGACATTTTCATTGCGCACGTACCATGGGGCGCCCGTGGTTCGGCACATGAAGCGATTTTGGATGACCTGAAGTCGGTGGATGAGACTGGGCTTTGTATGGGCGAACGCTACGCCGGCGTAGGTGAGAATGGGACGGATGCAAGTTTTGTAAAGTGTCACCTTATTTCTAAGGGACATTTTACTTTTCTTGTTCGTGAGGGGGTAGAGACGGCCTAAAACAAAGGCTGCTTTGTTTCGGACTCGTTTGATGTGGTCTTTGAACGTCAGTCGGTCATCTAGGGTGACGCCTAGATATTTGACAGAGCGTTCCCACGGGATGGGACGATCGAACAGTTTAATGCTGCGATCGATGGGATTGGTCTCGGTACTGAGCCGTTTGAATGAAAAGAGCATGGCTGCACTTTTCTCGGGGTTCACTTCGATCCTCCAGTTCCTAAACCATTTGCCCAGGGCACTGGCAGAGGATTGGAGGTTTCGAAGGATGAGGCCCGCTGAGCGGCTGGATAGATAGAGGGCTGTGTCATCTGCGAAAAGCGCGAGGTTGACATTTGGGAATCGCGGCATGTCGCTCATGTAGAGCGAGAAGAGTGTGGGGGCTAGAACGGAACCCTGAGGGACTCCGGCTCTGATGGGTCGGGGGGACGAGTAGACTCCTTCTATGCGATAGCGAAAGCTCCGATTCGTGAGGAAGTCTCGTAGTATGAGTACGAGCCGGTCTGGCAGTCCCAGCTGATATAGTTTGTATATCAACCCGTTGTGCCAGACTTTATCGAAAGCTTTCGCCACATCAAAGAAGAGAGCTCCTGTGAACTGTCTACGGGCGAAGCCGCTTATAATGTGCTCCGTTATGCGGTGCACCTGTTGGACGCACGAGTGTCTGGCTCTGAAGCCAAACTGCTCGTCTGGTAGAAGGCCTTTGGACTGGACAATGTCCTTTAGGCGGGCGAGGAGAATGCGTTCGTACAGTTTACCCAAGGCCTTGAGGAGGCTTATGAGTCTGTAGCTGGAGGGTTCAGAGCGGGGCTTATTGGATTTGTGGAAGCCTATGACGTCTGCACTTTTCCACGTGTCGGGAAAGGTGCAGTTGTCGATGGCTGCATTGAAGATGCACGCTAGAAGAGCAATGAGATTCGGGGAGAAGTACTTGAGTACTTTGTTGGTGATGCCGTCAGAGCCGGGGTCCTTCCGGGGTTTGAGCTGTTTAATGGCCTTCTCTACTTCACACGGGGTGACTGGGGCAAGAGACTCGGTCGGGGGGAGGGCTACTCGCCGTTCGACTTCCTCATCCACCTTCTGTAGCTGGATGGGCTCGATTGGGAGTGTACTGGGGGAGCATTGGGCCTCTAGGCTGTCGGCCAGGCACTCGGCCTTTTCGGAGTCGTCAAAGGCATCCGGAAGGTTGGGGCGTTTGAGAGGGGGCATGGGGGACTCGACATCCTTCTTGAGGGCTCTCGCCAAGCTCCAATACGCGACGTGAGATGGCGAGATTCCCCCAAGAAGTTCATCCCAACGGGTCTGCTGCAGATCCTGCATGGTCTGCTTTACGTCCCTCTGTAAAGCTCGCATGCGAGTGCGGTTTTCCTCGTTTGGGAAGCTGTCGTAGGCACGGATGGCTGCATTTCTTGCGGTCAGCAGCGACCTCGCGTCTTCCGGCAGTCTCCAGCGGTGCTGGGGCAGCACTGGAACCTGCCGGGAGCAGTCTTTTACGACTGATTGAGTGTGGCTGCTGAGGGCATCGATTGCGCATCGGACGTCATCTAAAGACTTAATGTCGTCGGGTATGTTGTCAAGGTCCGGTGAACTGGTAGCTTTGAGTTTGTCCTCAAGGCTGTCCCAGTCAACTGTCGTCTTGGTGGGCGGGGCCGTGGGGGTTAGGGGACCTAACTGTAACAGGACCGGCCGGTGGTCGGAACACAGAGTTTGAAGCACTTCTATCGAGCACAACTGAAGGTTGATGTTCTTTAGAAGTGCTATGTCTAGAATGTCTGGGGTGTGATTGACATTGTACGGAAAGTGAGTTGGGGTCATTGGGGCAATGATGTCGAAGTTGAGTCGGTCAACGAGTCTGTCAAGGGCTCTACCTCTGGTATTGGTGGATACGCAATTCCACCGTTCGTGTTTGCTATTTAGGTCGCCAGCCAGAATGACTGCGCCTCCTAGATTGAAAAGGGCCTCGATGTCGCTTCCGAGTAGTGGTTTGTCGCCACTACAAGGGAGATAGACCGAAGCTAGGGTAATGGGTTGGTGGCCGGTCATGGCTAGCCGACAGACAGAGGCCTCAATGCTCGTGAGAGGGGGGGTGTCGATGGGTATACAGTGCAAGGACCTTTTGTAATAGATGAGAGTGCCGCCCTTTGCGGAGTTCACTCTATCGTTACGCACTAAATCGTAGTTGGGGATTTTAGGCCCGCGAGTGCAAGGTTTAAGGTGTGTTTCTTGCACTAGTAAGACATCGATTTGGTGTTCGCGAAGGAAATCTATGATTTGCCAACGCTGGGGGAGGATACCGTCTGCATTATAGAATGCGACGGTAATAGATCGGGGCTTGAGTCTACCTTTGGAGGGGTTTAAATCCATTATGGAGAATTAACATTGAACTCCGAGATGGCTGCGATGAGTCGCGAATGCTTAAGCATTGCTATGCAACGCTGTTCCGTGTTATGCTGGGTTGCTCTGAGCTCCCTAGCCAGGTCGCGGACCTGCTCCATGTTAATGGCGCTGGCAAAGCGGATGACAAGGCTAAGATCATCTTCCTCCACCGTGTCTGGGACAGGCGCTGGAGGGGAGACCTTAGGGGGAAGGGGCGCTTTGCTGATCTTAGCTGGTTTGGTGGGGGGCTTGAGGGTCGGCTTGAATGCCGTGGGCATGGAAACTGGAGTTTCCATGAGTGGAGGTGGTGAAGCCAAGACTGCTTGGCTTCTCCAGGCGGGTTGCAGCTCCTGAGAGGCTGCGATGTTGGGGGTGAAGGCGGGTGTTTTAGTCGGACGTAGAGGTGGGAAATCCTCAGTACGTGGGACAGCGCGGCGTGCGGGCCGGGGTTCCGAGGCGGAGGGCGCGGGGCCTTTTTTGCCAGGCCTACGACTAGCGCGTGGTGCCTTGGGGCATCCGCGGTAGTTCGCTGGATGTCCCAGGGCACCGCAGAGTACGCAACCAGGGGGTTCCGTACACTCGCTCTTGTCTTTGGGGCGGGGGCAGTCAGGGGTGCCGTGATTGCCTAGGCATTTGACGCACCTAGGCTTGGCGTAGCAATTTACGGAATGCGATCTCCAGATTCACTTAGAGAAAAATTTAAAGAAATCAATATTTTAACGTTTCCCTGTCAATATATTTATTAAAATATAATGTATGTGCAAAAAAACTTAAATCACTTTACACTGAATTCTTACAGACATACTCGTTATCTCAGGAATAACAGTAAGCTTCAGCTTGTATCTACTAGGCTCAGTAAGGTTAGTAAGTCGTTTGTGGGACAATGGATACGAATGTATAATAAAATACCAGAAGATATTGTAAACCTAACAGAGAATAAATTCCAAAGTTATGTAAAAAAGACACTTTGTAATAAAGCTTACTTAATTTGTATAATTATTAAGCTTATATAATAATTCCAATATTTTCAAAAGTTTTCGAAAGTATCTTAAGCGACAAACT
This sequence comes from Coleophora deauratella, assembly GCA_958295455.1. Classification (NCBI taxonomy): domain Eukaryota; kingdom Metazoa; phylum Arthropoda; class Insecta; order Lepidoptera; family Coleophoridae; genus Coleophora; species Coleophora deauratella. The sequence continues at coordinate 16,363,259 of OY282401.1, forward strand.
TATGTCGTACTTTAGAACTAATAATCTAATGAATAAGAAACAGTATGCCTACCAAGCGGGCCGCTCGACTGAGGACGCCGTCCGTGACATGGTGAACAGAGTGATGGCCCACCTTGAGGGCAGGCGGCAGGTCGCAGCTGTATTCTGTGACTTGTCGCGTGCCTTCGAGATGGTTAGTCATTCCCTACTACTAGCCAAGCTAGAACACTATGGCGTGACCGGAAGAACTCTCCAACTAATAACCTCCTTCTTAAGTAACCGAATGCAGCTCACAACTGTAAAAGGAGTCAGATCCGAGCTCCTGGAACTAGGTGACTATGCTCTCCCACAGGGGTCTGTGATGGGCAATAACCTATTTTTAATCTTAATGAACGATTTATCCACCGCATCTGATGACGCAGAGTTTGTCATGTTTGCTGATGATGGTTGCATCATAGTCGCAGCTGACAGCTACGAACTCCTGAGACTGAAATTGACTAAAGTTATGACCCAGGTGTCCCAGTGGTTCTCAGCTAAAGGTATGATTTTTAATATCGAAAAAACTAACATCATGCATTTTGGTCTAAAAGGTAGGATGTTTGATGACCTCGTTATTGAATGTAACTGGAAAGTCGTCCCGCAAGTAAACGAAGTAAAATATTTGGGAGTAACAATCGATTCTAGCATCACGTGGAGCCCACACATAGACAATCTGTGCGACCGCCTATCATCAGCCTGCTTCGCATTGAGTCGCTTACGACCAAGCCTTAATCGTAGCAACTTAATGAAAGCTTACTACGGCTACTTCCATTCTCTATTAGTATACGGTATTGATCTCTGGGGTAATGCCACAGAACGCGATAGGGCTTTTAAACTTCAAAAAAGGGCGCTCCGTATCATGTGTGGTGTGCCGTGGGACCACCCTGCAAAAGAACTCTTCAAGGACAGCAACATCCTGACCTTACCGAGTCTGTACATACTACAAGTAGCTAAACTAGTGCGGCAAAACCTTGACCAGTTCTCGACGCATACTGATACTCACGACCATAACACTAGGAGGCGGCAAGAACTCAGAACACCGCAAACAAGACTAGTTAAATCAAACAACTGTCTCCATGTAGTTGGGCCAAGAGTGTATAATAAAATTGGTCAGGAGATATGTAATTCTTCCAGTTATATGTCTTTTGTAAACAAATAAAAAAGAAGTTTAATGTCAAAATCTTTCTATTCAATAAATGAATATTACGCAAAACCTGTTCATTGACCCAGGTTATTAAATAGAATAGAAATAGAATAAATAGAAACTCTTTATTTAATGTAAAAACACAACACCTTAAAGTAAGACATTCGTTCTTAAGCTAAAAATAAATGTAGGTGCTGCATAGTGACACTAAAAAAGGGTCCCCACTCAGCATTAGTCGTAACAGGCAGGTGCTGCTACAACGCTGGTTTTCTGTGGGGCCTTGTTTAATGTGTGTAAGACAGCAAAACTACGGGACACATTTAAAATACAATTAAAATTGCAAGAAGAAATAATAATTTGCGTAGGTATTGAAAGATACAAGCTGATAAAACTAGGCTGTATGTATGTATGTTATAACATAATAGGTACTTACTGTAGACAACATTAAGACAACGAGAAAGCGACTGAAATAGTTACGAGCGTGCGTGAGTGCGTGTGAGTGTGTGTGTGTGTGTGTGTGTGTGTGTGTGTGTGTGTGTGTGTGTGTGTGTGTGTGTGTAAGAATGTGAATCTGTGTTTGTTTGTGTGTGACACTTCTAGCCCTACGATCAGAAGATCTTGGGATCGGTACTAAAAGAAAAAGTTAACTAAAACCTACCACTAAGAAGAGTCACACACAGCATTATATTTGTGACTTTTGAATATGTAAAAGGTGAGCCCTGAGCTGACCTTTAAACGAACCTATAGTACTAGTACTATTAAATGAATGCTCACTGATTACGTTAAAGTTAAGATGACATGTAAAATTTTATAAGTATTTTATCAATAAATTCTGTATTCTGTATAAGACATGCGAGTACTTAGGTGATAGAAATGCTTGGACGGTAAGTGTTTCTCCAACCAACACAGCAACATTTTCATAACATATTGTAAGACAATAAAGATGCAAACTCTATTGTGAAAGAACTGAAGGGATTCGGTAAGACTTTTCCTTCTCCTTTTTCTTTGTCCATTGATCAGAGTGGTGCATGCTCGCTTAAATGTTCGTGCGGATGGTAGCGTATCGGGAGCCGGGTCGTTCCCTTCCCTCAAATATGGTTGAGGGGAGCGATGGCTGACTCTCGGGTTATACTAGTGATCGGGTGCTGTCCGTGTGAACTGGCCTGCTCTTGTCATTGGTATTTGGAATTGTTAGTCATTAGCTACAAATAATATTTACTTTTATCTCTTTTGAATCCTTTCTTTCTTTATTCTTATTTTTTTATATTTTATTTACAGACATGACATTGTATAATTAATCTATTGATCTAGCATTAAGATGTAATAGAATATAAGACTTTTTTTTTAAATGTGTTGGAGGGAGTTTCTCACTCCGCAAACACTTTCCGAAACGGTGGGTATACGAGTTCCGAGTGGTAGGAACCTCGTATTAGGTAGATAAAAGAATGACATTCGAAAAGTGTACACTACTACCTACTTCGAATAAAATATTTTCATTTCATCTATTAATGTATAATATAAATGTAAAGCCATCCTATGAATATCACTAAATAATCATTTATAGACTAAAACTACACAGTTCTAAATAATGTATTTGGGTTTTATGATGACCTAAACTATGTTCGGTATTATCGCGTAGTAAAACACAGTCAATAGAAACATAATAATTATTTATGGTACGACCATTAAAGTACTATTTTGTATGTAGTGTAACTCCATTCATGTGTCCTATATTACTCAGGAAATTTACTTTCGCACATAAAATCCTAGTCAATACAATTTAAAAAATTCACCGCATGATTTTAATGTATAAATAAGAAATATGTTAGGTACTTACTTTAAAAAAATGAAATCTACTAAGCTATTAGTATATATTATATTGTATTTGGCTATTTTATTCTTTTTTTAAGGTACTTCAAATATTTTTACACTAAACAGGACAACCTATAACACCAATCCCAAACGAGTCATGTTTTAACTAGGACTTTTGCTTGCTAAACTAAACAACTAAACAACATTTTCCAAGAATCCCTAATTAATATTATAAACGGCTATAAATAAAAAAGTTAAAATATATACAAATGTAGACATAAATTATGACAAGTGTAAAAAAACAATTAGGTTTGAATTTTTTAATACTTTTTTTGGTATCAGCATCATTGAGGCTAGGCAACAACACTGCGTTGCGAAGTCGATGGCAAAAATCTGCGACGTTACACGTCGAAAGAAGAACACTACCCTCATAACTGACTGACTGACTGACTCGGTGGCTAAGGGGTTAGCAATCCTGACCTCTGATCGGAGAGTCGTAGGTTCGATCCCCACACAGGGCAAACTTTTCTGTGATGAGCAGAATTGTTTGCTCTGAGTCTGGGTGTATTATATCTATATATGTATGTATTTAAAAGTATATATGTATGATATCAGTCTCTGGTTCCCAAGATACAGGGAATCCTAGTTTGGGGCCAGATGACCGTGTGTAATTTGTCCCAGATATTATTATAATTATGTCCAATATAAGTTTCGCTACACTGCTCACATCGTACTTGGCGAAGTGGCAGGAGCTACTCCAGCAGAAGCACAGTCGGCTGGAGGTCAGTGCGACGAGGAGAGAAAGCGTCGGACAATCCGGGCATTGTCGAGGAGGACTGCCTTTTACATAGCCGCTATTATCGGTCTGCCTCGAAGTCCCAGCCGCCTAAGGTTACGATCCAGGTCAGCGGGGATCAAACCATTAACGGACAGGACTACAGGAATGATTTCGGTGGATTGCACTTTTTACACATCCGTAACCTCGTGCGCCAGATTAAGGTACCATAACATCTTGTCGGCATCGGCTTGCACGAGGTTTTCGTCGTGTGGAATAGTGATATCCACCAAAAACACCCTTGACTGCGCCCGATCCATCAACACGATATCAGGTCTGTTATGATCAATAGACCTATCCGTGATGATGTCTCGGTCCCAGTAGAGCTTGGCGCGGACGTTTTCGAGAACCGACTCCGGCTCCGACTCCGAGTCATGTCTGTGCAGATACTCAGTGTTACAAAGAATCGAACAACCGGAGGTTATATGGCGCAGGGTTTCACTTGGCTCACGGCACAACCGACATACGTCCAAGGTACCGTCTTTCATTATGAACCTCCTTTAGTTGTTCGTCTTTATAACCTGATCCCGTATTGCACAGACAAAACCCTCGGTTTCTGCAAAGAGGTCTCCGAAACGCAGCCAGTGCACGGAAGCCTTCTGATCTACGAAGGATCTGCAAAGAGCCTTAAAGAACCTCCCGTGCAGCTCTTTGTCTTTCCATATGGCTTCCCGCGCAACAGTACTAAGTACAGTCGGCGCTTGCCAGTTCTTTTGGGCCATGGATAAAGGGGTTAGTCCTTTATCACATACTATGTCAACTCTATGCAAATCACTGTCGACTTTCGCCAGGAAATAGCTTCGGAGGCTGCATATTTCACGGTTGTGCATTTGTTTTGCACATAGAAGGCCACGATCGCCATTCTTCCGCGGAATATACAGCCTCATCAATGACGACCTCGGATGATGCATCCTGTGGAGTGCCATAGTAGTGCGGACCTTCCGATCCTGGGCATCCAACATATTATTATTATAAGAAAAAAAGCCGTAAAGTATATGGAGTGTCCGTATGCTTTGCAGCCCTCATAAGTTTTGCAGTGCTTCTGGCATGTTTGCTAACGCCAGCACGGACGATTTTTACGCAATAATGCGCAAAAAAGTAGCTTCAGTTGTGCGGCGTGTGCGGGGGAGCGCAAACAGGATTCTGAAGATGATTGGTGATAGAGTGGACTCCGTGCTGCTTGGCAGGTTTACCGAACTGCATGTTCTCGCAGAGCGGTGAGCTTGCCAAGTCTTACTATTCATTTTTTATTATTATTTAATGTTTGTCAAATAATTATGTTTTTAATAAATTTTTGAAATTCCAAATTCTAAATTTAAGCTTTATTTATTAATTAAAAATTATATTCTATTCTTGTGCAATGCCTACTAACATAGTTTATAAGCAAAAATTGTTACTAACAAAATATGGACTGAGGTTGTCTGAAATAAATGTTTTTTTTTTTTTTTTTGTTTTTATTTATTTATTTATAAGAAAGAAGTGTGTCGAACACGTATTGCGGTAAGCGTCTTATTCGTAGTACGACTTCCTACTTCTGCTTGCGTTGCAGTTTTTCTCGATGTGACATCGCAACGCAGTGTTGTGGCCTGGCCCTTATTACATCGACGCTTGAAAAAAAAGTTTACTATATAAGCGCCATATCATCCCTCGCATAATTAACACTCCTATCTCATTTTTCTCAAATTCTTAAAAACAACCATATTGCAATTAGATCATCAAAAAATAAAAAATAAAAGTTTTTTATTTAAGTAGATGTTTTGCATATACTTTTAAATCGTCTTTTTTTTTCTACCTAGTACTAAGTTCCTACCACGCGGAACTTGTACACTCAACGTTTCGGGAAGTTTTTCCGAAGCGAGAAGAAACGTCGAGCCCAAAAGAAACTCGCTTCAACACATTTCTCAAAATAATACTTAATTACTAATAGTATTAACAGTACAGTTTTCAGGAAGAGCAATACAGTTCCAAATGTCTTCGTCATTAAAATTTACATAATCTATTATCTTATAATAACCTTTTGAGCACCGACATTTTTTTACATGCGTTTTGAATTTGTTTTCAGGCAGATTTGTTACATTTTCTGGTATTTTATTATAGAATCGTTCACATTACCCCACAAACGACTTTTTAACTTTGCTCAGTCTCGAATAAGCAATATCAATGTAATTTATATTCCATAGGTTTAATTTATCTTTTAATAGTGCCTCTTTTGCTGATCGTGTCAGACGGCTAATATATGTAATGAAACTTCTAAGGGACTCTGCTAATAAAACAATTCTAAGATTGGTCTATATTTCACTATGTGAATCTTTACTTACCTATTGTAACAAAATCTGGTTAAGGTTTGTCTAAGGTTGACTGGAAGAGATCCCGTAAGGGATAAGTCCGCCATTGCGTATTTTTACAGTTACTCTTAAGTTTTGTACATTTATTTCTTTTTGCAATAAAGAGTTTACAAACAAACAAACAATCTGGGGTGTGAGCTGTGCAACTACGATGCTAACTTTGGACGGAGCACAGCGCTCGGTTCTTAAGGTAATGTTAAGAAAACCATTTCGGTTTCCCACTTCAAAACTGCATGCTGAGGCCAAGTTCCTCAACGTTCGCCAACTATATATTTTAAAGTCATCTCTCTGTACCCATAAATCATAAAGCTCTTCAATTAGAAGAATATACAACACTCAAAACAAAACGTAAATTTAGAGTGCAGCAACCTCAAGTAAAGTAAACCTCAAGTAAAGAATTTGCTCGTAAGTTACCTATCTTTATGCAACCTTTCTTGTACAACAGAATATTAAAGCATTGTAACATTAAAGAACGTAGAGTAAAGGATGCCAAACAAATTATTAGAGACTGGTTGTAGGAATAACATGCATGAACATACATGGATACAGAAAATCTTATCAAACCCACTATATAACGGTCGCGGATTGGGTCGTCCACTTCCTGACTCGTCCACTTCCTAACTCGTCCACTTCCTAACTCGTCCACTCTTGGGTCGTCCACTTCCTCCACACACACACACACACACATACACACACACACACACACGCACACTCTCAAACTTTCCTATTTTGCATGCACTATACCCCTCCGATCCCTCCTACTGTGGGCCGCCTTCGATCAACCCACATAAGCGTCGAACGATGTGGACTGTATTTCCTCTTTCGATGACGAACGGCAACTATGGTTGTGACTGGCCGATTTCTTTTAGGAGCAGGCTTGGAGGGAGAGAAACACTTTGCTTTCGGAGGTACAAAGTAGCGGGTGGTTGGCTTCCAGATGGACGGTGACAGAGGCACACCAAGAAACTATGATCTGACGAGTTGATCCGTTTAGTAAGACGAACTGATTCGAACTGAGCACGCTACATATTTTTTTTTTTTTTTTTCGAACGGACATGTTTGTTGTTGGCCGTTGGGCCTTTACAACTTCACCGGACAGGGAAGGCGAGTACGTAGGGTACTCAGCCTAAGCAAAAAGATGCAACTGCCTAAGGGCGCCCAGGTGGGCACGGACCTCGGCTTAGGACGTTGCTTGGACGGGGAGGATCGGAGAGAATCGGCCCGGTATGTGCCGATAGCGCTGGTAGGCGCGAGAAGCGGGGCGACGCCGCCCTCGCCGGCGAGGGCAGTATGTCGGTGTGGTGTTACTCTGTGGTTGGGGCGGGGGGGTCATGGCTGCTACGGCTAGCGTGATAGGATCATCGTAATCCTCGAGTACGTGCCGGGGGCGTCGGATCACGCGTATGGGATTCGCGGGGAGGTCGTAAACTGCGGAGCTTACGAATAGGGGGTTGGGGTGATGGGGGGCGGAATCGAAGTAGCGTTTTGACGCTTGCTTCAGGTATTGAGCTATGGTGGGAAGCTCTAGATCGCAATGGACATTTTCATTGCGCACGTACCATGGGGCGCCCGTGGCTCGGCACATGAAGCGATTTTGGATGACCTGAAGTCGGTGGATGAGACTGGGCTTTGTATGGGCGAACGCTACGCCGGCGTAGGTGAGAATGGGACGGATGCAAGTTTTGTAAAGTGTCACCTTATTTCTAAGGGACATTTTACTTTTCTTGTTCGTGAGGGGGTAGAGACGGCCTAAAACAAAGGCTGCTTTGTTTCGGACTCGTTTGATGTGGTCTTTGAACGTCAGTCGGTCATCTAGGGTGACGCCTAGATATTTGACAGAGCGTTCCCACGGGATGGGACGATCGAACAGTTTAATGCTGCGATCGATGGGATTGGTCTCGGTACTGAGCCGTTTGAATGAAAAGAGCATGGCTGCACTTTTCTCGGGGTTCACTTCGATCCTCCAGTTCCTAAACCATTTGCCCAGGGCACTGGCAGAGGATTGGAGGTTTCGAAGGATGAGGCCCGCTGAGCGGCTGGATAGATAGAGGGCTGTGTCATCTGCGAAAAGCGCGAGGTTGACATTTGGGAATCGCGGCATGTCGCTCATGTAGAGCGAGAAGAGTGTGGGGGCTAGAACGGAACCCTGAGGGACTCCGGCTCTGATGGGTCGGGGGGACGAGTAGACTCCTTCTATGCGATAGCGAAAGCTCCGATTCGTGAGGAAGTCTCGTAGTATGAGTACGAGCCGGTCTGGCAGTCCCAGCTGATATAGTTTGTATATCAACCCGTTGTGCCAGACTTTATCGAAAGCTTTCGCCACATCAAAGAAGAGAGCTCCTGTGAACTGTCTACGGGCGAAGCCGCTTATAATGTGCTCCGTTATGCGGTGCACCTGTTGGACGCACGAGTGTCTGGCTCTGAAGCCAAACTGCTCGTCTGGTAGAAGGCCTTTGGACTGGACAATGTCCTTTAGGCGGGCGAGGAGAATGCGTTCGTACAGTTTACCCAAGGCCTTGAGGAGGCTTATGAGTCTGTAGCTGGAGGGTTCAGAGCGGGGCTTATTGGATTTGTGGAAGCCTATGACGTCTGCACTTTTCCACGTGTCGGGAAAGGTGCAGTTGTCGATGGCTGCATTGAAGATGCACGCTAGAAGAGCAATGAGATTCGGGGAGAAGTACTTGAGTACTTTGTTGGTGATGCCGTCAGAGCCGGGGTCCTTCCGGGGTTTGAGCTGTTTAATGGCCTTCTCTACTTCACACGGGGTGACTGGGGCAAGAGACTCGGTCGGGGGGAGGGCTACTCGCCGTTCGACTTCCTCATCCACCTTCTGTAGCTGGATGGGCTCGATTGGGAGTGTACTGGGGGAGCATTGGGCCTCTAGGCTGTCGGCCAGGCACTCGGCCTTTTCGGAGTCGTCAAAGGCATCCGGAAGGTTGGGGCGTTTGAGAGGGGGCATGGGGGACTCGACATCCTTCTTGAGGGCTCTCGCCAAGCTCCAATACGCGACGTGAGATGGCGAGATTCCCCCAAGAAGTTCATCCCAACGGGTCTGCTGCAGATCCTGCATGGTCTGCTTTACGTCCCTCTGTAAAGCTCGCATGCGAGTGCGGTTTTCCTCGTTTGGGAAGCTGTCGTAGGCACGGATGGCTGCATTTCTTGCGGTCAGCAGCGACCTCGCGTCTTCCGGCAGTCTCCAGCGGTGCTGGGGCAGCACTGGAACCTGCCGGGAGCAGTCTTTTACGACTGATTGAGTGTGGCTGCTGAGGGCATCGATTGCGCATCGGACGTCATCTAAAGACTTAATGTCGTCGGGTATGTTGTCAAGGTCCGGTGAACTGGTAGCTTTGAGTTTGTCCTCAAGGCTGTCCCAGTCAACTGTCGTCTTGGTGGGCGGGGCCGTGGGGGTTAGGGGACCTAACTGTAACAGGACCGGCCGGTGGTCGGAACACAGAGTTTGAAGCACTTCTATCGAGCACAACTGAAGGTTGATGTTCTTTAGAAGTGCTATGTCTAGAATGTCTGGGGTGTGATTGACATTGTACGGAAAGTGAGTTGGGGTCATTGGGGCAATGATGTCGAAGTTGAGTCGGTCAACGAGTCTGTCAAGGGCTCTACCTCTGGTATTGGTGGATACGCAATTCCACCGTTCGTGTTTGCTATTTAGGTCGCCAGCCAGAATGACTGCGCCTCCTAGATTGAAAAGGGCCTCGATGTCGCTTCCGAGTAGTGGTTTGTCGCCACTACAAGGGAGATAGACCGAAGCTAGGGTAATGGGTTGGTGGCCGGTCATGGCTAGCCGACAGACAGAGGCCTCAATGCTCGTGAGAGGGGGGGTGTCGATGGGTATACAGTGCAAGGACCTTTTGTAATAGATGAGAGTGCCGCCCTTTGCGGAGTTCACTCTATCGTTACGCACTAAATCGTAGTTGGGGATTTTAGGCCCGCGAGTGCAAGGTTTAAGGTGTGTTTCTTGCACTAGTAAGACATCGATTTGGTGTTCGCGAAGGAAATCTATGATTTGCCAACGCTGGGGGAGGATACCGTCTGCATTATAGAATGCGACGGTAATAGATCGGGGCTTGAGTCTACCTTTGGAGGGGTTTAAATCCATTATGGAGAATTAACATTGAACTCCGAGATGGCTGCGATGAGTCGCGAATGCTTAAGCATTGCTATGCAACGCTGTTCCGTGTTATGCTGGGTTGCTCTGAGCTCCCTAGCCAGGTCGCGGACCTGCTCCATGTTAATGGCGCTGGCAAAGCGGATGACAAGGCTAAGATCATCTTCCTCCACCGTGTCTGGGACAGGCGCTGGAGGGGAGACCTTAGGGGGAAGGGGCGCTTTGCTGATCTTAGCTGGTTTGGTGGGGGGCTTGAGGGTCGGCTTGAATGCCGTGGGCATGGAAACTGGAGTTTCCATGAGTGGAGGTGGTGAAGCCAAGACTGCTTGGCTTCTCCAGGCGGGTTGCAGCTCCTGAGAGGCTGCGATGTTGGGGGTGAAGGCGGGTGTTTTAGTCGGACGTAGAGGTGGGAAATCCTCAGTACGTGGGACAGCGCGGCGTGCGGGCCGGGGTTCCGAGGCGGAGGGCGCGGGGCCTTTTTTGCCAGGCCTACGACTAGCGCGTGGTGCCTTGGGGCATCCGCGGTAGTTCGCTGGATGTCCCAGGGCACCGCAGAGTACGCAACCAGGGGGTTCCGTACACTCGCTCTTGTCTTTGGGGCGGGGGCAGTCAGGGGTGCCGTGATTGCCTAGGCATTTGACGCACCTAGGCTTGGCGTAGCAGTTTCTGGCCGAGTGGCCATAGAGTTGGCATCTATGGCACTGGCCAGGGGGACCCTTTTTGTGGGGCATCTCGATGCGTATGCCGGATAGTTGGCATACGGTGGTAAGCGTATTTATGATACGCTTTCCGGCGGGGGATAGGTCTAGTGTGACCAGCACTAGATCGAAGGGGGCTTTTGTTTTTCCGCTATGCATGCGGTGTACTTCGTGGGCGGGGTATCCTTGGGACTTAAGGTCCTTGAGGATATCATTGGAGTTAAGCTCCTTGGGGACACCTCTGATGACGACGCGCAAAATGCGCTCATCCTCGAGGGCGTAGGTGTGAAAGCCGATGCGTTCGGCTTTCAAGACGGTCGTGAGGCGACGATGGTCGTTGGGAGTGGGGACTTGGACCTTGATCCCTTGTTGGGTGGTCCGAGCAGAGGTGAACGCGATTTTGCGTTTGTTAAGGAGAAATGAAACATTGTTCCATTTCTCCTTGTCCTGAATGAAGAGGGGCGGGGGGCGTTCGATGTGGGGGGGTTGAGATGCGGGAGGGGCAGATTGGGAGGACTCCTGGTCAGAGTGCTCGGGTGGGGGGGTCGTCACTGAGGTCGCGGCGGTGGCGGCCTTTTTGGACGTTTTTGTGGGGACGGGGACTTTGCGCTTCCTCTTCTTTGAGTTTTTGGAGTCGACGGTCGTAAAGCCGTCGCCGTCCTCACTCTCCGAAGAGGAAGATACGCGGTCTTGGACTTGGTAGTCCATGGGGGTAGTCGCGGGAGCAGGGGTTAGTGGTCGTGAAGCGATCGTCGGAGGTTGGGATAGAGGTGAAGCCTCTTCGGTGGGCTGGGGCGAGAGGGGAGAATCGCGGCGATTTAGGGCGGGCAGCAGGGCGACCATGACCTCGGGTGGGATGCTCAGAAGGAGCTTATCGAGAAACCCGGGTTTCTCGTGTATGAGGCGGAGGGCCTCCAGGTGGGCGGGGGACAACTCTGAGTTGGAGGTCCCAGAGGTGTGTGCGGGTTGGTGGGTATCTAGGGTGTCCATCCTATGTGTGGTGTGTAGTGTGCCGCCAGTAAATCTTATTGTACTGATGGGTGAGTGCCTAAGTCCCTAGCAGCCTGAGACGCAGAGGGTAATACTGAACCGAAGCTCAAGCTACGCCCAAACAACGTTACAGGAATGGATGGTAGGGAAGGGCAAGGGTGGGAGGGAGATGACTGGCGTCGGCTAGGAGACCCCCCAAGGCCGGTGGTTCCAGTCCCATCCGCTGTTTACGTTTCCCAGAAGGGGAACCGCGAGCGCACGGGGCACGCTCTACCTAGCTTCGTTGGCACCGTTAAGTATCCACTAGGTAACCACTAAAGCGTGGATTTACAAAAGACAGGACGGATCCCGTTAGAAACAGGCCTGGCCGCGCAGTGAAAACTACACTCGGTTCGGCTGGGAGCGGTTCGATGACACGGTGCACGTAGGCAGCGGCGACGACAGCGGCAGGAGACACGATGCACGTCGGCAGGGGCGACGACAGCGAGCAGGAGCGGAGCGCGGCGCGAGACGACCGACCGGGGCGGCGAACGAAAGCGAACTGTTTTTCACCGCACGCTACATACAAAACCTTGCTCTTTTTATACTATTTTTCAAGGACATTAGAAAGAGACGGCACGATCCCTTCGGCGGAGGTGACCCTATCCGAGCAATACCAACACGACAGCCACCCCCGCCGTGTGAGTGAGAGATCGGTGTGCGAGCGAGATAGCGATAGCCCCCGTGATAAGCTTAACTACCTCGGAGCAATACCACGGGGACGACCGCTTACACCGATCTCTACTCTAGCCTAACTAATTCCCCGTTAATCTATTCGACCTATTTTGCCTCTAGACCGCCCAAATGAAAGACAAACACGTAAATTCTTTTATTCAACACAAGTACAGACATAAGAACATACGAAAAACGATAAAAGACACATACAAATGAAGAAAAACACGTGAATTATAACTTTTAAATAGGCTTTAATCTTCCTTTGACACAAGAAATACACTCATTTTTAAGATATTTGTGAATATTGAATACTGCACAGCGCTATTTCCAATTACCTGTCTCACTTGAAATTCAAAAATAGACTGACGCGCACTCGCCACCATTTCCCTCGTGCAATGCTCTCCCCTCTACTTTGATCTGTGGCGCCCTCTGTGCGTCAGTCGATCTTCAAGTTTTACATTACTTGATTTACTCTTTATATAATTTTTAACTGTAAATATATTATGTTTTGATAATATTATGCAACAATTATGGTTATTATTAACAGTTCAACAAAATATAGCTAACAGTCAGCCATCCGATCCCAACGAACGACCTCGTACGTATTTTTTTATGTAAAAAAAAAAGACTACAAACATATTCTATACAAAGAAACCTTATACACTGAGTAAGTGTCCTAATTATAATATTTTCATTTTATAACAACATTTATAACTAAATTACTTCTCAATAATTAAATAAATAATTTGGAATTTTTAACTTTCAAAAAAAACAAGAAATGTTCCTTATAAAATACAATTTCACAAAATAATTTTCTCTCTTAACACAAATTTTCAATCTTACGTTCATGAACAACAAGCAGTTATTTCAAAAATATGACATCACAATTGTAAAAAAAATAACAATTTTAGAACAATATTATATCGTTTGTCAGTTCGATAAAACTAAATAAACGATAAAGTGGAAATCACCGTATTGATAACAGGACCTGTTTATCCTGAATACTGTAACATCCATTTGGCAATAGGCACCATACGTCCTGAATACCGTAACATCTATTTGGCAATAGGCCCCGCTCGTCCTAATTACCGTAACATCAATTCGGTAACAGGCCCCATTCATCCTGAATAACGTAACATTAAAGCTTCAATTTAAGTCATATACTACATGATCTTTAATTATGTATAGATATTTAATATAGTCCATCGTCCAACTTAAACAAGGTTCCTAACACTTGGAACTCGTTTGCCTAGAAAGCGAATAACATATGTTTTTTTTTTATAATAAATTTCACAACTTTAAGGGGAATGTGATAATCTCTTCTCTTGTATTATGGTCTAGTAAAGCTGTAAAACAGGCGACTGTCATTGAAATATTGTGTTTCTAAACAGTATCTTCTGCCGATCATTATCTTTATATATTTTAAATCCTCCAATATACTCAGGTATTCCTTATTAATATTTTATTCACTATAATTGAATTCTCAATTAAAGGAACATAAAAATGACAACTAAGTATTTTGATAATTTGGGTAGCACTTAGGAAGTGGTGCCTTATTTCGACCAAGAAAACAAATAATCTTTGCTGGAGTCTGTGTGGAAACTATACACTCTTTTGTTGTAGTTTATGTAAAGAAATATTATTACTAAAAGCAACCAAATTCGTCAGACATAGCTAACCTTTTAATCCATTATAAACCAACCCAGTTCTTTTCCGTTGCCTTAAAGCATAACACTTTCTGCTAAAGTGGTTTAGGGAAATAATAACTAGATACTGGAGTAGGAGATACGATCGGTTTCGGAAATAGAAACTTCACTTATTAACAACCAATAAATTAACTTTAAATTGTGGGTACCAAATATTCACTTAAAACAAGTTCAAGATTAGTCACATAAAACAATTAAAGGGTAAAACCCCTGATTCTTTCTGACAGTTTTAAATAACAAAAGTAGTGTTGGAAGTGTCAATTCTCTTCCTGAACGACTAATTAAGATGTGAAGGATAATATCACAAAAGGATTAACGAACAGATAGAAGCTTTGCATAATAATGCGTAATACGTTAATATAAATAGTATCTAAATTAACTGTTGGTAATACATAATACTGCATTACTTAACCCTGTTTTCTTTAATCTGAACAACTGTACACATTGAGTTGCATTAGAGGTTTACAGTAAATATTTCCCTTATATTTTACATAAACATATGAACGTATTTTATTATCAAGGAACTTCAAAATCCATGGTTTACAATTTGACTACGAAAGGACTATATTAAAATCAAATCTGTGTAGACAGTTGCAGATTTTATCTACGAATTATCCTCGAGTGGTTTCCGAGGTAATTCTAATGATAATCACGATTCTACCCGAAGAGTTTTCTTTTTATGTAATAGCAATATATTATCCAGAACAAATCACACTCATCTGACCCCAAACTAGGAAAGTAAAAACAGGAATTGTACAGTACATTAGTTTTCTGCATAGTGCTTTGGCAATTAGATAATTTAGCATATCAAGACGGATATACTACACTACAGACATCCCTTGTGACACGATATAACAGATCTGTTATACACTAAATCAGTTAAGTATACCTATACGATAAATTATAGGTACCGACTTACTACTATAACTTAATTTTCCGACGAAACATTACTAATGAAAACACAATAGTTTTAATAGTTAAAGTTTTTTTTTTCTTTTCAATTAATTTATGTTTTACTTTTCCTTTGAATCTAAGCAAAATTAAATATATTATTATTATTTTCCTATTTTGTTGTGCAATAAAGTGTTGTCATTCATTCATTAAAGTACTTATGTTTTTAAATATCATTCAAATCTCAGGGAGCCTCTTTATATATTAAAAACCACAGTATAAGGACATTATACAATATGGACACTCCCTGCAGATCTCTGAATGCTACCTCAGACCCCCTGTGTGACCGATGTGTGACCATTTGTCAAGGGGTTGTCAAACCAAAGCACAATATAATAACCAAAGACAATGAGGGCTAATTATTTAATCTCGATTCGACCCTAGTTCATCACGCACACATTTACATGTGTACAAACATGAATGTCTATGTAGTAAACAATGGCGCGAAATCTGTATGAAGTGTCCGGGGTATGATTAAAAACATAACTGTGGTCATTAACAACCCTGCGACGACGTCACTGGCTTAAATATCCATCAGCTGTCAACCCACAAGTAAGCGAAAGTTTACCTCACAAAATATACAAGATTAGAATAATTAGGTACTCTTCCACCGATTATCTTTAAACCTACTAACATACTAAATGTGGCGTACAAAACAACTTTGTATCCTGCAGTACCCGTGCTTGAATCTACCAGTCACTACAATGGCATCAATAAACACGAACGTATATTTCCCGTAGATTCGACTAACTACATATTTATGTATCACATTAATTATCCTTCCTTGTCTTCTAGATTTAATTGGTTAACATGTAGTAGTAGTCCTCGTCTACGTTTGACCCACTCGCACGTAGTTTAGCGCCATAAGAGAAAAAGAGACAGCTAGGTAGTCTCCCACCTCGGCGCCATTGCACGGTCCAAGCCTCATTCGTTTTCGTGCGCGCACGGCTACCGCACGTAGTGAAAAATATTTCTTAAAAAGTTCGTTAATTATTTGAATTTAACAAGTGTGCAAAAATGTGCCTAGAAGAAAATAAATCCTTACGTTACTTTTAAATAAGGAGGTTATGTGGAAATGAAATATGAAAATCATTTAAAAAAAACAAAAATAACAAGTGCAGTGAAAATTATTTTTATTTTAACATGATGGGAGAATTAGCTTCGAGTCAACGCGAGACGTTGACCAATAGCCATTTTGCTTCGAGTCAATGCGGGACATTGACCAATAGCCATTTTTGCTTCGAGTCAATGCGGGACATTGACCAATAGCCATTTTTGCTTCGAGTCAATGCGAGACATTGATTGACCAATAGCTACTAGAGTTAATGCGAGACATTAACCACACTATAATATTCCTGTTTCGTATGAACTGGAATCATCAGCTTTCTAATGCTTATGCGGCTGCTCCATCAACCCTCGCTCGCCGCCACAGGTGAAGCGTTAGCAGCATCGTGGCTCATATCACTGCACTGCCACCACAGCCACCACTGCTTATGCAGCCGACAACGATGCAGAAAAAGCGGCAATGACGACGGATGGATTGCCTCCCGAAACCTCCTGAAACAGCGCTGCTATAACCGCCGCGCCGTCCGCCAAAACCGCCGCCGGCGCCGCCACCACCAACTGCCACCGCCTACAGGTGATATATTGTATCACAACAATTATAAGCATTTGACGTCTGATTAATTTTCCGGCACATATCCACCGCCATCGTGCGTTTGGACTGATGCCTACTATCCGCAGTGAAGGTTCCTTCTAGTGTTTCCAAATGCTTGTGTTATTATTTCAAAACCATTCTCGAGAAGGACGGTCTATTTAAAAATAAAAACAATTTTCTTGAGTTTGTCATCTGACGATAACTCCAGAAGTTGTGGCGATGCTAACAATGAATCTAAGATGGAGACAAAAACACAGATTTTGTTGTGTATTAGCTATTTTGCTTACGTTACGGTTATGTCCAATACCGCTAACCTGATTTATTGAAACTACGGACATCCCGTCATTTCAGTTTAATTGATTTAATGAATGAAAGAACTATCCGACCGATTTCGGTCATGGCGACCACTTCGACTCCTAGTCGACTTGTTGGCTGCGGGGCGCCCGAAAATAGCTAATATACTCAATGCAAACCTGTGCACAGTGCAGTTTAATTAAGTAATATATCAGCCTTTTATTTATTTCTTCATCATAAAATAGAATACACTGGAATCAAAAGGGAGACACTCATTTATTACGTGTTGTGTTTGATTGTTTTATGAAGATGTCATAGGGCATGCAGAAAGCTAACGAGTCGAGTTGCATCGGATAGCGAGCAGGGACATATTTATGTATGTATGTGCAACTGCCGCTTAGCCAGCCCAAGCGCAACCCGTCGCATCGCCGCGCCGGCCTATTACTGCGAAGCGCACCCGCCGCCGCGCAGCCGCATTTTAAGGTAGCGGGTAGATGGAAAATTTTTATGGAAATACTTTATGGATGCATAAAAAAGGTTTTTTTGGTATAACTAGACCATTATACACAAAAAATTGAAATAAAGAATCTCAGTCTCCCAAATGACACATTAACCTTCTTGGCCCCTGGCCAAGTCCTTGCCAAAATATGGTATATTTTTTGTCAAAATTGTAAAAGTTAATGCAGCATCCCTTTGAAAAACTCTTTGCTTCGAGTATTATTTTTATAATCCGTATAAGTGATGATAAGGTTAATTTATACTGGAACTAAAATGTTCATCAAATATTGTTGTATATTTTGAATATTGATAACTTTAAATCTATTTTATCGTAGTTGCCCAGGGCAGTTACATGGTAAAAGTAATAAAATCGGCCGATTTCCTCGTGCTCATGCATGATTGTATCATACTTAAAACACTTTTTCTATATACTTGTGTTTAACCTTTCAGCCTGTGCTCAACCTTTATAGGACTCTAGTGCTATGAACACTATAGTGCTCATTAGCTTAATAAACAGATACAGGAGTATTTTCAATCGGTTTTTACTATACTATTCTATGTTATTCTTCTTTTCGTGTCGATAACAAGCCTAGATGGCCTTAGTCCGGGATTCAGCCACGCGAATCGCACTGCCCGTGGTGGCACTCGTTGGATCTTCCTGCGAGCAGTTGTTTGGGCACGCAGGGCACGACCTCAAATACTCCATCGTTTGGGGAACTACGCCACACCTACACTCCAATTTGAAACCGTCTGAGAATGTTACCACCATTATGAAATAAGGTTTTTTGTACCTTATATTTTAAATTTTCTTTTTTTATGCCTAGCTCCTACTACTTACACGAAACTTGCAATGACAGCGTTTCGGGAAGTATTAATTGTAACAAATACATATACCCACGTTACAGGTATGCGTTTTCTTATGAAGCTATGCCTGTTTTTTAAGTTTAATGCAAGTTAAGTCTAGAAGCTACCGCAATCACCAGATCAGAATAAACAATAATGATTTATGGGCGAAATCTGCGAATTTTTATATGGTGCACAATCAAAATTTTGACCTTTGCATAAGCAAAATTTTCGTTAATGCCTGCCTCCACAGTACACTGGAGATGTCCTTGTGAGGGTAATAATGAGGATGGTTAAAATTATTTATTGATTCTGTTTAAGATTGCCTATAATCAAAATACACATTAAAAATATTTATATGATGAATTAAAAATGAAACATGTGAACATCAGCGAATTTCGCGAAAACAAAATTATTATAAGCCATACCTTACGTGAAACTTCTGGTATATTTGGAACATACATTATTTACAATTAAGCGACATCATTTCGTGGGTATATAAAATTACAGCAACTTTTTGTCTGTATTAACCGAAACACACAACGAAAGAGCGAGAAAATAAAGTGTTTAAAAGTTGGGACAATAGAATACTATTGCTGATGTGCTGAATAATAAATATATTTATATTTGCGTCACACATATACATATAAAACTTTCTAAAGTTACTGTTATCAATACAGTCTAGATAAATCTACTAAACATTTATAAAACAAGAATGTTTCCTACTGCATTCTAAAACTTATTAATAAGCTTATCCAGCCTAAAATAATAATTTTAACTAAAAGGATAAATACAAAATGTAATTAATACCAAAATGCATTTTACTGAACAGACCTCAAAACCCTTTTTCGGTTAATTATCTGTGTAACTCTATTCAACGGTTCCCACCTTTTCCAATTATTATGAACTTCAAATTATTATTTTGAAATTATGACTTATT
The DNA here is from genome assembly GCA_958295455.1 of Coleophora deauratella. Lineage (NCBI taxonomy): Eukaryota > Metazoa > Arthropoda > Insecta > Lepidoptera > Coleophoridae > Coleophora > Coleophora deauratella. The sequence goes on from OY282401.1 coordinate 16,382,827, forward strand.
ATGTACTAAGCAATAACTAATAAGTTAAAAAAAAAAAAAAAAAAAAAAAAAAACCTGCTGATCAAGATACCAAAGATCCGTTTTCATACCTGACGTAGGGTCTGTTATGAAATCATAATTCGTGTATTTCTTATAAGTGAATCTGAAACTTTATATTCAAATATTTCCTCAAATATTTACTTAAACAATTCGTATAGGGAACGAACAAATCCATATCGTCAGCACTGTGCTGGACATGAAATCCCTATCACTGGTCGATAACACCAAGTTTCAGTTCACGTCTGGCTTTAAACAGTGGGGGAATATTATCAATCGAGAGTATAGTTTCGTTGGTTTGTTCACGGCTCATCCCCATTGCGGATATATTCTATAGTTATTCGGGTTTATTTTGTGTTATTATTTTTTTGCCAAATTGCCTAAAAATGAATTTCTGATGTTCAAGGTGAATTATTCAAGCAGTACATGAAAGATGTACAGGTTAAAACCATATTTGTTAAAATACGATACATAGTGTAATTAAGGTACCCGAATATCGTATTAGTTTACCATTTTAGCAGTTCTTTGGACTTAGAACAGATTTTCCAAATAGCTAAAAGGATGGAAATGTCAAACAAGTTCCCGTAGGAAATTTTCAAGTATATGTCAATAGATTATTCATTTATTACTAAAGTAATTCATATCCGGTTATGTAAGACGTCTAGAAAAAGCATACTTAAACGACGCTGCATATACCTTTCATAAAACACTATCGTCTATCGCTACACTTATGCTAAGTGTAACCTCATCACTCAGAACCTAACGTCAAGTTCAACTAACAATCAGACTAACAATCACATTCATTAAATTGAACAAGATTTAATTTTATTTTCATATTGTTTATTTGATAACCTTCTAGGAAGTGTTATTTTTAATAATTTATTGTGTACACAAAATGGGCATAATATAAAAGCTTACCATCAGATATACGCAAGGGCAACTTGTTTCTAAAAGAAATTTCTTCCAGAAATAAATTTCTGTTAATTGAATTGCAGTTTTATAAATTCTCTCAGATTATATTTTATTGCAATAATTCTCATACCTATTACCTACAACATTGTTAGTCTCTCTAAACATCTACATGTTAACCAATTAAATCTAGAAGACAAGGAAGGATAATTAGATGATCAAACGAACTTACCTCAAGTGAAGTTCGATCTTAATTATCCTTCCTTGTCGGAGATATTTAAGGTCCCTCCCTGCCCTAGAGTAGACAATACTAGGATGCTAGTATTAAAACCCCTAATACCAATGTTGTAGGATGTAGGGTGCCTTTTTTTTATTCTCTAAAATGAATGAGGCTTGGACCGTGCAATGGCGCCGAGGTGGGAGACTACCTAGCTGTCTCTTTTTCTCTTATGGCGCTAAACTACGTGCGAGTGGGTCAAACGTAGACGAGGACTACTACTACATGTTAACCAATTAAATCTCTCCGACAAGGAAGGATAATTAAGATCGAACTTCACTTGAGGTAAGTTCGTTTGATCATCTAATTATGCCTAAGAGGCTGAGAATCGATAAATATATGTACTATTAACAATGTTTAACAATACTCGATAACATTTTATTGCCACAAGTTGTGCAAATTATTTATCTTTGTTGGTATATATTTTTTTTTATATACCTACATAAAGGTAAGCCCTTTGTTGTGTACTTAATAAACCCGTTTTAAATTCAAAACGCGATCTTATAATAGATATACAACAACATAATCAAAAAATAATAAAAATGACACGAGAACAATTAAGTTCAAAATAATTGTGCATTTATTATTTTCTAGGTCCATCATTAATTTTCGTAGGGACAGACAGGTTCCAGCCCAGATTGAAATAGACTATGCTGCTGCCATTGAAACGAATTAGAGAAGTCCCATACAATGGTGTTACAAATTTCTGATAAGGAATAAGAAGGGCTTTGTCTTTTAAGATGTTGATTAACATTTACAACATTAAGGTATTTTATATTAACAAATGATTTTATTTTATTTCTTTTTTCAAGAGGATATAAATTGCTTTATTTGTAAAACCGATTTTTGTAATCGATTAATTTAAATATGGCAACCGTTTCACCAAGCCAAATTTATTGATAGGTATTGTTTAAAAATTGGTCTGCATTAGAAGTATTTTTTTATGCTTTCCATCAAACTTTACTTTGAAATGTTATGTCTCTTTTTTTTGTTCCTGTTCTATCAGTCAACCGTTATTATATTTTTACTAATATAGTTTTAAAATGGTAATAAGTCGTTTATTCAACATTCATACCAAAATACGTATGAATATTGTAAATATAATGTATTCTGCAAGTAGGTAGTTTCGTTTTTTTTTTTTTAATTATCAGACTGACAAATATTTGGGTATTTAGAGCAATTATATCTATTGTGTTGTTCAAACTATATGAAACTATACCATACGTTTATCACCATCAAAACAAGACCCAGCATTTATAAAATTTCTCTTTTCACCATGAGAGTATGGTCTACTACACATTAAGAGTCCTTTGTGGGCAAATACATTGCTTTTCTTTCTGTTTTATAGAGGAAAATGAGAAGAAATGCTTGCAAGTGAACATCATCCAGCAAAGTGAACAACTTCCATCAAAGCGTACAACTTATATAAAATTAAACAAATTCTCGCAAAGTAAACAACTTTCACAAAAATGAACTACTCCCCTGTACTTGGACAGTTTCTAGAAAACGCTTCAAATCAAATCAATGAGCTGTCCTTCCCTTTCATACATTTATTTAGGTATTTTGTTTACAGTAAGTAGGACCTGGTAATAGCTATAAAAGAACTTTACGTTTATTGTATAATAAATACGATATTATAGGCCTCTCAAGCAACATGTCTTACAACAGCTAGTATGACGTATTTACTTTACTCTGTCGAATCGGTGGGTATTTTGAAATTATAATTTTAATAATTAAGAATAAAGATTTCAGGGTAAACACAAAGTTAACGTTAACAGTGCAATTGTTATTCTTCAATGCTGACAAAAGAGTGCATGGTTGCACGTTGTGATTATCTTCTTTTTGAGAGAAGCAAAATCTATTGAAGCTCTAACAAACTATAAGCCGTCATTGTTTTTCTAAAAGTTATCCGTATTTATAATGATTACAGTCGAAATTTTCTACCTCTGATGTAAAAATAAGGCATAGTTTTATTCGTCTGGTCTATTGTATACAAAAATATATCGAGCAAAGTTTGACCAACTGCGTCTTTAGGTTGTTTTTTAACGTCTTAGATCCCGAATAAACTTATAAAATTTAAATTCAGTTTTTGTATTTGAATAATATTGCACACAGAAAGGAGGTAATTAAAGTCATCAATAAGGAAAGAATACACAAAAGGTACAGCTTATTTCTACAAGAAATTTCTTCCAGCAGACCTTGGACAGTGAAAGGTGTAAATAAATGTCAAAAAGGACGTGTACAAAACAAATGTATCTCTAGAGGTGAATCTTTGATACAGTGCCTAAATAAAATGGCTTACTCATTATGTATAGGTCTGATTAATTTGCTATAAATTTAAATTTATATTTGAATTTTGAATATCGTGGTGAAGTTATATACATCAAGGCGGAGTTTATAGACTTTATCACTGCTTGCCTTAACTGTATTAAACTATGGGTACATCAATGGATTTGGAAATAAAATTCAATATACAACTGACTGGCACCATAAACTTCCAAGCTGCAAAGTTCTCACATTTCGCCTACGTCTCCGGCGGCACGGCATTTGCCGCGGTGTAGCAGCTCGTCCTACAGCCACGCTCCCGCCGCGATGTAGAAGCTCGTCCTACAGCCGCACTCCCGGCGGCACGGTGCGATGTAGCAGCTCGTCCCACAGCCACGCTCCTAGGAAGGCAGGAAACCCGTCGCTATAGCGCAGGCTCTGCCGCAATGTCAGTGCGGTCCCGTCGTACCTCGCAAGGGAAAACGAGTGTGTATTAGCAAAGGTTACCTAAAATTTAAATACGTAAAAACTGCGAAAGCTATAAACAATTTCCATAGCAAGAGAGCTACGACTCAATGCGAGGTAGTAGCTCATCAGTCGCACTTCCGGTGGCGGTACGGTGCGATGTAGCAGCTCGTCCTACAGCCACGCTCCCAGCGACTCGATGCTCATCAGCCGCACTCTCAGCGGCACGATGCGGTATGGTGGCTTGTTCTACAGCCACTCAGGAAACCCGTCTCTCTTGCGCAGGCTCCGCCGTAAGTCAGTATGATCCCGACGTACCTCGCAAGGGAAAACGAGTTTGTATTAGTAAAGGTTACCTAAAATTGAAATACTTGAAAATTGCGAAAGCTATAAACACTTCCCATATCAAGAGAGCTACGATTATTCCTCCTTCCTACGAGCTAGATGAACTACTCGTTGTAACTTTAATAAAACAGCAACTGCATATCTTGGAAACGGCTAATACGAAAAATTTAAATTTTGCACCTTCATATTTAATAAAACATTTCGTAAGCTTGATTAAGCTAATAAGGCCATGAAAAAAAAAAACTATTTCAAATAAAACTAACACATACCTTTAAACGTGAGCGAATCCCACTTCTGAACTGAAGAAAAACACGTGAATTATAACTTTTAAATAGGCTTTAATCTTCCTTTGACACAAGAAATACACTCATTTTTAAGATATTTGTGAATATTGAATACTGCACAGCGCTATTTCCAATTAACTGTCTCACTTGAAATTCAAAAATAGACTGACGCGCACTCGCCACCATTTCCCTCGTGCAATGCTCTCCCCTCTACTTTGATCTGTGGCGCCCTCTGTGCGTCAGTCGATCTTCAAGTTTTACATTACTTGATTTACTCTTTATATTATTTTTAACTGTAAATATATTATGTTTTGATAATATTAAGCAACAATTATGGTTATTATTAACAGTACAACAAAATATAGCTAACACAAAGAGCGATACAACGATAATAAAACGACTTATAACTAACCTAAGAAACGTACACGAATTGAGCTACACTTACGATATAATGAATAAACACAACATAACTATAAGTACTATAACTCGATAACGATTTTAAACGACTTCACAGTCGGTCGCGCGCCGCCGTGACAACCACTCGTGCGCAGTGCTTACGATCGAGTGTAGGAACTAATTAAGTGCTTATCAATCGTTTTCGATCGCGAACGTAGTTTTCGTAAATATGTCATCGTCGTCACGTAAAAATCCTAAAGAGGATGCCGTTTCAAACCAGCAGCCCAACAACATCGCGGAGATTCTCTGCATTGTGAAACGCACCGAGAAAGAATGCAAATCGATGAAGACCGATATCAAGGAACTGAATTCCGGAATGAAAGAAACCAATAAGGCCATTGATTTCTGCAACGGACAAATAAAAGACCTTGCAGCAAAACTTGCCGGGCTTGAAAATAAAGTAAAGAAAATCGAATCTCATGACGAGGAAATCGCAGTCCTAAAGAACCAGATATCTACCCTCACAACTCACATCGACGAACAGGATCAGAGGGCGCGCCTCAATAACGTAGAAATACGTAACATACCCTGCAGTAAAAGTGAAAATCTCGTATCACTACTGCAAAAGATCTCGACCGTAATTGAGTTTAAATGGCAAGAGTCAGACATCGAATTTGTCTCCCGTGTCGCCCCCTCGAAACAATATGCTACGAAGATTAAACCAATTATAGTCAAATTTCGCTCTAAGTCGATCAAAGACCACTTTCTGTCTTCGTTTAAGAAACGCAAAGGGATCACCACCAGCGACGCAGGAATACCTGGTGAAGCTCATAAGATTTTCGCATCAGACCACTTAACCCGGCACAATAAAGCTCTCCTACATAAGGCGAAATCTGCAGCAAAGGATAAGGGATTCCAATTTGTCTGGGTCTCAGACTGCAAGATCCTGGCACGCAGGAACGACCATAGTGACTCCCCGATAATCCGTATCCAACACGAGTCGGATCTCAAAAAAATAACCTGACTCCTTTTTTTATTATCACTGTGTTGTGTTTTGTGTATATTTTTATACTCCGTATTAAATTGTGCTAAAAGTGATCACCAAATCTCAGAGGTCATGTTTTGTGAACAACAAAGTTTCATAACCATCGGCAGCTGCGTCGATAAAACAGTGGTAGTGGCGGCGGTGCGGCCGCGGCCCGCCGCCGCCGCCGCCGCCGCCGCAGCTACCGCCATACTCGGCCTTCTACACCGGTCGGTAACTGGACCTTACGCTGTACACTTAGTGCATATAATAACCAACCATATGGTAATGTACTTAGGGAGGCAGACCTGCTTTATATTTGTCTTAACTTATGTTTGTTTTTTCTCAGCTGTGTTTGTTATCATGCTGGTTTGCTATGGCGTTTTATATTTACAATGATTTCTTTACGTATATTTTATCAAAACGTCAGGGGGTTACGTACGAAAATACAAGATTTTTACAAAAATGCCTTATCCAACGATTACGACATAATAGTTATTACAGAGTCATGGCTAAATGATACTTTCTACAATAATGAGCTTCTAGACCAACGATATTCAATTATAAGACGCGATCGTGATTACTCCGCGACCGGCCAGGGCAAGGGCGGCGGAATATTCATCGCGATTAAGACCGATATTTGTTTCGCAGAACAAACTTCCTGGCAAACACGCGCAGAGGACTTGTGGGTATCTATAACATTAAAAAATCATGGCGATAAACAACGTAAGCTGCATTTATCGTGCGCTTATATCCCAGTTAATGCCGACTATAAAACTAATATCGAATCCTACTTCGACAATGTATGTTCTTTAACAACCAATAAACTAGATGATTATTTCTTAATCCTAGGAGATTTTAATCTTTCAGACATAGAATGGGATCACCCTGAAAACTGTGACCATATGATACCACAATATTGTAATTCTAGTTTGTGTAACTTTACAATTAACTGCCTTTCTTACTCTAATCTAAACCAATATAATCACATTTTTAATAGTCATAATAACATACTTGACCTGGTATTAGCTAACTTCACCGTCGTTGTCAATAAGGCGGACGACTGTCTCGTTCCAGAAGACAGCTTATTTCATAGTTCACTAGTAATGGATGTCACACTGGAAACGTCCTCGTCTTATCTGACCGACAATGCAGTTTACTCATATTCTTTTTACAAAGCTAATTACGACTCAATCCGAGCGGAGCTTGGTGGCACTGACTGGACTGTTCTATTCAACAGTAAATCGTTGGATGAGGCCGTAAACGTTTTTTATGAAAAGATCTACAATGCTATTGATTTATTTACACCTCGTAAGCTTATCAAACCCCGTAAGTACCCCCCTTGGTATAATTTTGAGTTAATTAAGTTAACTAAAGAAAAAATGAAATATTTCCGTAAATTTAAAATTTATAAAAATAAAACCGATGAGGACAAATACAAAATGCTGAGATCGAAACAAAAACTTATGAATAACTTATCTTTTAAGGCGTACATGCATAAAATTTGTTCTAACATTACTAAAAACTCAAAAAGTTTTTTCTCCTATATTAAAAATGTAACAAACTCAAAAAGTTTACCAAACTGTATGTTTTACGAACAAAAAACAGCCTCAACCGGGCAAGATATTTGTAATCTTTTTTTAAAATACTTCTCTTCTGTTTATGAAGCATCATTCCCGGTGAACGAAAATCAATTTCCAGAGAGGCACTCTGTAACGGATTCCATATCTGATATTTACATTAATAAAAATGTAATTACAAAGTACATAACTAAATTGGATATAAATAAAAGTGCAGGTTCCGATGGGATTCCTCCATCCTTTTTAAAGGAATGCTCCGAGTCTATTTCTGATCCACTATGTTACCTCTTCAATTTATCACTTGAACAAGGATGCTTCCCGACGAAATGGAAGGAGGCATTCATATCGCCCATACACAAAAGCGGGCCTAAGAGCGACATAAGAAATTACAGGCCTATTTCCAAATTAAATATTATTGCCAAATTATTTGAAAAAATTGTTTGTGATCAATTATATACGTCCATAGGAAAGAGACTTAATCAAAAACAACATGGCTTCGTCGCAGGTCGCTCCACAGTCACTAACTTAGTTTTATACAATAATTTTTTACTGTCTGGCACGCATGGCACGTGGCAAGAGTACGGATGCCGTGTACACCGATTTTAGCAAATGTTTCGATAAAGTTGATCATTTCGTCCTGGAAAAGAAGCTCATTAATATCGGCGTGCACGGCAGCCTGCTCCGCTGGGTCATGTCATACGTACGAAACAGGAACCAAGCTGTGGTGGTTGGGGGTTACAGGTCGGACTGGTTTACCACTACCTCTGGGGTGGCTCAAGGGTCGATAATCGGTCCTTTATTATTTAATATTCTAATTAATGACGTCATAGACTGCTTCAGATCAGCTGATATACTTCTTTACGCCGACGATATGAAGGTATACATGAACGTCGACAGCGTGAACGATTCCTTACTCCTCCAAAAGGACTTAGACAGATTCTGCACTTATTGCTTCAATAATCGTTTACACTTAAATGTAAAAAAATGTTTTGTTATTACTTTCTCGAGAAAACGTCTATCACAGTCTTTTAATTATCAGCTTAATGGACACACCCTAGCTAGAAACATTGTAGCAAAAGATTTAGGAGTACTGATTGATAGCAAACTCTTATTTGACCAGCATATTAATTACATCACCTCTAAATCTTATAAAACACTTGGATTTATAAATAGATACTCAAAACAGTTTACCGACTTAATTGCTTTAAAATTATTGTACTATTCCTACGTGAGGAGTCAACTAGAATATGCCAGTCAGATATGGAACCCCCAATATGTAACTTATATCGCGCAGCTAGAAAGAATACAACGTAAATTTTTAAAATGTTTAAGTTATCGATGTTATAAAAAATTTGATAGTTATCAGGACGCAGTAACATTTCATAATGTATCGACCCTTTCTGAAAGACGTGAAATTGCCGACCAAATGTTTCTTTATAAAATTATAAAAAATATGTTTAACTGCCCAGACCTAACAAATAGTATTTATTACTTTGTCTGTAACAGATCACTAAGAAAGAAACCATCGTTTGCTCAGCCCTTAGTGTATACAAATTATGCACAAAACGAATTCCTTTTTAGATCAACTATGCTTTATAATCTAAAATATGTCTCTGTCGATCCATTTTATTTATCTCTAGCACAATATAAAAAGCAAATAACAATTATATATAGAAATTAACTAGTTAACCACTTTTTCAGTACTGTAACATTCCTACCTTTAAATCTATAAGTACCTGCTCATAAATGTATCCATTAGCGGACACCTGTTATTGGTCTATTATGTAACCATACTATTGTGTAATATGTATCATGTAATTGACTGTTGGTGGCCCAAATAAAAATTTATTTAAAAAAATTTAAATTTATTTATTTATTCACTATTGCACAGACACTAAACGAACACTATTTACAGTTTTGTCGCGAACATATCTCCCGCCGCAGCTTCTAGCTGGAGAACGATCTCGTGTTCGCGACATCAGTCTTCTCCTCAGGTCCAGGCAGGAGTACCAGCTTCTTCGTCGGTCTTCGGAGCAGGCCCTTGTTGGTGCGCACGTCCACTGCGCGTACCTCGCCGTCGGGCCCCAGGAACACGCGCACGACGACTCCTCGCGGCCACTGGTTGCGAGGGAGGGGTGCCATCTGCGATCAGCACCAGGTCCTCGACTGCCAGGGGGCGACCTTTCGCCCGCGGCTCCCGCCGGTGTTGCAGCTCCGGCAGGTACTCCTTGACCCAGCGCGACCAGAACATGTCGGCTAGGCGTTGGCTGGTCCTCCACTCCTTCCTCCCGGCGACGTCTCCTTCGGTGAAGGTGCCTGGCAGCGGCACTCTGGAGGGGCCCCCAAGCAGGAAGTGGTTGGGGGTGAGCGGCTCGTCGTCGTCGGGTGATGTCGACACGTGGGTGAGTGGCCGACTGTTGATGGTGTGCTCCGCTTCAGCTATCAGGGTGGTGAGCACCTCCTCCTTGGGTGCTCTCTCTCGCAGGGTGACTTCGAGTGCCGTCTTCACGCTTCTGACGAGGCGCTCCCACGCGCCTCCTATGAACGGCGCGCTGGGTGGGATGTAGCGCCACTGGATCCCCCGGATGGTGGCCTCGTCTTGGACGGCTTCGGCTGCGGCCCGCTGGAGCTCGATGTCGGCACCCTTCAGGTTGGTACCTTGGTCGGACCACATCTCGGTAGGGCACCCCCGGCGCGCTATGAAGCGGCGGAGTGCCATGATAGCCGAGTCGGTACTCAGGCTCCCGGCGATCTCGATGTGGACGGCGCGCGTGGTCAGGCAGGTGAACAGCGCGCCGTACCTCTTCTGTTTGCCCCTCCCCACGGTGACATAGAGGGGACCGAAGTAGTCGATGCCCGTGTAGGTGAACGGGCGCTGGTGGTGCGCTAGGCGCCCCACGGGATGGTTGCCTGTGCTCGGGTGCGTCACGCGGCGCGCCGGACGCGGCAGGCTAGGCGGCGCTTGATGACGCTGCGCACGGCGTAGCGCAGCCGCAGTACCCAGTACTGCTGCCGCACCTCGGTCGTCGTCGTCTCGAAGCCGGCGTGGTGGAGCTGGGCGTGGACCCAGGCGATGTAGAGGCGGGTCCACGGGTGCTCCCCGTCGACGATGGCCGGCTCGCTCTGGCAGGCCGTGATGTCGGCCGCCTTAGCGACCCTCGATTTCAGGCGGAGGATGGCGTCGCCCCCCAGGGCAACGGCCAGCGATGACAGGCGGCTGACGGCGGGCAGAGGGGCCCCCCGTCTCAGGGCCGCGATGTCCGATGTGAAGGCGTCTTCTTGTTGCGAGCGAACCCACAACTCCGTAGCTCGATGTAGGTGGCGCACCTCCAGCCGCACATAGGAGTGCGCGGGCGGGGGCGCCGCAGCTACTGCGATGCGTATCTTCTTTTTTCGTTCGGCTTGAGGCTTCCACGTCGCGTCAGCGGCGGCGCCCGCCGCGGTACGCTTATAGGCGACTGCGCACCGCTGGTGCTCTCGTAGCAGCTCGATGAACTCCAGTTCCGGTGGCCCTGATGACGCGCTGGCAGCTCGAGAAGCGCGTGATGTCGGGTAGCGCCTCGGCCAGGTGCGTCGCCGCGACCGCGACGTGCGTTCGCTCTTCGGCGGTTGCCTCTTCGTCTGGTGGGTTCGGTTCCTCCCGCGGCCACGCCTCTTCCGGTAGGTATAGGAAGGCGGGCCCGCGGAACCACCTGTGCTCCGACGTGAAGTCCCTGGGTGTCTCGCGGGTGGTGTCGTCCGCGACGTTGTCTTTAGTCGGGACCCAGCGCCACTCCCTGGTCTTCGTTTCTTCGGCGATCTCGGCGACTCGGTGCGCGACGAACGGCTTGTACGCTCGCGGGCCAGTGCGTAGCCACGCGAGCACTGTGCGCGAGTCGGACCAGAAGACTCGTCGTGCTGGCTTCACGTCGTGCTCGTCGATGGCCGTCCGGGCTAGGCGGCAGCCCAGGACAGCCGCTTGCAGCTCCAGTCTCGGTACTGACGTCACCTTGTTGAGCGGCGCTACTCGTCCTTTGGCGGCGATGAGTGTGACGTGTACGCGGCCGGCCTGGTCTACCACTCTCCAGTAGACGGCGGCGGCGTATGTGGAGGTGCTGGCGTCCACGAAGACGTGCAAGTCTGCCGATTCCGCACGTCTGCCCCAGCTGATCGTGCCGCGCTGGATGCGGATAGCAGCGCGGCACGATCAGCTGGGGCAGACGTTGGATGTGATGGACCCAGGCCTTCCACCGGTCGTCGTCTTCTTGTTGTAGTGGCTCGTCCCACTCGATCCCGCTGCGCCAGACTTCTTGCAGGATCATCTTCGCTTGGATGGTGACTGGAGTCGCGAGCCCCAGGGGGTCAAAGATTGACATGACCGTCCGCAGGGCTTCTCGCTTCGTCGGCGTCTTCTCTCCGCTCATCAGCTCGGGGGTAATCTTGTGGCGGTTGACGTTGAATGTCAACGTGTCGGTCCCAGGATGCCACACTAGGCCCAGGATCTTCTCGGAGTCCAGGGCTACGATGTCTTCTTTTTTCCCCGGCGACAAGGCGAATACGACGGTTTTCGAGTTAGACGCCCATCGTTGTAGGAAGTAGTTTGCCCGGCTATGTACGAACATAACTTGGCCGGACACTCGTATCGCTTCCTCTTCGGTATAGAAACTTGCGAGGTAGTCATCGACGTAATGATTATTGACTATCGCAGCGGCGGCTTCGGGGTACTCCGCTTGCAGTTGCTCGGCGTTCTTGTTTTTCACGTAGATCGCAGTACACGGAGACGATGTGGCCCCGAAGATAACGGAGCGCATGCGATACTCGGTAGGCGCGCCAGTGCGCCTGTCTCCTCTCCACAGGAAGCGCTGTGCATCTCGATCTTCCTCGACGACCGCGACCCGCATGAACATGTCTTTGATGTCCGCCGTTACTGCCACGGGCCGCTGACGGAAGCGCATGACTACTCCCGGTAGCGACTGGAGTAGATCGGGCCCAGGCAGCATATCGTTGAGGCGCGTTCCCTTCGTGCGGGCTGCGGCGTCGTGCACGATCCTCAGCTTCTCTGGCTTCTGCGGGTTGATGACAGCGAAATGTGGTAGGTACCACGTCTTCTTATTTTTCGATTCCGGTGCCGGCTCTGCGTACTCGTTCTCTAAGAGTACCTCCATCTGTCGGTTGTAGCGGCTCTTCAACTCGTGGTCCTTGTCCAGCTTCCGTTCGATTAGCTGGAGTCTCCTGAAGGCTGCGTCGTAGTTGCACGGCGGGGACAGGTCGTCGTCTCTCCATAGTAGGCCCGTCTCGAATCCTCCCGCCGGTAACCGCTTCGTCTTCGCCGCGAGGATGTCGAGCGCTCTCTGTTCGTCGTCTGTGTACGAGCGCTTCGGTGCCACCCCCAGAGCCTCCAGTGCGAAGTGCTCCCTCATCAGCCTCTCCATCTCGTTCTCGTCTTCATCGAGGACCCGGATGTGGTGGACTCGGTGTGCGTGCTGCGGCGTATGGCCGGTGCCGTGAAGCACCCAGCCAAGTTCGGTGCGAGCGGCGACCGGCTGGTCGCGCTCTCCTCGGCGTATCTCGTGCGCCAGCAGCAAGTGCCAGTTGTCCTGGCCCACCAAGACGGTAGGCTTCCCGTCGACAGTGATGTGGTCCTCCAGGTCGCGCAGGTGCGAGTAGGCGCGCACAGTCTCGGGTGAGACCGACTGCAACGCCAGGTCCAGGCGCTCGATGGTGCGCGCTGATACGATGAAAGCGCGCGAGTCGCGCCCGCTGATTTCAAACTTGACCCGGCGTGATGTGTGCGCGTCCACCCGCGCACCGGCGACCCCCTCGATGTAGAAGGGCTGTGTGGGACCCTCCGCCCCGATCTTCTCTGCAACGGCCGCGTCGATCATCGTGCAGGTCGACCCGTCGTCGAGCAGTGCGTAAGTGTCGCACGCACCCGACGGGCCGGCGACCCGCACCGGTAGCACCTTCAGTAGTGCAGTGGGCCTCTTCTCTCTTGCAGAGGTGACGATTCCTGATGCAGGCTCTTCCTTTGCAGGTGTGAGTGGCGCGGCAGGCGGTGGTGTGCTGTGGAGCAGCGGGTGGTGCGTTCCCTGGCACCCGTTGACGTTGCACCTCTGCAGCTTGCACTTGTGTGTAAACGAGCGATATTGCAAGCAGCGGAAGCACAGCCGATGCTCCTTCGCCAAACTCCAGTGCCCGTCGACTGCGGCTTGCTTGAATGTAGGACAAGCGGTTTCTGTGTGCTTCTTCTGGCACACTCGGCATCCCTCGGTTTTCGTTAGCGTCGGTCGCTGCACCTCGACGTGATAGGTGCGCGCGGCTGCGGGAGCGGGACGTCGGTTCGGTCTTGCTGTCTCTTTCTCGCGCCGGTCTTCAGTCGGCGTGAGTTCGGCTGGCGCGAAGCTTCCCACTCGGTCTGCGGTTCGCTGCAGGAACCTGGTCAGCTTCACCAGGTCTGGCTCGTCGTGTGCGTTCTCGGCAGCGAAGTCGTAGTAACGATAGCGAAGTGTCGACGGTAGCTTCTCGATGACGGCGCGTACTACCTCCGGGTTGTACAGGTAGTGTCTTCGGTCTAGCGCCTTTACCGTCGCGGTGATGTTCGCTACCCGAGATGCGAACACGCAGACGTCTCTGGGGTTCTCGGTGATCTTCGGCAACCCCCGCAGTTTCTCCATTTCTGCCATAGCGAGGGCGTCGGGACGGCCGAATCTTCCTCGCAGTAAATCGATAACTTCGGCCGGCGTAGTCCTCCCGACGAACAAGCATTGCGTCGCTTCCTTGGCGGCGCCCCGCAGGCACCGGCGCAGTCGCGACAGATTTTCGCCTTCAGTGAGCTGCCCGGCGGTCTCCTCGTAGGCGACGAGGAATGGAAGCCAGTCACTCGACGACCCGCCGAACGACGGCAGCTCCGGTACGATGCGAGGCGCAGCGGAGCGAGCGGCGGTGGTGATGGCTGCGGCGAGCTCGTGAAGGTCGACGCTATGGTTCCCTTCTGGAACTTCTGGATCAGTTTCGGCTTCTAGTAAAGCGATGCGTGTCGACTGCAGCAGCACTTTCTTCTCAAGGAGCGCTGCACGCGCCGCTAGTAGCTCTCGTTGTCGACGGCTGCTCTTCGTACGTGCGGTATTTGTACGGGAGGAGCGGGTACGGTGATGCTCCGACGGCGGTGGGACGTCACGTCTAGCCTCGACGGCGGCGGTGGAGGGGGCGGTGAGAACGGCAATAACCGCGTCCCTCTCTTCAGTAGGCTGACGTGACGGCTGGACGGTATCTTTCGTCGCCGTCGTAGCTCGCGTCTCTCCCGTAGCGGTGGTAGCATCCGTCGTCTCGGTGGTGCCAGTGGTACCCGTAGCAGTGGTACCCGACGATCCCGTGGCACCCGTAGTGGTGGTCTCCGTCCCCGTGGCGGTTTCCTTCGTCGTCCCGGACCCAGCTGTGGCTGTCTTCTTAGACCCCGGGCTGGAATCTATGGCTACGACGTCGGGGTTCTGGATAGCCTGGTCGATAGCTTGGTCTTCACCCGCCACTTGAACGGCGGTTTGACCTCCGGCAGCGACGGCCGGTGGTCTCTCCCTCGACGGCTCGGAAGCCATGCTCCTTGTCACAACCATAGCGAAACTAATATACGATATAAATGATCCGGCTCCGCAAGGACCAAAATTATGTGGGCCGCCTTCGATCAACCCACATAAGCGTCGAACGATGTGGACTGTATTTCCTCTTTCGATGACGAACGGCAACTATGGTTGTGACTGGCCGATTTCTTTTAGGAGCAGGCTTGGAGGGAGAGAAACACTTTGCTTTCGGAGGTACAAAGTAGCGGGTGGTTGGCTTCCAGATGGACGGTGACAGAGGCACACCAAGAAACTATGATCTGACGAGTTGATCCGTTTAGTAAGACGAACTGATTCGAACTGAGCACGCTACATATTTTTTTTTTTTTTTTTCGAACGGACATGTTTGTTGTTGGCCGTTGGGCCTTTACAACTTCACCGGACAGGGAAGGCGAGTACGTAGGGTACTCAGCCTAAGCAAAAAGATGCAACTGCCTAAGGGCGCCCAGGTGGGCACGGACCTCGGCTTAGGACGTTGCTTGGACGGGGAGGATCGGAGAGAATCGGCCCGGTATGTGCCGATAGCGCTGGTAGGCGCGAGAAGCGGGGCGACGCCGCCCTCGCCGGCGAGGGCAGTATGTCGGTGTGGTGTTACTCTGTGGTTGGGGCGGGGGGGTCATGGCTGCTACGGCTAGCGTGATAGGATCATCGGGATCCTCGAGTACGTGCCGGGGGCGTCGGATCACGCGTATGGGATTCGCGGGGAGGTCGTAAACTGCGGAGCTTACGAATAGGGGGTTGGGGTGATGGGGGGCGGAATCAAAGTAGCGTTTTGACACTTGCTTCAGGTATTGAGCTATGGTGGGAAGCTCTAGATCGCAATGGAGATTTTCATTGCGCACGAACCATGGGGCGCCCGTGGCTCGGCGCATGAAGCGATTTTGGATGACCTGAAGTCGGTGGATGAGACTGGGCTTTGTATGGGCGAACGCTACGCCGGCGTAGGTGAGAATGGGACGGATGCAAGTTTTGTAAAGTGTCACCTTATTTCTAAGGGACATTTTACTTTTCTTGTTCGTGAGGGGGTAGAGACGGCCTAAAACAAAGGCTGCTTTGTTTCGGACTCGTTTGATGTGGTCTTTGAACGTCAGTCGGTCATCTAGGGTGACGCCTAGATATTTGACAGAGCGTTCCCACGGGATGGGACGATCGAACAGTTTAACCCGTCCCGCGCCAAAGAGATAGCAAATTTTTACCCGGTAGCGTCCCATACAAAGACTTTTTTCCTGGCTTCACATAGATAGATCGAAATTATGGGTTTGTTGTATCATTATATTTAACATGTTATATATCGTTAGAAAGGGGATTAGATTCTCTACATGTTTAAATATAGCAAAATGATATCACTTACTTGTAACAAGGTCAAAAAAATAATCTTTCGAAGGTTTTCGTATTTCATAAATTTTTTCGTTCCTCTCATCGCACTTCACATACTTCTTGCACAAAATTTATAACCATTTGCAATATAACACAAACACTTATTTAAAGATTTGTTATTTACCCATCTATTAAGCCTAATTTCATCGTCACAGAACATATAATTACTTCACAATCATTCTTTTTTACGCGACAATCAAAATAACGGCCGGCCGCCATGCTTGCACCACGCGCAACTGACAACGAAGTGGTCCGCAAGTACAGTTCACAAGCGAAAACTCAACGTTAGAATAATACTTATTGTTATTTTCATTTCATATTTCAATGCCTTTCGTTTATTATTTTATTATAGTTTTCTTTTAGTCTATCTTATG
This sequence comes from Coleophora deauratella, assembly GCA_958295455.1. Taxonomy (NCBI): domain Eukaryota; kingdom Metazoa; phylum Arthropoda; class Insecta; order Lepidoptera; family Coleophoridae; genus Coleophora; species Coleophora deauratella. The sequence goes on from OY282401.1 coordinate 16,399,751, forward strand.
GTACTGAGTAAATGCTTTTGCAAATAACTTATTATCTTATATAAATAATGAATAAAAAGTTGTATGAATGCAATGGGCTAAAAGTATATTTGGAAATTAAAAAAGTTTATGTTATGAAATATTTTAATAAGGATGTTCGAAAAATTGTGTTTTAAATAGAAGTCAACATGGCGAGCCGTGGGCTATAACCACGGAGAAGGCGTCGATGGCTCGTCATCGATCCTGGTGTTACCGATCTGGATCTAGACCGGAATCGGGACTTACATCGAGAAATTGACATGCGCCGCAGATCGCATGCTTTCCTAAAAAATATTAATTATTTATTGTTATAATTATGTAAACTAAAAGATAGTACATCTAACGTGACGGAAAATAAAGGTTTCATTAAACGTACAGGTTTAAAAAAATACAGTGTAAACTCCTTACTAGTCCTTTAATTTAAACGAAAAATTAACATAACGTAGAAAGTTTTTTAGTTTGGTTAGCTTACCTTCAAACCCATACATTGATACACTCTTTATATTTAGACGTCCGTAAATATTTATTATTAGTATTATTGTTTATCAGTTAAGAAAAGGTTCCAAAAATATCTTTGAGGTGCCGACATTTCTAAAAAAGATACCTGAGGTCGTAAACAGTCGTGTTGCTTTTGTTATTGTAAATTGCCTGGAACACGTGTGCCATTACGATTGCATTGTCTGGAAACTTTGGTCTCAGTTACTAAATACACTAGTCACCTTTCATACTGTAAAACTAATAGAACTAACTAAAATTAACTATCTTACTATTCAATTACAATGATCCCACTTGATTCCAAGACATGAGTAAAATACACAAGACAAACACTGACATAGCAAAAAATTTAGGCAAAGTTAACAGATTATATGTATGCATTTATAATTTTACTATCTTTTATATTGAAACAAATATTAAACAGTATTTTGAATTGTGAAATTTTGTTATTTTTATTTCTTCACACCACTTAACGGAAACTTTCTATACAACAAAAAATGCTTTACACCTATAAAATCTTTCGTTCGTTATAAAAAGTTTACACTGTTTTGTCAAATCGAAAATAACACTGTTTATATAAAAATATGTTCATATTGCGTAATCTCACATATTTTCTTGTCAACTGTACTTTGTCATAATTTTGAGCCGTTATTGAACAATTATGATGATCTAACCAAAACTATTGAATTTATGACCAAACTAATAGTAAAAATAAATTCTTGAGTAAATTTCTAACAAGTTAATGTATTTTTTTAATATCATTTTCAACAAATATAGGGCACAACACACGTACAAACAAATGGTTGGCCATTGAAAACGTTGCATCACCAAAGTTCTAACGTTTTTTCACTGTTAAAATTTATAGTAAGTCTAAAACAAATATATAGAACAGATTCTGTACTCAATTTCCAGTAATTTCATGTATAATACATACAGTAAACACGTACCTTTTAAAAGCTTTAGACGTTTTTATTTCACATAGATTTTACGTTCGCGCACGAGAAATTGTAAATGAATCGACCGCGTCCCCTTACCACACAAAATATTTTTTTTCCTCCAAAATCACTCCATTTTATTGGTGGAAATAAATTTAAAATAAAAAAGGAAGAGTTCTTATTGACTGTTCATATTTTTTTAAACTTCTAACTATAATAATAAACAGAAGATATGGCTGACAATCAGCCATTTCGCTTATGGACAGACGTCGTCACTAGGACGCGTCAGAAAGTTATCTCTTATGGACAAACGGTGTCTCTGGGGCGCTTGACGGGTTAATGCTGCGATCGATGGGATTGGTCTCGGTACTGAGCCGTTTGAATGAAAAGAGCATGGCTGCACTTTTCTCGGGGTTCACTTCGATCCTCCAGTTCCTAAACCATTTGCCCAGGGCACTGGCAGAGGATTGGAGGTTTCGAAGGATGAGGCCCGCTGAGCGGCTGGATAGATAGAGGGCTGTGTCATCTGCGAAAAGCGCAAGGTTGACATTTGGGAATCGCGGCATGTCGCTCATGTAGAGCGAGAAGAGTGTGGGGGCTAGAACGGAACCCTGGGGGACTCCGGCTCTGATGGGTCGGGGGGACGAGTAGACTCCTTCTATGCGATAGCGAAAGCTCCGATTCGTGAGGAAGTCTCGTAGTATGAGTACGAGCCGGTCTGGCAGTCCCAGCTGATATAGTTTGTATATCAACCCGTTGTGCCAGACTTTATCGAAAGCTTTCGCCACATCAAAGAAGAGAGCTCCTGTGAACTGTCTGCGGGCGAAGCCGCTTATAATGTGCTCCGTTATGCGGTGCACCTGTTGGACGCACGAGTGTCTGGCTCTGAAGCCAAACTGCTCGTCTGGTAGAAGGCCTTTGGACTGGACAATGTCCTTTAGGCAGGCGAGGAGAATGCGTTCGTACAGTTTACCCAAGGCCTTGAGGAGGCTTATGGGTCTGTAGCTGGAGGGTTCAGAGCGGGGCTTATTGGATTTGTGGAAGCCTATGACGTCTGCACTTTTCCACGTGTCGGGAAAGGTGCAGTTGTCGATGGCTGCATTGAAGATGCACGCTAGAAGAGCAATGAGATTCGGGGAGAAGTACTTGAGTACTTTGTTGGTGATGCCGTCAGAGCCGGGGGCCTTCCGGGGTTTGAGCTGTTTAATGGCCTTCTCTACTTCACACGGGGTGACTGGGGCAAGAGACTCGGTCGGGGGGAGGGCTACTCCCCGTTCGACTTCCTCATCCACCTTCTGTAGCTGGATGGGCTCGATTGGGAGTGTACTGGGGGAGCATTGGGCCTCTAGGCTGTCGGCCAGGCACTCGGCCTTTTCGGAGTCGTCAAAGGCATCCGGAAGGTTGGGGCGTTTGAGAGGGGGCATGGGGGACTCGACATCCTTCTTGAGGGCTCTCGCCAAGCTCCAATACGCGACGTGAGATGGCGAGATTCCCCCAAGAAGTTCATCCCAACGGCTCGATTGCTGCAGCTCCTGCATGGTCTGCTTTACGTCCCTCTGTAAAGCTCGCATGCGAGTGCGGTTTTCCTCGTTTGGGAAGCTGTCGTAGGCACGGATGGCTGCATTTCTTGCGGTCAGCAGCGACCTCGCGTCTTCCGGCAGTCTCCAGCGGTGCTGGGGCAGCACTGGAACCTGCCGGGAGCAGTCTTTTATGACTGATTGAGTGTGGCTGCTGAGGGCATCGATTGCGCATCGGACGTCATCTAAAGACTTAATGTCGTCGGGTATGTTGTCAAGGTCCGGTGAACTGGTAGCTTTGAGTTTGTCCTCAAGGCTGTCCCAGTCAACTATCGTCTTGGTGGGCGGGGCCGTGGGGGTTGGGGGACCTAATTGTAACAGGACCGGCCGGTGGTCGGAACACAGAGTTTGAAGCACTTCTATCGAGCACAACTGAAGGTTGATGTTCTTTAGAAGTGCTATGTCTAGAATGTCTGGGGTGTGATTGACATTGTACGGAAAGTGAGTGGGGGACATTGGGGCAATGATGTCGAAGTTGAGTCGGTCAACGAGTCTGTCAAGGGCTCTACCTCTGGTATTGGTGGATACGCAATTCCACCGTTCGTGTTTGCTATTTAGGTCGCCAGCCAGAATGACTGCGCCTCCTAGATTGAAAAGGGCCTCGATGTCGCTTCCGAGTAGTGGTTTGTCGCCACTACAAGGGAGATAGACCGAAGCTAGGGTAATGGGTTGGTGGCCGGTCATGGCTAGCCGACAGACAGAGGCCTCAATGCTCGTGATAGGGGGGGTGTCGATGGGTATACAGTGCAAGGACCTTTTGTAATAGATGAGAGTGCCGCCCTTTGCGGAGTTCACTCTATCGTTACGCACTAAATCGTAGTTGGGGATTTTAGGCCCGCGAGTGCAAGGTTTAAGGTGTGTTTCTTGCACTAGTAAGACATCGATTTGGTGTTCGCGAAGGAAATCTATGATTTGCCAACGCTGGGGGAGGATACCGTCTGCATTATAGAATGCGACGGTAATAGATCGGGGCTTGAGTCTACCTTTGGAGGGGTTTAAATCCATTATGGAGAATTAACATTGAACTCCGAGATGGCTGCGATGAGACGCGAATGCTTAAGTATTGCTATGCAACGCTGTTCCGTGTTATGCTGGGTTGCTCTGAGCTCCCTAGCCAAGTCGCGGACCTGCTCCATGTTAATGGCGCTGGCAAAGCGGATGACAAGGCTAAGATCGTCTTCCTCCACCGTGTCTGGGACAGGCGCTGGAGGGGAGACCTTAGGGGGAAGGGGCGCTTTGCTGATCTTAGCTGGTTTGGTGGGGGGCTTGGGGGTCGGCTACATACAAAACCTTGCTCTTTTTATACTATTTTTCAAGGACATTAGAAAGAGACGGCACGATCCCTACGGCGGAGGTGACCCTATCCGAGCAATACCAACACGACAGCCACCCCCGCCGTGTGAGTGAGAGATCGGTGTGCGAGCGAGATAGCGATAGCCCCCGTGGTAAGCTTAACTACCTCGGAGCAATACCACGGGGACGACCGCTTACACCGATCTCTACTCTAGCCTAACTAATTCCCCGTTAATCTATTCGACCTATTTTGCCTCTAGACCGCCCAAATGAAAGACAAACACGTAAATTCTTTTATTAAACACAAGTACAGACATAACAACATACGAAAAACGATAAAAGACACATACAAAGAGCGATACAACGATAATAAAACGACTTATAACTAACCTAAGAAACGTACACGAATTGAGCTACACTTACGATATAATGAATAAACACAACATAACTATAAGTACTATAACTCGATAACGATTTTAAACGACTTCACTATTGCACAGACACTAAACGAACACTATTTACAGTTTTGTCGCGAACACCTACATTAATGGTATTTTGCTCATTGAACTATCATTTATTTAGAAATCAGATAAAAATATATTAAGATAAGATAAAAACAAAATATTTCTTATTATTACTTAATTTGTGTACTAATTTAGCATATTAATATAACATTTGTTAGTTCATCAAACAATAACAAGCTACAAAGTTTTAATACGCATCTGCTGGTGCCCAAGATACAGGCTGTGCCTAGTTTGGGACCCATGTTTAAGTAATATGTATTGTAAATTACTGTTTAAATAAATTATTTGTATTTGTATTATGCCTGTCACTGTTTTTACGAAACAAATGCAGATTCTTGCGGACGTACATAATGTTCTCATATGTGAATTGACTAGCAACCGTTAAAATACTAATTTCCTTAAACTTATCCCTCAACGACTCGCGGGATTGCATCTGATAGATTGCTCGGATTGCCCTTTTCTGTAAAATGATATGAATGAATAGTTTCGATATCACTGATTCAGCTGCATGTCCCCAAAGTAAAATTCCGTAAGACTTAATACTATGGAAATAACTAAAATACACTAGCCATGCAGTGTCTACATCTGTTAACTGCGTAATTTTTTGATGGCATAAGCAGCTAAACTAAGCTTTCCCGCTAAATTTTCTATATGTGGACCCCATTGCAATGTATCTTCTAAAGTTATACCGTATCTATAGTACTATTAACAAATTCCAATACATTACTATTTTTTTTCTTTTATTTATTCATAAGAAGGTACACAAACAGAAATCTATGATTACACTAGTGACAATATTTCTAACGTTTGGTAATGCGAATTTTATACATTTGGTTTTTTTAGCATTTAAAAGTAGATTGTTTACAGTGAACCAGTTGAGTATCTTTGAAAACACACTTTACTTCATCAGTTTTGTTTAATTTTCTATCAACTTTAAAAATAAGAGAAGTATCATCTGCAAACAACACTATGTTTGCGAAATTTTGAACCATAAACGGCAAATCATCAATATACGCAAGAAAAAGGAAAACCTAATATTGATCCCTGGGGGTACCCATTATCAGTTTAGAGCCGGAAGAATTGATGCCATTTATTTGAACTTTTTGTGTTCGGTTGCTAATGTATGAGTTAAGAAGACTGAGAGCCCCGTCTTTTACACCGTAATGCCTTAATTTAATAAGTAATGTTTGATGTTCAGCACAATCAAATGCTTTAGATAAATCACAAAATACTCCTATTGCATTCTGTGAATCCTCAAAAGCATCATAGATATTGCGAATACGTGTTACTCCTGCATTAGTTGTACACCCACCTTTTGTGAAACCAAATTTTTGGTTATGCAGGAGATTATTATCATTAAAATGTTCTATCATTTGATTTAGCATTACTTTTTCAAAAAAATTACTTAGAACGGCTGACACAGAAACTGGTCTGTAGTTTCCCGGGTCAATTTTTTTGGCAGACTTATAAAGGGGTATGACCTTACTGAATTTCATGAGGTCTGGAAAAACGCCATTATCAATGCTAATATTAAAAAGACAAGCTAAATATGGAGCTAAAGTATCAATAACATTTTCGATTGGATTTACTGAAAGTCCCCAAAAGTCCTCGGTTTTTTTTCACTTTAAGAGATTTAAAGGTTTTGACAATAGTATCTGGTTCAATTTCTTTAAAAGAGAATTTTTGATCACAAGTACTGACATTTCCTTCTAGCAATATTTTGGCATTTCTAGGTGATGAATTCAGGGCTTCAGTAGTCTTAAATGGAATATTTGTAAAATAAGTTTCGAATTCTTTGGCTACTTCAACATTTGTTTTTATTTTACCGTGATCTGTTTGCAAAACAAATTCTTTATCGCGAGATTTATCCCATGACATGTTGCGCCGACCCTAAATAATTGGGAACAGGACAGGAAGATGATGATGATGATGATGAGGCTTAACCTCCCCAGTTTCTTTGTTAATGATATTCCAAACAGTTTTTATTTTATTATCGGATAACTTGATTTTACTGGATAAAAAATTAGATTTAGCTGCGCGACATACCTGTTTGAAAATTTTTGAATATTTTTCATGTGCTCTTTAAAATTATCATCAAATATACAAGTTTTCATGACGTAAAGGTCAAATAAAGTTTTCGACTTTTATGAATACCTGCAGTAGCCCATTCACAAAATTTTAATTTGTTGTTTATTGCTGTGGATTTAGTTTTAAATATAGTTTAAATTCCCTGTCCAGCACTGATAAAAAAATCTGTGTAAAAACTATTAGCTTCAACGTGATTGTCAAAATTAGGTACGGGCAGCTTTTCAATTAAGACCTTTTGACAATTTTCTATTCGGTTAACAGTGACAGGTCTTGTTTGAATTATTATTTACTCTTTATTTAATTTCGTTGGAAAACTAGCCATTAATCCACTATGATCGGATCTCAAGCAATTAATTACTTTTTTCTCTACAGATTTACAATTACATAATATATTATCTATACAAGTGACAGAAGTCTCCGTTTTTCTAGTTGGTTCTAAAATAATGAAATCTTAATTAAATGATTTAAATAGACAAGTTATTCTAGTCGTCAGAGACTTCTTTTCAAGCAAATCAACATTAAAATACATACTACAACCGATTTATTACTTTTACTTATGAAATCTAATGCATCCTCCATCACCGACTCGAAACCAGCAAAGTTGTCATTATGTGGGGGTCTGTAAACGCAAATAATGATGTGGGTTTCCAACTACATAGGATATTTCGATAGTTTTTTCAATCGAAAGACTGACAACATCCGTTCTTTAATCTTTATATTATTTTTGTAAAATATAATGGAACCACCACGTTGCAGTCTTTCGATTAAAAGTACTGGCTATACTATAATTGTGAAAACTAAAAAGCATTTCATGATCCTTTAGCCAATGTTCCGTAATACAGAAAGTATTAATACCATAATCTTCCAAAAATTGTTCCATTTCAAATTCTTTGCCGAGGAAGCCTTGTATATTTTAGTGGACTAACTTTAAAGTGTTAGGCTTCCTAGTCTTTGGATCTAGTTGAAATCCGGAGTTTGAGTCACATCGCAAGTGATGGAACCGCAGGGTGTACTATCTTGTACATTTATAGGCGGCTGCGTCATATCTACGGTACCGCCACCAGCGGCGGGCTCCTCCGTCGTTAAATAATTAATTACCGACTGAATACAGTCGGTACGATGTATAATACTGTAAGCTAACGCATTAGCTAGTCATTTTCTTTGTATATAAGACAGATACATAGGATCTTGAGTCAATCTCAATTTATTTACAAAGCTATTTGTATCAAAATGTAATACGCAGTCACTATAACTACATGTCAAATAATATAAATTGTATAAATTTTGATTGTAGTTGTGCGTTTCATTTACATAGTAGGGAAACGCACAAACTGTTATTTTACATTTTTTCTCCTTGCTTAGGTCAACAAGCCGGTCGACATTTCTTTTTATGTGAGATTTCTTTATATTTTTACTATTTCCTAGCATTAATACAACTGAGGAGTTGCCTACTAGTTATTCTAATGAAGCGTCAGGGTAGCACATATTTACCGACGTCGAGTCCTTCAAACTACTCGCAAACAATGGGCCAAATCCTATACCAAACCTATCAGAGAATATTACAGTCTTTTTTTTAGTTTCATAATTTTTATGAGGTGCAGGGGGGAGCGCTGCGGCCGGTCCCGGCGTGCCGTCCGCGCACTCGGCACCGGCGACGTCGCCACGGCCGGCCGGCCGCGTCACCCGCGCCGCTGGGCCTTGGTATTTGAGATTCCGATGAAACAAATCGGCCGCATTCACAACTATGTTTAGTTGTCAATGACTCAAATCGTTCAGAATTATAATTACATAAATCTAGTAACTCATTAGCTGATAAAATATGCTGCTCAATTTGTTTCTCGGCCAGTTCATACTTAAATTCACATTCCAACAAAGATATTGTTAATTTACTTCACTCAGTATATAATTGTTGTGTGCGCATATCATATTCTATTTTACACTGGTCTAATTCTGTTGAATAGATATTTAACAGCTTCAAAAGTTCTGACCTCTCTTGTTTATATTTTACGGAATTCTTGTTACATTTATTACAATGATTTTTTAAGTTAAATGCGGTTTTTTTAATTAATTTGTTAATTTGGCCTAGTTTTTCACATTTTTGAGATAGGAGAGTTAGTCGTGCGAGTGACGATATGTCGCTTAGTCAACTTTTCCTTTCAAGCGTTGATATCAAAAACGGGGGTAGTCGATCAAAGAATAACCAATATTATATCCATATTCTCTTCCACCAGATGTACCAGAATTCGTGGTTCTGCAAGTGCTGCACAAAACCGAACTCCGCTTCAACGTAGAATACTTCATGCAGTGCACTTCCCCCTGGTCACCACAAAGCGACCTCAAGTGGCACATCATAAAGGCGATTTTCCTTTACACGTATGTATTTTTTCTAGATTTTTCTGTTTGGTAATTGGGAGGGAATTTTAATACTGGCGTGGTCGTGTCGATCACGTAGGTTAACTGACTACAGACACGGTCATACTTGGATGGGTATGATAGGTAGCGGCCTTTGTCTCGACCGTTTTGTGCTTCGCGAGGCACGTTAAGCCCCTCTGCAGGGGCACCCGTTCCCGTAACTCGGGAAGGTTAGGTCATACTCCACACTCGAGGGCCAAGTCCAGATTGGTGGAGGTTGTAGGGCTAGGGTAGGTATTCCCCAAGTATTCCCACACCAACCGGTTTTGCGATGCATCCAGCGGCTTCCCATGACTTTCACCAGGTGATCTGTACACCGAGTAGGAGGCCTTACCTCTTCTCACTGAAATTTATAAGAATCTCATCTAATCCATTATATTTTTCTTTCCAGTTTACCTCTATTCCTAATGATGATCACGTACTATCAAATAGTGAGGGTTTTGTGGAGATCTGACAACATTCCTGGTCACACCGAGTCTCACAAACTTTCGGACAGAAAAACGTCTTCCGGACAGAATAACTGTAAGTTGAAACTATTTTAAATATTGATATTTTCCTCGTATGCAATATAAATTCAAGTTATCACTAATGATCGGCATAAGTAGTGCCATTTGGGATCAATGATCTCAAATGTTGATATTAATATGGACATGCCACGTAAATCCCGGGATCTGAGAACTGGTTGCAGGATTACATTGTCTATATAATGTTTTCCTGAATATTGCTGTATTCAATAAAATTAAACTGTTTGAGATATCGTAAGTTCGCACGACGACATTTCATCAAAGTACTCTTTTCCAGTATAAGCTGGTCCTGCGCGGTGCTGTTTGCCATATTTTTGGTAGTATATACTAGAACTAGCAGTCGTGGCTACACAGAATCAAGTATAGACAACAGGAAAAATATTAAAAAAAAAATTGTACGGGAAACTGAAAAAAATGAGATTGGCCATTTTCTTATTAGTCACTATGCGTCTCATGTTTTACACGCTTTAAGTTAATTTCTGTCAGATATCGATATCTTTTACCGTTTCCGAAATATTTGCAATGTTTGCTAAAAAAATAATCGGAGGTCGAGATTTAACAAAAATACCCTTGTCTCGGAGCGATCTGCCTAAATTGAAAGTTTTTTCATATGCACATAACGTAACCAAGTTGCAGGATTAGTCTTTTTACAGACGGGCTAGCCGCTTTGTATACAAGTACCACAATGCTATTTTTTTTTATTTAAATTTTAGTTTCCCGTACTAAATCCGTAATTTTATTTATTTTATTTTATTTATTTTAGGAAGACTAACAGCTAAATATTTACAGTAGTAACATTACACATAAATAGATACAATGCTATTAATAAGTCTCCACCGATAGGTAACCAGATAAGAGCAGGTGCATATTTTGTAACAATATAATTGAGTACATACTCGTATAAAGAAAAAAAAAAACTTAAAAACTGAAGTGCGTATTAAGATAACTTTAAACAAACAAAAAATATTAAATAAGAAAAAGAAAAAAAGAAAAAGTCAAGGATTTGCAAAGAAATCTGAACCCAGAACCTTGCGTACTGTTGAGACGCTGGAGCAGAAGAGGTCAAGATCATGAGAAATAGAAAACCTATTGCATGTTTTGGATACTCGAGACATAAAGGAGTTTTCTCTTAAATTAGTACGAGCAAATGGTATGTGCAAAAGCGAGCGCTGCCTAAAACTGAGTTGATTGGTACGTAAGCAAATCTTAGATAGTAATTCTGGGCAATCGATGGAGGAATTGGCTATATTGAATAAGAAAGTAGTGTCGTTTATATTTCGTCTTAGTTCTAAAGGTAGGAAGTGATACTTCTTACATCTATGTTGGTAATCGATAGATCTTTGCCGAATTTCAAAATCTAAATACCGAAGAAACTTTTTTTGTATTCCTTCAATACGTGACTTGTAGATTTCGTATTGGGGGTTCCAGACCTGTGATGCATATTCGAGGTGGCTGCGCACGAAGGCACAGTAAAGAATTTTTATGACTTTAATATCACTGAAGCTGTGGGAGGTTCTCATTACGAATCCTAAGGATTTACTTGCTTTAGACACAATGGAATCTATATGTTTATCAAATTTAAGGTGATTATCGAATATAACCCCTAAGTCTCGGATGTCATCCACTCTATTGATTATTGTGTTGCGCAAGGTATACCCAACATCAATTGTGGTATGTTTTCGTGAAAAAGTCATGACAAAACATTTGGATATGTTAAGATCCAACTTTTTTAGCGAACAGTAAGTGTCAAACCTATATAAGTCCTCCTGAAGTAGTTTTATATCCGTGATATTATTAATTATTTTAAGTATCTTCATATCATCAGCAAACAAGAGTAACCATTTAGAACTACAGCTTGACTCCTACGTTCAATGTAAGACGAAAACCATCGAAACAGGTCACCGTGAATACCTATATTATAAAGCTTCATTAATAGAATTTTGTGATCTATTCGATCAAAACATTTACTATAGTCGGTATAGATTATATCAACTTGTTTTTGACTATCCATACCTTCTGTTATAATTTCGTTTGTAATCAAAAGGTTTGTTGTGGTGGATCGTTTTTTGAGAAAGCCATGTTGATCTATAATAAAATAACAGTTGAGTGCAGAATAGACCTGATTGTAAACAATTTTTTCCAATACCTTAGCGAAGAGACACAATTTTGAAATTGGCCTATAATTATCAACTTGAGACTTGTCACCTTTTTTATGAATCGGTGTTACGAAAGCTGATTTCCACATCGAAGGAACCGTACCTTCTTTGAACGAACGTTTAAACAATATACATAAAGGTTCAACCAAACTTTTAGCGCAGTTTACGATATAAACTGGTGGTATATTATCTGGTCCCCCCGACTTAGTCAAGTCGAGTGGTTTAAGAAGTTTATATACTTCATTGGGACATACTTCAACAGAAGCGATATGAGCGTGTATTTGCAAGTCGTACGCGGATACATAGTCTTCAACATTGTTTAAATTGCTGTTGGTATTGGGGTCTAAAAAAGTTGATAATAAGTACTCGGAGAACAAATTACTTATTTCGTCGCCAGTACTCGCTTCAATGTTCTTATATTTCAAGATATTTGGGTATGCGTTTGATTTATTTTTGCTTTTGACGTACGACCAAAAGCTTTTGGGATTATCAATTATGGACTCTTCAATTTTCTTAATATATGATTTAAAAGATTCCTTTTCAATATCAATTGCTCTCTGTCGCAACAGCGAAAAAGAATTGTAGTCCGAAAGGTTACCATATGTTTTGTATTTTTTGTAGAATTTGTGTTTTTCCTTTAATATTTTTTTGAGAGCTGAATTGTACCATGGCGGGAAATGATTAGATTTAAGTGTTTTTTGTGGGATGTATTCGGTTCTAAGTTCATAGAGCTTGTTGTAGAAAAATATCAGAGCATCTTCTAATGTCCCATTCATAAGAGATGAAGACCAGTCGACGTCATTGAGTGCATTAGATAACGAACAGAAGTCTCCTTTACTGTACACAAATATTTGGCGTGGCTTGTCATTAAGGTTAGGCAGATCAATAAAATTCCCTTCAATAAATATTGGTTTGTGATGGTTATCTGCTGGGACAAGAGGCGTAGAGCATGCCTTGACTAAAAGAGAATTATTACTGAGTACTAAATCTAAGATCCTATTATTTGAATTAAGTTCGCCATTATACTGGATTAGGTTGCAAGCATTAAGGGTATCGACAAAGTTGAGAGCGTTCTCCCCTATAATATTAGTTGGCATAAGTTCTACACCGGATCCGGTTCTTGACCATGTTATATAATCTTTGAAATTAAAATCCCCCATAATTATAAATCGATCTTGTGGGTGAGACAATGTTAAATCAGTAAGTTTTTCTGTAAAATTGGTTAGCTGGGTTTTATAACAATGACCGCGATTTTCATCACATAAATATAATGTACATAAATGGATTTTTTCTGTTTCCTCCGATCTCCTCTTGGATACGGTAAGCGTCACCCAAATATCTTCCGCTGTGCTACGCCACTCAGCGCGCTCAGTCGCTATAAAATCGCGTCGGACGGCTAGAAGGACCCCGCCGCCAAGCGATTGGCCAGTCCGTACATAATCTCTGTCCCTTCTCCACACCAGGTATCTAGAATCGAATAATTCCGAGTCGCTTATACTATTTACCAACCAAGTCTCTGTTACCGAAATAATATCATACGAAGACTAATAACTTTTTGAGAAATGTATAATTTCTCAAAAAGTTATTAGTCTTCGTGCGCAGCCCCCGAACATTCTGATAGTAAATACTAAGTGGAATCATTTTTAATGCATACTATAAAACTTATGTTTAAGCCATTAATTATAATGAAGTAATTCGGTATAAGTAATAATAAATATAGACCTAATAAATAACCTAAATGTTGCAACATACCTGCCAATACAGCTCGCATTACATAACACGTTAACTCGTTCATATTGCATACTCCGCAAAAAAATATAAGTAGCCTATTCATAAAAAATGTTTCTCGTATCCATACAATAAGGTAGCTATTGACTATATCAGCGTAATGAAAGTATTTATTACCTACTTCCGTCCCGCAACTCGAACAAAAGGCGATGGCTGAGGTAATATCTGCGGTGTTCAAACTTACATTAAAGTTGGATTTATATTTTAATAATGTACTGACTTCAGATAACTTATTTCACAGCTTAATTTTGGAGATGTCCTTTTCAGTTTTTATATAGAGAATTGGAGAAAGGTCGTCCCGTCTTACGTGAATTTTCGAGTGTTTCACCCATACCACGGGGTCTCATTGCATACAACGAAAACCTTAGTTCATTAAAATGTCAATAGATGGCACGACAAGTATCGATTTGTAATCGAAGTTCATGCAAAACGAAGAAAAAACCCATAAAGTTGCTAAAAATAAGTGTTTTGATTATTGTAATAACCAAAAAGTATGACAAAGGCCGATAATGCACTTTATTATCAATTACTACAAATTATCTGATCACGGCGATGCATATCAAAACTACTTTCGTCTTAACTTGTCAGAGTTGAGGAATGACACGTACTAGTTGAGTACCAGTTTATAGCGTGAATTGATAGATGGCACTGATACAATACAATTGAAAAACGTAATGGGTGGTTTACGTTTTGTTTTTCATATTTCAAATTATGTATTTTTATTTATTAATATAATACTAGTAGGTTATGTGCAAAAAAAAATCAACAAAAGCAAATGAAGCTACAGGTAAGCAACCAGAATGTCTTCATTTATAGCCCGCGCCCTAGATGTCGCTAGTAGCGGTAGTTCTCAATGAGTAAAAAAATAGCCCGAAGAATAGCCCGAGTTACGGCAGTCGCATTTCGTTGTATGACATGAGGTATCTGTACGTAGTATTATAAAATCTGTGCCCATACATACTGGTATCCCACTTCCTTGGCCACATTCTTAGTTTTCGTCAAAAGTGTCTTGTTTCGAATGGTGAGATGATCGTTGATAAAGATTTTTTGTTGACCCTGAAGACCCAGCACGGACGGAGTCAGCGGCGAGATCTTGGAAGCGGCTCGAGCTGCTGCTATGAAGTCCTCTTTGGCATACCGATTGTTAAAACATGCTACTATCGGTTTTGTATGGTTTGGATCCCGAGTCTGCACTCTTGTCACAAAGTTAATATGGGTTTTGGTGATGGGGTACTGCACTTTCTTTCCAATTGCTATAACCAAATCAATGAGATTTTCATTTTTAGTTTGAGGAACTCCCTTAATCTCAATGTTGTTCATCCTTGACCATTGTTCTTTTTCTTGCATGTCGTTCTCAATTTTGTCAAGCTGTATTTGAATCAGATTAGTTTGATCCTTTCTGGCATTCTCAAGTTGGGTTAGGCGGTCCTCCATTTTATTGATTTTGGTCGAGAACTCCTGCATGGTCTTATTAGATGTTTCGACATGCAGCTTGAGGTCGGAGAACTCGCTTCTCAAAGCCTTCACGTCCTCTATCAGTGATTCCAAGGGCGCAAGTCTAGTTGAGATGGCCCTTATCTCTCTTAGGAGTATAGCATTATCACAAGGAGACTCCAACTCAGAAGTCGTCAACTCGGTTTGCAAATGTGAGACGTTATGCTCAGTTCGCACTGGCTGTGAAGCATTTTGTCCGGCCTGCCTGCACTTTTGGCAACGCCAGGTTGCTTTTCTGCTGTCGCCTAATTTGCGGTACCCGACTTCCGTGACCGAGGAGCAGACGTTGAAATGGAAGTCCTTATCACAGGCAGAACAATGCACGCCGTCAGTTACGATGTTTTCACATACGCCACAGTTGGAATTCATTTTAAAGTAATGTGAATCAAGACTTTGTGTGGGGAATTGAAAAAAGATTGAGATTCGCCATTTTTTTCATAGTCAATATGCTCATCATGTATTACATGCTTTCGGTTAAGCTTTTCAAAATTTCTGTCAGATTTTCGATATCTTTTACCATTACCGGTCGACATTTATCAAAAAATAATAAGCAAAAACGTGTAACACTTGCAATTTCAGACGTTACTTCATGTGCCTCCAGCTAAACGGTTGTTTCTAGAAATTTGATAAAAATCAGGGCAGTAGTATATATAACGAAGTTAAAAGAAAAACTATCACAGATAAGTAGACTTTACAAGTTAACGAGTATTATTCAAAATTAAAAAAAAAAAAATTAAAAATATTTTTTATTTAAGTAGATGCTGTACGCATACTTTTAAATCGTCTTTTTTCTACCTAGTACAAAGTTCCTACCACTCGGAACTTGTACACTCCACGTTTCGGGAAGTGTTAGCGGAGCGAGAAGAAACGTCGAGCCCAAAAGAAACTCGCCCCAATTTATTTTTTGAAATAAATACTTAATATCTATTACAATTGATGTCATTACTAAAGCTATGAGCTGGAGGATTTATACATGTCCATACATCATTGTCATTAACATAGTCTTGGGTTTTATAATATCCTCTTGAACACAGGCATTTCTTTACATAAGTCTTAAACTTATTATTGGATAAACTAATTAAATTTTCAGGTATTTTATTGTAGAATTTTATACACTGCCCCATGAACGACTAATTTACCTTACTTAGTCTCGAATAATCAACTTCGATATTATTTCTAAGATTAAAATTATGCCTGTCACTGTTTTTTGGAAATAAAAATATAAATTCTTACGAACATACGTCAATTTTATAAAACGGGAGGTTTTATTTACCCCCGAAATGAAATCAAAATAGATGTACTTTGTACTTTGAAGCAGTGTTTGTCGAAGTACTACGGAAATCTACACTACGCACTTGGCCGCTTTTCGTTTTATTAGAATTTATCATTTTATTTCTGTTACTCAAAAATATTTGCAGTGTCAAAGTATTTTATTAAGATAACAATTATTTTCAGCCTATATTCGCCTAACTGCTAATAGCCACCACTCTACCATTTACCACTTACTCAGTCCTCACCTCACCCGCGAGGGAAAGGTATGGCTTTAGGACCGATACAATATGTGCATAAAGACGAGGAATTTAAGATATAAATTCCT
This sequence comes from Coleophora deauratella, assembly GCA_958295455.1. Lineage (NCBI taxonomy): Eukaryota > Metazoa > Arthropoda > Insecta > Lepidoptera > Coleophoridae > Coleophora > Coleophora deauratella. Next base: position 16,416,652 of record OY282401.1, read on the forward strand.
AAAATAGTTCCTAATGAAAAAAACACTTTAATTAAATAAATAAATTTAATTCTTTGCGCGATTCTGAGGCATATTCATGTTAAGATAACGCTCACGAAATCCCGGAAATGGCACTACCTACGCCGATCACTAGTTATCACATATTTCTGGGTATAATCATTTTTGCTTAAATATGTTTTTAAGGCTTCATAACTGCATATTTTACAAAAGGGTGGACATTATCTTTTATTTTTTTATCCTAAACTGGCTTTATATATTATATAGGTACATCCATAGATATCTTTAGCTCTACGTTTGTCGTAAGCGCGCAGAACTCTTTTTCTCTTTAAGATTCTGTCATAGCAGCAAAAGTCGCATAGTTATAACAAAATGTCAGCATCCAAAGTCATAAAATAAAAACAAAAATTAAGATGAAGAACTGTTTCCTACCACAGTCAAAGACAAAGATCATAACGCTCGCGATGTACCTATTTTATATTTACAAATGAAACAAAGGAGTACCGACGCGAATGTCTCTTCCGAGTTAGAGCAGCTTGCAAAATATGTAATAATAATAATTAAAAAATATGTACTTTTTTCATTGTGGATCTCAGTGGCTCAGTGATTAGCAGACCTGACCAGTGATCCGACAGTAGTGGGTTCAATTGCCATTTGTTTGATGAGTAGAAGATATATCTACAGAATGTAAAAAAACACACTCGGAAACATTAGCAGGGTGTTCTAGTCATGAAACTGAACAATAATTCATATGGTTTTTTTTTTGCCAATGCAACATATTGTAGCAGCACGCTACAATATGTTGCATTGGCAAAAAAAAACGTGGATAAGTTGCCCTAATGGAGTAGTTTGATTTCTTCTTAGAGAAGAGCGCTTATCTAAATTCACTTGGAGAAAAACCTAGTTTCTCGTACATTCCTGGAACAAATATTTAGTTATTACGAAAATCAGTGTCATTTTTCAACTTTTCTTTTCTCCAAGTGAATTAAGTCATACTGTTTTAGGACAATGAGCGCAACAAATACCAACATACAATAGTTTATAATGCTACAGTGCATTAGTTACGGTACCCATACAAAATTACCCATTCTCCTTTATCAACCAATTAGCCAATTTTGTATGAAGAGACCAACATTTTTTTTTGAGAACTAAATATGGGTTCCTTGAGAAAAGTCGTTTCAATTAATGAATGAAACTAACCATTTCAGTTTCCGGAAGTTTTTATTTACATTCTGTATGTAGGTATGTATTTAAACTTATATTTCACTAGAGCCTACAAAATCTGTTTGGAGTCTGAAAACCGTGTGTTATAGTCCCTAGATATAATAAAACTAACTGATGCCCGCGACTTCTCTGCGGAAAAAGAATAAAATATGATGATTTTTAATCCATAAATTGAGAAATGATTGGTTTCCCACACAAAGTCATTCCCTATTTCACCCCCTTCAATTTTTTTTGCGACAAAATGTAGCCTATGTCTTTCCTTCTACAAAGTCCCATCTATCTCTATAAATTTAATTCAAGTTAGGATAATTATTACAAACACAGAAGTCGCAAAAAGTTCTCGCAATTCATACTCTTAATACTATTCAAAAAGTAACTTGCAAACAAATTAAAATCCTGTCTGCAAAAACCTTAACAGCTAGCACAGAACTGCATTTAATTTAAATGCAAGAAAATCCTTCCTTTCCTTCTCTTTAACTCCGAGTGCGGTATTCACAAAGTTTAAACAAAACAAAACTTACATTACGACATAAAGCGAATAAAAGTCAGTTAAAATGCAGATAAACCATTTTCAGTTTTTATACAGGTCCTGTATTTCGAAGAGTTGTAAAAATACAAGTACAAAAATAAAACAGGACTTATTATTATCATCCTTGACTACATCATCGCTCTGCATCAGAAGAGACGTAGTCGTAGACACGTAGAAGAGACGCACTCAAAGTTTTAATAATAATAAAAAAGATAACTAAACCAACGTTCCAGTGCAATCCACAGGATGCTCAATTTTTATTTCACCACTTTTTAAATAAACGAAAAAAAAATACTATACAAATCAATCGTCGGATTGATCATTTTTGTATGGAGTCCAAATAATTTAGTCATTTTAAAAAAATCCGGTATCATCCGATAAATACCCTAATAACTGGTGATTCTACTCATAAAACTGAACAACTTTTTTCTACAAATTTGCTGAAATGGCAAACTATTTTTTGGAGTTTCCATTCAATCTTGGATATCAAGCCGACTGATTTGTATTAAAAGTCCTAAAGTTGTTAAAATTTTAGCAAAGTTGTACAACAAAAGTTGCTTACTTTCATAATCAGAATCACCAGCACTAGTTAAGAGGTTTGCAGTTATGTGCTGCAGAGTCACCCTGTAATAATAATAATAATATCTCAGGACAAATCACGCACGAACATCTGGCCCCAACTAGGATTCCCTGTACTATTGGAATCAGAGGCTGATATACATACACATATACGTTTAAATACATACATATATAGATATATACACCCAGACACAGAGCAAACACATCTGCTCATCGCAGAAACGTTTGCCCTGCCTTTCCAAAAGTCAGGAGCACTAACCACTGAGCCACCGAGTCAGTCAAAATTCATAATCAACAAAATAACATATTATGTTAAAATTTTCATTTTTTTTTATTGTCAGTCTGGTTTACGCTGATTTCTCTGTCAGTCTACGAGTATGTCACGGTATTTCGTAAGAAAGGGAAAGAAAACAACGATTTTAACTTCTAAAAAGCGGCCAAGTGCGAGTCGGACTCGCCCATAAAGGGTTCCGTAGCAGCAAGTAACATAATATAAAAGTTCTTGTAGTTCGTTGTAGGTAAATTGCGGTTTACGATTTATGACGTATTAAAAAAAACTACTTACTAGATCTCGTTCAAACCAATTTTCGGTGGAATTTTGCATGGTATTTACATATATATTTTTTAGTTTTATCATTCTCTTATTTTAGAAGTTACAGGGGGGGCGGACACACTTTTTACCACTTTGGAAGTGTATCTTGCGCAAACTATTAAGTTTAGAAAAAATTGATATTAGGAACCTCAATATCATTTTTAAAGACCTATCCATAGATAATATGTCACACGGTTTGATGAAAAAAAAATTTTTAAGTTTCAGTTCTAAGTATGGGGAACCCCCAAAATTTAGTGTCTTTTTTCTAATTTTGTATGGAAATCTAAATGCGGTTCACAGAATACATCTACTTACCAAGTTTCAACAGTATAGTTCATAAGAAACTATAAAGTTTCAGAAAAAAGTGGCTGTGACATACGGACGGACAGACAGACAGACAGACATGACAATGCAACTAAAGGAAACACTAGAAGCTTATAATTTTAACATACACATCACAGTACCAACTAGAGGAACATCCTGCCTCGATCATTTGTTGAGCAATATTAAAAAAGGTGTAGGATCAGTTCTTCCACTAGGTTTGTCTGACCACGATACTGCTCAAATCTTAAGGATTCCCATAAAAAACAAAACTATTATACCTAAAACTATTTACAAAATAAGAAGATGCTATTCCAAGGAAAATATCGAAAAATTCAAACAGTATCTGCGAAATTTATCTTATACAAATGTCTTCTCAAAGTTCAATCTGAATGAAGCTTTCGCAGAATTTTATGATTTTTTCTGTCTACTTTATAAACTATGTTTCCCAGAAATCACTTCTAAGATTAATACCAAAAATACAGTGCGATGGTTAACTAAGGGAATAAAAAATAGTTGCAGAACAAAGAGATTTCTCAGACATAGCTATTACGCTACAAAAACAGATGAAAGTAAACAAGAATATCATAAATACGCAAAATTGCTAAGGAATACAATACTAAGAACAAAAAAACTGGTTAATAGTAAATATATCAAAAACAGTAAAAACAAAAATAAAGCTACATGGAAAATAATAGAAACGGAAACAAGTAATTCATATAATAACAATACTTACATAAATAAAATAGAACATAATAATCTAGAATTTACAAAACCTGATCAAATTGCAGAACAATTTAATAACTACTTTATTAACACATCATTTGCTGGAAATAATACAAACAACATAAAACGACTGACTAACTCTAAGCACAGGGTACACAACAGTATCTACTTGGAACCCACAGATGCAAACGAAATTAATAGAGTCATAGCATCACTAAACAACACGTACTCAGAAGGCTATGATAACATCAAAACACATATAGTAAAAGAATGTAAAGAAGAACTCAGTCCAATACTATCACATTTAGTAAATTTGTCACTAGAAACGGGAGTATTTCCAGAACAATTGAAGGTATCAATAGTTAAACCGCTACATAAAAAGGAAGATAGAACTAATATGGGAAACTATCGACCAATTACTTTAATCCCGATACTATCAAAAATATTTGAAAAGATTATGCATAAAAGACTTATGGCATTCTTCTTGAAATACAAAATCATCAAACAAGATCAGTATGGTTTTCAAAAAAATAAAACCACTACACTAGCTGCGTTTAATCTTGTTCATGAAATTCTCAATAAGAGTAATTCCGGAATGCACACAACGGCGTTGTTTTTTGATATGTCGAAGGCATTCGATTTTGTTTCACACGAAATATTAATTTCAAAACTTGAACATAATGGGATAAGAGGACCTGCATTAGAGTGGTTAAGATCATATCTATGTAACAGAACTCAGTGTGTTGAAATAACACGAATCGATTCAAAAAAAATATCTCAAATCTATCGTTCTAGCTATAAATATAAAAAAACTGGAGTACCGCAGGGAAGCGTGCTAGGTCCGCTACTATTTCTATTGTATGTGAACGATTTATTAGAACAAAATAATTGCAGAACCATCTTATATGCAGATGATTTGTCAGCGGTAGTGGCGACAAATGGCAAATTGACAGTTAACGCACACGAAACAGACATTAATAATCTAATTAGAACAATAATGACATGGCTTAATAATAATAATTTAAAATTGAACATTGACAAATCTAATTATTTAAATTTCAATTATCACAATAATCTGAATATTAATTTTGAGGGACAATTTATAAGGAAAGCTACTAACGTGACATTTTTGGGTATGATTATTAATAATTTACTAGACTGGAAAGACCAAGTGCACAAAGTCTGTTCTAAAATAAATAGATTTGCTTATGCTCTATTTAAGTTAGTTAAAACAACTTCCAGGGATACTGCGAAAATTGCATATCATGCGCATGTAGAGTCCATTCTCAGATATGGTCTGGTAGTATGGGGAAATAGCACGGATATGTATAAAGCTTTTATTGCACAAAAGAAATGCATTCGTGCAATCTGCGGAAATGCTCCACTAGACTCTTGTAGACCCCTATTTAAAGATCTAAAAATCCTTCCCCTTCCATGTTTATACATCTTCGAAATATCTAAATTTGTACGGGAACATCCGGAACTCTTCAAGACAGCTACAGATATGTTCCCAAGAAACACCAGAAACGGTAATAGGCTTGCTCTCGATGTTGTTCCAAAATCTGCACGTTACCTAAAAAACAGTTACTCTATGTGCATCACGGTCTATAATAAACTACCGAAGGAACTAAAAGAACTGCCATATAAAAAGTTCTTAAGATGTTTAAAAATTTGGCTATTAGAAAGAACGTTCTACTCCCTCAAAGAGTTTATGGATAGCAAGATGTAATAATTATATTGTGTATTGTGAATATATGTATATTAGAATAGTTACATTACAATTTTACTAGGTGACATTATTTATTTCCGTTCTTATGTATGAATTATTATTATTTTTAAGTAGCGACAAATCATTGTTAATTTTTACAATTTTTAATATCTGACATTATTTTATTTAATCTTATACAATTCAATTTAATAATGATAATTTAATAACTTATTTATTTCCGTCTTTGTTTATGATTTTTTAAGTAGTGACAAATATTGTTAATTTTTGCATGCCAATACCTTTGGTTAAATGTGTGATACCATGTCAATATATTATAACTACAAACCTGTAATACCACATTTAAAGCGAAATAAATGATTCTGATTCTGATTCTGATTCTGACGAATCCATAAGGGTTCCGTTTTTTGCCATTTGGCTACGGAACCCTAAAAATTGTACTTCTTTGTCACATCCCGCATAAACCTACTGAAACAGACCCTACTCAAAATGATCGCACTAAAATCTCTATAATGTTTTTACTAGGGCTAGCAGCGAACCGACGGACCACACCTTCTATCCATGCAAACGCTTCTATAGTAGGACAACTCCGTTCTAGAAGGAAGGCAGCTAAGATGCTGGTTGTTGTCGTCATCATGTTTGCAGTCTGCTATTTTCCTGTTCATCTTCTCTGCGTGCTTAGGTGAGTAAACTGATGTTAAGTGTGGTCAAAGCAAAGCCTTCAATATGAATGAATGAATGAAATAATATTTATTCGAAGTAGGTATCTCTGTACACTTTTCGAACGTCATATTTTTTTCTACCTAATACGAAGTTCCTACCACTCGGAAATCGTATACCCAACGGTTCGGGAAGTACCGTCGGGAATACCTACCTACCTTCATCAATCAGCCGAAAGAAGCCCACTGATCAAAGACTTTCTACAATGATTAACAGTTTTATCAAAGGACTTATACAGGGTGTTGGGTAAAGTGTGTAAACTATTACCGGCGCGGTAGGTCCGCTCTCCCATGTACCATAATTTTCCCAAATGTCGAGCACAATCTGTACTACAAAGGAAAGCAATGAATCACTTACCAAGCCAATCCCGTTTCTCGTTGCTGGTTTTTGTTTTCTGGGGTTTTCTTTGCGGAGCTGATTTTTCTGGAGTTTATTTGCGGAACAGCTTTCTTTTCAGTCTATCGGGGCCGAATCAGTTTCTCCGAGTGACTTCCTTGACAGCTCTGACAAAAATAGCTCACACAAATAGAATAGTTTTGCAAGGAGAGTCTACTCCCAGCAACCAATCTCCTCGATGGCCGTGAATTGACTTGGCAAATCTAAAGTATTACCTTCCTTCCCAATACCAATTGTGCTCAACTTGTGCCACCATATCCCCCGACCTTAGGAGACATGTCTCCTAAAGAACGACATTAAAATGCATATTAAGGAAACGAGCAAATTCTAACACAATAAACCAAGGAAACATGAGTTAAACTCAAGAATAATAATTGTAACACAAAAATATGAAAATAAATTATGTGTAGTTACGAGCTTCCATAACTACTTCGAAAATAATACTAATTATTTACAATTGAGATGGTAAAGGACAGACCTTTACAACGGGTCTTGTATAGAAACCAGAATGTGTACGAACTGTCTCAACTCTTATAATTCCATCTGGCCCCGGATGAACTTTAGATATAACTCCTAAAGGCCATCTTAGCGGAGGAGTATTATCAGATTTAAGAATGACGACCGTCCCTTCTCTTACAGCATTTGACTGCGCATTCCATTTTTGGCGACCTTGTAATGTGTTTAAATACTCATGTTTCCATCTTACCCAGTAAGAGTTGACTATTTTGTCTAACAAATATTTACGTCTAACCAAAGATAATGACAAAGAATCCATATTTGTCAAATTAAACGTACTGAGTGGTCCATAAGTCAAAAAGTGTGATGGTGTCAACGCTGTAGGCTCTGCTGGATCGGAACTCAGTACTGAGAGAGGACCAGAATTTAAAATACATTCTATTTGCGTAAGCACTGTTAATAACTCTTCGTAAGTTAAAAGAGTATCTCCAACTACACGCTTTAAATGTAATTTTATACTCTTTATATAACTTTCCCATGCCCCACCAAAATGAGGAGCGTTCGCAGGAATCATATGCCAAGTGATACCGTGATCATTAACTTCATTCAGAAAAGCGTCAGTGAATGTTCTAGATCTAATGAATCTTTGAAGTTCATCAAAATGTGCTCTGGCGCCAAAAAAATTGGTTCCGCGGTCTGAGTACAACTCTAAGCAAGTACCTCTTCGTGATATAAATCTTCTAAATGCTTTAATAAAGGCATCAGTACTCAAGTCAACGGCAAGTTCTATATGAACTGCGCGAGTTACTAAACAAGTTATTAGGCAAATATAAGCTTTCACCTGTCTAGCACCACGATATCTACTAATCAAAATAGAAATAGGACCTGCGTAATCAATGCCTGATTTAAGAAATGGTTTAGCTTCTATTACTCTACAAGAAGGAAGGTCGGACATAAAAGGAAAAGTAGGCTTAGGATTAGCTTTGAAGCATTTGATACAAGCTTGAAATCGGCTACGTACTGTGGTTCGACCTGATAGTATCCAGTAATCTTGTCTCAATAAGGAAAGCAATAGCTGTGGGCCTGCATGTAAATACTTATGGTGATAGTAGTCAATCAGTAAACTCACTATATGATCGAATTTCGGTAGAAGTATTGGATGTTTCGAAAAATATCTCAAGTCGGCGTTTTCCAGTCTACCTCCAACTCTTATAAGTCCGTCTTTATCTAAAAAAGGTGAGAGAGGTCTCAGTTTTTTTGCTAATTGTTTTTGTTCCTTTAAATCTTTCATATCCTTAGAAAAATGCACCTGTTGTACACCTCGAAGAATTTCAAGTTCAGCTAATCTTAAATGTTGGCTTTCAACTCTAACCGCACGGGGCAATTTCTTGACAAATCTTAATATAAAAACAACTACTAGTAGCAACTTGGACCATGAAGAAATACGCAGAGCGACTGTATACAAGAATGGAGGTTCTTCAGTCATTGTTGTGAGAGCTGTAACATTGGATTTATATTCATAATTCTGATTAGGATCTGTCAATTCTTGATCTTCAAACGTGAAGCGTTTAATAGGCCACTGGGAGATAGGACTTTGTAGCCAGTTAGGTCCTAGCATCCATATGGGATGGTCCACTAGTTGAGAAGGCAATAAGCCTCTAGACAGACAGTCACTTGGGTTATCCTTTCCCTTTACATGATGAATATGTTTAACGGGTAAATATTCTTGAATCTGTGCGATTCTGTTAGCTACATAGGTTTGAAACCTGTGAGCTGAGGAATGAGTCCAATATAGAGCTACAGTCGAATCCGTGAATGCAAAAGTGTTCGAAATATTACATCGCGGTGCAATGGCATCGATTACAAATTTAATTAATCTCACAAGTAGTAACAATCCGCAAAGCTCTAGACGGGCTAACGTCTGTAATTTATTTCCCACGGGTGATATTTTGCTTTTGGCACAGACTAGGTTAACTGTATTTAACCTTCTACACATAAATAAATAGCAGCACCATAGCCGCGCTCACTTGCATCAAAAAATCCAACCACAATGACACGAGTGCTGTAGGAAGATATTCCTAAGAAACGCGGTATCTTTAAGTTACTCAGAAGTGGCAACTCATCACGCAACAAACGCCATATTTCACATAAATGTTGTGGTGGCCGTTCATCCCAACCTACCTGCTCTAACCAGAGAGCTTTCATTATCAATTTAGCCTTAAAAATAACAGGCGCGCAGAATCCATTGATATCCCACAACTTAGCAATAGTAGCGAGAATCACACGTTTAGTAATAACCTGTGGTGTTTCTTTTACTGATATGAAAAAAATATCTTCTTTAGGACACCACTTTAAGCCTAATATTTTCAAATTATCATTTCCATCGAAGTTAATTTCTGAAAGACTATGATTGTCCGGAATAGATTTTAATACTGTTGGACTGTTGCTTATAAACTTTACTAGTTCAAAACCTCCCTTTAAAAACATTGTAATTAACTCATTCGAAACTTCAGTCCCTTCTTCCGGCGTACATACAGATGTTCCTAAGTCATCCATGAACAGATATCTTTGAGCAATGTCAGATGCCCGCGGTGAATTAACTTTCTCACGCTGAGCTAATTCACGAATAGTGCGCATAGCTAAATATGGACTGCAAGCTAACCCGAAACAAACGCGAGTAAACTCATACAGTTGAGGTTCACTTTCTTCTGGAAATCTATAAGAATTCTTAAAAACTTTCGGAAATCAGGGTGCACCATAATCTGCAGAAACATCTGTTTTATATCCGCACTTAATGCTATTGGGAAAAGCCTGAAGTTGATAATGATCGCGGTTAAATTATTTTGTAGATTTGGTCCACTATGTAAACAGTCATTCAAAGACAAGCCAGTGGATGTTTTAGCACTCGCGTCTAAAACAACTCGCAATTTAGTGGTTACTCTGTCATCGCGGGATACCCCATGATGGGGAATTACGTACTGAGTCTCGTCGACATCATACATTTCGACAGGTGATATGTATCCTTTATCGCATCAAAAACATAAATGTGAAAATGGGAGCCAAGTTCAATATTATGATATGGTGTGGTTGTCAACTTTACTGAGAAAAGAATTGAGATCTAAATGGATGCCAAGTTCTGTAGATAATCCTAAAATTTATTTATAAGAACGTATAACATTCTTAAGTAAAAAAAACACAATTTCTTGTTTTTTACTGCTACATTAATGTTTGCTATTTAAAAATATGACTTTCTAAATTTAAATAGTAGAATTATTTACAAAAAGCAAATAACTTATGATCTGTTTAACCTCAACTTTGACTTGGCTAGTTTTCACATATTAGTCATCTTAAATTTGGTTTATCAACGTATCATCTTTATGTTATACGCAAGTTCTTATTTTTATACTATAAGGTTCTATTCTTCTGAATATTTCATGTGCTGGTAAAAACTAGCCAAGTCAATGATGAGGTTAAACAGATCATAAGTTATTTGCTTTGTGTAAATAATTCTACTATTTAAATTTAGAAAGTCATATTTTTAAATAGCAAACATTAATGTAGCAGTAAAAAACAAGAAATTGTGTTTTTTTTACTTAAGAATGTTATACGTTCTTATAAATAAATTTTAGGATTATCTACAGAACTTGGCATCCATTTAGATCTCAATTCTTTTCTCAGTAAAGTTGACAACCACACCATATCATAATATTGAACTTGGCTCCCATTTTCACATTTATGTTTTTGATGCGATATCATTACTTTTTGTGAGTACATTTATTAATATTATTTAAAAGTGATTTACTAATAATAATAAAAAACCTGCGCTTACGCTGTCACACCCCGGACACTTCATAGCAATTTCGCGCCATTGTTTACTACATAGAAATTCATGTTTGTACACATGTAAATGTGTAAAACTTTTAGTGCTTGATCTGATAAGTGTACTTAGTAGGACAATTTCCATGTTCTACCGGCAGTTGTAGGAGCCTATGTATTGTGAGGTTCGTCTTACTATTTTCCTGTTTTCCATTTACTAAATTGTATAATATGTATTATCTTTATTTCACCAATGCCATAACAACCTCGATAGCTCACTTAATATAGGAGTCGCACATGTAACGCGCAGGTGCGAGTTCGAGCCCCGCGATAAGTTACTTTTTGAGCCCTTTTTTATTTTTTAACACATGGTTTTTTTAATTTTTCCGTTATCAGTACATGAAATACTAGCCGCACACCAAATTTAAAGCTTGTAGCCTTGCTAGAAGTACCTTAGCTTTTTGATGACGGTGAGTGTGTCTTTAAATCATAAAAATATTGTATTGAAAAAAAATTTTTTCTTAGAAATTCAGTGTTTTCTGATTTTTTCCTTTGCATACACACAATTACCTAGCTTGATGCAAAATTTGAACTTTCTAGGTCATCTGGAAGTGGGTAAGCTTTTTGATCTATATGTCAGTGAGTCAGTCATAAAAATGTCGATTTTCGGACGTTAAAATCTATACCAACCGTTTGAGCTGTGTTTATAAAATTTTGAGTGCTCGTTTATCTAGGAAGTCTTAATACATAAACCAAATTTGGTGTGTTTATGTTAAATAGATTTTGAGTTATGAAGGTGACAAAAGTGGCTCCAAATGGTTCGTGTAATATTACACACGGAGCTACTCGCCAGTTCTTTTTTGACGTGAACTTGGCTGAACACGCTCCGCGTGTCTAGATCTATGTACTCTTTAATGACTCCATCATATTGCTCTCTTAAGTTTTCATTACCACTGAATTTTCGCTCTAAAGCAGAATATCTTTTGGAAGCAATCTTAAGAGATTCCCCTAGCTCCGATGGGTCACGAGAAAATGGCAATATGGTCATAAAACGACCTTCTACGTCACGAGTGACGTTTTCGGAGTATTTCCTTTCACATTGTAGTTCAACCGGTGACAAATGTAGTTTATTTGGTATTTCTTCTTCATTAAGAAAGCGATGCATCAAGTTTTGTATTGAAGAATCTTCCTTGCAAAAATATGTATATACATCAGAACATTCAGCCAACGCTGAGCTCACAGCCCCAGGTTCAAGAACTGGAGCGGAGCCAATTACGACATACCCAAAAGCAGTTTCAACCGCGTCGGGGTTCCCTTTGGTACCTAAAACCTTATTCGGTTTTAGGATTTGTGCAAAATATTCAGATCCTATTATCATGTATACTGGGCCCGGAGTATGGAACGTCTCGTCAGCCAGCGGCAAATCCAACAAATATTTCAACGCTGAGCAATCAATATTCGCTTGTGGCAGATTACCGGAAATTTTATTCATCACCAGCGCCTGTACGTGTAGGCTAAAATCATTGTCACGCGTGTACAAAGTCACATCCGTAAAACCTTGTACTGTTTGGGAACTGTCGCCTATCCCTTTCACACAAATGTATTGACTCGGCTGGTGCACTTTAAGACCTAGCTTTTTACAACACTGTTTTGTTATAAAGTGTTTTTGAGATCCCATATCTATTAAAATTCTGACTTGTTGTAGTGTAGAATTTTTGTCTTTAACAAAAGCTACTGCAGAACCGAGCAAAACAGTTTTATTACCATCGCGAGCGGGTATGTCTTGGCTGCATAAAGACACAGGATTATCGGTTTCATCAATGTTAGGCACAGGTTCGTTATACGGGGCGATATCACCTTCATAGGGCAATGAATTAAATTCCGCAGTTTCTGCCACTAAAGCGGTGCCGGCATTCCTAGGCCTGCTGTTTCCCCCGACCATGTTACTATCATTTCTAGAAAAATGTAACATGCTGTGATGTGTGTTGCCACAGTGTTTACAAGCAGAATTTGATTTACAGTTACAGCTAATATGTCTAGTGCTCAAACAATTTATGCAACCATTCATATCTTTAACTACCTTATATCTGTCGAACGTATTGAGTTTTTCGAACTTGTTACAGTAAAATAATTGATCGTGACCGGACACTTTACAATAAGGACAAGTCTTAATATACTCAGATGTCGAATTTCGGGCATTTGAGTCGTTATTAGCGACGAAAGTGCGGGCTGGGCGTATATGCTGCGACGACGAAGCCGCAGGGGCGGACGCGGTTTTAGGGCGAGAAGAAATCGCGCTATAATTAGAATTATTTGCCGTTCTTTGCAATATTTTTAACTGCTCGCGGAAGAAGGTTATAAAATCAGAAAACCGCGGGAATGTCTGTTTGCGAATGCTATTTTCAAATTCTTTTGCGGTTTCTATATCTAATTTTCGTAAACCTAAATGCACTAGAACGAAGTCTAACAAGTCTTCGATCTTTAACTGTTTCAAGGCAGCAATGGAAGTCGAATAAGTATCGATAAATGTATCCAGCTGTTGCGGGGTTGTGTTATGAATAGCCTTCAAATTCAAAATCTTTTCAATGTATGATACCGCAATAGCTCTTTTATCGCTAAACTTTTCTACTAACGCATTATAGATAAGCAGATAGTTCTCAGACGTAGGATTTATGCCTAACCAAATGCTCTCGGCCTTACCCTTAAGTTTCGCTACTAAGTATCTTACACGGAGCGAGTCATCTAATGCTGGGTTGTTGTGAATCATAGTGTTGAAACATTCTATAAACATGGGAAACTTTTCGTACTCGCCATAGAATTCAGGGATGGATAATTTTTCTAACTTCATCATGTTAGTCGGGGAGGGAAAACTCAAGTTTAGAGTGGGTTTAACATCAGCATTTTGCGGAGGCGCGAGCCTTTGAATGGCATTTTTTACAGCTCCGTAATAATCTTCGAAAAACCATATGGATTCAAAGTTTGGGGTGTATTTGGGATTCCTTAGTAAATAATATTTGTTAGTGTCGTCTACCATTTTTAAATATTCTTCTCTCAATGTGTCAATATTAGCTACTTTAATAGCAAATAGACAATATGTCGGATCACTTCGGGACTTCGGAATAGACTCATATAGGGTTTTGATTGATTGGACATTTATAAATTACATAACCTTATGTATACTTAATATTTAATAATTGAAATTGTAAGTGGTTGTATACATATTGTGGAGGGTCTGGAAGGATTGAAGATTCATTAATTAATATATTTTCCCATTGACCGGAGTGGTGCATGCTCGCTTAAATGTTCGTGCGGATGGTGGCGTATCGGGAGCCGGGTCGTTCCCTTCCCTCAAATATGGTTGAGGGGAGCGATGGCTGACTCCCGCGTTATACTCGTGATCGGGTGCTGTCCATGTGAACTGGCCTGCTCTTGTCATTGGTGTTTGGTCACAATAATTACCTGTTTGCACATTGTACTTGTATGTTTTTGTTGATCCTTTCACATTCGTTTGTAATAGTATGCAACTAAGCTAACTATATCTTTGTTGTTTACCTGAATTATGTAATAGCATATAAGAATTTTATTTAAAAAAATGTGTTGGAGGGAGTTTCTTTAGGGCCCGACGTTTCTTCTCTCTCCGCAAACACTTCCCGAAACGTTGGATATACGAGTTCCGAGTGGTAGGAACTTCGTATTAGGTAGAAAAAATATGACGTTCGAAAAGTGTACAGAGATACCTACTTCGAATAAATATTATTTCATTTCATTTCATTTCATTTGAGGCGCATGAAATAGGATTGTTTTTTAGCCTCAGCTAAAGCGATTTCATGATCCATTGTACCTACGTTACTAGAGTCTACATTCACATCTAAATTTCCATCTCTCTCTTTACTAGACATTTTCTTGACGTATGGAACACTCTACGTAAACACTCTACATAGTGTTAAAACACGCATAAAATCTCAATGAAAACATAAGTACATTACATTTAAACAAATTCAGGGGTACCACAATTAAAATACAATGGAATGCAATTCAAATTCAAACGCTGGAGCGGGTGCGGGAGCAGGCGAAGAAAAACAAAAGACTACACTAGACGCGGCGCAGTTTGTATGAAAATGACGAAATCGTACGAAACTAATGATATGATGAAAGCGGCAATAAGATTAATATGGAAAGCGAATCCGGCTCGAACAGGACCAATGTTGGGTAAAGTGTGTAAACTATTACCGGCGCGGTAGGTCCGCTCTCCCATGTACCATAATTTTCCCAAATGTCGAGCACAATCTGTACTACAAAGGAAAGCAATGAATCACTTACCAAGCCAATCCCGTTTCTCGTTGCTGGTTTTAGTTTTCTGGGGTTTTCTTTGCGGAGCAGATTTTTCTGGAGTTTCTTTGCGGAACAGCTTTCTTTTCAGTCTATCGGGGCCGAATCAGTTTCTCCGAGTGACTTCCTTGACAGCTCTGACAAAAATAGCTCACACAAATAGAATTGTTTTGCAAGGAGAGTCTACTCCCAGCAACCAATCTCCTCGATGGCCGTGAATTGACTTGGCGAATCTAAAGTATTACCTTCCTTCCCAATACCAATTGTGCTCAACTTGTGCCACCACAGGGTGTAACAAAATTGGTGTAGGACCCATTAAATGGGGAGTTTACTCATCGTACTGAACAACTTTTGTTTAGTTATTTTCTAAACATAAAATACAGAAATACTGTAATAGTATTAAGTTAATATTTTTCTATGGCAACCCAGCCATTAAAAATGTCATCCCTAGTCCCTCTCTCTGAGCTGTGCTCTTCACAGCAAGACGTGTAATTTTTCACTTTTTACTTTTAATACAGTCCATTAGTCTAAAGCTTGCTTTTTATTTAATCCAACATGCAAGCTTGTGGTCCTTCTCAAGTTTAAAAGTGGTGTGCGTTCAATTGCGCTTGGATTGCAGTGATGTTCGGATTCCGAGTTTCGTACCTATTGTGCGAGTAATATTTCGGCCGGTGTGCAAGTTTTCGCGAGAAATCTATTATTTCTCACTTCAAAACCAAAGAAGGATGGGAAAACTTCCAGGATTTTCAGGCACAACCACATAAAAATACCAATTTTCATCAGTTTGTCCGAGCATTGGGCATTTTGAAGGTGTTTGTAGAAAAGGTGGTCAACGGCAGCCATGTTTCAATAGCGAGGCGGCAATCGCGAATTACGTACGCTGCGCAGAGAAGATCGAAAAAAAACCAAAAGATTTTCTTAAACTACTTTAATTATGATAAATTACAGAAATACTTATGTACTAACTATCCTAGTATTCGGTTCGAGGTATGAACGAAGAATGTCCAAAACTATGTCCACACGCACTTCCACCAATCACTTCACGTTCCGCAAAGTCAGCGCCTCGTGCCTGGTGGCCTCGATGCTGTTGCCGAATGCAGTTTGGAATAAACAGATGGAAATGCAAAGTAGGCTTAGTACTTTATGTAGGTATATGTAACATCTCCACCCGCAGATCAGCAACTATTTTCCAACGTTTAGTGAAAAAGTTGCTGGAACTGAAGACATCTCTCGCCGTACTGGAGCTCTTGCTTCTTGCAGATCTTCGTAAACGTGTTTCTTCGTACTGGTTGGGTTAGAAGTCGGTTTGGCCACACAGCTGCAAAGTTTGTAACGTCGGCTGGCTACGTAGAGAACAAGTACACATACAACTAAAAGTATGACGTAAAAGGGTATAGTTGTATGAAAAAAGACGTCTGGTTGCACTCGTTCCAGTTGTACAGAAGCTTCCACCATGATCTTATCCTGGATGTTATGAAGACCCTTGAGATTAATGGAATTCAACGTGACATGTGTTGAACCTGAGCTCTGCTTCGCAGCATCGTAGGGTATCTGCATCAGTTTCAGCGGCTGGCCTTTGATCTCGTCGTTATCGTTAGTTATAGTAAATTCGTTAGTACGTAGGTAACAGTCAACGGGTATAGTGATAAGATAACTTCCCTGTAGCGAGGTGAAATCTTCTCTTCCGCAGACCAGCTTTACTTTCGTAGGGTGTGGAAAGGACAGCACGTAGTGTTGATCATCCAGCTTCTCCATCGCCTCCTTTGCTAGAGAGACTGTGGTGAAATGACAGGAATTATCCAGGTCTTGATTAACAATGAGCTTTTGAATACAATCGGGTTTGGTACGAATTTGTTGGCTGATCTTTCTTTCACAGAGATACCAGTTACTCAGCTTCGGGCATTCAGCCTCTATGTACACGAACGACTTCTCATTAGTTGCTAGGAAGGGATAGGATGGGATAAGAGCCTGTTGGTGCTTATTGGGAACTATGGAGAGTCTATATAGATCGTATATATCTTCAGAAATTATAGGAAATCTAAGTACTATTACTATTTGCTTGCCAATATAAAAAGAACCAGGTTTTATTATATCATAGTACTCCCTTAGTTCTAAATTTAAAATGTTGTCCTTACTGTAAATAACCTTTAACTTATCTAACATAGTTTTTATAGTTCCTACATCTATCATAGAATGATGAGTGCTTAATGCACGAATAAAAGCTAACGAGTTTTCTATCCTAATTAACTCTAACATTAAATCTTCTACGTTTTCACTTATAATACCTAAAAGTTGTGCAAATTTAGCAAACTTTATAAGACTGTAGTCTCTATATGCATCTTTTTCTAATAATAGTTCCAAAGTAGCGTTAATCTTGCTTTGATTTTCAACTAGCTGAGATAAAACGTTACTATGCTGAGACATCCATTCTTTATTGAGACTTACATGATTATTTAATTCAGAAACTAACTTATCTTGATTATTTTCTAAAGATTTGATTGCTTCATTGTATCTTATAGCATCCAAATAATCTAAATTACCAGTGATACTTTTTACTACGGAGCCAAGGCTATCTACAAGACCTCTTTTAGCACGATTGGGTTCTAAAGATCTTAATTGAACTAAAACCTTGCCAAGCTTGTTAGTAAGATAGTCAATTTGGAGTTCATAAAGTTGGTAAGTTTCATTACTAAGTCTGGTCTTAAAAGTCTGTAGTTGAGCCTGTAAAAAGTTAACTTTGTCTTCAATGTCAGTAAGTTGAACATATTGTAAGAAAGTATGGTAATGTGTTGTAAGTCTCGTCTCTCAAAGGTTATACGGTAGAAGTCCAGGTCCGTCTCCTAAACTCTCAAGTTTTATCTCCAGAGGCGTCACGTGGACGGCCAGTAACAGCAGTATCCTGCAACAATTTTGCTGTTTTAGGAACTCGTTTCAGCCGGGACTTCGCAACAGGTCCTCGTTTCTTCGAAGTATAGATGTGTATTGGCAGATCAGCCAGGACAGTATCCTGTGTGTATCGAGGAGCAGTTTTTTGCCTACTAGCAAAGGGGTTTTTTATGAATACCTGCTGGTTAGGAGTGTATTCGACTTCAGGTTCACGGGTTTTGTTCCTACTCTCAATTATTTCTGTACGGTTAGCAAGTGAAGATTCATTTATGATATCGTATACCTTCTTCATCTGTTCTTTATGGTTGACGATATACTGCTGCAGCAGGTGCCGCGTGAGATCAAGATCTAGAGTATCTCGAGGGTCAAAATGACCAGTTAGAAGGTCAAAAGGCCTGCATTTGGTGAAGCTGTGGATAGAGCTATTATAAGCTATAATCGCATAAGGCATTAGGTTGATGATGGGCTCGTCTTTGTGCTGCAGTTTCAGAATTCTAAGGTGTTCGAGCAAAGTCGAATGAAAGCGCTCTACAATACCATTATCGTTCGGAGAATGAGCTAGGATTCGGTGATGATTTACTTTATGAAGTCGGGTGAACTCGGAAAAAAGTTGGTTGGTAAACTCAGTTCCGTTGTCAGTCACTAGGGTAATGGGGACACCGTGATGGGTGCAATAGTGAAGCAGGGCTTGTAATATGCTAACAGCTGTGCCGTCACGCAGATGGTATGCCTGTCCATACTTAGTAAAAACGTCAACTATAGTCACGTACTTTTCGTTATGTACTGTAAACAAGTCCATGTGCACGATCTCGAATGGTTTAGTTGCGGGGGGTACTACGTTAAACTGGGGTCTGATAGGGTTTCTGTCATATTTTGCCTGTCCACAGATTGTACATTCGTTAATGAACTTAGTTATATGCTCCTTCATCTTAGGCCAGTAGTATTTACGAGAGAGAGCCAAGTAACACTCATTAGTAGCCGCGAATCATTTGTTAATCGTATAATTGATCGCCACGAGACAGGCCTAGCCTAGTGTGGGATCTCTGTAAAATAAATTGCTGTTTTCATGTGTTTTGATAATAAACTTATTTTTTTTTTTTTTTTTTTTTAATGCCACGGTGGTTAGTTTTACAATCATGGTAATGACGAATGATCTCCTGCTGTCGGAGGTACTCTTTAACATTCTCCAGCTCATGTTTGGTAAGAACTAAGTTCATAGCCGAACTCTTAAACTTTTCCTGTATGATTGGGATAATCTTGTACATTGCAAGAGGTGGGTTAATCAAAAGGGCGGTTTTAACCTTAGGGTTAACAAACTCTTTGATGGCGTTGATTACGTCATTCTCTAAGTCGGATTCAGATAACTGAATAACTGTTCTTGTATGCGTGTCAAACGGTTTAGTAACGGTCGGTCTTCGTTTAACGTCACCTACGACAGTCAAGCAAATTTGTCTATGGTATCTGTTTAGGGGATCGTCAGTAATAGGTATCTCTAGAATGGGATGTTCGTGACTGGTATGCACGGTTTCAGTTGAAGTACCTGCAACAGGCTGTTGGGTAGGGGCGGCCTCTGTCGTGGAATGTGCTAAACTAGGTGGTCTCTCTGATGGGTTTCCAATTAAAGAGCTAAGCTCGTCAATCTGCTTAATAAGGCTTTCTATCTCCTCATTGTGGATTTCTATCCTAGAGAGAGCATCAGCGTTAGTGTTATTTTTACCCTTTTTGTATACAACTGTAAAGTCATATTCACTCAGTCTTAGACGCCATCTGGTCAGGCGACTGTTGGGTTCTTTAAGATTCATCATCCACTGCAAAGGCTTATGGTCTGTCACGATCTTAAACTTACGTCCGAAAAGGTAAGGTCGGAAGTACTTAGTTGCCCAGTAAATTGCAAGTAGCTCCTTCTCAATAACGCTATAGTTCAACTCGCTGTCGTTAAGTGTACGAGATGCGTACGCTACTGGTTTGTCAGATCCGATAGGTCCCTGTGATAGTACTGCTCCAATGGCTACATTAGAAGCGTCAGTGGTCAGTATGAATTCTTTAGTAAAGTCAGGGTACTGGAGTATTGGGTCATTTGTCAAAAGTGTCTTACATTTTTCAAAGCTGTCGACGTACTGTGAGTCTAATATAACCTTTCTGTCTTTCTTTAAGCACATTGTCATAGGCTTTGTTATGCGAGCAAAATCTGGGATGAATTTTCGGTAATAACCGAGAAGACCTAGAAACTGTTTGATCTGTTTAGGTGTTCTTGGGATGGGGTAATTTTTTATAGCTGCAATTTTGTCAGGATTAGGTTTAATACCTTTATCACTGATAATATGGCCAAGATATGCTGTTTCTAACTTAAGGAACTCAGATTTGTCCATCTGGATCTTGAAATTGGACTCTCTAAGTCTCTGAAAAACCTTTTCTAGATTAATCATGTGCTCTTGGAGTGAAGTGCTGAAGACAATGATGTCATCTAAGTATACTAGGCAGATCTTATTCTGAAGGCCTCTTAGGACATTATCCATCACTCTTTGAAATGTGGAAGGGGAGTTCTTTAATCCCATAGGCATGCGAAGGAACTCATAATGACCATGCTCAACATTAAAGCCTGTCTTGGGGATGTCGTCGGGGCTCATTTCTACCTGGTAGAAACCGCTCGCCAGATCAAGCGTCGTAAAGTATTGACACTTGCCTAATTTGTCAAGTACGTCATTGATGTTAGGTATAGGATACTTGTCGTCGATGGCCTTTTCATTCAGTTTCCGGAAGTCAACTACCAAGCGCCACTTCTGCTTGCCAGAAGCATCAACCTTCTTAGGAACTACCCAAATAGGTGAGCTCCAAGCAGACTCTGAAGGTCTGATGATACCTTGCTCTAGCATCTTACTTATTTGATTGCTAACTTCCTGTCTATGGATGAATGGGTACCGATAGGTCTTAGTGTACACTGGTACTTCATCTGTCGTTTTAATAGAGTGTTTGATCTTGTTAGTAAAAGTCAGAGGTTCACCTTCGATATAAAACACGTCAGCGTAGCGAGAACAAAGAGATGTTAAGTTCGCTTTTTCTTCTTCATTAAGGTGATCCGTACGTAACCGCGATAATACGTCTTTTACGCGCGATTGATTGTTTTCAGTGCGCATGCACTCGGTATTATACAACTCAGTCTGCGCTGGTTGATCCAGTGAGAATATGACGTCATTCTGAGATGGATTTTCTACTTCTAGAATACCACGGTTATTAACAACAGTTGTTATGCAAGCGTGAATGATACAGTTACAGATAACCTGTTCTCTGATCATCACTTCACCATCGGGGGCGTTAATGGGAATCCTCACTAACTTAGAGGTTCCGGCGGGTATTATATCCTCATATAAATTAACATTACGCGAATTGTACATCCTGATGGGATTCGAAGCAAATTGTGTGATTAAGGACTGATCTTTCAGATCTATCTTAGCTTCCCACTTGGTTAACAGATCTAAACCTATTAAGCCATCAAAATAGTCATGAAATCGGTAGACAAAAAATTTAATCTCGTCTGGGCTACTAAACTCGGGAAAACAAGGCAGCGTAATCGAATAATCGCTGCGACTAGTCGCGTGTACGTTTGTTACTTCGAAGGGGTCAAAGTTTAGTGGATAGTCAGAGAAAAATCTTCTAACTACCTCGGGACTTATAAAAGACTGGTTTGCACCTGTGTCAATGAGAAGTTTTATTGGAGGGTTAGCTATCTGTATGTACGGTAGCTGTCGTTGAGTCTGAAGATTAACCTCTATTTTAACTTTTTTAATGTCCGTCCCTTCTGAAAATCCTGACTTGCGTTAATGTCATGGCTAGGGCCAGGTTGCGGTTGAGTCATAGTCATCAGCTGATCGTCAGATGTCTCGCTGTTATACGTCATATCAGGTTCGTATTCTACGTCGTACACATATGTATTATAGTCGGTATTGTCAGTGTAACAATCATACTCGGGCTCGTAATATGAGTCAGTCGAGTAATACGAGTCGTCATACGCCGCGCACTCGTTAAGGTTCATTTCGCGACTTTTGAAATAATTAGTCGGTGGCGGGTTCCCTGATTTAGCCCAGTTATGACCCGTAGTCATCATGGTTGGGGGTAGAGCTTTAGGGGTGAAATGCTGAACTCCACTCATAGGTTTAGGGGTAGCATTGAAGGGTTGATTATTCCTAGGTGGAATACGGAAAACATTACTCTGGGGGTTGTAGTTAGGGGGTGCAGCACGGAACATTTGTTGAGTGCGGGTAGGCATTCTGAATAGGGGTTGCAATTGGGGTTGCCCGTGGGGTTGATTAAATTTAAAACTTTGTGGCGGGGGTTGTGAAGGTCTTTGTCCAGCTGGGGCTGGCCAATTGGGTGGAGGGGCCTGGAAGGCCTGCGGTCTTGGGGCACTGAAATTCATTGAGGGCATCTGGGGTGGTACCCTGATAGAAAACTGTGGCTTATCATTGCGCTGCTGAAGGTACATGACATTGAGTTCCTCCTGAACGAACTCTAAGGCCTTCTCAATTGTCTCAGGGCGCATGCATCTAATTCTTGAACCTAAGGGCTCTTTTAACCCTCTTACAAAAGACTGCATAGTTACTTTTTTATAAAGGGCACGTTTAGCTTCAACGGTAGTAGGTAAGTTTTCATGTAATGTCACATAAGTCATTATCGTACTAAACATAGTTTGGCATTGGTCATAAAATTCCTGCGGAGTTTTATTTCCTTGCGTTGCTAAAGACAGGTCACTGTACAAAGCCGTTTCGTCACGTTGGTCGGAAAAGTTATTAATTAATGCATTTCTAATGCCTAACCAACTGTCTGGTATCCCGTTTGAGTTAATATGGGATGCTGCCGGGCCTGTGATTTTATTCAATATGCCGTTTAACAAACACAAGTTAGACAGTTCACTACCTTCCTTGTTACTCATATACTGCATAACTAACCGGTCACAAATAGTTATAAATCTGGTGAGAACATTAGGGTTACCATCGAACTCAGGAACCAGGCGCATTGCCTTAAAAATAGTATCCGGGTCGACGGCCATTTCTCGCTCTACCGGGACACTTGGGGTATAATCTGATTCTAACATTAAACCTATATCTCTATTTAAATCTAATGTGTTTCGTCGAGCCTGTCGAGATACAGACTCTTCAATCTTAGACTTCTCCGGGTGGAAAATCTTGGTAGGGTTACAACTAAAGGAAAGCAACACGAGAACAGTTCAAGTGTACTTACATAGATTTCATCTCTGGCTTCTCTCTGAATCGATTTCTTGATTCTCCTCCCTGGTCCGCAGCGGTCCGTAGATTCTGGATACTCGGTGATGAGGCTTGATAGCCCCCGGGCGGTACGTGAACGCGAACTCCGATTTTTAGAATTCCTAATACTCGCACCGTCCCGCGAGTATCCTACCGACTGCGCCAATTACGTACGCTGCGCAGAGAAGATCGAAAAAAAACCAAAAGACTTTCTTAAACTACTTTAATTATGATAAATTACAGAAATACTTATGTACTAACTATCCTAGTATTCGGTTCGAGGTATGAACGAAGAATGTCCAAAACTATGTCCACACGCACTTCCACCAATCACTTCACGTTCCGCAAAGTCAGCGCCTCGTGCCTGGTGGCCTCGATGCTGTTGCCGAATGCAGTTTGGAATAAACAGATGGAAATGCAAAGTAGGCTTAGTACTTTATGTAGGTATATGTAACACGCGCCATTCGTGCTGTTGGGTTGGCACCACCTCACAACTGTCATTTCGTTTTGACAACTCCAGCTGTCAGTCATCGCGTTGTTTGTAAACAAAGATAAGATAAGATAAGATAAGATAAGATAAGATAAGATAAGATAAGATAATCTTTATTGTAAAACTGTGTACAGAAGATGTTACATAGAATATTCAGTTTCAACAGATTGCCCATTTCGGACGTACAACATTCAAATAACATTTATAAATTACCAAAATATTCATTTAAATTGTAAAACAAAGCGTCATATCATAACAAAGTTCGTGTTCGTCAGTGTTTTTCGTGTTTTTCAAAAATTAAAATCAGTGCAAAAGCAAAAGTGAAGTGCAGTGTTCGTTTTAAAACAAATTACGGCTATCGCGTGATTTTTGCGTTCACATTTCACGATGGCGGAACTGAAACGTTTGATCTGCGAGCGAGGACAATTGAAAGGTACTGTGACTAGGATAGAAAACTTTGTCAATGATCCGATTAACCTAACTTCGGCCTCCATCGAAGGCATACAGGCACGCAACGACAAGTTAATTTCGACGCTTAAACAATATGAACAAGTTCAGTTGGACATTTTATCTCTTGACGACGATGACAATGAGGATGTAGCTAAAATGGAGGATAGGTACTATAAAGTCATAGCAAAATTAAATGAAACCTTAAAAAGCTTGAGCACAACTGAGATGCAACAGTGTAGTTCTATAACTACATCTAAATTACCTAACATTGATATTCCTATATTTAATGGAAAGGATTTCACAAAGTATATTCCATTCATGGATTTATTTTTGGCTGTAATTGATAATAACAAATCACTCTCAGATGTGCAAAAGTTGTTTTATTTGAGAAAATTTCTTGTTGATGATGCATTGGCTGTAATTGTAAATCTACCACTTTCAAATGAATCCTACAAAGAAGCACTTCAATTGTTAAATAAACGTCAAAAACAAAGCTCGGCTAATAAGTAACCATATCAATATAATATTGGAATTGCCGTCTATGCAGAAGGGTACTGCGGCATCTATAAGGTCATTTATTTCAGAGGTGCAACAACAATTGTATGCATTACAAAATTTAAAACAACCTGTCCTACAATGGGACATGTTATTAATATCAATATTGACCAAAAAGCTGGATCAGTATACAAACCGGGCATACCAATTAGATAGGGACTCGGACACATTGCCTACTATCTCTGACTTTCTGTCATTTTTAGAAAAGCGCGCTATAGCACTTGAGCATAGCGGGGATAGAAGCACTAATGATATAAGTCACAAAAAATCTTGCTATCCTAAGGTTGCCAATGTAGTGACTAAAAATAATTACACATGTTTATTCTGTGAAGGTACTAACCATCCTATGCATGGTTGTCCAAAATTCAAAATGGCCCCTGTAGAGGACCGACAAACATTTATTGACAAACATAAATTGTGTGTGAAATGTTTTAAAAATCATACAGGCAAATGTAAATTTAATTTCTCTTGCAAAGTTTGTCGTTCTGGCCACAATACACTACTGCATAAAGACGGCAGCTCCAAAGATGAGGAAGCTGTAACGTTACATTCAACCAACATGCCAAATAATGTATTGTTACCAACTGTCAAGGTTAAATTGTTTGACCGTTATGGCCGTGAAATCTATGTAAGAGCATTGCTTGACTGCGGTAGTCAGGCTTCATTTGCTACCACATCATTAGTAAACAAATTGTGCTTAAATACTATTGATGAAAATACAAATATTATTGGCATTGGTCATAAAAATAATAAAATAAACAAATATGTTGAATTAAAAATACATTCTCCAGTGAACAGTGTATCCGTAGAAGTCAAGTGTCACGTTGTAGATACAATCACCACTCAGTTGCCACAGCAATTAATAGATATTTCTAAAATCAACATTCCCAAAAATATAAAACTGTCAGACTGTGAGTTTAATGTACCAGCTGAAATTTCAATCCTTTTAGGTGCTGACTTGTATTTTAAAATTTTACTTAATGGACAAATTAAATTGCAGAATGGTCCTGTTTTACAGAACACTTTATTTGGATATGTAGTGGGTGGTGGTGTGTCAGGCCAGTCGTCTGATGATGATAAATTTGTTTCAAACCTGGCTATTGTTGATAATAACAAATTGGAAAATGTAATGAAACAGTTCTGGCTGTCTGAAAAGGTACCTGAAACTAAAAATAATAACACTAGTGAATTTCAAAAAGCTGAGCAATGCTTTCAGCACTCAGTATCGCTAAAAGATAACATGTTTTATGTAGATATGCCTTTGGCTGTAGATTTTGATGACCTGTCTCTCGGGGATTCCTTTTCAGTAGCGCTACAAAGATTTCTGTCACTGGAGAAAAAGTTTAAAAATAACCCATTGTATTTAGAACAGTATAAAAATTTATAAAAGAATATATCGACTTGGGGCATGCTAGAAATGTGGATATTGGTGAATATGACATTCAAAATGGACCGGTGTATTTTCTTGCGCATCACGCGGTACTTAACGACAACAGCATCACGACAAAATTGCGCGTCGTTTTTGATGGGAGTATGTTATCAAGAGCTAAAGTGTCACTTAATGACGTTCTCATTAATGAGCCTGTAGTCCAGAATGAATTACTAGATATCCTTCTTCTATGGAGGACCTACATTTACACACTAACTTGTGACATACAAAAGATGTTTAGGTGCGTGAGAATAAATAGTCACCACACTTCACTGCAAAATATACTTTGGCGTGATGATCCTGCCAAGCCCATCAGCTGTTTGCAACTGCAGACTGTAACATATGGTTTGAAGTCATCCACTTTTTTGGCCACTCGCTGTCTCATTGAATTGGCGTTTAGGTATCAAGATAGGTACCCACTTGCTGCTCAGGCTTTAGTTGAAAATACCTATGTAGATGACATAATAACAGGTTCTGATAGTGAACAGTACTTGAGAGAACTAAAAACACAATTGATTGGGTTATTAGAGATTGGCAGTTTCAGACTCCACAAGTGGTGTTCCAACCAGCCCCAAATATTAGATGATCTCCCAGATGAAAATAAATATTTTGGTAAAAACAAAGACATAAATAAAGACAATATAGTAAAAACTTTAGGTCTTAAATGTAATGTAGAGTTTGATCAGTTCAGCTTTATGTGTCCGACCATAGACGACACAACCAAATTGAATACCAAAAGGGGTATTCTTAGTTTTATAGGAAAGATGTTCGATCCATTGGGCCTGATAGGACCTATTGTCCTCATGGCAAAGTTATTCATGCAAAGATTATGGTCAATGAAAATTGATTGGGACACTATATTGCCCCAAGCAGAGCTTGATTTGTGGAATAAATTTCTAGGTAACCTAGTTATGATGGGTACAATTATTATTCCTAGATGTGTAAATTCTCCATATATGACAGCTACCGAGCTCGTAGGCTACGCAGATGCGTCGATGAAAGCCTTTGGCTGCTGCCTATACTTACGAATATTTGATTCTCAAGGAACAGTCTCTGCTAACTTGTTGGTCTCAAAGTCTCGTGTAGCCCCCCTCAATAAAAGCCTGACCATACCAAAACTTGAACTAAATAGTGCTCTGCTTCTATCACAGCTGACACATAGAGTCAACATGCTTTTAAAACCCAGATTTCCTGCTATGAAGGTATTTTTATACAGTGACTCTAAGATTGTTCT
Source organism: Coleophora deauratella (assembly GCA_958295455.1). Classification (NCBI taxonomy): domain Eukaryota; kingdom Metazoa; phylum Arthropoda; class Insecta; order Lepidoptera; family Coleophoridae; genus Coleophora; species Coleophora deauratella. The sequence continues at coordinate 16,444,365 of OY282401.1, forward strand.
TGCATGGATTAAATCTAAAATAATAAAATCGAACCCCTATGTTTCAAATAGAGTGACTCAGATTTGTAGTCTAACAAATGATTTCACATGGTCTTACATTCACACTGACAGCAATCCTGCCGATCTGCTTTCGCGGGGCGTTGAACCTCATAAATTACAGTCCAACAGTTTGTGGTGGCATGGACCGCCTACTCTTTCTGACAAAGAGTTTCAACATGAAGAGTCTGTATTCTCTCAGCCTATACCATCTCCCTCTTCCGAACCAGAGATTGCTGCCTGTGTGTCTGCTATAGATAATGCTATATCCTTTGATTTGATTGAGAAATATTCAGATATTGATAAGCTTCAGCGAATTGTAGCATACATTTTACGCTTTAGACACAATAGCATACATAGTGACAAAAAGATAACTGGAATTTTATCTCCTGATGAGCTCTATAATGCTCTACTTGTATTAATTAAATATGAACAGAAAAAACATTTCTCAAAGGATATAGAATTGATAAGAAAAGTTTCACCCATTAAGTCTGGTTTAGCTAACCTACATCCCTTTTTGGATAAAAATGAAGTCCTGCGTGTTGGAGGTCGATTCCAAAATTCAAAAGATACTTATATCTTATGATAAAATGCACCCTATTATCTTGCCAAAAGGGTCCCATTTAAGTAAAATTATAATTCATAAAGAGCACATACGTCTCCACCATGCAGGTGCTAAATTAACATTGAGCTCTTTATCTCAAAGGTTTTGGATAATCAGTGGCATGCGAGAGGTTAAGAAGTTGATAAATCGTTGTATCAAGTGTGCACGTTTGAAAGCTGCAGCTGCCAAGCAGCTGATGGGCTCCTTGCCACTGGAAAGAATTACTGCTAGTAGGCCATTCCAAAATGTAGGAGTGGATTTCTGTGGCCCCTTTAGTGTGAAGGTATCTAGGATTCGTCGGCCTTTAGTCACGAAGGGTTATATCGCTCTTTTTGTGTGTTTTGTGACAAAGTGCATTCACTTAGAACTGGTCAGCGACCTCACCACTGAAGCATTTTTAGCCTGTCTCAAACGATTTATTGCTAGGCGTGGTTTGCCTACCCAAATCTTTTGCGACAACGCAAAAACATTTAAAGGTGCTGCTAACCAGCTCAAAGAATTGTATGACCTATTTTGTACAAACAGCCACAATGATGCTATACAAAACTATTGTATGTCAAACTATATAAAATTTAAATTTATTCCGAGTTATGCACCGGAATTTGGAGGCTTATGGGAGGCCGGAGTCAAGAGTATCAAATTTCATTTCAAGAGAATTGTTGGGAACTTAGCACTAACATATGAGTGCCTTAATACTGTAATATGTGAAATTGAAGCTATTGTCAACTCTAGACCCTTGCTCCCCTTAAGCACTGATGTGTCTTCTTATGACTATTTGACGCCTGGCCACTTCATCATTGGCACAGCTATGATGAGCTATCCTGAGTTGGATTTGAGTGAAGTGCCCACAAATAGGATAAAGTTTTGGGATTTATGTACCAAAATTAAACAAGAATTCTGGAAATCCTGGTCAAGGGATTATCTTACTCAACTACAAAGTAGGCCAAAATGGAAACAATCACACCCCAATTTAAAAGTTGGCGATCTTGTTATTGTAAGAAATGATAACACTACACCTTCAACTTGGCCAATGGCAAGAATTGTTAAAATAATCCCAGGTCCAGATGAAAAAGTAAGAGTAGCTAAAATAAAAATGAATAATAAAACATACTTAAGATCTTTTAGGAAGTTGAGTGTATTACCACTAGATTAATGAAAAGTAAAGTTAATAAAATTACAATTTATTTACAATGTAAACCTTATACTTTATTTTACTCTTACAAACTAAATTTACCTTATTTTTACATAGATATATACAAGTTATACTACTCTTACAAACTAGATTTACATTATTTTTACATAGATATTTACAAATGTTTAAACTACTACTGTTAAATTTAAAATTGTGCGTCGTGCAATCTGTGCACTTTATTTGTAATATATCAGGGCCCGCCCCCAACTATGTTTAGTTATTTTCTAAACATAAAATACAGAAACACTGTAATAGTATTAAGTTAATATTTTTCTATGGCAACCCAGCCATTAAAAATGTCATCCCTAGTCCCTCTCTCTGAGCTGTGCTCTTCACAGCAAGACGTGTAATTTTTCACTTTTTACTTTTAATACAGTCCATTAGTCTAAAGCTTGCTTTTTATTTAATCCAACAACTTTTGTTCTACAACTTTGCTCAAATCACAAAAAAATGGACTTTTCATACAAATTGATCATCTGTTTTGCCATTTTTATATGGAGAGGCCAAAAATTTTTTGCGATTTGACCCAAGTCGTAGAACAAAAGTTGTTCAGTATGATAATGGGTCCTACACCAATTTTGTTACACCCTGTATAACGACTGATCTTGCGCTGCACGCATCTAGAGGTTTCCCCAAGATATCTCTCCACCGTGTAGTTTCTATATGTAGGTCTAAATAAATATCTCCACAAGTCAAGGCAGTCGCCTAAGAAAGTTTCCCTTCAACAATTCAGAGACAGAACATTAGGTGTTACTGCAAACGTACGGGTTCTTATTTATTACCTACGTATAATGTATAACCAACATATATTCTGAAGTAATTTTGATATCGTGTTCAGTTTGTGAATAAGTCAAAATTCCGTTTATAATAAGCTGAAACTATTTTCAAAACGTTTTGATCAAATTATCTCTTGCTTGCATTAAACTTTTTTTAACTACCGATTTTTTGATACCGATACACTGAACCAATATATTGAACCAATACCTTCATTTTGTACCAAATTTTCTTCACGTTAAATAGAGTTTAAGGGTAGCACCTCCCCATAACCTTCCCATTTCAAAAAACATCCTGGTAATGGATGCAATTAAAATATTCTACTTTTAGAAGACAAATATTTCAGTAAATCGTAGTCTAAAATCGCCCAGTGAACCACGAAATTGGATCCCTTTTGGGACTGACAAGGTTTTTGCATAATTCGGAACGTTACTAGAGCTAGTCGCCACACTGAATTTAGATGTGTTAGGTTGAATTCATACTATTTATTAAAGAGTTGTTTTGTTCGACAACCTTTTAGGGTGACACTACATACCAGTACAGTAGTGTAAAGTCAAAGAAAAGTATTGGAAAAAATTTGACTTTTCGTAAAATGTTAACCGATTCAAATTATTTTTGGGGTTCGAGAAAGCCACTTCCTGTGCCCCGCACCTGCCAAGGCTCGATCGCAGTCTGTTGAATGACTTCCATACGGACCAGGAAATGTCATGTCCTGGTGGCAGTTTTTCGGCAATAGCAATATCAGAACTCTCAGGAGGGTATCTTTTTGACCATAGTTCTATCCTAGCTTTGGAAGGATTTGATTCGAGAGGCATCGTGTTTTAAAAAAAACTGTAACAGCTTAACAGGCGTGAGGGTGACCGGAGTAATGGTCGCATAGCGGGTGAAACTAAGGCCCGTATTTATAAACGATACTCAAATTCATCTCAGGTCTTATGTCCGGTTTTGAGATTAGGTTTTAATTTATAGACATAACTTAAGGGTCGGATTGGAATCCGCAACTGAGTTGAGAAGCTCGCGTATTTTTAAACAGAACTCAGATCTCAGATGGCTACTTATGTCCGATTTAAGATTGTCAAACCCAAGTCAGGGTTGCTGGTGACTTAAGTAACTATTTTACTATCAATTGACATGGCGTAATAGTGAATTTAAAAAAAAATACACGTAAATTGATGAATTATTGACACTGTAGTAGCGTTTTCATGATCTGGATGCTATGATTCAAGAAAAATACGTAAAAGTGATGAGTAGTTACTAATTTATGGAGAAAATATTACAATTTTGATTACATCTTATGAAACTGAAGTGTTAGGAAATAAATTGACAAAAACCATTAGCAATATGGTTTATTATTGATAAATGTGTTATTTTTTGGCATACCGAGAGGCATGGAATTGAGAAAATATGTCCTGCTAAATTTTACGTTTGTTAGTATCTGTCAGAACTACGTTTTATTTCGGATCATTGTCTTTGTCACGAAGTAAACATTCTTATTAGTTTTAAATACAAACAATAATAATTCAATATAATTAAAATTGGTTATATTTAAGTTATTTCATATTAACTGTTAGTAAACGTATTATTTAATTAAAATAACGCATATTTAAAACGAAAAAAATGTATTAATTCGTAAATAAAATCTGATGGAAACGGAAATGTTTCAATTTGTTCATTCAGTCATTCACTCTTTTTGATATGGCGCTAAAACTTGAACTTGAAATCTGAACTTACTCAAGTTCGTCTCAAAATCGATTTATAAATCAGCAACCATCTCGAGTTCCAGATCGCGTCTCAAATTCGTCTCAATCAAGTAGCCATTTGAGTCTTACTTGAGTAACGTTTATAAATACGGGCCTTAAAGTGTCGGCTTATGTGAAAAGTCGAATTATAGTCGGTATGTTGACGTGTTTCCAGTACATACCTTGAAATAGATATACGTTATGAACTTATTGTTTTAATTTCCTTATAGTTTATCTGTAATTATGTGTGTGTATCAGTAAGATAGTAAAAGCCGTAATATAGTTATATCCCTAGGGATATAGTTATATCCCTAGGGATATAGTTATATCCCTAAGGATATAGCTATATACCGGGATTAGTTTCATGAAAGCGATTCATAACTATCTTACTAGGGATATAACTATAATACGGGCACGATCTAGTAATATAACTATCTTACTAAACTAATCTAGTAATATAAGTATATTTTCTTTAATTTGCACAACTGGCACTCATTTTAAATAAAACGCTCCAATAAAATGTTTTTTATTACAAAAATCTCACAAACAAAGCAAACAAACTATCTTATAAGTAGTACTCCGATTAGTGACTCGGTCCTTCTAACCAGAGGTTCTCGGGTTCAAATCCTGGCCAGTACATCAATGAGTTTTTCGAAACTTACGTGCATTTTCATACCGACTGCTTTAACGGTGAAGGGTAACATCGTGAGGAAACCTGCACATCTGATTTCTAGTTGTATATTATGGTCGCGTTGCACACGTCCGTAGTCGTAGGTGTAAATCTTAATTGCCCTACACGTGACCGAGGGTGATGCTAAGTGCAACACCAGGCAGCCGCCACCTATAATCTGTGGATAGGACGGTTAAATTGTGCCACACGATAAGAAGAAGATAGGTAATACTTAAAATAATAAAAAAATCTGTTTTTATATTTTAGTATAGAATCAACAAATTATGATAGTAAAAAGCAAGGAAATATTCAAATCTTGTACATAATATTAAAGTACCTACCTAATCAAGTAGTATAATCTTCCTTCAATCCTTAAGACAACTATTTCACTAGACGAATCTAGTGATATAATTATATTACTACTGAATTACCATATTATAGTCATATCCCTAGTAAGATAGTTATAAACGTCTTACGTATTACTATGTTACGGCATATAATTATATCCCTAGGGATATAACTATATCACGGCTTTAACTATGTTAATGCGACATATGCACAATAAACTTATAAATAAGTGCATACAATATAGTTCTAACGGAAGTGTTTGATTTCGTTGTTTGCTTCGAGCGAGAGAATTTTATACATTCCACCAGTAGTTCACGAGCCCGCCCGCGCCGCTGCATGCTGTGTCGCGCGAGTTAACAATTGAGAGACGTCGGGTAAGTTTAAATTGTTTTATTAATTAAAAAGGTTACATGTAGGTCTTATTTCTAATACAGTTGGGTGGATAGTGAGTGCCCTGTAAAGGCAGGAATCGCTATTTATAAGTTCGGAGACGCTAGTGGGGTAGACGACGCTACCCCCGTTCGGGGTAGGTATCTGGTAAATATCATTTGGCAGCTTCGGTTGCGTGGTGTATCTCTTTTAACATCGGTGGCGCGGCGACGCGATGTCTATGTTATGATGGGTAGATAAGAGCGTCGTGGCATATGGTATACTTTAACTCTCCACGCCTGGAATTGAAAACAATCCTGCAAGGTTTGTTTTCGGAGTAGTGGTGGCGGGTGCTGCAGGAGTTGAAACAGTTCTCTCGATGTCTCCTGTAAGTGCTTGTTGAGTCCGAACACGCCGTTTATTCTTTATCTTCAGAAAGATGTACATAGTGGTGCAAGCTGCTAAAATTATCATAAAGGAGATGCCAGTATTTATTCCGATTGTGAGAGTATGTGATGGTAATTGTTCTATATCTTGAAGATGGCGAATCTGCTTGGAAATTTCCTGTTCATTGTCTTCGAATATCAATGGTTGAATTGTATGGATTTGGTTTATGTGATGTATTTCAGGAGCTTCAATAACTGCATTTGTTTCTGAGAGCGATATCAAGACTTCACTCTGTATTCTTACAATACAGTTATTATTAGTTACCAACGCGGTTCCTCTTACTGTATAGCTTCTGTGTACGTTATTGCAATTAGCATTAATTGTTTCTCCATTGAATACAGAAGGTATGAATTCGCCGAAATTTTAAAAATATAATTATTTGGACAAGTTACAAATGTGGTATTACATTTACTGCCATCTGCCTTCAGTAAAATATCCCTTTCGCACTCCTTAGACACCATCGGTTGCTTTATGCAAATGTGGAAGTCCTCTTTGTCTTCACAATCCATAGCGCTATATAACTGTAAATTACTGCGTAATATCCGTCTTGGTTGGGAAATAGGATAGGTACATAGGTTATGGTTGTCACAGGGTAATATTATGGGAACAAGGCTTAGATATTCATATATGTATGGCTCAACTAATGGGATTTTTATCAAAAATTTAATCGACTTTGCGTCTTGTTTAACACTAATCTTAACATATTTTTCTAAAAGCAATACATCGTCGGTTATCATTTGATTCGATGGTATATGTCTTATTACTTCAGCTAGTACATTTGGTTTCATAATAGAATAATGAAAAATGTTATGGTTAGCAAAGGTGAGAGCGGTCGCTGTTCTTTCTAATAACTCATAAATAGTCTCGGCGTTATAATTTAGGTTGAATAACCAATTTAACTTTTGGTCGTGATCTAATTCATTCGCCATTAATGACCACAGCTTAGACTGTCTGTTTGTTAAATTGAAAAGTTTTTGGTTAAAGTCGTCTAAAATGACTGATGTAGTGGATATTTTTTCTTTGACCAGGGACCGTTCTTTTATCAACTTCTTTTCGAGATTTATGAGATCGTCATTATCTAAATTACCTGTGATAGACTTAATTATAGATCCTAATCCATTAATTAATCCTCTCTTATATCTACGCAAAATGACATTATCGATTATATTACTATTCTGTTCCATTAAATAATTAAGGTGTCTTAATCCTACATCTAATGCGTAACTATCATTATTATCTAATTTTTCAGAAAACTTAGTTAAACAAATCTTGAGTGCCTCATTTTGCTCTATAAGAATCGTTGTTTCTAGAGTATGTATCACGTTCCATTCCCCATTTATTACTTTCGCGTTTCCGTGTGATGCTATTACGAAAGGTTGGTTTTCCTTCAGGATGTTGATGTCGATGGTTCCATGGACGCAGTGGAGGTATCTGGAAATCGTATTTCGTTTATGTGTATTTTGCGCAATCGTCTTCCCTTCCTATACTCTATAACATTATGAGGTAATAAGGCAACTACTTCGAATGGACCTACATATCTAGACTTATCCTTACTCCTATCATGTTGCTTAATATATATATCTTGCCCTACCCTTGGGAGTTTTGGACTATTTCTGTCCCTATTTATTCTTTCCAAAATTTTCGTTTTAATTAGTTCGTTGTTCTTATATATGTAATCGTAAAGTTTTCGCACGTACTCTTTATATTGGGATACGTATTGTGACGTAATAATAGATTCGTTACAAGGGACAATTGCTGATTGTTTTTTACCAAAGTGAACTTCAAAGGGTGTGTGTTCTGTCGAGCTATGAATAGTATTGTTATAAGCCAGAACTGATAAGGACATGAGAGTTTTATCGTTGCATTCAGGGTACTCCTGTTGCATAATTCTCATTATTTCTATGATTGTTGAGTGTAATCTTTCTATATCCGCATTTGAAGTATGGTGTTGTGTTGTTGTGAAGTGTATATCTATTTTGTACAAAGACATGAACTCCTTAAACAATGTGGAAGTAAAAAGTGATTCTCTATCAGCTGTTATCTCTTTGGGTGACCCTACCATCCGGAAAATATGTACAAACTGGTCACATATTTCAGTTGCATTATTATGATTTAACTGTTGCAAAGTTGTCCACTTCGAAAACTTATCAATAACACTTAAATAGGTTTGACTCTTGTAATGAAAGGTGTCAACATGCCACTTCTCCATGGGTTCCCTACACGTGACTGTTTTTTCTAAAGGACTTTTATTTGGGTGTCTCGCGTACTTCGATGTTATACACGTGTGGCAATTTTTTACATATCTTTCGACATCTTTTTTCATATTCTCCCAAAAGTAAGAACGCTTAAGTTCTTTTAACATAGATTCGCTACCCTCGCTATATTAAAGGTTGGTGATCGGTTTCCACAATGAACTTTGTACCGTATATATATGGTCTAAATTGGTTTAAGGCCCAAATTATTCCCAGCAACTCCTTTTCAGTAGTGCTATAATTGGTTTCGGTTTTAGAGAGTTTTCGCGAAATATAAGACACGGGGTGGCCATCTTGGCTGAGTACGGCTCCCAAAGCTTTGTCGCTAGCATCTGTGGTAACTGTAAATATCTTTTTAAAGTCAGAGTACCTTAATACGGGAGTGTTCATAAAAGCTATTTTACACTTTTCAAATGCCTCAAGATACTCTTCTGTTAAGTTTACGGATCGCCCCTTTTTTGTGCAGTCGGTCATGGGTTTTGTAATTTCGCTTAAATTGTTAATGAATTTTCGATAAAATCCTACCATTCCTATAAATGATTTGATTTCTCTATGAGTCTTTGGTACCGGATACCTTTCTATAGCTTCTATTTTTTTGACGTGGGTTTTAAACCCTCTTGAGTGAGACGGTGGCCAAGAAACTCGACTTCGTTCTTAAGGAATTGACATTTTTTTTGAGTGACCTTAAGGTTCGCTTCGCGTAAAGTTTGGAAAACTTTACGAGGATTTTCATAGTGTTCTTCTTTTGTTTTTGAGAATATAATTATATCATCTAAGTATACCATACAAATTTTTCCTATGTGTTCCCTTAAAACGCTATTCATTAGACGTTGAAACGTACTGGGTGCATTCTTAAGACCAAATGGCATTCGTAAGAACTCGTAATGCCCGTCAAATGTAGTGAATGCCGTACATTCGATACTTTTTTCGTCAAGTAATATTTGATGGTATCCAGAAGTGAGATTGCAAGTAGAAAAGTATTTATTCCCATTGAGGTACGTAAATATTTCGTCAATAACAGGTAAAGGAAATTTATCGCTACGAGTTTGTTCATTTAATTTCCTGTAATCTATCACCATACGCCATTCTTGCAAGCCAGTGTTATCTGTCTTTTTAGGAACCAGATGAACTGGGCTGGACCAAGGTGAGTCACTATGTCTGATTATGCCTTCGTTTAATATTTTTTTTATTTGCTTAGACACTTCTTCGCGTTGAGTTAACGGTAACCTATACGACCTTTGATATACCGGCGAGCTATCAATCAGTTTAATTTCGTGTTTCACCCTGTTGGTATGGGTGGCGGCGTTGGTTGAAAATAGATCTTGGAACTCCTCTAATAAATCGTTTAGGGGCTTATCGTAGCTCTTGGGGCTATCCTTTGATTCGTTTTCCATAAGGAACATTCTGACTTCGGTTGAGGGAGTTTTTAATACATTCTTTCTTACTAAAATGTCCGCTTCACATAAGCGTAATATATTTATTCCTATCAATACATCGTAATTTCTACTAAAATTAAAGACATGGAATTCTAATTTATCGTTTTTCTTTCCAAACATACGCCAAAACGGAGTTTTGACAAGTCCTCTATGGGATGTCGTTGAATGAGCCGTTTTGACGCAAAAAGGCAAATCTTCATAATAGTTTTTAAAATAATTTTCACATGTCTGTCTAGTCATAAAAGACTTAGTTGATCCAGTATCAATCAATATTTTTAAACCTAATTTAGGCTCTACTACATATGGTAGGCCATTAGAACAGGTAGAGTTTAACTCTATTGTGTAGGGGTAATACTGGCATTCTCTAAAAAATCCTGAGTTTCCCTGGATGGTACTTCATCATGGTGAAATACTTCTTCCACGACCATATAATCTTGGGGTCGCGAATAATTATTAGGTCTGTTATTAAACTGCGACCTGCGTGGGTTTCGATCACTAGCTGTGCGCATTGATACATCATTATGGACTTGAGGGACATTCCACTGTGGGCGCTGAGTTGAAGTGTTGGGAGTTGCGCGATCCGTGGATTGATTCTGTCTATATTGATTAAATTGCGCCTGATTGTTTCGATTGTTTGACACCCACTGTGGAACTTCTCTTGATTGACTTAGGAACTCCCCTGCATTACGATTTTGGTAATTATTTAATAAGGGCTTATGGCGTGAGGTATTAGGGGAGTGATGACTGACTCTGGGTTTTATATTGTCGGATTTATTTAACATACTGTAACGGACCAAACTACGTTACATATTCACAAATGCAATTATTTAATAAAACCTTTACGAATTTCAATAGTTTTAAGGACTAATAGAAATAAGCCTTCACATTCAGTCTTCTTGCAAATAATTCTCAGAAATAATATCTATTTCAATAGATTCGTCTCCTTTACGCTACGAGAAATTAAAAGGAAATTACTGACAGCTTTTGCTGCTGAGCAAATTATTGATTTTTGGCGGAATACTAAGGGTTTACCCGTGACTTAGTCTATGTGTCTAATTGTGGAAAAATAATGTTTATTAAAACGCATCTGTTGAGGTTATTTAAATAATAAATAGTTCTAAGAGGTTCAGAAATTAATGCATTATAACTTTTGTTATAATAGTATCACTATTTAAGGGAAAACTAAGGACAGCGATATTAAAAATACAAACAAATTGACAAGTTTATTGTAATATTTTTATAGAGAAGAATAAGGTGTTTGACATTGTGGGGGGCTTAGGGAATCGAACTCGGAACCGAGTGGTTTAGTTTTATTAATTTCAAGTGGGGAATTCTCTTTTAGTTTATTTAGATAGACAGAGGGGGTGCGGGATAGATTATGAGTGTTTGTATTAAAATAGATTTCGTGAATTTATTAGGGTTTTAGCTAGGAAAGTGGGCGAATCGGTAAAGTATTCACTCTAGGGCGATTCCTTAGAAGCGCCATGGATTTTATGTTTTCGTATCGTTCGAGTGATGGTTTGAAATAATAAGTGTATTAATTACACGGGACTCTGGGGTGTCTTCCTATTTGGACCTAGTTTTATTTAATATGCGGATTGAACTTGCATGCTTTTATTTGTCTATTTTCATGTGTTTTATAATATGACATCTTTGTTTTGCTTGGATACAAATCTCTACTGCGCAGTATGCGAGGCAACTAATATATTTTATTCTAGTTGATCAGTTCTTTGGAACTAATTATATTATTATCGTCGAGGGCTGAAGCTACTCTGTATAATATCAATGAGAGATCAAACTACTCAGATATCTACTGCAAACAATCTCCGGGTTTTCATTTCGGTTCTTTGGTGTTACTGCCGAACCTGAAAAGTACTAAGTTTTAAAACATTAAAGAACTGCGGCATTTGCCTTTGATTAATATCATTATTTATAACCTAAGCGTTATCGTTTGGTTCTTGGGTGCTAATGCCCAACCTGAAAAGTACTAAGCTTTAAAGCATTAAAGAACTGCATCTTTACTATAAAAGTCTTCATGTTTACTCGCCAACGTCGCTAGATTCATTCCAAACCTATGCGTTTACACTTGGGTTCTTAGTGGTGTCGCGAAACCTGAAAAGTACTACGCTATGACAGCATTATTGACCTGAGTCTTGGATGAATTTAGTTAGCTACAATCTACGGTGAAATTCTACAAACTCGACATACAGAGAACTACAGCTTTCTACGAGATTTGAGTATTCGACCAATCAGTTGTCCAGTGGGATGTGTCCGGGCGGAACAACGCTGTTATCTACAATAATTGTTGAATACTTTAAAAGAGTGAAAAGCATTCTTGTTTCAAGCGCTGTTTCCAATGTTTACGACAAAAGAATATGGTCTAAATTATGGGGACAGAGCACTATCCAACTTAGGAGGGTTGAGGTGCATGGAACGTTGCGGGAGCGCCTAAATTTAACTTATTTGTTTGTACAGAGTTCAGTTCTCTGATTAATTAACCTTTGCTCGTTTTGGCTACATTTATATATCAAAAATAATGTGCGAATTGTAACATATGAGGGTATCTTTCTGTAAGTAGGTACTTTTCTATGCGGGTACATGGTTTACTTCATTATATTCAATGAAATGATTAGACGTGTTTTACTGAAGCTCCTCCTGTAACCTGAAGTACTGTAGTAGATACTTTTCAGTGGCGACGATTAGCTGGAAAACCTGTGCGTGACAGTGTTTTAGTGACTAAAAAAAAACTTAAAAGTGCAAAACAAATCGTGTTTTTACATCAAAATGACCGTGGGTCGGATTGAGCCGTTTGACCTTACTAAAGACAACTGGAATTCGTATGTGGATCGCTTAGAACAATATTTTATAGTGAACGAGATTGAGGATACAAAGAAAGTACCAACGTTAATAACCCTTTTAGGCAGTGAAGCATACGAATTATTGGACAACTTGTGCACACCGATCAAACCTCATAAAAAAAAATATGATGAACTGGTAATGATAATGAAAAATCATTTACAACCAAGACCGAGTTTGCTAGCGGAAAGGTTTAAGTTTAGACGATGTTTTCAGAAAAACAATGAAAGTGTCGCAGAATACGTAGCGGAATTAAAAAGGTTGTCAAAAAATTGCAGGTTCGCGGCCGAAAGCATAAAAGAAAATTTACGCGATCAGTTCGTGTGCCCGCACTTAAGGAGTGATAATATGAGACAGAGGCTGTTTGCGGAGGACGACGTACAGTTTGATCAAGCATTTAAGATAGCTGTGGGCATGGAGGCGGCCGAGACCGATGCAGCGTTGATGGAGGAACGTACCCAGCGAGGTGACGTCATATCAACATCGACATCGTCTGCGGTACTCATGCTGAGTTCAGATTCAAAGCGCGGGCGAACGGGCAGCGGCGGGCCATGCGGTGTCAGTAGCCGGCCAGGCGGCAGCGACAGCCCGGCCAGCGGCAGCGGCCGTATCACGCGTCCATCTCGTGGCGATAGCGGCGGCGGTCCAAGTTACATAAGCGGAGCGGGCAGCGGAAGGAAATTTATACCACAGAATAAAAGTGATTTTGTACGATCAAAAAGCGAATGTATTTCATGTGGAGGTAACCATGAAAGTAAGACTTGTAAATTTCAAGTCTATGTGTGTAAAATTTGTAATAAGCAAGGGCATTTGAAACGAATGTGCCCTAATATGCGCAGAGTGTCATTTCACAATGTAATCGAGGAAGACGCGATTTACGAGGGCGATAGCAATGATGACAGCGACGAGGTAAATAATTTTTCATTAGACGCTAAATATTTACGAAAATTTGGACCATACACAATCGATATTAGTATTGATGGCTGTAAGTTAACGATGGAGATAGACACAGGAAGTTCTATTTCGTGTGTTAGTATGGACTGTTATGAAAAATTGTTCTCTAAGTATATCTTACAAGAAAGCGATCTAACTATGCGCTATTACACAGGCGAAACAGTGACACCCGTAGGTAAAATAACACCGCTGGTTTCTTACAATAATATTCATAAAAAAATGGATTTATACATAGTTCAACATGGAAAAACTAATCTTTTAGGCAGACAGTGGCTAAATGAATTAGGAATTGATCTTAGAATTGTACCATGTCATTCTGTTTCAAAAGAAGTTTTTAATTTAAAACATTTCAGTTCCAGATATTGTAAGGTGTTTGAGGATGGTCTGGGGAGGTTCACTGGAGGGACGGTCGGCTTCCGGCTGCGCTCGGACGCGCGGCCCGTGTTCCTGCGCGCGCGCCCGCTGGCGTACGCGCTGCGCGAGCCGGTGGAGCGCGCGCTGGACTCGATGGTGCGCGACGGCATCCTCACACCCGTCACCACTTCGGACTGGGCCACTCCTATCGTACCGGTCATGAAAAAGGACGGAACTATTCGCGTATGTGCTGATTTCAAACTAACGTTGAACAAATGTTTAGAGGTGGATCGTTTTCCTTTACCTAAGGTCGATGACTTATTAGCGAAACTATATGGGGGACAAAAGTTTACAAAATTAGACTTGTCTCAAGCGTATGCGCAGCTCGAATTAGACGAATCAAAAAAATACACGGTTATAAACACGCATAAAGGTCTTTTTATGTATAATCGTTTGATTTACGGGTTAGCGTCGAGCCCCGGAATTTTTCAGAGGAAAATAGAACAGTTGTTTGCAGATCTTCCTGATGTAGGGGTATTTCTTGATGATGTTATCATTACTGGAAAGGACGACAAGACACATTTAGATACTCTTCATAGAGTTTTTGATCGTTTACAGAAGTATGGACTCAAAATTAAAAAGGAGAAATGCACGTTTTTCGCGGACTCCGTCACGTACTTAGGTTTCGTGATTAGCAAAAACGGGGTACATACATGCCCTGATAAGATAGAGGCTATTAAGATGGCTCCAAAACCTAGTAATGTGTCTCAGTTACGATCATTTTTAGGTTTGGTTCAATATTATGGAAAATTTGTACCTAATTTAAGTACAACTTTATCGCCTCTTTATGAGTTGCTAAGAAAAGATGTAAGGTATACATGGAACGAAGCATGTGAAAAATCGTTCTTAAAAATCAAAGAACTGCTTGTTTCTAGCGAGGTTCTGGCGCATTACTCGCCCGAGCTGCCGCTGGTGCTGACGGTGGACGCGAGCAGCACGGGCGTGGGCGCCGTCATCTCGCACCTCACGCCGGCCGGCGAGCGGCCAGTAGCTTACGCGTCGCGCGTTCTCAACTCCGCACAGAAGTCATATTCACAGATTGAACGGGAGGCTTTAGCGATTATTTTCGGAGTAGGTAAATTTCACCAATATTTGTACGGGAGAAAATTTACGTTGCGAACGGATCATAAGCCCCTAGTGACGATATTTGGGGATAAAGTTGGAATACCGGTGATGGCTGCTAGTAGGATGCAACGTTGGTCAGTAATATTGGCAGGTTATGACTATAATATAGAACATGTACGCAGTGAAAAAAATGCAGCCGATGCATTATCGCGATTACCGGTAGGTAATGCAGCACAGGAGCGACAAGAAACAACTTATGTCAATTTTATACAGAACTTTTTGCCAGTTACTAGGGAGGTAGTTCAAAAAAGTTACGAAAATGATGAGATTTTAAAGCGAGTATTTCTGTACATAAGTACTGGTTGGCCCGGGCATTGTACAGATGACAATTTGAAACCGTACTTTAGTAGGCAAAAAGAATTATACTTGGATAGAGGATGTATTATTTGGGGTTACAGATTAGTCATACCAAGTAGATTAAGGGAGTCCTTACTAAAGGAACTACATGTAGGACATATGGGAATTGTTAAAATGAAGAGTATCGCGCGTAGTGTGGTGTGGTGGCCAGGCATAGACGCAGACATCGAGCGCTGCTGCGCGGCGTGCGCGGCGTGCGCGGCGAAGGCGCCGGCGCCGCCGCACGCCCCACCCCGTCCCTGGCCCTATTTACCAGAGCCTTGGTCGCGCCTACATGTAGATTTTCTCGGACCATTTCATGGTAAAACATTTTTGGTACTAATAGACTCAACAACAAAATGGATAGAAATATTTCTAATGCAGCGTACGACCGCCGAGGCAGTAATTAAGAAGCTACGAGAAACTTTCGCTAGGTTTGGTTTACCAAAAGAAATTGTATCCGACAATGGCCCACCCTTTTCTAGCAATGAATATGCAGAATTCATGAAAAATAATGGCATAAAATTGACATTTACGGCAATTTACCACCCGTCATCAAACGGGGCGGCAGAGGGCGCGGTTAAACTATGTAAACGAGTTTTAAGGAAAGCTATGCGTGAGGGCTGCGATATTGAAATAGCCTTACAGTCATACCTTATGGCTTACAGAAACGTTGAACAGAGCACTACAGGCGTATCACCAGCGATGCTTTTACAACGAAGAAATCTGAGGTCTAGGTTGGATTTATTACGAGACGGTTCACGGGTAGAGAGTAAAGTGCAGGAGGCACAACGGAAACAAGTGCAGTACGCGGGGGGAAGGCACAGAGAATTTCACACAGGAGAAACGGTAATGGCACGTGATTATACAGGAGGGAGGAAATGGGTGAAAGGTATAGTAGAGAATAGAATAGGCTCCCGTAATTATGTCGTACGTAGGGAAGGCGGTCCACCAATAAATAGACATGTAGATCAAATGAGAAGAAACTGGTTTAATTTCGAATGGCCTTCGAAACACATGTCCTATTCATCGGCTGGTGCGAAGGTGCAGGCATCGGCACCATCGAGTCCCGCGTGGGGTTCACCGGCTACGTCACCGTCGTCATCGCCTGGCGGAACGGCGGTGACCACTGAGCAATCGATTGTTAATACTTCACCGATCCCTATTCCTTCTTCTGTTTTTCCAGTGGATGTTCCCGGACCCAGGCTAAGACCCAGGGAAAATATAAAACCCGCAAAACGATTTGGTTTTGATTTTGATTAGTGTATAGGAGTTTTCTTAGTTCATTAAGTTTTTTTTTTAGAGTTAACAGAATAATATGTTTTCTCTCTACTTAGATATTATATGTATAACCTAGCATGATATTAAAGCGTTATATGTTTTAATTAATATTGCTTATAGTATATCTAAGATATCATAGTAGTTGTTGTTGTTCTTAAGCAAGTTTCGGCTAGCATTAAAAATATATGAAGTGTTGTTAAATAGAAATATAATTCAACTTGTAACTATAAGATAAGGGTGAGGGTGTAACATATGAGGGTATCTTTCTGTAAGTAGGTACTTTTCTATGCGGGTACATGGTTTACTTCATTATATTCAATGAAATGATTAGACGTGTTTTACTGAAGCTCCTCCTGTAACCTGAAGTACTGTAGTAGATACTTTTCAAATTTTAGTTACGCATTATACTAAGCTAAGGGGGCAACTTTCCCTCTCCCTTTGGGGAGGGGTCCTTTACAAAGAGTATTTATCGTATTAGGTTCTAGAATTTATGGTTCAGGGATTTAAGGTTCTATTTTAGGGAAATCCGTTCAGTTGACTTTTCTTTAATCTCAATCCATTCTAAAAGAATTAGGGTTACTTATTTCTAGACGATCACAATTTAAGGTTCTCGCTACTAGCGATCACTGGCCATACATACATGTATATTTTAAGTTCCGCTATATTTTAAGTTTCGCTATGTTAGGTAGGTGCTTAATCTATTTAGACTTAGGTAGGTTAGGGTATTACAATACCATATGTTTCTAATAATTTAATCTTTTCACATATCTGCGTGTAACTATCGTTCGATATAATAAATTGTGTACGAACGCTATATGGTAATTGATTTATTAATGTAGTTTTCGCCGTTATTTCGAAGGCATTCATCATATTATCAACGAAAACTTCCCCGTACTGATCGTGGATTTTAATTTTAATCGCATATAAAATTTCTCGTAATTTATCTATAAATTGCGCATAACTTTGACTACCTTTTACCGCATTTATTAATTCTATTTGTAGCAAATCTAAAGTTTTTCCATCACTACACTCATTTTTTAGGGTTTGTTTAATAATTTCCCAATCGTAATTATGAGTTGTCATATGAAAAATTCGAGCCGCTCTACCTGTTAACCTAGCTACTATATGACTCACTGTTAATGGGCTATTGTCCCTGCTAGTTATATATTGCTGACATGCACTTAGAAAACACTGTAAGTCTGCTGGATTTCCATCATACAAAGGGATTGCCTCCATATTTAGCGCATTGTTTAATACTATTTGGGGTATCGGGGGTTGCGCCATTATAATGTTAAGGGAGGTACAATCGGTCTAGGAAAAATAAATAATTATACAGGTTAAGGAAGGTGTAAGAAGACGGATATAAATTCAGCACTTACAGAAGTATGTAGAGGATGTGTGTCTTCATAGCCGACGCTCTTCGATCGTAGAATACACCCGCAGCAGCTTCTCCTGCGACAGCCTCGCTTGAACGACGTAAGTCTTGATTCACTCACTGCCTTAGTGGCAGTCTCGTCCGGTCGCAGAAAATCTTGATTCACTGCCTAAGTAGCAGTCTCGTCCGGTCGCAGAAAGTCTTGACGGTGTTTATTGGGGCTTGTTATGTTACATTTCGTCGTTGTGCGGATGTTTCTTGTCTTTAATGTTGATTGCAGAGGTCCACTCGTCCAATGGCTTGAAAGCCTCCGATTCGCTTTTCGATCGCTTGTAGATGTCGGGTACCAGGTTGTGAGTTTGGAGATGTAGGTACTCTTGGCTCTTTTCTGGTCGACTTGGTACTACGTTGAAAGAGTTGTAGAGTCGTGACGAATGCCCCGTACGTTGGGCGCCAGTTAACAATTGAGAGACGTTGGGTAAGTTTAAATTGTTTTATTAATTAAAAAGGTTACATGTAGGTCTTATTTCTAATACAGTTGGGTGGATAGTGAGTGCCCTGTAAAGGCAGGATTCGCTATTTATAAGTTCGGAGACGCTAGTGGGGTAGACGACGCTACCCCCGTTCGGTGTAGGTATCTGATAAATATCATTTGGCAGCTTCGGTTGCGTGGTGTATCTCTTTTAACATCGGTGGCGCGGCGACGCGATGTCTATGTTATGATGGGTAGATAAGAGCGTCGTGGCATATGATATACTTTAACTCGCGCGACGCGATTCCGATGAGATGCGTTCCTAGCTGCCACAATCACGTTCAACAAGAAGGCTGAAACCTACGTGGACAAACTGAACAGCAGTCACTTGGGCATAGCGGGTGGACGACGTCCTGTGTACGTGGGCGAGCACTTGTCACCGATGATAAAGGCCATCCATTCTGCTGCCAGAACTAAGGCAAAAGAGCTCGACTACAAGTTTGTGTGGGTCAGGAGAGGAACTGTTTATATGCGAAAACATGAAACAGCTGATTACAAAATAATAAGATCCATTGAATCGCTGTCTCAATTAAAACCGGCTGGCTAATTAACACTCTAACTTTTTTTGAAACAGGATCTTAAATAATTTACGACTGTACTCTTACTAAAATATATAGTGATGTAGTTTATTACATGTTTACTACTATAATGTTTGAGTACCCAATTACTAATAATTACTTACAGTGTAAGTATTGTGCAGTGTTGCAACATACCTAATGTTTGTTGTTTTTGTTTTTTTTTTATACAATATTTTTTAATACAAGTAAGTAGTAATATAAAAATTAATACTATAAAAAGTTAACATGAAAGTACCCAATTACTATTATAATTATAGTGTAAGTATTGTGCAGTGTTGTAGCATACCTAATGTTTGTTGTTTTTTATATATATATTTGAATACAAGCAAGTAGTAATATAAAACATAAAAATTAAAGTTCCTACTTTATCTAAGAACAGTCATTTATAAAAATAAAAAATAAACTTTTTTAGTCGTAGACCGCCCTCTGGCGGTGTTATTTTGATCTCAACAATTTTTGTTATTATCAAAATGTAAGAGGTCTTAGGTTAAATATTATTAAGGTTCAACAACAAATACTAAAAAACAATTATGATGTCATAATTTTTAGAGACATGGCTCAATCAAAGTTTCTTTGATTTAGAAATATTTGATGACAGATATACTGTATATAGACGTGACAGGGAGAGTTCTCCTTTGTATAATTTTAGGAATATGGGAGGTGGTGTTTTAATTGCTGTGCAAAAGAAATTTGAGTCAAGTAGGGTCCGTGACTGGGAAAGCGATTTTAAAGATATGTGGGTTGAAATAAAATTGAACAAATCTGAAAAAGAATTATTTAATTTATGTGCAGTTTATTTACCTCCACCTGTTACGCAATTGTCTTTAGATAATTACCTAGACAAATGCTGTAGGGCTTTTGAATCTGATTCTGTCGCAATAATTTTTGGTGATTTTAACTTGAGTAGAATAATTTGGGAAACATGTAACGACTGTACATACACATCGCCAAGCAACTACAGTAATTGCTCTCTGAGTAGTAGTTTGATAGATTTTATGTCCTTAAATGATATTGTTCAACATAATCATATATTGAATAAGAATGACAACATCCTTGATCTTGTACTAAGTAACTTAATTAATGGAGTAAACATTATTGAATGTACTGGCCCCCTAAGAGATATTGACAAACTCCATCCCCCCTTAGATATTACTATTGAATTTACAGCACATTCAAATAAAACAAACAAATCATGCCCAGTATCTAAAATTAATTTTCTAAAAGCGGACTATAATTTAATTAAACTTAAACTAAGTAATGTTAACTGGAATAGTGAATTCAAAGACTGTTTAAGCGTTGATGATATGGTTGATAAATTCTATTTTATTGTCTTTGGAATAATTCAAGAGCATGTTCCTCTTATTACAAAATTTAAAAATAATAAATACTCCATCTCTAATAAAGCTGATAAAACTTAAATATAAATATCATGTAAAATTTAAAAGATTTGGCAACCCACTTGACAAGGTAGAGTTTAACTATTTGCGAGAAGACTGCGATAAATTATTGCGTGAGTGCTATAATAAATACATTTAATCCTTAGAACAACTTATAGTAAAGAACTCTAAATATTTCTGGACACATATTAAAAACAAACGCAAAAATAGCTCTAATTATCCACCCATAATGAGTTTACATGACAATAAAAGTAATGATTTGAAAATAATTTGCAATATGTTTGCATCACATTTTTCTTCGGTTTTTGAACTTAATAATATATCTCAAAATAATATAATAAGTGACAGTAGTATGAATGTAGTTCATAATATTCTTGAAATTGAAATTAAAACAAGCTCTGTAGAGTCCAAATTAAATCGTCTTGATGTTAATAAATGGGCTGGTCCCGACAATATTCCTATTTTTTATTTATTTTATTTTACAAATTTATTGCACACTAAAAAAAAAAAAAAAAAAGATACACACACATGATTACACATATTATGTACAATTGGTATGAATAACTCTGTAAGAGTTTTCTTCCTACATACCAAAGGTGATGAAGAGACAAGATGTGAAGGCTGTGTTGGCGTGCACGCGAAGTATTTATACAATATATATATATATATATATATATATATATCAACCTAAATAAAAATATATATACATTTACATACATACATACATAAATACATACATACATAAATACATACATACATATATCATATATATACACAAATATATTTTATATATAAATAAATATCATAATCATAATACATACTTATGCTGTATTGGAGAGGTAATGGTCTTTAACTCATTCCTCCAATATTTCTAAAAATTTGTTCAGAACATCTATCAATACCCTTGTGCATAATATTTAACAAGTCACTGTCGACTGGTGTGTTTTCAATAAAATGGAAAGAAGCCAGAATTGTACCTATTTATAAAAATGGAAACAAGGAACTTATTACAAATTATCGGCCAATTTCAATCTTGTCAACCGCTGCCAAGGTTTTCGAGTCTGTAGTTTACCCATATATTTACAATCATATCAGGAGACATTTATCTTTACATCAATACGGATTTATGACGAAAAGATCTACGGATGCCAATCTTTTCAATATGTGGATGATCTTGCAGTTGAAGTGGATAATGGGGGTCAAATTGACGCAGTGTACACAGATTTTTCTAAAGCGTTTGATAAGGTCAACCACCGCATTTTAGCAAACAAACTTTCTGGGTTTGGCATCCGTGGCGCTTTGATTGAGTGGTGTAAATCATACCTTCTTCGTAGAACCTCGTTACTTGTAATTAATGGGTGCAGTTCTGAACCTTTTGTGGCTTATTCTGGGGTACCGCAGGGATCAAATTTGGGGCCTTTGTTTTTTAATTTATTCATTAATGATATAACTGATATTTTTAAAAACTCAAATTATTACTTATTTGCTGATGATCTTAAACTTGCGTTCAGTTAAAAATGATAGAGATATTGCATTACTACAAGATGATATAGATGGACTTTATGAATGGTGTCAACTTAATAAGATGTACTTAAATCCATCTAAATGCTTTCATATCAAATTTACATTGAAACGTAATAAAGTCAATAGTATTTACAATATCTCAGGACAAACATTAAAAGAAGTAAATGAAATTCGTGACCTAGGGATAATCATAGACACAAAGCTTAAAAGACAATGCCAGGACGGCCATACTGTCGTGCCCCAGCCCGAAAATAGGCAATGCACTCATATTACACGAATGATTCATATATCAAACGATAGTTGTTTGATTGCTAAATAAAACCGTATTACCATTTCACCTTTAAAAGTTGGGAGAACAGAAATATTAAGTTGTAAGCTAAAGTGATGTTTACCTAAGGTACGATGGGGTAATAACGGATAACTTTTCAGTGCTTTGTAATAATGATGAATAGACATATATTTTTCTCAAATCTTACGCCTGTAAATATTCGTAAAATTGATAGGAGATATGAATCGTTAATAAACAATATAAATTAATTACTAAATGGTAAATTTTCTCGTTTTCCTCTCTAAATTGTGAATTTTCTTCTTGACGCACATCCCATTTTACCCCTGCAAACCTTATAAAACGTCACTTAATGTTTACATTATTGAATGAATGATAAATGATTATAAGGTTTAATACAGATGAGGTCTATAATTCTAATCTGGAGCTTATGTTCCAATTCCAATAGATTTATTTCACTGTCTTTTAGGTAGGTCCACTAGTTCTACTAGGTCCACCTTTAAAATGGTGACGGTACTTTTTTTATTGTACTCCTTATTTCAATCTGAATATCCATGTTGTAACATTAAAATCACTAAAGGTTTCACGTTAAGGTACGTCTCGTTATTTGACTTAAATATAGGATCATCCCTGACAGGTAACTTAAAAAAGATTATTATATCCGGCGTAACAGAATATTTTATTTTAGTGATCACTAGATTAGTTACTATCTACATATTTAAACCAAGGTTGTCATAAATGTACTGAGGTAATTGAAAATAAAAATAAAACCTTTCAGAGATTTGTCAGAATTTTTATTTATACAAACCTTGTTGGTTTGTGTGAATCCAGCATGGTGTATTTATGGCCGAAAATAATTTGATGCTATTTTGTCAATTATTCTTTGGAGATCAAATGTCAGTAGTAGGGATGTGGATACTTCATGAGATTATGTAAAAATCGATTTATTGATAAAGAAACTCTTTAATAAACAACTTATTTAAAATTTCGGAGAAATATTTGAAACTCGTATTATCACAGAAAACTTTTAGACATACGTATGATAGTAAATAAAATGGTATGATAAATAATAGGTAGTTTTAAGGTTTTTACAAGATTCGGATCTGGGATGTGATTTAACTTCAAGAACCAATGGATCTAGATTCGATTTGCTTTCGTAGTTACTTCAGTTCAATGAAGGATCTGCGGTTCTGGCTTTTACCCATCTAATGTCTAGATAGTAGGTATTTCAATCTGTGATTATTTTACCTGTGTGAAATATTTGGTTAAATCATTCAGATGTAGCTCGGTGTGTTCACTATTTGGGTAATTAAACAAAATAATGTAAATGTAATTCCTCTCAACATTATAAGGTTAACAGGAAGAGCTACCGTAAGGGATAAGTCCACCCTTTTTTAGTTTTTCCTGTTTTTTTGATGTATTGTTCTTTTTTTTTATTACATAAAGAGTATACAAACAAACAAACAATAATGATAGGATTAAAAAACTGAACAGAGAAGTGTATACTATAGTACATGGAGTTTGCGTTACTGATAAAAACTATGTAAAATCTTTTAAAATGAATTGAAATATAAGTCATATCAATTTTTATTTGTTTTACATAATCATATAATCATTGGTATTTTTAAATACTCGTTTAGGAAAAAGTATCGGTATTTTAATATCATTAAATTGATACATTTGTTTCGTTAATTTCACAACACTATTGAATGAGGTGAATGAAAATGCGATGCATATCAATCTTTTATGTATCGGTTATATAAAAGTATTTATTTATATCTATTTTCCAAACTTTTAGAGGCAACAGAGAATACCCATAATTATTCTTTTAATATTTTATATCGCGTCACGTAACCTTATTTTTGTAATACATCGGAGTAAAAATTATTGAATATAAGTCCAAAAATGTTTCCATCTTCCTAAGGTGACCCATGTGAATTAGTCAGATATTAACAATTTACTTTTTTTATCTTTTTTCTCCCAACTTTTACATACATTTTGAAAAATGTAAAATGTTGAATTATTTGTGTTACGTTTTTTCACATTATCTTATTTTTGTAATATTTCAGGAAAAAATAATGAAAATATAAGTACGAATATGACGCTGGGGCACAAACGGGCATTGTCTTTTACTAGTCACATTAATAGCATACTCACATCGACCAACAGGTCTTTAGGATTCATTATTAGGAACGGTAAAGAATTTAAAAATGTTTCAACTACATGTGGGAACATTCATTCAGTCACTCACTCTCACTTCCTCTCATGTCGTGTGTCTGGCCGCGCTGTGTGCTCTTTTTTTTGCAAAATATAATTAATTAAAGTGAATATCCCGTTGTTTAATTGCTCAATCCCACATTTTTGGGGGCTCGTCCGGGATGGAGCAATAGATACGGGGTGCTACGACGTCTACGACGAAGAAGATACGACGATGTAACCGCCCACCACGCCGCCACGCCGGAACATAACCTATGTCACGAGTGAAAAGACGGACTTTTGGCACAAATACGAAGACAAAGACGAATTGGACTGGACAATCACGACGGGTTAGCCAGGAATTCCAAATCAACGAAGACGACGAATATTTTACCGACGACTACGACGAATTTACCATGACGCAACCAAATTTTAACCTGCTACTACTCGACGACGCCATTCCGAAGTTCACCGGCCAAGACAAAACCTATTCTGCTGCTAAATGGGCGCAAGACGTGGAAGACAATGCCGAAATATTTGGTTTAACAGCCCAGCAAAAGTTGTTGATCGCACGACGTTCCCTTACTTCGACAGCTGCTGCTTGGCTAAAGACGGAAAAACCTTTTAAGACTTTTGACGACCTCAAGACTGCTATATGCAAAGAATTCCCTGATACGACGAACACTAAGGAAGTTCACGAACTGATGAGCACAAGGAAAAAACGCAGAGACGAAAGTTCGTACAAGTACATGTTGGAAATGAAGGAGCTAGGCAAGAAAGGCAAGCTCGCCGACTACGTAGCTATTCAGTACATCATCGAGGGCATCGTGGATGCGGAAAGCAATAAAGTTATGTTATACGGCACTACAACATATACAGAGTTGAAAGAAAAACTGAAAGTGTATGAAACATTTAAGAAAAACATTGCGAAGAAGAAAAGTGAAGATTTTAACAAGAAGCCTCGACCGGAGATGCAGCAAAGTCGCCCGATCACTGACAGGCAGCGATGCTTCAACTGCGGAGAAAAAGATCATTTATCGTCAGCGTGCCCGAACCGTGAAAAAGGACTCAAATGTTTTCGCTGCAATCAGTTCGGCCATATTAGTTCAAAGTGCACGGCGACGGTGGCGGCGCCAGCGGCGACAGCGGCTGCAAAAGGTACTCGCGTTGGTGGCAGCACTGCATTTCCGCAGCGTGACGTGTTGCTCGTTCAATCATCGACCAATCACGACGAAGCGAATGAAACGAATGAAAATGGCGGCGGCCATTCAATCAGCTGTTCCTGTTCCTGTCAAAGTCATGATGTCCACAATGTAAACAATGAGCTACGAAAAACAAATCGAAAACCAACAAAAGATGTTATTATTGGAGGAATTACGTCGTCCGCTTTAATTGACAGTGGAAGCGATATCAACTTTATTACGGAGGAGTTTTACGAAGAGCTTGGATCGCCAAAATGTATGGAAAATCGAAGTGAAAAACTTAGCGGATTTGGACAACAAAAACAAGTGGAAAGCCTTGGTATTTGGACAACAGACATCGAAATAGACGAAAGAAAGTACTATGGTGTGCGTTTCTATATAGTGCCTAGTGACTGTACTCCGTTTAAGTTGGTTTTAGGTTATGATTTCTTGAAGAATGTTGTGGCGATTTTGGACGGAAATTCTGTGTGTATTACGCCGAAAGACGAAGAATGGCTCTCGAATGTAAGTGTTGAGCGTTTGTTTTTAGGTACCGGAGTGGATCCTGCCATAGAAAAGGAAGTAAGGTGGTTGGTAAGCAACTACAAGCCGAAACAGACGAAGGAAGCCCCTATCGAAATGCATATTGTGCTAAAAGATGACATTCCGGTTGCGCAGCGGCCGCGACGTTTGTCATTAAAGGAACAAGAAGAGGTTGATAAACAAGTAAGTGATTGGTTACATAAAGGAATTATTAAGCCTAGTTTTTCTGAGTACGCTAGCCCTTTGGTTCTTGTTCGAAAGAAAAATGGTTCAATTAGAATTTGCATTGATTTTAGACGTGTTAATGAAAAGATGGTCAAGGATGAGTTTCCCCTACCAATAATCGACGATCAAATAGACAAGCTTTCTAAAGCAAAAGTGTATAGTAAACTTGATCTTAAGGATGCATTTTTTCACCTGAAAATTAAAGAAGAGTGTACGAAATATACATCATTTGTGACACATAACGGCCAGTTCGAATTTACTAGAGCACCTTTTGGATTATCCATTTGTCCTAACTATTTCACAAGATTTATTAATGTCATTTTCAGAGACCTCATGACGAAAGGATGGCTGCAAGTATTTATTGATGACATAATAATAGCATCGGAGACACACAAAGAAGGATTGGAAAGACTAAAGACGGTATTGAAAGTAGCGGCTGATTATGGATTGCACATAAACTGGGAGAAGAGTGAGCTTCTTACAACAAAGGTCGAGTACCTTGGACATGTAATTGAAAATGGTACTGTACGTCCGTCGACAGAGAAAGTTGATGCCGTCATGAAGTTCCCAAAGCCGACTACACTGAAAAGACTACAAAGCTACATAGGATTGACGTCGTATTTCAGAAAATTTATTGAAGGCTATGCTGCTATAGCTAAACCCCTAACAGACTTATTAAGAAAAGATAATAATTTTACATTTGGAGAAAAAGAAAGAAACAGTTTTTATGTCTTGAAGGAAAAGCTATCAGAAAGTCCTGTACTAAGAATATTTGACCCAGCTTTACAAACAGAAATGCACACAGATGCTTCACAGCAAGCGTTATCAGCTATTCTTTTACAGAGAGATCCGAACGATAACAGTTTACATCCAGTTTACTACAGTAGTAAGAAGACTACAGACGCTGAAAAGAAGTATTCAAGCTATGAGTTAGAGGCTCTAGCCGTCATTGAAGGCGTTAAGAAGTTCAGACGATACCTAATAGGAATTTCATTTAAGATTGTAACCGATTGTATGGCATTTGAGTTGACAATGAAGAAAAAAGATTTAACACCGAAAGTTGCAAGATGGGTTATGTTAATGCAAGAATATAACTACACTATTGAACACAGGAGTGGAAGCAAAATGAGGCACGTCGACGCTCTCAGCAGAAACCCATATGTCGGAGTAATTACTAGAGGAGTGCATGAAAAGATAAGACAAGGACAGCAATGTGATGAAGGAATAAAGGCTATATTACAGGTTCTTGAAGAGAAAGAATATTTAGATTATTATGCACAAAATGGATTACTATACAAAGGTGAGAATGGCCTATTAGTAATTCCAAAAGGACTAGAGACTGATATATTGCGCCAAGTACACTCAAATGGTCACTTTGGCAAGAAGAAAATGTTAGAATTAATAAATAAAGATTTCTACATCAAGGATGCTTCAAGGAAGATTGAAGAGTTTACATCAACATGTGTACCATGTTTGCTAGCCATTAAAAAGCAAGGAAAGCAAGAGGGCTTTTTAAACACCATTGATAAGGGAAGTTTACCTCTAGAGACGCTACACCTTGACCATATTGGACCTTTATCAGAGACAAGTAAGAAGTACAATTATATTCTAACAATGGTGGATGCTTTTACAAAATTTGTGTGGCTTTTTCCAACAAAAAGTACCACTACAAAAGAAGCTCTTGACAAGTTAATGATTCAACAGCAAACCTTTGGAAATCCCTCAAGAATAATTACCGATAAAGGCACAGCATTTACAAGTACAGATTTTAAAGATTATTGTGAGAAAGAAAACATTCAGCATATTTTGATAACAACAGGCGTGCCTAGAAGCAATGGACAGGTAGAGCGCATACATAGGACATTGATATCAGTGCTTACAAAGCTATGTATTGAAGATGAAACTCAATGGTACAAACATGTGAGTAAAATACAGCGTGCTATAAATAGTACCTATCAGAGGTCTGTAGGTATGACTCCATTTGAAGTTTTAACTGGAATAAAAATGAAACAAAAAGAAGACATAGATATTTTAAATTTATTGAAAGAAGAACAGAAAGAAAGTTTTATGATAAACAGAGAACAGTTAAGAGAAAAGGCTAAAATACAACTACTAAAAGTACAAGAAGAAAATAGAAAAAACTATAACAAGAAACGAAAGGAAAGCAGAATATATAAGAAAGGTGATTTAGTAGCAATAAAAAGAACACAATTTGGAAAATGTTTGAAGCTGAAACCAAATTATCTTGGTCCATACAAAGTTACCAATGTGAAAGGCAAAGATAGATATGATGTAGAGAAGGTGGACAGTAGTTCTGAAGGACCTATAAAAACATCAACTGCTGCAGATTACATGAAGAAATGGCCTGAAAGTTTCGATTGATGTGGTATGTGGTTTTGTTATTTAACAATTTTTTTTTAATCTTTTTCAGATATCTGTTTCTGTTGAGATGAAGCATGAAAGTTTAAGTAGTACTAATTAGTTATCCTGGTATGCTATAACTATACATACATATTTTCTAAGTTGTGAACTTATGTATAAAGACTTATATAAGTAGGTTGGGTACATTTCTCCTTATGTTGCCATAAGAAGTTTATGTATAATTTACTTGAAAGATTTAAACTAAAGACTATTTACGCTAACTATTAAAACTAATAGTTATTGATATAAACTGTTTTTCAGATTTGTATTTTTTTTAAGGAGTAGAAAATAAAACAAAGCATGTTGTTATTTAAAACTTTATTGCAGTTTTTTCGGAAAAAGTTGTAAATTATAAGTAAAAGTAAAATAAATTGAAAATAAGATGTTTCAGATATGATTGTCTAAGTACTTAATATAAGATTTTGATTTTGTATTTCTAAGAGATTATAATAGATTTAAGGATAGTTTCAAAAAAGAGTTCCCACATAGTTCTGTATGTGTTATTGTTACATAAGTGATGTGGTATGAGTAGGAGTGTTGTAAGGTGTTATGGATGACTTGTGGTTGTGAGATTTTTTTTGATGTTGATGTCTGATGGCCTGACTGAGGACAGTCAGCAAGCAGGATGGCCGAGTTGTGGGAACATTCATTCAGTCACTCACTCTCACTTCCTCTCATGTCGTGTGTCTGGCCGCGCTGTGTGCTCTTTTTTTTGCAAAATATAATTAATTAAAGTGAATATCCCGTTGTTTAATTGCTCAATCCCACATACATTAATGTTACATAACAGTTACGTCAGAAGCAAATTAGATTATTGCTGTGTGGTTTGGTCTCCTACTTACAAAGTTCATGTTAACAGAATTGAGAGAACTCAGAAAAAGTTACTTAAACACCTCTGTTACCGTTTCAGACCACCGAGACATGTAAAATCTTATAAGGAACGCGTCAATTACTTTAAATTAGAAACGCTTTCTAACAGAAGAATTGCTCTTAATATGTCATTCCTGTATAAAGTTATGAACAGTCTCATAGATACTCCAACAATTCTCAGTAAATTCTCTTTGAGTGTTCCTAACAGAATACCACGTAAACCTCAACCGTTATTCCATGTTCGCTTTAGCAGAACGAACCTGGGCGAACATTCCCCTGTACCTCGCTTGTCACGTTTATATAACGAACTAGTACGCAAAAGAGAGTCTATAGATTTATTTGATAAATCTCTAAATAAATTTAAAAAACAAATATTAGATGTGTTTGTTGAACCTTGAATTAATTAATTTTATAATTATACTGTTGTCTTAAATTTTTCCTTTTATTATTGTAATATTTGGTGCATGATGTGGCTGCCTGTAATAAGAGTTGCAATAAGTATTTGTTATTAACATTTAATTTTAATTTCATGTAAAATTGTAAACTCTGTTGGCAATCCTTAAATAAATAAAGTAATATATATATTTTTTTATCTAGCTAGTAATGTCCCACTGCTAGACAAAGGTCTCCCCTCTATTTTTCCACATATCTCTATCCCGGGCCACCACCTTCCACTGATCCTCGAACCTGTCCAGCTCGTCCCCCCATCTCCTCCTCGGTCTGCCGCGACCTAGAGGTCACTACCAAGGCCGTAGACGGCCTTCCGGAACCCAGTCCGTGGCGATTTGTGCCCACTTTTCTGGATGCATGCATGCCCTGCCCAATCCCAGTTTGGCAGCCTTTTCCCCGAATAAAATATGAGCTTATTGATACAGATTGGCCTGAAATGTTGTCTTCCTCTGACGTAAATGTTGATGTCAAAAGGTTTTACGAAATACTCAATAGTATAATACTCAAACATACACCACTGTCTAAAAAGGATACTGGTCAATTTCCACCCTGGTTTACTCCTGGTCTTAGACGCTGTATTGCTGAAAAGTTAAAATTTCACAAACTACACAAAAAGTCCAAAAATCCCCGCGACTACGACACGTTTTCGCTATTACGCAAACGTAGCAAAGAACTTATTGTCAAGTGTTTTGACAATTTCATATCATCCGTAGAAGACTCCTTACGCGATGACATCAAAAGCTTTTGGAGATACGTTCATAGCAAGAAGAGTTCATCTTGTTCTATCCCTCAAACCATGAAGTATGGCGATTTCTCATCTTCCGATAAAAAAGGTGTCTGCGAGCTGTTTTCTAACTATTTTGGTTCTGTTTTTGAAAAGGCAAGCTCTAGCTCATTAGAGACCTCACTTGACTGCTCAGCTATTGATCCATATTGTAATTCAGTCCTTAATAATTTATGTATTTCCGAAGATATAATTCGCTCTAAGATTAGAAAATTAGATGTTAACAAGGGTTCAGGTCCTGATGGTATTCCTCCGTTTTTCATCAAACACTGCAGTTCTGAGCTTAGCATTCCGTTAACTATAATCTTTAAAAAATCTCTTAGATATGGTATCTTTCCCAGTATGTGGAAAAATGCCCATGTTATTCCAATATTTAAGTCGGGAGATAAGTCTCGCTGTGAGAACTATCGTCCTATAAGCATTCTCTCATGTTTTTCCAAATTGTTTGAATCTGTTGTGTATGATGCTCTTTATCACCATCTCAGGCCATTTATCTCACCTAATCAGCATGGATTCCTCAAGCAAAGATCTACTACTAGTAATCTACTTGAATACAAAACTTACTTATGCAATGCTTTCGCTAAAACTAATCAAGTTGACTCAATCTACACAGATTTTTCGAAGGCATTTGATAAAGTAAACCATTCACTACTCTGTCGCAAGCTTGCTGCCTATGGGATTCACGGAAGCCTCCTACGCTGGATAATTTCATACCTCTTTAATAGAAGTCAGCTAGTGGCTCTTAAGGGAGACTTTTCTTGTCCTATTATAGTTACATCTGGAGTACCTCAGGGGTCTCATCTTGGACCGCTTTTCTTTATCGTATTCATAAATGATCTGGTTGAACGATTATCTTGTCCTAATCTACTTTATGCCGACGATTTAAAAGTTTTCTCCACTATCAGTTGCCTTAAAGATGCTATTAACCTCCAAAAAGATTTGGATTCCATTTCTGAGTGGTGCTCTGCTAACCAAATGTCCCTTAATGTCAAAAAGTGCTGCGTTATTACCTTTACCAAAAAAACCAATAAAATTAATTTTGATTATTCTGTGGACAATCATATCTTAGATCGTAAATCTGTAGTAAAGGATTTAGGCATATACTTTGATGAGCAATTGTCTTTTCGTAATCACTATGATTACATAATAGATAGATGCTCGCGCCTGCTTGGTTTTGTAACCAGAATAACAAAGCCATTCAAAAAGCCTGACAGCTTAATTCATCTGTATAGGTCTTTAATAAGAAGCATCCTAGAGTACAATTCTGTGATTTGGTCACCTTTTTATAATGTTCACATTAAGCGCATTGAGCGCATTCAGAAGCGTTGTCTAAGATTCTCGTCTTTCCGTTTTCATTTTAATAGAGTCTGCAATTCTTACTCAGAACTATTGGCAAAATTTAAGCTCAGCACGTTGGAAAATAGGCGTAAATATTTTGATTTAGTTACCCTACATAAAATTATTCACTCCAATATTGATTCTCCCGTGCTTCTTTCGGTCATTAATTTTAATACCAATTATCGATTCCGGGTCCCTAAAACGTTTCAACTTCGCGTATACCTAAACAACACTTCATTTTATAACCCGATTACTCGTATGTGTCGCCAATTTAATGAATTGTCTGCTGCCAACGATGGTATTGACATCTTCGACAGCAGACTTTTAAAATTTCGTAGTCAGCTCGTTAATGTTATGTTGAAGTAATGTCGTAATTGTGGCTTCCCATTCCCATTACCATGTCTCACTATATTCTACTTTAATTAATATTATACTTGTATCAATGACGCTCACCTCTGTTTGCATGATATGTATAATTGTAGTGTTTTTTTTCTCTATATGTTTGTGTACTTGGTCTTTATTTAAATTGTCTGCTTATCTCTGTTTGCATACCTATATTGGACTACAGTCTGATCATACACTTATCTTATTTAGTATTTAAGCCCTTTGACTGTAATCTGTTGGTGTGTTAAATTCTAATAAAATAAATAAAATAAAATAAATAAACATCAGTTATGCGGGTCCTGACGCGCAGTGTCGTGTTTCTGATACCATCGATTCTCTTGACATCAAGTATACTGAGCTCCATGGCCCTTTGGCAAACCTTGAGTCGGGTTAACGACCATGTTTGAGCACCGTAGGTTAAGACAGGCAGTATGCACATGTCAATGAGTTTACGTTTTAGGGAGAAGGGAAGGTTTCCCTTCATAAACTCCTTCATGGACGAGAAGCTCTTCCAGGCATTATCGACGCGTCTGTCGACTTCTTTTCCTTACCTGTTTTCGAAGGATGCTGTCTGGTCCAGATATATGTATGTACTCATTGACATATTGCAAAACGTGCCCATCTACCTCGACCCTATGTTTTCTGCTGTTAGTCATTAACTGAGTCTTGGATCTGTTCATTTGGAGTCCAACCTCAAGGCTCGCTTTGCTCAGGTCTTCAAGCATTTCTTGTAGTTCTTGCGCCGTCGAGGAGAATAGAACTATGTCATCGGCAAACCGAAGATTGGTTAGTCTTTTTTCTCCACCGATGTCAATACCTCTTTCTTGCCACGATTTTGGTAGCGACTTAAAAAATTCTTCAAGAGCACTGGTAAACAATTTCGGAGAAAGCGGGTCGCCCTGCTTCACGCCTTTTTCAATGTTAAAACTTGTGCCTGAAGTTTGCAATCTAATACTAGCTGTGCTGTTACAGTCAATAGTTTTTATGATTTCGATATAAGTTTTATTAATAATTTGCTTTTGAAGAGATCTAAATATGGCGGAGTGAATTATGCTATCAAATGCTTTGGAGTAATCTACAAATGCTAGATATAAAGGTTGCTTATATTCGCAAAACTCACACAACCTCGCACAACCAAACTGTGGAATGAATTGTCGCCTGCGGTATTTCCGGACCGATACGATATTCAAACCTTCAAGAAAAGAGCGTACTCCCAAATCAAAGGCCGGCAACGCACTTGTGACTCCTCTGGTGTTGCGGGTGTCTATGGGCGGCGGTAATCGCTTACCATCAGGTGATCCGTCTGCTCGTTTGCCACCTCTGCCATAAAAAAAAAAAAAAAAAAAAACTTTTCTATTACTTGATTTAATGTTTGAAGGTGGTCTATAGTCGAAAAACCGGATCGGAAGCCAGCTTGCTCAGGAGGCTGGTGATTGTCAAGTATTTCAGCTATTCTGTTTTCTACTATTTTAGTGAAAGCTTTATAAATATGAGAAACTAAACTGATACGGCGATAATTTCCTATATCACTTTTGTCTCCTTTCTTATGGAGTAAGATGATATCTGAATGACAAAAATCTTTTGGAAATTCTCCTGTAAAAAGAATTGTATTAAATAAGTTAGAAAGATACGGTAACAACACAGATTTGCCGATTTTTAGTGCTTCTGTAGTGACGCCATCAATACCTGGGGCCTTATAATTTTTCCTGGTACTCAAAACTTCATGCACTTTCTGTCCTGTTATAGGTGAAACATCTTGATCGGGACTACTGTATTGAAAAGGCTCATTAAGTTTACTGCTGTCAGAATATAAAGACCTGTAAAAATTTGTGCAAATGTTTAAGATTTCGCCTCTATTCGTTTGTTTAACTCCTAGGTCATCTTTTAAACTATTTATCCATGTTTTACCTTTGGAAATACCTTGTTTGGCTATTCTAAGGGAGCAGTTCTTTTTTAAGGCTATCTTAATAAGTTTGATGTTGTATATTCTAATGTCTTTTCTAATTTGTCGTTTTACTGTTTTATCAAAGGTTTTATATTCATTTGGATATTTCTTTTTGGTTTCTCTCTCGTCTATCAATTCTAAAGTTTTCTTTGTTAATTTGTTATTGTGTCTGTAATTGCGCTTTATTTTACTACTAGCAAACTTTAGGTAATTTATAATATCCTTATATTGTTTATCTGCAGTACTTGCCTCCTCCTCATCCACACTTAGGTTGCCAAAGTAGTAAGTAAGCTCTATATTAAATGTTTCGCAGTTTGAAAAAAGGGTGAATTTATCATGACGTCGGATTTTGTTTTGGAATAAAACTCTCCTATGTATTTTTGCCGTTGCTACGCTTTAAAGACTGCACCAAGCGCGACATGGACGCATTCAAAATCAAACTAGAGGGCTAGGAGAAGCTCGCTGAAAACAGGAACGAGTGGCGTAAACGTGTGGCGGAGGGGCGCAAAACACACGATGAAACTTGGTTCAGTGTACTGGCTGACCGGAGGGACAAAAGGCATCAAAACAGCAACAATCTACCTGCCGTTCCATATCCCTGCTCCAAATGTAGAAAAGTATGTCGCTCCCGTATTGGCCTATATACTCACCAAAAAAGATGCCTTGCAGCAGACACTGCTTAAACCGTCTGTAACAGACGTATAAGGCCTATGATGATGATGTATTTTCAAGGCAAACTTTACTTTAACTCGGACTGGTCTGTGCTCAGAGCTAAATTTAATCCGGTTAATAACACTAACATTTTTGACGACTTTTTTATCAGACGAAAGAACATGGTCAATTTCGTTTTTAGTGCAAGAATTTGGTGATATCCATGTCCATTTTCTGTTTGGTTTTTTAGGGAAAAAAGTGTTACTTATTTGTAAGTTTTGTCCGAAAGCGAATTGAATAAGTCTCTCCCCCCTTTCGTTACGATCTCCAAAACCATGCGGTCCTACGATTGTTTCGTTATCCGAATCCTGTCTGATACCGACTTTCGCATTATAATCCCCTATTAACAAATTCCAAGTTCCTCGGTTCTCATCACACGCTTTATTTAGCAGGTCATAGAAATCTTCCACTTCGTCGTTCAAATCTGAGGATGTGGGTGCGTAAGCCTGTATTATTGTTAACGTTTTGTTATGAGTGATTTGAAATTTCATTACTGCAATTCGATCTGAGTATCCTATTAATTCAATTATGTTATTTTTCCATTTCTTGTTTACTAAAAATCCCACTCCGTATAGACCGTCCGTTGTTCCAAAATGATAAAAAAATTTTGTTTTTCCTCTCAATAATATCTTCACTTCCTCTTCTTACTTCAGACAAACCAATAATATCCCAGTTTATTTCCCTAACGCATTCTCTAACTCTATCAGTCTTTCTTCTTTCATAAGTGTTCTTACATTATAAGTTAAGACGTTGAGCATATCGTGGTCCTTTGTTTCGTTAGCCAGGGTCGTTTGACGGATGATCGATCCCGCCCGGGGATTCTTAGCACCCCATGCTCTGGGGCTAGTCTGACTTCCGCCGGCGCCGGGGCCCCAGGAGCTGCCGGGCACTAGGGGCCCAAGATTTGGTTGTGTCATCATATGACGGGGTTTGGACCTATCCCGCCACGCTGGTCCAGTGCGGGTTGGCGGGCCGCCATTGCCTCGTTAGCTAATCGGCAGGGTGCACCACGTGCAGGTGAGGTTGGCTTGGGCCGAGAAGGTGGAAGTTCGGACCTCTTACACCCCTTACAGATAATATAATATAATAATAATAAAGTTTATTTTTAAGCCTCTTACAGAACATGACAGTTCTTATTTAAGGTTAACAACTTTATGGTGGTAGCTTGCTAAACGGGCCAATAACTTGTTCCCTGACCATCATACTAGGATAACCCTGTGTTATGGAGGTCAATGGTTCCGTGCTAGACATTTGCTGTTTTAGCAAGTGCCTTATTATTCTACTACAAAGCTAGAAATTACAAGTATTTATCTTACAAAATAAAAATACACTTGTTGTATGCGTGTGCGTGTGTGTGTGTGTATGTGTGTGTGTTTGTGTGTGTGTGTGAGTGTGAGATACTACGATAGGATTTCCTCGGTACTAATGTAATCAAGAGAATGCAACCAGGTCTTAATTTTGACTTTACTTTCAAATTTATTAAGCTTTTCAATTACCAAGACATTATTTAGTTTATTGTAAATTCGACACCCAGTAGATGCAATTTGTCTCCTAGCATAAGTAGTATTACAGTGAATATTTTCAATGCCGGTTTACGTCTTCTCCTCGGTGGAGAGTCGGATTTCGACGGCAGAGTGGCGTGTTGACGCAACACCGATCTTAAGATAAACATCTGCCTCACTGTCAGCACCCTGGCCTCCTGGTACAATAGGTTTGTTGGATATCGATAAGGTTTCCTGTACATTACCTTGAGCACTGCTCTCTGCGCTCGCTTGATAGTAATGAAGGTTGTCTTGCATGTACTCCCCCAAATTGGGATGCAGTACGTTAACAGTTTTGGGTCTCATCAGTACACGAATGTGCTTTAAGTTCGAGACAGTCTTATGGTGGCTGTGTGGACCATCTGGTGGTAAAGGTTATAAATTTAGTTTTGCCTGTATTCAATGTAAAAAGGTTGGAGTTAAGCCATTGCATTGTCTTTTTGAGTGCGGTTTCTGCATGCCGAATCGTTTCTGACCAATTAGGCCCGGATATTATAAGTGCTGTGTCGTCGGCATAGGCAAGGAGTCGACAGTGGGGAAGAGATATATAACACAGCTCGTTAACATAAATTTGAAACAGTGTGGGCCCAAGTATACTACCCTGTGGGACTCCATATACTATGTGCTCTTCCTTACTTATATAAGAGACTATCTTTGTAACTTGCGTACGATTCGACAGATAGTCAGTAAATAAAGATAGTAGTTTACCTCGTATGCCTATTTCTTCTAGTTTTTTAAGAAGCAGTGTAATAGAGACAATGTCAAATACCTTAGAGAGATCTAGAAAGATTCCTAAGCATTTTTGTTTGCGATCTATTTGACTGACCGTATGCATGATAAGAGAACTAATGGCATCTTCGGTAGATTTATTCTTTCTGAAACCGAACTGGTTGTTAGATATTATACTGTTGGCGTTCAGATAACCAACAAGGGCTCGATTCAAAATGTGCTCCAGAACCTTGGACAGGGTAGGTAATACTGAAATGGGTCTAAAATTGTTGACACTGTCCCTATCACCACTCTTATGTACTGGATGAACAATCCCTGTTTTTAGAGCATTTTTAAATAATATAAGCCTGTACATGCTTATAAGTTACTTGAGTATGACCAATAAAAGTCTATTTACGCTTTTAAGTTACTTTCGGATAATTACTGTCAGTATGAACGGCATTCAGTAAGACTGATATAGATTGGATTTAAAACTAAACGCGCTTATAAGGAGTGCACAAACCCAGGCTTTTAAGATGATATAGGAGTGAAATAAGAGTAAAAAAAGTAGTCTTGAGATAAATATAGGACTACATTTTGCTAGTTAAGTAGTTATATTTTCGGGTATTTTGTTATAGGAACTTACACACTGCCCCATAAATGACTTCTTAACTTTACTCAGTCTCGAATAGGCAACATTTAATATTTCTTAGATTAAAATTGTGTCTGTCATTGTTTTTACGAAACAACTGCAAATTTTTACGCACATACATGATATTTTCGTATATGAATTGACTAGCAAGAGTAAGAATATTAATTTATTTAAACATATTCCTCAACGACTCGCGGGATCGCATCTGGTAGATTGCGCGAATTGCCCTTTTTTGCAAAATGAAAATCGTTTCAATATCAGCCGCATGTCCCCAGAGTAAGATTCCGTAAGACATTATACTGTGAAAATAACTAAAATACACTATTCTCGCAGTGCCAACATCTGTCAACTATCTTATTTTCTTAACAGCATATGCAGCTGAACTAAGCCGTCCCGCTAAGTTTTCTATGTGTGGGCCCCATTGCAGTGTAGCATCTAAAGTTATACCTAAAAAAACGGTCTTATTTACAAATTCCAATACATTATTATCTACAATTACACTGT
Source organism: Coleophora deauratella (assembly GCA_958295455.1). Classification (NCBI taxonomy): domain Eukaryota; kingdom Metazoa; phylum Arthropoda; class Insecta; order Lepidoptera; family Coleophoridae; genus Coleophora; species Coleophora deauratella. The sequence continues at coordinate 16,483,343 of OY282401.1, forward strand.
TTTCAATTTTCTTTACATTTGGTAATGAGAATTTTATGCATTTTGTTTTTTTTTTGCATTTAAGAGTAGAGTGTTAACAGTGAACCACTTTAGAATCTCTGAAAGAGTGCTGTTTCATTCGTCAATTTTATCTTTCCAGTCGACCTTAAAAATAAGAGAAGTATCATCAGCAAACAACACAATGTTTGACAGATTTTGCACCATATATGGTAAGTCATTTACATATGTAAGAAAAAGAAAAGGGCCTAATATAGATCCCTGGGGCACACCATTTTAACCTTAGAGCCGGATGAATTTGTGCCATTTAATAATAATAATATAATATCTGGGACAAATCACACACGGTCATCTGGCCCCAAACTAGGATTCCCTGTATCTTGGGAACCAGAGACTGATATACATACACATATACTTTTAAATACATACATATATACATAGATATAATACACCCAGACTCAGAGCAAACAATTCTGCTCATCACAGAAAAGTTTGCCCTGTGTGGGGATCGAACCCACGACTCTCGGATCAGAGGTCAGGATCGCTAACCACTTAGCCACCGAGTCAGTCATTTACTTGGACTTTTTGCGTTCTGTTGCTTAAGTAGGAATTAAGAAGACTGAGGGCCCCGTCCTCGACACCGTAATGCTTAAACTTTATAAGTAATGTATGATGTTCAACGCAATCAAATGCTTTAGATAAATCACAGAACACTCCTATTGCATTCTGTGATTCTTCAAAAGCATGATAGATGTAACGAATAAGAGATACTCCTGCATCGGTTGTAGATCGACCTTTTGTGAAACCAAACTCTTGTTTATGCAGAAGATTATTTTCATCAAAATGTTGTAGTAATTGGTTGAGCATATTTTTTTCAAAAATTTTACTGAGAATTGGTAGTACAGAAACTGGTCTGTAATTCCCCGGATCAGTTTTGATTTTTTTTCAAATTCAAATTCAAATTATTTATTATGCATAGAATTTAAGTGACAATGATGGTAACAAAAATATAATATAGATTCATTAAATTCTACCTTATTAGGGGTATCACTTTACTACATTTCTTTAGGTCCGGAAATACACCATTATCAATGCTGATATTAAAAAGACAAGCTAAATATGGCGCAAAAGCCATAATTACATTACTAATTAAACTTACTGATAGCCCCCAAAGGTCTTCAGTTCTTTTCATTTTAAGAGATTTAAAAGTTTTGACAATCGTTTATAGTCTACAGTCCTGTATAGTTTTATATACTCGTATCGGCTGTATTCGCGAAGTTTGCAGTAATCATCATTATCAGCGGAAAGACGTCCACTGCTGGACAAATATTTTCACACTGACCGGTTCTGTGCGGCTCGCATTCAGCGGTTTCCCGCAACCTTTACCAGGTCGACGACGGTTCACCGAGTTGAAGGCCTGCCTACCCTGCGTCTTACGGTGCACAGTCGCCATTCGATTTGTAGTTGCGCGTTTGCGCATAATATCCTAACTTAATTGTTGATCAGGATCCTGAATGAGTTAAATTGTGTACATAACATAATATACCTGTAGAGGTGCAGGAATTACAAGAGCACTTATTACGAGTGAATTGTTTTATCACACATAATCGTTAGGAGCCCAATTCACAATGTTTTTTATTTATTATTTAAGTTAAAATTCATGTTACCCTTGGTAAAAACATTAATATGTCTATTATTTTGATTTTAAACACTTCTTGTTCTTTTTCATTACTTAAGATTATTTACAGATAAAAACGATGAAAAGCCCTAAACGCCATTACGACCTCATAATATCAGCATATATTATATGCCGAAGAAAAAGGGCGTAATCTCACTTATGTCTAATAAAATAATAAGCGGCATATTTAATGAAAATATTTCATAAAATCGCTTATTAATTATTTAATAACAACCCTAGAATAGTTAAGCAATGTTTTGAATGTTAACACTTCAAAAATGTTATAATGTTAAAACCTCCTGCTGAAAAGTTGTCATTTTGCAATTACGCCCTTATTCGTAGGATACTACGATATGTGCACTTTATAAAGACTCACACTGTATATACAGTTTTAAATTATCAGTCTGATTCTCCATCATATAGGGAATTCTTATTTTGGGCCAGATAACTGTGTGTGATGTGACCCGGGCGATTTATTACCTAGTGAAGGTAGCGGGAAGCCTCTGGAAGTGGGCAGCGCAAGTCAGATCAGCGTGGAAATTCTTGGAGGAAGTCTTTGTTCAGCAGTTGACGTCATTTGTCTGCTGATAATGATGCTTTATTTATTTTTGCGTTTTTTTTTTCATACAGGATGGCTCTGGACATCGAACAAACGGATGTGATGACGTATATCGCGCTGGTGTCTCACGTGATGTGCTACGCTAACTCCGCTGTCAACCCTCTAATCTACTATTTTATGAGCGGTAAGTTGCGATCACTTTATTAATAACGTAAAAGAGGGTAGTTAAGGTTTTAACACACCATGCCAAAAGAGGGTGGTTAACAGTTCGATGCTGATATACATATAGGTCGTTCTAAAATACCAGAAAAAAATGTTAATAAAAATATTAGTTGATCAATAAGTATAAGGAATCCAAAAACTTTTTGCGAATTCAGTATAGGTTCCTTCGGGAATGTTGTTCAGTTGCACGAGTTGAAATCACTGTTATTTTTTTCTGATATTTCATAAGGATCCTATAAAGCAACATATATAACAAATTATACAGTGTTTGTATGTCTGCCTCTGGCGTCCTAGCTTCCAGTATAGCACGATATAAATGTGTTTTTTCAGTTGAATGTAAGGTTTTATCACGGTAGTTCTTAACTATGTTTTGTCAAAATGGTTCTGTCATTGTTGGAGGTGGTAAAATATTTAATTTTTTTGTTATTACCCAATATAACATAATAAAGGTAATGCTGAGCAAGCTTAGCGAACAGTAGCAAACTGATATTTTTACAGCAACCTACAAAACATACATAATCACAAAATTTCTGTCTAAATCTGAAATAGTAAACTATGACATGATAATTCAATCTAGTTGCATACCTATCATCATAACGAAATTTAATGAAAAAAAAATGTGTACATAAATATAACCTGCAACCGAAAACTATGATAGGATGCCCTTTATAATCGAAACAGATAATGTTATTCTTTCTTCTCGATTGAGATTGCTACTCGTATTTTTTTTTATGGAATAGGTGGCAAACAAGCAGACGGATCACCTGATGATAAGCGATTATCGCCGCCTAAAGACACCCGCAACACCAGAGGAGTCACAAGTGCGTTGCCGACCTATGAAATGGGATGGGGGGGATGTGGGAATCAGGGGGGGGAGGTTGGGCCTCCGGTACCCTCATTCACTCGTCGAAACACAACGCAAGCGTTGCTTCACGCCGGTTTTCTGTGAGGCTGGGGTATCACTCCGGTCGAGCCGGCCCATTCATGCTGAAGCATGGCTCTCCCATGGTACCATTTTTGATTGACTTGATTTGATTCCGTCTGTCATCGAAAAATTTTAAGGCCGACAACGCACTTGTGACTCCTCTGGTGTTGCGAGTGTCTATGGGCGGCGGTAATCGCTTACCATCAGGTGATCCGTCTGCTTGTTTGCCACCTATTCCATAAAAATAAAAAAAATGTTTTTCATTTAGATTGTTATAATAAACTAATAAACTAAAATACAATGAAATAAAATAAAAATAATTTGATTTAAATTGGAACAAAAATTTGAAAAATAAATTAATAAAATGTCATAATCTTAGTAAAATACAATAATAAAAACAACATTGTTATTAGGATACATTTTATACAGTCAAGGTTTTGGAAGTAAATTGGGTTGGTTACTATAGTAATATACATAAAAGGTAATAAACATAATTTACGTTGTCGGTTTAAGGAATGTTTTAATTTACTTTAGTTATGTTCAAAGAAACGTTTGAAAAAAACACAGTTCCCAAAAAAAGTTTTCCTTTTTACCGAATAATCTCGATTTTTCAATTTTAAATGCACATACTCATCTATGTCACTGTTTTTAACATTTCATTGTAACGCTCTGCAGTATCAAAATTGAATGTTCATTGTTTCCCGATATTCATTTGTTACGAGACATATAACTCTGTCCTGTACTATAAGAATAGGTATATTAAGAATCGCTTAAAATTGGTACAGTCTCGTGCAACTAAAAGTATACAGCCAAGTACTGCAAGTCGCACTCTTTCTAAGAGAGTAAAGTGACTTAACTCCCCCCCCATTCCCCGCCATCCCCCCCATCCCATTTCAAAGGCCGGCAACGCATTTTTGACTCCTCTGGTGTTGCGGGTGTCTATGGCCGGCGGTAATCGCTTACTAAGGTCCGACTGAACCAGGATTTTTGGTCTCGGCCGAGATCGATACCGAGACTTAGAAAAAAATAATCTCGGCCGAGACCGAGACCGAGACCGTGACAGAGACTTGATTAGGACTCAAAAATATGAAAAATATTTTTTTACTGAATAGTGGAATGTTTAATAACAATCAAAATAAAATAAACTTATAATTTAAAAAAAGGAGTTTTTCAGTGTTTTCCCATTTCGATCCCGTGCCGCCGCTAGCTCCCGTAGGTACTTACTTATAGCCAATCACATAATATCAAGTATCGACAAAGCGGGCGAATGGTCAAATCAAACCAATCCCGATCGAACGACGCGCCGCGCTGCGTTTTGAATAACCGAATCGCTAACGTCGTCGCGCGTACTGTCTCGGCCTGACCGAGAATCTCGATGTTTCTTAGCCGAGACCGAGACCGAGAATCTCGGCCCGATTTTAGCCGAGAATGACTGGTGACGAGACCGAGACCGAGATCTCGGTTGAACCTTATCGCTTATCATCAGGTGACCCGTCTACTCATTTGCCACCTATCACATAAAAAAATGTGATTTATTACTTTTTGAAATAAACTGACTTTTTTGTAATGGGTCCGTTTATTACAAAATTTCTTCAAGATTTCTTCAAGACTTTTTATATAATACTCGTAAGTTTGTCTATGGCAAATTATTTTTGCAATACAATGACCTAATTAGAGTTTTTTTTTTAAATATAAAGTAATATAACACTTTTTCAAAATATTATGGTACTGATCTAAAAAAGAGAGGCCAATGTACAAATCCATAAAGTATCTGTTAGTTCTAAAGCAATACTGCATATGTATACAAAATAAACTTCACAACTTCTTCTTTTCCAAATTGATTTTGTCGATTTCCCACAAATATTGTTTTTTGAGTTCAGTCATTATACTTCTAAGGGTGCGAAGTACTACTAGATGGCACGGCTACCCTGTATAATTCTAGGTGCACGAGACTGTACATAGGTATATTAAATTTAGGATGATTCTGTACACATCTTAAATGCAGATTGAAAATGAAATTGCGGACCAAATTTCAACTGTGGCTTCTATTATAGTCATGACACTGAACAACTTTATCTAAGGAACCAGTTCAACCGTAGCAAAAAAAATGGACTTTCCATAGTAACTTGAAATGAAATGAAATATTTATTGATGCAAGAAACACGGTACATAATAAGGTGTTATTGAACATAAGTCATACAGGAGTCCAACATGTTTCGCCAAACGTGTGGCATACATAGCAAGTTATTATGATCTAATTAATTGTAGTAACTAGACATGCTCCAAGAATTCCTTTACACTATAGAAGTTACATTCCAATAACCATGCATAAAGTTTTTTTATCATTTGTTGACTTGGTAACGCTGTTATGCCATTTGGCAATTTGTTAAATATTTGGACACACATACTATGGCAATTTTTATTAAAATTAGATGTTCTCGGACAGTAGTCCAGTGCCAGTCTACCAGTGTTCCTTGTACTTCTAGGATAAACATTTCTAGCCGTACTGAATAGCTGTGAACGCTGTTTAACGAATTTACATATTTCCAAGATATACAATGACGGAAAAGTTAAAAGCTTTAGTTCTCAAAATAATGGTTTGCAGCTTGTACGAGGGCCTACACCATAGGTTGATCTTATGCACTCTTTTTGGGCTGTAAATACCTTTGAAACATAGCTGCCATTGCCCCATATAGGGAGACCATATCTCAGAACAGAGGCAACATCATCCGTCGTAGGCTAAGAGAGCAGTCTTTAGCGTAGCTACTTTCCTTCCTTACTTTGAACAGGGCATAAGTTGGCTACTCAGCTCATCGGTTTTTATATGAAGACTCATTTTTTGCTCCGATTGAATTGGTTCCTTGGAGAAAGTTGTTTAGTTTAATGAGCAAAAACCACAGTTAAAATTTGGACCGCGATTTCAATGTCATCCTTTACATGACCTTATAATTTAATTCGTTGAAAAGCGGGAAACATTATTTATTATGAATTATAAGGATTATCAATAAACATTCAAAACACCAGCTTCAGAACTTTGATTTTAAATACTTTTTGCGTGCGGTAAAACACGTCTAAAGAGTTGAATATTTAATAAGTTCCGATCGCAAGCGCAAATGATACTCTTGCGCAAAGTAAACCTACTATTCCGGATTGCGAAGATGCGCACAGTAAACCAAAATAATATGCATAGTACTCATATACAAGCTTACAAAGATTGTATCATTCTGAGTAAAAATTAAGATGGTTCATGAAAAGTCTTTAAAAAAAAAATATTACTCAAAGATGATAAAATCGACAGAAACGTACAAAAACGGCGAAACGCTCTCTTTTTGGAGAATAATTTCTACGACTTATAATATTATTTATAACGTAAATGTTATAGAATAAAAAAATATGTATTTTCAACTATAAGTATAATTTTAAAAAAATCTTAAACCGTTACTTTTTTCGAGTGTTTGATGGGCGGAAAATGTGCCTTATTAACCCTCTTCCTTTTCACAAGAGAGATGTAAAAAAATAATTTAAAAAAGTCATGAATACCATAATATGTCTTATAGGTACATCATATTATTATGTATACTAAGTATCACTCCTAAAAGGAGGTTTCGATCAAAGAAAAATCCTGTACTTCCCTAATTCCCTGTGGCTTTTTGAACTGGCAGCTGTAGAATTCCTTTGATAGAATACATTTATCGTGTTTCTAAGAAACAATTTTCCTCCATTCTGATATGCGCAATATTTTGCAGTAAATTGCTATAAAAGCTTTCTATTCTACGACAAAATAAAAAATAAATGAATCATGGATATTTTAGAACTGAATCATTGCTTTGCCATTATCCAGATTAACTTCACCTAATATACAAAACAAAAGTCATTTTATTGTGGATAAATATAGGTATACATGCTACTGTAAAGCTTTTCCATAATTGACAACGCTGAACATGTTAAAAACAACCGATTTCCACCGAAACAACTACAATCTTGCTGTTTTTTTTTTCGCTTTTGTTAATTTTTTAAAAAGCGCTGAATCAATTTCGATAAAATTGATATGGGACCACCTCTAAAGTATGACCTACCAAACAAAAAAAGAATTGTCAAAATGAATTGATCATAATTGACGGAATAATCGCGTAACAAACATACAAAAAAACATGCAGTCCAACCTTGACCTATGCTGAAAATGCCAGTTACCCATATAATTTCACCAAAAATATTGTTAATAATATATATTTTTTTTTTCTATTTTGACCATACGTTCTGGTCGAATGAAGTAGACTGTATGGAAAATGTGTAACTCCTTCTGGCATTCTGAAACACTTTAACCACGAGGGAATTTTAAGATGTTATTAATTTATTGAGTTTTCTTACTTTTATACGACGAGTATGCGAGCGAACACCAGATGATGAATGAGATTTTTTGAAGTAGGTATGTATGAAAGAAAGGGATAACTATAGATGATATGGTGTAGATATGGTTAGATGAGCATGAAAGTGGTATGGCCAAAAGCGTTGCTTATGGAAAGTTATACAATTTTATCGAGTAGAAATAGAAAAAAATAAAGAAAACCATTTATTCCAAAAGCACAACACATACATACAACATTTATTACAAGAGTTATTTAAATATAAATTAAATCAATGCAGTGCCGTGCTCAGGAACCGGTCCTGACTCAGCATATTTATCAGCGTTGTGATGATTAGTCAGCCAAGTCTGTATGGAAAGTCCATCTAAAGTTTTACCTAAGTGGTTGAACCAAAAGCTGTTCTGTTTAATCAGTAGAATTCTAGTTCTCTTTGTTATAATAATAATAATAATCATTTATTTCGGACATAATCTATATTTTGTTAGTAACATTGATATAGTTATACAGGGCTCACACAAAGACACTGACGCTGTTTTAACTAGGAACCTATTCTGGTGATTTTTAGTAGCGGGTATACACATGCATGGCTTTTATTCGGGTTAACTGGGACAACTTTTGTCTATTTTTTAAATAAATGACAAAAAAAATTCGCTCTTTACAAAAAAGTGGTCAATCTGACGATCTATTTTTATGGAGAGTTAAAAAAAATGTTTGACGTTTATTTAAAGTATGTTCTATCACTTGACTAACATTGTCTAATGTGACGAAAATTATAGCCAGCATATGTTCATATCCGTCATTAAATAGTACACTTTCCTAAAAATAACACTCTCAAACTACCTAAAATTCTAAAAAACATAGATACGTTTACAAACAAGTTAGCTTTTTACGTATTACAAGAAGTTTAATTATCCTTAGTGCAAACCAACATTACAATGGAATTCTTGGGTAAATTGATTAAGCATCTTTAGTAGAAAAGTTTTTGAGTACTTTGATTACAAACCCATTTTAATATTTCAATTTATTTACCCTCAGTTTTTAATTTTCATGTTTATTGTGCGTGCGTGCATCCGTGTATGAAATGAAATGAAAATATTTTATTCGAAGTAGGTAGCAGTGTACACTTTTCGAACGTCATTCTTTTATCTACCTAATACGAGGTTCATACCACTCGGAACTCGTATTACCCACCGTTTCGGGAAATGTTTGCGGAGTGAGAAGAAACGGCGGGCCCTAAAGAAACTCCCTCCAATGCGTATGCGTGTATGTGTGCGTGTATGTGTGTGTGTGTGTGTGTGTGTGTGTGTGTGTGTGTGTGTGTGTGTGTGTGTGTGTGTGTGTGTGTGTGTGTGTGTGTGTGTGTGTGTGCATGGGTGTTTATATGTGTGCACGCGCTTATGTCTGTCCAAATAACAATTAAAGATTATTTTTTAAATATCTGGTACAAGGTGAAGGTGTCTCATTTCATTATTTACCACGTTTCATCATTTTTTTAGCATGCCCTTTAATGTAACCTCCTCCGCTCATAAAGCGGCATTACGTTAATTTACAAACATGTTTTCTTTATTATACTTCGGCCTCATCCTCGAGATTAGCATTATGTTACACTTGTAGTAACGCCTAGTTTACGCAATCCGAGCACTGATTTGAGAGTAAGTATATTCCTGTTAATCTCTCTGAAAAAAAACAGGGTAGGACGACCCTACCACCAGTCAAACACACCATGCCTGTCTATTCATTCGCTTTTTAGTACTTCGCTACTCCGCACTGTGACGGTACCCCGCGCGTGTTATGCATGACGGATGCATCATCCATACACCTGAGCCCTCTTTGAAGAATTTTTATCGCACTTTGTGAGATAATTGTGTGATCAAACTCAAACTCAACTCAAAGTCAAAATGTTTTTAAGTAGATGCTTTACACATTTACGCATACATTTACGCTTTTAAATCGTCAATATTTGTTTCTACCTAGTACAAATTCCCTATCACGCGGGGCTTGTATACTCAACGTTTTAGGAAGTGTTTGCGATCGTCTAGTAATTTTTATAATCATTGTATTTAATACAAAAATCTGAAAATGGTATCGTCTCAGTCTTGATTTGGTTACAGAAATTTTTAGTTATTATAAAAATGAATCTGTAGGGTAAGTATTATAGCGAATAGCGCTATATTTTGCCCAGCTAAATCGAGTACACAGGGACGAGGCTCTTCTGCGGCTGTAACACTCGAAAGAGCAGCCTACCTGTGCTTGCGAATATAGCTGATGACACCTCAGTCTTGATTACATCATTTCATATTTCAGTCTATGTTTGTTAGAAAATATATAATATTACTGCACTCTTTGTTTCTGATTTAATCAAAGACATAAGGACGATAAACTTCTGCGCCTGTAACACTCTAAAGATTAGCGTCCTTGTGTATAGAAATAGGTTCTTCCTCAGTTCTAGGTATGATAGTATAGGATTGGATATTTGATCATAAGGGCATATTTGACTGTCTCTTTATAGATAATTCATAATTCTTTATAATTTATATATAGCTTGGTTATAAATCCATGGATTTGTAAGTAGTATGGACGCGCCCATATCATATGTATGTATAGTATGTATGTACATACTATGTAGATTTGAATATAGAGTGCACTCTTTGAGACCAGTCAGGCTCCTTTTTGTTGGGTATAGGGTGAACTTTGGAATAGCCTACATATATATTAATATTAAACCAAACGAACATGTCGTTTCCTAACTACCAGAGTTCCGCACGACCATCGAAAGATCTGGCATACTACCAAACCAGAACATTTTAAAGTTTGTATGTTACCAGACATAAAATCGTCAGAAAATAGAGCGTTTCATGAATATTACTTGAAAACGTGAATAATCAAAACTGTGCATCATATTTAACCAACAAAGTTTATTTTTACGTCTGAAATAATGAATTTTATTATAATTCTGGAAATTTAAAATATCAAGACTCATACTCAAAGTTATCAAGTTTCAATATTAGTCTGGAAAACATTTAAATTATTGCAATTAAGAAATAGGATTAATCTTTATGTTTGGGGTTTATTTTAAAAGCAAAATTAATAAATAAATGTTTAATTCTGATTCATTTAAAATGTGAGAAATGTTTATGATCTAAGGATTAGTTGATCGTTATACCTTGATTATTAAATTTAGATTGTGAAACAATCTATGTATTTAATTAAAAGGAATATATAAGTTTATCAAGGCATATAAAATAGTCACGATAAACATAAATTCTTCGACCCCCTGCGCTTTTGAACCAAAACTGTAGGAGGAAAAATGCACCGAGCGGTAAAAACCTCCTCGCTCATTAAATCTAAGTTACATTTAATTAGTCTTTGTCAAGTCTTGACATATGCAAGAAACCCCTATTTAATATTATTCATTACACTGACAAATAGGTATAGTTTATTAAAATTATTTTGAATAAATGAAAGTTTAAAAACGATGACCAAATGAATAATTAATCGAATTAATAATATCTTCACGAAAAATGCATCATGTTATGAAGTATTCGATTGCAATCAAAACAACACACAATAAAATAGTAAACAAGAAATAATATACAATTTTGGAGAGTCATGTTATCGATTTATATTCAGCAAAGAATTCTCAAATAAAGTTAGCTTCTTTTAAAAATAAGTTCAGTAGCACATCTCATACTTGTAAAAATGAAATAAATGAAGATGTTGAAGTGTGACATCAACCAAACTTTTCGCTTTTAAAAGGAAAGTGTTTTTATTTGAAATGCAAATTTACACTACAACAGCCCTTTTTAATAATTTTCTACTTAACTTTTGACATCTCGTGATCAGGAACCACCAAACTACATGTTAAATAATTGTTACTTGTATTGTAATTAAATGAGATAGGAAGTACTTAGTGCTGATAAACACTTTCTCTTTTACAAAATTACAAATTTAAGTTCACAAAACAACCACTCTTTTCAAAGGTCTAACACCGAGTGTTCCTCCTTTTCTTAAAATTAAATCATACAAGAATATTTACAATCATTACATCATCATAACATACTTTGTTACCGAATGTCTTTTAGTAGAGCTTAATTTCGCACAATAATAATAAGAATAAGAATGAATTCTTTTCATCCCTCAAGGAAGAAAAGGGTACCTTTCACTTTTCAGCCAATAGTTAACGTTTTGTGCTGGCGTGGTCTTGCATCTCTTTCAGGGCCGGCAAGCGGGAACGAGGTGAACGATACATGGTTCAATGTGGTTTACTGTAATTGCGGAGTATTGTAGAGGTATTCAGGTTCATCTTAGGCTTCCTCGGTCGACTCCTCGGTTCTGACTCGGCTTTAGAACAGTTTCCTCGGCTCTATGTCATTCTTAGTCTCGTAACTCTCCCATCAACCAGATGGAGTTTATACACTGTAATTTAGAAAATAAAACAAGCACAGTATTTGGTACAATAAACTGGACTTGGGCTGTGCGTTGATCTATCAGACAGTCAGTTTCTTCTAGGGTGGAATGTTGGAACGCCATCTGGAGTGAAAGTATTCTAAATGAAAATAGTTTTCCTTTCATTTAACTTACCATGTTTGTTAGAGAGATTTGATCCTTATAATTGACCCTATCGATTAATGCCATAAAAGTACTTGTTATTTTTTCGGATTTTAGCCGGTTCGATTCCTGGGTGTGACAAGGGTATTTTCTAAAATCTTTGAATGTAGTTTTGCTTCTTTTTAAAAATAAAGAAATGTTTCATTTAAGTAAAATTTGCTATCTCCAGTATTTAGAGTACTTTCCCTCCAGGTGGCGTTCCAATATTCCATCCTGTATATATATATACAGGCAAATCTTATCTTTGGGTAATAATCGGACGAAGAAGAATTAATTGATAACAATCAACAACGAACTCATTGAAGAAGCAATAAGCGCTTCCAATTTCTATACAGACGAGTCGTGGGTTCGACCCTAACCATAGCAAATATTTACATGACGAATAATTCATTCATCTACTCCTTGAATTCAGGTGTTCAAGTATTTACTGCCTGCATACGTCCTATAATATTGTATCTTTCCGTGACACAGGCCGTATGATTATTTCGGATTAACAAATATTTGAGAATACCCACATATTCTTATCTTAAATTATTCAAGGATTTAAAAGCGATTTGCTAACCGACTTGCAGAAAAGCTGCTCAATAAGTGCAGAGCACGGATAGGAGCAACTACAATGAAAATATGTAATATTTGTAAATTAGCGTAACCTTCGTATTCACTATAATTATGAATATAATCGAGTCATAGTATTAGGTTGTCCGGAGCAGATCCCAAGCTCTTTAATTACAGGTTTAAACGTGTTAGTAAGATTTTGTGCTTGGGTCAGTAGTTCATTGTGTAGTATACTTTATATATTACTAAGTGCCGCACGCATCGTCACATATTGGAGCAATGTGAAGATTCAGAATTTAAAAAATAATAATTTGACCTCTTGACCAACGGCTCATCATCAAGTTTTTGTTTGCTCTGGGACATTTTGCAACTGAAGCCCATCGACCACTACAAAAAGTGACAGGATATAATTCGCTCGATGATTCTACGGTTCGCACGTGGTATTGAAAATTCAACGAAAAAAAATAACGATGTTCGAAATCATCTAGGTGGGGCCCATAATACTAGCATTCAAAGAGACAAAACGAGCAGTGTGGAAAGCATATAACCGAACAAGATATTAGAGCCTGAGATCTCTGTCTGCCAATTTAGGAATCTCTGAAACCACTTGACACACTGAAAAACTGGAATTGTGAAAAATCATCCCGAGATAGGTTCTTCGTGAACTTAATACAATCCAATCGAAAATGCGTGTAGATTACTCCAGCAGCAAACAAGCCACCTCTGACATACTGTTGCCGTAGATGAGACATGGGTTTCCGACGTCAAAGATCAGGCTAAACAACGGGTTGAGAAAGGAAAGAAAGCCAAGTCCAGTATCACAGTCAAAAAGTATGGACCTAAAGTGATGATGATATTAGCAACTGATATCAAAGGGAGTTGTTATTACGAAATTTTGGCTGAATAGAAAACTGTGGAACAAGTAAGATATCTTGGATTCCTCATGAACCACATGAAATATTGGCATTGGCATGGGAACACCCTTCGTTATGTCATAGATACTGAGATTCGACAAGGAAAAGAAAGTGAAAAGTATCTTGCTGTTATCAAATTGCCAGAGCGCTGGCAGCGCGGTATTGATACAGAAGGGCAATACTTAACGAATCAATTAAGTATATGAATAACTATTTTTTTTTGAAATTATTGTATGTCGGGGGATTTGCTCCGGACAATCTAGTAATAAAGTAAAGCACTGAAATATTAGTGTGCTACTTTGCCGCAACGCCACCATAATGGATTCAGATTCTTTATATGATTATGTTATTATTGTGCACTTTACACAATGTACCTACGTATCGTATATACCTGTACTAGTTGACGAGAAAACGGGCATTGGTTCTGGCGTTGCCGCAGATCATAATATTCCTTTAAAATTTTCAGTTCTATTGTTTACATTAAGTATTTGACTATGGAAACAAAGGTTTCAATCTACATTCACCAGATTCTGGATAATACAGACTAAAGACAGTAAAAAAGTCACTCGAGCTCGGACTCAAAATGTTTTTTATTTAAGTTATAGTTAACATGTTGTGCAAATAATCTTAAATCATAATTTCTTTTTTCTTCCTTGTACAATGACCCTACTGCGCGAGACTTGTACCGTACACTTAACGTTTAGGGAAATATGTGTGAAGCGAAAGGAAACGTCGAATGCAAAATAAACTTGCTTTAACACATTTTTTCAAACTAAAGTATTAATTTTTATTAAAACTGTGAGTTGGAGGATTCATTAATGTCCATACATATATTTTATTCTCCGCGATAAACACGACAAAGAATAATAAAATAATTAAACACTAATTTGATACACTTTAAAGAACTAAAACACAATCCATACACGCTGACAGACAGCGGCGGCAGCCGGTACGCGCCTCTATTCAATTCAAAAATTGAATTGCCTCTTCTTCAGAGTAGGCTCAGTGTTGCCTGAAAGGCCACCTGCTGATACATATTGTTACGTATTGTTATTTATTACTTCTCAGGCTATATATTTCACGAAAAATAAGCTCTCAAGGTCTACAAGTGTTACATAATGCTAATCTCGAGGATGAGGCCGAAGTATAATTGATGATTAAACGAACTTACCTGTAAGTAAAGTTCTCTCATAATTATACGAAGGCCTCATCCGAAGAGATTAGCATCCCCCCCCCTCCCCCAGTTATTTCTGAACCCCATTCGTGAAATATATATTTTTTGTTGGTGTGGCTCTAACAGACATGGCGGGTTTGACTGGTGGTAGGCTCGTCCTACCCTCATCTTTTTTCAGAGAGATAAACAGGAATTTACTCTCAAATCAGTGCTCGGATGGCGTACACTAGGCGTTACTACAAGTGTAACATAATGCTAATCTCTTCGGATGAGGCCTTCGTTTAATTATGACAGAACTTCACTTACAGGTAAGTTCGTTTAATCATCGATAATTTTATGTTTTTACAGATTTCCCAGGATTTTCAGGTTAGTTTTTAGTATTTTGTAACGGGCTATGAGCAGTTATCTATGTCAGGAGTGAAAATAGTCTATTTGTTCACAAAACTAGTAGTAATACATTTCCCAGTAGTTCGGTCACCAATAAATTGTAACAGGACAACTGTGTGTAACCGCTTTTATTACTTTCGAGCGACGCACGAGTAAGGAAGTATTGTCATGGTGAAAAATCTAACTTGAGATGTTGATAGGGATCGACTATCTTACACTAATAGAGCCCAAAAGTAAAAAAAAAAAAATCTCTGTGTGTATGTGCTGCCAAGACTTATGAACGGATTTTGGTAAAATTTGGGTTACAGCAATATTTTGTTAATAATTAATATCTCCTGTCGTTTCATTTTTTCAGTAACGCCATTTGTTAGGTTTATAATAATATCTGGGACAAATCACACACGGTCATTTGATCCCAAACTAGGATTCCCTGTATCTTGGGAACCAGGGACTGATATACATACACATATACTTTTAAATACATAAATATATAGATTTAATACACCCAGACTCAGAGCAAACAATTCTGCTTATCACAGAAAAGTCGGCCCTGTGTGGGGATCGAACCCACGATTCTCGGATCAGAGGTCAGGATCGCTAACCACTTAGCCACCGAGTCAGTCATTTTATCGAGTTCGAGTTTGTTTGTCACCGTCAGAGACAAGAAAATCCACCATGATAAAAAACACTTACTTTTTCTCAAAAATGGCTCTAATAGTGTTTATGAAACTTTATTTTGTACCATACTTTTATGCTGCTTACTAAACTAGATAGTTGGTTACTCTGGGAAAAATCTGATTGAGATACCTCCCATACAAACCGGAGTACTGTTATTTATTTAAACTTTATAAGTTACCATAACTTTATGCCGCCACTATGTAGTTCATTATTGTGTTGAGCAATACCAATCCTGTATATGCTAGATGGTAAAACGGGAAACGCGTCAAAATATGCCCAGCGTGGCTGTACATTTTTTTTAAATGTGATAAGCGGCAAACGAGCAGACGGATCACCTGATGGTAAGTGATTACCGCCGCCCATAGACATCTGCAACACCAGAGGAGATACAAGTGGGTTGCCGGCCTTTGATATGGGAGTGCGCTCTTTTCTTAATATTTATCATGTAAACAACCAACACTCAACTCCTTCCGCAAATGTACATTGTACAGTCATCACTCAGTTATCCCGCTTATTCCTACGTGTACAAAGAGAAGTATGTACTTGGTATTATAATATTATATCTCGGTTGGCATGTATAAGAAATGTCATGGGGTTGCAATTATGAAGCTTCCGGCACCCTAAGGTTAGCGTTAGGTATATCATGCAAATAAATTTAACTGAAATCTGGGTTGTTTGCCCGAATTAAGTAGTAGGAACTTCGTATTAGGGTCAGTGGGGGGAAGATGAAGAACGGGGTAACACAGAAAGTCGCCCATAACTCCTAATTCATGATGATAATTTTAGAGCTGACAACATTGTTCAGGCCACCATTTCATTACGTCTCGCCGCTCACTTGGCAGTCACCGCTAGGAGTGCGTGGTTTTGTGTTACGAATTAATTTGTGTCTGGTGATTTTTCTCATATCAAGTGGTCGATTTTTAATCTTACCCCGTCTCATATAACTTGAAATATAAGATAGGTACAAGTGTTTTATCTAAATACTAGCGAATTATTTTTAATTCCAATTTATATTTAAAGGTCATGACGTGGATATTTTTCTTATTTACGATTTAATTTGACTTTCTGTCTTTTCCTAGTGTTTACGCTAATTTTACTAGAATCCGGGACATTAAAATTATACTTTTTTATTAGATAGGAAAGCATTGCGATTCGCCTATTCCCTCGCACTCAGGTGCATGCCCATTTCCTATCTCTTTCCCTACCCCCTCTCAGGAGGAAGACAGTTATCGGCCGGAACTCATGGTGTGCGTGCGCGTCTCAATTTCTTCAAAATTAAATAAAATGGTTTTGGTGTGTAATTTACGTCTAAATATCGAATCAACATAACGGTGAATTCACTGTGAAATTTGTGACTGGAGGCCTCCGAAGAAATCATCATTCCCGGGAATTTTCATGGACTTTCCACGTGCTGAAGGTGAGCCCTTACAGATCCTATCCTTCTTAATCGCAGTGCTAAATTCTTTTTGTGACGTCAAAGGGGTAAAATTAAAAGAATCTTTAATAATAGCAAACAGCGCAAACACCCAGCAAAATTTAACGGGGCAAGATGAAAATATAAAGTGTTCGATTTGTAAGATAGACAACTAGTGCAGAAACATTAAGTACTTATTTTAGAAATTAAGGTGGACTTCATTTAAACTGATCAACATTTTTTTCTACGATCGCTTTGACGAAATTGCTAAAAGAGGACTTTTCCTACAAATCATTCAGGTGATTGGGTGAGGCTGTAGATTGTGCCACTTTGTTACATAAAGTAACATAGATACTTTTATGTTACGGTAACATAAAATTATCGTAAACGCAACGTAATTTATTGTAAAGCTGAGAACATAACAAAAAAAAAGAATTTACCCCAAATTCTCTTATCTGTGCTGCTACCCCAATTTTTTTTCTACAGCCACGCCAGGTACCTAAGTATCTCAAATTAAATAAAACTGAAATTCTTAAAAATCTATCAGGCACTTAATAAAACGTGTGAGCGACCCCAGCAAGCACTTTTTTCCTGGGGCTCCTAGGAGAATCCTACCCATCTCAAATTTTAGAGCATAATTAGAGCAATCATCCAAGGGAAAAAATTTGAGCAATCATACTTTTCGAGATACGAGTGCCTAAAGGTGTGCTTGCTGGATGGCATTCCACCCAGCAAGCACAACTGGTGCACAAAAACTACGAAGACTTGGGAAAAAAATTTGATGCACAGATTTAGAGCATCATAAAGTGAGTCGGACTGCAAAGTTTCGTGAATGTCGTGTCAATAGTTATCTCGCTAGAACTAACACAAAACCTGCTTCACGTTATTTTCATAAATCTTTCCAGCAATCACATCAGATCTCAGCGATTACAGCATCTTGCTTCAAAATTTTTATGCCAGGATTTAGAGCAATACTAGAAACCTATGCTCAATTATTTTTGAATCCCAAAAATCAGTACTTTTTGTGCTACGAGCCAATGTTTTTTCCTTGCTGGGTGGACATGACATAGTGACAAAGCTGTATAGCTTTGAAACTTATACGAATACAAGACTGGTTCTTATGCTCAGATTTAGAGCAAAATTTGAGCATTCTTCTCAAAAAAAACTAGAATCCCAAACATTATAGTTACAGCGGTAGACGCTGAAAACTGATTTTTCTCGCCAATTTTTTGAATAATTATGGCGACTCGCGGCAGATTGCAACGTTGCCGCTCTTATTTTTTTTAGTTCAAGCAATAACTAACTTTGTGCTGTGAGTATAAGGGTACATTTCAGTTTCAATCTATCGATTGTCATTTGCATTGATAAACAAGAAACAAGGGTGACAAATATAAATGGATACGTGGGTGATCTTAGAATATATAAGGTTTTTATATGACAGGAATTGGTATTAAAATTTTATCGAGCCGGATGATGTACTGCCATTTTAGTTGATAGCTGATTATATCTTTATATTTTATAGCTTGAAAGACATGTCATGAGGTCACTGAGTGTTAATAAAAAAACAACTCTTGAAAAGCCTAAAAGTAAGAGGAAGGGTCTCATTGATGTCGGCTGTCGTTGTTTAGACTTCAGGGATCAGTGTCACAAATTAAACGCATTTAGGGCATTCATATTTTGTTTAATAATCTGTCTTACGCAGCAAAATATATGTAGAATATTTTTATTTACCTAATAATTAAACTGTGTGTAAAAAAGTAGTAAAAATATAGATATTAAAAAATATTTATTTTAGAACTAAGTTAAAAAACTTACACGGAACCCTACACTGCGCGTGGCCCGACACGCACTTGACCGCTTTTTATTCAGTCGAATTTATATGATTTAGTACGGTATATAAATATAATATGACTAATGTGTTGGTCGAATGTGTGAATGTAGGGCGTTTTGCGTTTTGTTTTTGTACTGCGCTATATACAAATATTGGAGCATGGCTGAAATCGGAACGATGCCGCCGCCGCCACCACCAGCAAAATGCAACGATGAATCACAAGCGTTCCGTATTATAGGTATTCCGCTATCGTATGATTTACACGTATTTATTTATTTATCTGTTTATTTCAGGCACAAGGCCCATAGAAATATATAAAATCGCCCTTGTTTCTTATCTATATCAATGTAAGTGACACTTGATAGTTTGAAACTGAAATGTACCTTATATTAACAGCACAAAGTCAGTTACTGCTTGAACTAAAAAAATAAGAGCAGCAACGTCGCAATCTGCCGCGAGTCGCCATACTTATTCAAAAAATTGGCGGTAAAAATCAGTTTTTAGCGTCTACCGCTGTAACTATAACGTTTGGGATTCTAGTTTTTCTTGAGCAGAATGCTCAAATTTTTCTCTTAATCTGAGCATAAAAACTAGTCTTGTATTCGTATTACTTTCAAAGCTATACAGCTTTGTCACTTTTGTGATATCCAACCAGCAAGGAAAAAACATTGGCTCGTAGCACAAAAAGTACTAATTTTTGGGATTCAAAAATAATTGAGCATAGGTTTCTAGTGTTGCTCTAAATCCTGGCATAAAAATTTTGAAGCAAGATGCTGTAATTGCTGAGATCTGATGTAACTGCTAAAAAGATTTGTGAAAATAACGTGAAGCAGGTTTTGCGTTCTAGCGAGATAACTATTGACATGACATTCATGAAACTTTGCAGTCCGACTCACTTTATGATGCTCTAAATCTATGCATTAAATTTTTTTCCCAAGTCTTCGTAGTTTTTGTGCACTAATTGTGCTTGCTGGGTGGAATGCCATCTAGCAAGCACACCTTTAGGCACTCGTATCTCTAAAAGTATGATTGCTCAATTTTTTTTCCTTGGCATGATGATTGCTCTAATTATGCTTTAAAATTTGAGATAGGTAGGATTCTCCTAGGAGCCCCAGGAAAAAAGTGCTTTCTGGGGTCGCTCACACTAATAAAATAACTTGAAAACTTCAAAGATTTTGCGCTCATAACATAACATATTTGTAGAGGAATTTCCACTTTCCGCTCCCGTCGCCAACCGAATTTTTCACAAAATGCTTGACACTTAATAATATTGTTATTGTTCCAGGCAAATTTCGGAGAGAGTTCCACAGATCCTACATCAAATGCTTCGGCTGCTGCATCACCCCGTCTCCTGCGCAAAACGGAACCTCCATCGTCCCTATCAGAAGCTCCAGAGCCGGTACCACCAGAACCATGGTCCGTAGAAACTCTGACTCTTGCGTCAGCTACCGCCTCAACCACCTCTCTTCCTCCAACTACAACAATATCCACAGAGATTTCGTCAGGAATTCCAACACCTCCTTCATCGAACAGATCAACGGCAACAGGCGACCGAAGATAAGAGACGACTCCATCATGGAGTCAGCAAGTATATTTACCTTAGCCACTGACGCAAACAGAGATTTACAGTTACGCAAAGACAAACTTTACGTGTGTTACAATGCTGACGTCACAGGTGATGGTGTTGAATCCTACATCGCCAGGAGCACAAAGAGTATTCATTTTAAACCTTATTACAATTGTTTTAAAGGCGAAGGTAGCGGTTTTAAACTGGTTAAGAGTCAAGCTGTTGAACTGGGTAATGCGGTCGATGAGAGATACAGCGATACGTGCGCGGATTACAGAAAGAGCGATGAGAAAGATGCATTCTTCGTAAATTACGAAACACGAAACGGGTTTAACTTTAAGTTTAATCGTAGTTTGAATAGCTGTCAGATTAAGAATAAGAGAACGGTGAACTCTGTTTATTGATTTAACCTTGACGTTATTTTATTTTTTTATTTTACAGATTTGGGAAACTTTTTTTATTGATTTAATATTTAAATTGGTCTAGGTTGAAAATGAAAATTTGCGGATTCGTATTTTAATGCAAAAAAAAATAAAAAGCCCTCAGTGTAGGAATAAAAAGGAACACGAATACGTTTGGTTTACGAAACATTTTACGATTACGTTTGATCTAACAAATTAGTGACCCGGTCTGTTAAGATACAGCAGATTATTAATTATTTTTACATGATGTAGGCTTCGGAGGCTTCCATGGTTTTCCTTTCGTGTGTCCTCTGTTGGCTACTTCAGCTGATTTCATTTTGCATAACACCAAATAATTTTTATAAAAAATTAATACCTTCTTTCGTTCAGATTTTAAGACAAGAATTTACGTTGAAGAACCCATAGTAAAATCGCAAAAAAAATGGACTCTTCATACTAATTTGGCCTGTCAATTGCTCGATTTGCATGGACAGACCAATTTTTTTTTGCGATTTGACTATGGGTTCCTTAGGGAAAGTTGTTTGTTAATATAAACACATGCATGGCCTTTCGTATCAACAACTAATTTAAAGTCACCCGATATATTAAATCTTCATGGTTATTTAAACCAATAGTTTGTTTTCGGACTTTACGTAATGATCTCATATACCTATTATGATATTTGAATTACAGATTAAGAAGGTATTTACAGAAGTGGTTAAAAACCTTGCAAGATGTACTTTACCTAAATTCCAGAGTTACATTTCGTCTCACCGATTGAATCATCCCTGCCGGTAATGGTGTTGCAAATGACCATAGGTGGCGGTAACCACTTTCCATGGGTTAGTCATCTCGCACTCGTGCGAGTTAATTCAAACCTCCCGACGACCAGAGATCCTAAAGTTGATATTTTAAAATAAAAAATTGTACTTACTTCTCATACATTTTTTCAGTAAAGTTTTTAAAAATTCTATGTACTACAATTAGTACGGTAATCATCAGGAGGTTAAAGAAACGGTATTGGTCCTTTCGCACATCTATATGTGCGACTTGTCCTCTTCAAAGTTCGGTAGTGGTCGGCTGACCACAAAATATTAAATCAAGTTTTAAGGCATACACAATGATTGAATAGATTTCATACATAGTTGGAAGGTAGGAGTTAATTAAAGAAATGATCTTAATAGCCGTAGCTACGTATAAGTAACGGGGAATCAGGTGGACCGTTAACTATTTTGCTGTCCAATACAATAAAAAAAATACTCCTGTTGGCTTTAGTAAAAATACTACTGTTGGTTTGGCGTACCACTTCAATGGAACTTGAATTCAATCAATCTTCCGTCTGCTCGTTTGCCACCTCTGCAATAAAAAAAAGAAAAAACTTAACGATGTTTTTTTACAAACTGTAAATCCAAATCTCTTATTTACTTACATACTTATTTGTGAATTTGAGTTTCCTCTTCGAACTTTTTTTTTACTGAATTCGTTGTCTTGCGAAATTTAAATATTTGATAAATGATTTGAAGGTCATATAATGAAGGTTTTTTTAAATGGTACAATAATGTTGATGTTTTTCTCAAGTATTTGTTAATAGATAAAAATATGGAAACCACGAGAAACACAATCACAGTCAAGATATAAATATTATTTTGCTTAAAAACTTAGTATTACTTACTAAGTAGGTATTTGTGCTTTTTTATAATATACATACTAAATATTTTTTCAACTCAGTCTACGGATTACCGAAAACCAATTCTTTAGGGAAATTTATATAAAAATATGTATTTCTGTGCTTACTGGTCGTGAAAAAAATGTATATTTTATTTAACATTTATTAAGCGAAAGCTTTTTTACTTATATATTTATTTTTTTAAATTACTAATCCAAATTTAACTAATAACTTATCATATTGAAAATTATGTAATGTACAGGTAGATGGACTTATTGCTAAAAGCAATCTGTTCCAGACAACCTTATTTACTATCTAATACAAAGTTCCTACTATTCCTTGGAACTTAATACTTGTCAATGGTGTGTAAACAAAATTAAACCATTAATATTATTTCTTGCCGTCAATATTTAGTTTTAAGTTAAAATAATTGTACTAGTCTATTAAAATAGTATTAAGAATTTACTAAATGTTGAAGTCAAGTATTAATTTAGCGTTAAGTTCTATTAATTAAATAAAATTAAGGAAATAAAATTAAATTATTATTAAAATTATAAGTAATCGATAGTCACATATAATAAGTAATTTAAAATAATTGTATGTTTGCCCGAGAGTGTAACAAACATTTTGTACTTGAGCTTTCTATTATTTAATAAAAAAATATTATCGGCTTGTTGCATATTTTTTTCCCACTAACCAACCAATTTAGTCTGCAGGAATGGATATTGTGTGGGCGTCCGACCGCTGGATTTGTGTATAACAACATGTGTAAGTGTAAGAAAATATTTAAGTCGCGTCTGAAGGGGTCCCCTACTTGACTTCGAAACATGATTCTGCGAAAATTGTTACATCGGTGACTATTTGCCGATACTACGATACTGCGATACGCTGTTTCGTTGATGATTCTTTACTTCGGAGTTTTGTTTCACCGGTGTTACTTTACCTCGAAAACGTTACCACAACTATTATTACTGCGACTTTATATTATATCGAACACGTTACTTCGTCGTTTTATTTCTGCGAAATGAATATATTTCTTTATATATATTTTTTAACTTAGTACTTAGTTACAGGCTAACATCCAGCTGCAAATAAGTCCATAAAAATTTCCATTAATTAGCGTTCCGTCTCGTCTCAAGAGTTTCTTTGATTAAAAACATCACTATAGATAGGGTCAATCTATATTTTATCGGTACAAAGGTAATATTCTCAGGTCCCTCTTTTGGGTTTTTCGCTAATACCTCAAAAACGGTGCGTCATATGTTTTTTTTAGTACTAAATGAAAGTTCATAAAATGTTCTACAACTTTTATTCTATACATTTTTTCGTATTCGCAACCGTTTTCGAGCTACACGCTCCGGAAAAGTAAACATTTTCGAAAATTTTTTTTCACCAAATCAGTAATTTTTTTTACCAAAAAATTTTTTCATATCGTCTAAACTATTATCTACATATATTATAATCTACATAATAACGTTTTCACCCTCATATCCATGAGGGTCCCGGCAAGTTCTCCATGGCATCTTAAGCCTCAGTGGTGGGTGATTCTTGCTGAAAGGGCTCAACGTCCTCTTTATCGTCGTCCTCATCAATAGACATCCGGCGACGTTGAGGCATTTTCCTTGTCAGTGGAGGCATGCTGTAGAACAGTTCAGCATTGCTTTCCGGCATCCACACTTGCCACTACCATAATCCTTGGTGCAGCGGCAAAAAAATCGTGTTCAGTAGGACTTCTGGTACTGGTGAATCTTCTGTTTTGATTGGCACCAGGGTGTCTCCTACATGTTTCCACCCCCACTCTTGAGAAGGCAGCTCATTCTCGAGCCACTTCTGCACTTGGTGGTAGGTGAGCCGGGAATGCTGTTTAACTACACATTCAGTCGGTGGGAGGAAGCTGATGTCAGGCTTAATATTTGCCACTGACCCCTTGAACGACTGGAAGGGGTACTGGTTCAGTGTTGCTGGTTAGTGAGAACCTACTTCTCCTTATCGAATGTAATTTATTTTAAATGTCACTTAAGTGATGAAAGATGATAACATTTTTATCAATATTTTGTTTATGTTTTAAATTTAATTTCTAGTTGCGTGGAATTACGACTTAAAGAAGTTTCTTGAGATTAAAAAGTGTATAAATAAAAAAATATCCTGAAAAACGTGAAAATTAATCGTTTTTTTATGTCTCGAAAGTCCCGGGAAAATTTAGCTCGAGACGTCTCGAGTCCCGGGACTTTCAAAACCTCGAGACTTGACAAACCCTAGTTCCTATCGTATTTGAATATGTTACATGAAATTCGAATAAATATTTCATAGAACAAACATACGTCGATGGAACAAGCCGTCGAAAAAATTATACAGATAAATAACGAACATCGATTGAATAAGCCATCGAAGTGAGGTTTTCGAGGTAACGTAACAGTGAACAAAAAATACATCGAAGAAATAGCTTATCGCGGTATCATAGTATCGGCAAATAGTCACCGATGTAACAATTTTCACAGAATCATGTTTCGAATTCAAATAGGGCACCCCGTCTGAAGTGGTGTCAAAACCACCAAGACCAAATAAAAATAGACATACTTGCCACTAAACATTGTCAAAAAGATTTCCCTGTTTTTTGGAAGAATACTCATTATCTGAAGACTCGGCCTGGTCTTCCTGTGACTGTGGGTGGTACTAGTAACATCAAGGATATCTCATCTCACTAATATTATAAATGCGAAAGTATGGATTTTTGTTTGTTTGTCAGTTTGTTTGTTTGTTTGTTCCGCTTTCACGCCAAAACTACAGAACGGATTTGGATGAAATTTGGTAGGTAGATAGATGAAGCACTCGGCTAACACATAAGATACATTTTATCCTGGAAAACTTAAGGGTTCCCGTAGGAATTCTTAAAAACTCAAAATTTTTCACTTCGTCACGTTTCCAGATGGTGCTATCTTAACATTTTCTTTCAATTCTGAAGTTCACGCAGACGAAGTCGCGGGTGGAAGCTAGTTGCTGATAAATTTAAAGACAGTTTTGTTATCAAATCGCCCTTAGGGCTGTAACGAATCAATCCTGATCGTCACATAATATAGATTTACTTAAATAATAGTTAATAAATGTCTGGCGAGTTGTGCTTGGATCTCTGGTCCCAGGTTGGAATTTCCTAAGTTGTGAGAGTTGGAGGCTGATTGATAATAGATATGAGCGTTAAAATGCAAATAAAACTAAGAATGAGTGCAATCAGATATTGAGTGAACGGATGTATTCGTCACAGAGCTGTATGCCAAGGGTGGGAGTTGAATTCATGACCTTATGATCAGTTGTGAGAGTTAACCGATTAATTTCTATTATTATATTGGTTATTAAAGTTAAGGAAGGTTTCAAAAATAATATAACTAGAAGTTTTTCACTTGAATTTACAAGGATAGACTATTTGGCAAAAATGGACAAAATAGACAAATTAGTTTGGCCATGGCCGCCATAATTTGGCTATGGTCAAATTGTTTAGGCCATTTGTGACAGAGGGTTTATATAAAAGGAAACGATGCATCTTCGGGGAGTTTAGTCAGTGTCCGGATCTCGGAGAGTGAAGTTCTCCAATACGCGAGTGAAAGTTGTTAGTCAGTGTTCAGTAATACGCCAGTGATGGTGTTCGATTAATAAGTGAGGGAAGTAACCTCAAGTCCGGAGTGATTAATAGATGATTATTTGCAAAAGGTGTTAGTCAGTACATGTGTGAAAGGTAGTTTACGACAACTTAGTGTCGTGTCGGTGCCTACTAGGGTTGGAGCCTTCCCTTGATTAGCGGTGGCTAAGGCGGGCCTTCGAGAGGAGCAGTAACGACAGCCACGAGTTGAGCCTAGAAGCCTGAGAGGTTTGAAGATACACAGGTATGTTTTTTTTACGTTAACTGTGTATGTGTTGATTGTATTTAATGTGATATTTGTGTGTTAACACTATGGGGGTTGTGCGAGTCTACCTAACATACCAACATTCTGTGTTAAGTGGTAGGTGTTAAACACCATTGAGTTTAGATGATGTTGATGTTGCTGATCAAAAGAAGTGGTTTATGTCCTAATACATCTGATGGTAAGCCTAATGGCCAAATTGCTAATGAATGATTGATGGTAAAGCAAATCATTTCAACTTAATTGTTGGGATAGACAGAGGCTTAATTTGGTTTATCAGAAGTAAAATAAAACTAATTATTAACTTATTTTAATAGGCCTATGTCTTTAAACTTCTGACTACAGTGTGGATATTTATAGCATTCAGTAGGTTTTATAACTATATTTTATATTACGATGCAAAGTGGCTGAAGTTATGGAAATTATTGCAATGTCCTTATTCTGCTTGGTTACCAAGAATCATTGAATTCTTAATACATACAGGAATCCTATTACATATTAAACTAACTACTCGAGAAGTAGTTTCAATTTAAATCATTATAATGCTGTAATGGCTATAGTCTACGACTACTCCTAAGTGAGTCACTGTGGTTATTAGTGATGCTGCGAAGAGAATGCGCTGATATATTGCTATTAACTAAAGATGGATATTATCTTATCTTTGAAATTATTACGTATTAATCTTGTGCTGATTTACTTTGTGGTTTGCAACTTTAACCTTTTGTACTTAACTAAATGTTGATCATGCTGTGATGGCTGTAGTCTTCCCTGTGGTCATTAGTGGTGCTGCGAAAGAGAGTACGCTGTTGGATCGCTATGATTTACAGCAGACTATTAGTTATATCACTTGGGTGATTAATCGTTATGGTGTTGTAAACTAATGAAGTGCAACTTCTATCTGTTCCTAATTTTAATAAATAATTCTGTCGTAGTACAGATTTAATACTGCCAGAGAGTAGACAATATTTGGTACCAAGTAGGGTATCGATTCTGCATTCATGTCCTTATACCTGAGCTTTGGTTTATGTTGAATATCTGAAACATATAGTATGAGTAATATTATTTACTCCCAAAACTTATAATTTATATTTGATCCTAGCTGCTTGAGTCACAAAGACATATTAGTGTATTGTATTTAAAGTGTGTATGGTTTTGAACTAATTTCTAACATAATGGGAATTCATTTAACTGAATTTCTTAAACTAGAAGTAAAACAATCTGTAGGTATTGTTTTACTTCATTTAGACTCTTCAGGCGTTCAACTTTCATGAAGTTTATTTAATTTCATTGTTGTTGTCCGCGTTGGATGGTATTAGTATGGCAGAGGATGAGGGGAGGTAATGGTGTATCCTCCCGCAATTCTTTTAGGATTGCGGACTTTAGTGGTGTATAGGTCTATGGCTTATACATTGCTCGCAGTAGTTTAAACACTTACGTTTCATAATTTCAAAGCTTCATGATAGTAACATAATGCCCTAATTTGAGCAATGGTTCTATAAGACTGCTCTAAAATTAATCAATTAATAATATTAACTATTTTTAGGTTTAAAAAGAAAAGAAATTTTATACCATACTTAAGTACTAACAAATCTTACCTCTTTAAGTTACCATTAACACTCTAAAAGATTCTGAGTTACTTTAACACAGCGTGGGTTCCTTATTAGACGACTTGGCCAAACGATTTTTAGGTGTTTTTAGATTTTAGTTTTATATTTATTTTATTTTCCCTTGTCAAATAGGGGTGAACGTTACAGGGCCCTCGTTATCTCAGACGTCAGGGGGGAAGTGTGTGGGGGAATATGTAAATACCCAAATAAAAACTGTTGATGTGTGCAAGGCGATCAAATCGATTTCAAAGGGTAAATCACCTGGTCATGACGGGTTGAGTATTTAGCACATACAGTTTGCTTGGCTATTAAGCAATATTATATTAATATCCAGGGTTTTGTAGAGCAATGATGATCTACAATCTCTGCATATCTCATACATAACTGCCGGCTGAGATGATGAAAACTGTTGTTGTACCGGTGGTGAAAAATAAAACAGGGGATTTGTCAGAAATATCAAACCACAGGCCTATCTCCTTGGCTACAATAATTGCAAAAGTGTTTGACAGCATTCTTAATACATATTTAAATCAGTTTATTCAATTAAAGGACAGTCAATTTGGGTTTCGACCGGGGCTGTCCACTGAATCTGCCATATTATGTCTGAAGAGTGCTGTAAAATACTATACTGCAAGAAATACTCCTGTTTATGCTAGCTTCCTCGACCTTTCGAAGGCATTTGACCTTGTGTCTTATGACATCCTATGGAGCAAGATGAGGGTATCCCATATACCGGATGAAATAATTAAAATTTTTAAGTATTGGTTAGGGAACCAAAGTAATAGTGTGTGACCCCAGCAAGCACTTTTTCCTGGGGCTCCTAGGAGAATCCTACCTATCTCAAATTTTAGAGCATAATTAGAGCAATCATCATGCCAAGGGAAAAAATTTCGAAATACGAGCGCCTAAAGGTGTGCTTGCTGGATGGAATTCCACCCATCAAACACAACTGGTGCACAAAAACTACGAAGACTAGGGAAAAAAAAATAATGCACAGATTTAGAGCATCATAAAGTGAGTCGTCTTGGATGGTATGGAAATAATTAAGTAATACACAGTGGGTCACATAACTTGCTTTTATTTAATAATAGTTTCACTTTAAAATGATGGCTGACACTCAACACACGAACAGAGAAGAGACCACAGATAAAGGAAACACTTCCTGCCATAGAGTATGTTCCTAACACCCCCCTTCAATATTTTTGATCGGCTCTGTCTTTACCATTGCTATGTCTACTTCAATTTGACGTGACGACAGACCATTACGTGGATCTGCATGGTATTGTGGGTGTGAGTAACTGTCCTAAATCGTAGCTATAGGGTTCATAGGTTTGCTATGATGAAATACCTATACCATTCTGGTTTTGTACACGCAATGTGCCGCCGTCAAAACCCAGTTAGGACTAATAATTGAACTGCTGCACAAACTTATTTTACCTTCGATCTTCACTAGATAGATAGATACTGATACAACATTTATTCGCAACCACAACACACAAAACAAGACAACAATTTTACAGAAACGAATAAAGTAAGACAAAAACAATAATTTCATTGACATATGTCACAACACAGGTATCAGACTAAAAGTATAAAGCTGTTTACAGATAATATTTTGTTATGATGTAGCTTTGAAACGGCTCCGACTCAGCATGTGCTGCAGGACATGCGCGACACGCCTGTAGCGCGGATATTCTGCCGGCAGCACCGCGACAGAAACCGGTAACTCATAAAGTTGATACAAAAATAAAAAATTTGGCGATCATATTATAAAATGTTTACTAAAAATTAACACTAACTGGTGGTGAAAAGCAGATAACTTGGTTGGAAAGCAGCCTTTGTTTTAGGCCGTCTCTACCCCCTCACGAACAAGAAAAGTAAAATGTCTCTTAGAAATAAGGTGACACTTTACAAAACTTGCATCCGTCCCATTCTCACCTACGCCGGCGTAGCGTTCGCCCATACAAAGCCCAGTCTCATCCATCGACGTCAGGTCATCCAAAATCGCTTCATGCGCCGAGCCACGGGCGCCCCATAGTTCGTGCGCAATGAAAATCTCCATTGCGATCTAGAGCTTCCCACCATAACTCAATACCTGAAGCAAGCGTCAAAACGCTACTTCGATTCCGCCCCCCATCACCCCAACCCCCTATTCGTAAGCTCCGCAGTTTACGACCTCCCCGCGAATCCCATACGCGTGATCCGACGCCCCCGGCACGTACTCGAGGATCCCGATGATCCTATCACGCTAGCCATAGCAGCCATGACCCCCCCGCATCAACCACAGAGTAACACCACACCGACATACTGCCCTCGCCGGCGAGGGCTGCGTCCCCCCGCTTCTCGCGCCTACCAGCGCTATCGGCACATACCGGGCCGATTCTCTCCGATCCTCCCCGTCTAAGCAACGTCCTAAGCCGAGGTCCGTGCCCACCTGGGCGCCCTTAGGCAGTTGCATCTTTTTGCTTAGGCTGAGTACCCTACGTACGAGGGCGACACTGAAAGTTCTTAGATAATCAAAAACTGAACAAACTAGAAAGTTATTAGTTTTATTATATCTTTTCAAAATAGTGTCCATTCACATTGTAGCGACCTTGCAGATTCCACAAATCTGCATATTATCACATCTCCGAACGTGCTTGCAAGTAGCATACTTATATGTGTGACGTCAGTTATAATCTGTATAAATACTCTTACTTTATACCAATAAATGTGCAGTATTCGAGCAGTACCTGAACAGCAATCATGGAGTAATCACTACATCCTATCCTCCGCTCCGCCACCAGGCGTCGAGATGATTACCTAGCTGCAACCTCCTCCATTTACCCTACAACTCTGCCATGTCAACTCACCTTGACCCCCGAAGTTGGTTACGACATATCGGCAAATTGGTGACCCCGAAATCGGCAACACACATATCGGCAAATTGGTGACCACCGACGAAGAACACGCATTTCTGAAGACATGGAACAAATAACTGGCAAGCATCATCAACGGGTCAACTTCGAAACAACTCTTCAAATCAACTACAATGTAACCGCAACAGTGTTGTACTAATCGTATCAATAACCTCTGCATTAACGGCGACGAGCTAACGACGATCGAAGAAACGACGAAACCAAAAAATTTATACAACTACAGCATCCCAAATTCGTTGGCTGACAACGCGACAATCTTTGGCTAAAAATAAACAGTGGTTTATCAAAATATTCAAAGCGCTCCAGGCTCTTCCAATGGCACAACATATCCACAAGAAATCACTGCAGCCCACGCCGGAACTTATCTGGTCGGCACACTCACCGGCGCTTGGCAGACTGCAACTTGTGAAGATATCATCGCGACCGCACGAGACGGTTTCGCGCGCTCCGCGACAAGCGTTGAGCAAATAAATGTGGCGTTCCGCAACAAGCGTAGATCACAAACGCTCCGTAACTAGCGTAGAGCACAAACGCTCTGCAACTAGCGTAGAGCACAAATTGCAATGAATATGAAGAATATAAGCCTGCGCCGCAAATCGCTCGTCTCGACTCACTGAAGACTTGAGCTGAATAACGTCGTTATCGTCAACTTCACGTACAAACTGTAGACTTCAAGATGAAACCCTACATTGGACGATTATATTAAAAACATCGTGACTCTAGCTAAAATATCATCACTCCATCTACTGCCTGCACCGCTTCAGAGGACATGAATTAAAAACTGAAACTGCTGCTCTGCTCTATACTACAAGGTAATGTATGCAAGCTCGCTACCAAGAAGAAACTAAACGTGACTTTTGTTTACAGCCGACAAGGCATCATACATAATAAGGCACGTAAAGAAACTGCCGATATCGAAATCGACGGAACGTAAATCACAATTTGCACTTTCTGCATTTTTTGTCGCAACGATGTGTCTAGGTCAAGTGTATAATGAATAATTGTATTATGTAATTACTACCTATGTATACGTTTTATGTAACTATGTAAAAAAACTTCATTTTTTCCCAAGGGGGGTGTAATGTAGCGACCTTGCAGATTCCACAAATCTGCATATTATCACATCTCCGAACGTGCTTGCAAGTAGCATACTTATATGTGTGACGTCAGTTATAATCTGTATAAATACTCTTACTTTATACCAATAAATGTGCAGTATTCGAGCAGTACCTGAACAGCAATCATGGAGTAATCACTACATCCTATCCTCCGCTCCGCCACCAGGCGTCGAGATGATTACCTAGCTGCAACCTCCTCCATTTACCCTACAACTCTGCCATGCCAACTCAACTTTACCACTAAATTAGTTACCACATATCGGCAAACACATCAATACATCGCTGCATCCGATGGAACCACTGAGAAAAGCACTTTGCCCACTCCTCCTTAGACGACTCGACGGCCTTTTCAAACGCAGCCACTGCTTCCTCGGCGTCCATAAAACGTTTTCCTCGAAGTTTTTCTTTTATTTTCGGGAATAAATAAAAATCGCAAGGTGCGAGGTCGGGGCTATACGCCGGGTGACCCAGTAATTCCACGTCTGACGTCGCCAAATAGTCGATCGATTGCTTGGCGGTGTGCGACGAGGCGTTGTCGTGGTGAAGGAGGATCCTACTGCGAGGTCGTTTCTTCCGAACTTTTTCCAAGACAAGTGGCAAACAATTGTTAGTGTGCCACTCTGCAGTAACTGTTTTTCGATCCTCTAAAACAATTGTTGCGTAATGACCTGTCCTTCCGAAGAAGGAGGCCACCATCTTTTTTCCCACGCTTCGACCTCTCTTCACTTTAGTTGGCAACTCCTCGGAAGGAAACACCCACATAGTAGACTGTCTTTTAGTTTCAGGATCATAACAGTAAATTCAGCTTTCGTCACCCGTAAGTATGTCGAACACAGCATTTGAGTCACCTCCGTTAAATCTTAGAACCATTTCACGGCACCAATCAACACGACGGAGTTTTTGGGCCTCTGTCAAATTATGAGGAATCCACCGGGCACAAAGCTTCTTGACCGCTAAATGTTCATGGAAGATTTTGTGCACTTGACTCATACCAATGCCTAAGCTTGTCCGAATCTGCTGATAGGTCACTCTTTTGTCAGTCTCTATCATACGCCGCACATGACTGATGTTATCTTCAGTCGTCGCCGTAGAAGGCCGTCCCTCACGCAGATCATCGGTGAGATTAGTGCGACCACGTTTAAACTCTTTAAACCAGTTGTAAACAGTGGCACGAGATGGGGCTTCATCGTGAAAGGCCAATCGAAGTCTATCATAACTTTCTTGTTGACTTAAATGACATCGAAAGTCATAAAAAATCATTGCACGAAAATTTTCTCGCGTTAAATTCATGCTGACGTGACACAGATAATTTTTAGTTTGCCGCCAAATCGTGAAACAAATGACAAATGAATGAAATACATACACGATAACATTGGCAAAGAGTTCCATTTTCAAAATTTGAACTTATTTTTTTTTTATATCGTTTACAAGTGGCCAGTTCTAAAAAATTTCAGTGTCGCCCTCGTACTCGCCTTCCCGTCCGGTGAAGTTGTAAAGGCCCAACGGCCAACAACAAACATGTCCTATCGAAAAAAAAAAGCGCTTCCACCTACACCATATACGGTACCTATTCACTGTTAACGGATATTTGACTAGACTTCGACTTTGTTTGCTTGCTTACGGTTTAAGATTTGCTTCGTCTTTCGGATTAGTTGCTTGATTTTGTCTTTCTTACAACCACTGCTTTAAACTTGTAATTCAATTTGCTTTGTGATTAGGTACTGTTGATAGAAGTATTCTCACTGAAAAAATGACTACAGAAACTCTTAATATTAAAGGAAAAATGGAAGAACATACTGTCGTGGATCATAACCAGTGATCGGAGTAGGTAGATTGATTTTTGGTACTTGTATCGTGATTTTATAACATGGACAATCCTTTTTTCCGGAAAGTTTCGGTATTTCCGGATTGAGTTGAGTATTTTCAAAGTAAATCTGGTTCAATCAATTAATTCTGAAGGAAGCAATATATTTTTAAGTAGAATAACAGAATAAATATTCGTTTTTGTTTAAAAAAAAATGTTTAACTCTCGGAATCCGCGCGGCATGTCCATATTGACATATACGTTTGCGGTCATTGACCCTAATTCAATCTACCTACTCCGATCATACACATAGGCCAATCATTAACCACAAATCTAAAAATTTTTGAACGCACCGCCATCGCATGGCTATGGCTTCTTCTGGGATCGCAGCTACACTGCTTGAGGGTGGATAAACTGCTCATGCTACCTTCAAGTTACCACTCAATTTAACAACAGCTGATACTCCCATTTGTAATATATCGAAAAAAAGTAATTTTGCTGAAGTACTAAAACATACTAAAATGATAGTGTGTGATGAAATAACCCTGGCTCATAAGGGTGGCGTAGAGGCTTTAAACAGAACTCTACAAGGTATAAGAGGAAATAAGAGGTTAACGGTTTTGGTGGCTGGAGATTTTAGGCAGACTCTACCAGTAGTACCTAAAGGAACTAGAGCAGATGAAGTTAATGCGTGTCTTAAGAGATCCAGTTTATGGCCTCTACCTCCCCTTAAAATCTGCTTTGCAATGACCCTAAACAAATCACAAGGGCAGACATTAAAATATGCGGGTATAGACTTGAAAGAAAACTGTTTTTCACACGGGCAATTCTATGTGGCTTGCTCCCGCGTAAGCTCAGTAGTCTAATAATGTTGGCATACAGTAATAGATTAGCAAAAAATGTGGTGTATAAAGAAGTTTTGTAGTTTACTAGCTTTTGGCCGCGCCTAAACTTTCTTAGCGCTCGCCTACGCTACGTTACGCTGCGATATAACCGAACTGTAATGCCCGCTGCCTGCGCCGCGACTGGCCCGTGCCGCATGCCGTCACGCGCCGCCGCCGAGGCGCTGCGGGTGTCGGTGCCGCTCGGTCGGCTCGGCGGGCGCAGCGGGCTCGGCGGGCGCGGTGGGTGGGCGCGGCGCAGCTGCTTGCCCGCGCCTTAACGCAACGGGTGAACGCTATTTAAATATAGCCTGTGTGTACATACCTCACGGCCCGGGGTACCGTGAGGCACTAATGTCGTTTTTCGATCTCACTAGTCATAATCTCGGATAGGCCTGATGATATTTTTGATTTATGTGGAGATTTTAACATTTCTTTCCCGTGGTATGACTTTGTTATGAAATGGTTGTCTTTTATCGCAACTTTATTATACCAAAAATGAAACGTACATTCTCGGTTTATTTGATAACAACACCTGTTCGGGCGCAACACTAGCAACACCGGAAGGGGGTGTAGAGGCGCGCGGGGCGGGCGATTCGGCCATTTTGTCGGATCTAACTACTCAAGACGTACGTACATCTTTTTACTGTAAAATCCATTTTTGATTAATTTGGAGTCAGATATAGTGTTATCCAGCCCGTAAGGAACAACACCACATTTAAGAAAATATCTTGAAATAGAGCTGATATGTTTTTTCCAAAGCGCAGTAAAGTGACACTTTGAACGCCCCCCCTCCCCACCTGCCAGGGGGTGGGGGTGGCTACCGGGCTAAATCAGCTTTTATTTACCTACCATATTTGACTTCCGATTTATACAAACCTACACTATTAACTGAAGGGCCGGCAGAGTATAACGCTCGTGCAAATTTCAAGTTTTTTTCTGTAGATTTTGCTTTAGTAAATGCCGTTCATGTTTATGTTTTATATTTTGAATTAGTTTGGCTTTCTTCCAACATATTTTTTTGATGCTACTAGTGCATATTTTTAAACGATTGCATGTTAAAGAAAAATCTAGTAGAAGTTGTTATTTGTTTGTAAGTATGCCAAATAAAGATTTATTCTATTCTATTCTATTCTAATTTTTGTATTTTTTTTTCATTTTCTTAAGAGTTTTTCACAATGAATGTAATAAATTGAACACTAATTACACCAAAAATGAAAGCTACATGTTCGGTTTTTTTTCGAAAATGATGCCACATTCATGATAATAGGTCAAATAGATATGATTATTTTTTAAAGAGCGGCAAAGTGAGACTGAAAATTCAATATATTTCCATCGTTAAAGAAGGGTGTAACGTGGTATTTCGTAACCTACATAACTTGCGTAGAGTTTTAGCATATTTATACTAGATGGCGCTTGGAGTACAATATCTGTTCTATCCAATCTTCAAAAATTTACATCGTTAAAGAAGGATATAATGTGGTATCTCGTAACCTACTTTGCGACGAGTTTTAACATATTTATACTAGATGGCGCTTGGAGTACAGTATCTCAGTTCCATCCAATCTTCAAATATTTCCATCGTTAAAGAAGGGTATAACGTGGTATCTCGTAAACTACCTTGCGACTAGTTTTAGTATATTTATACTAGATGGCGCTTGGAGTACAGTATTTGTTCCATCCACGCGGCGGCGGAACGATACCTGGAACAAGATCCGCGGAGCTGGACCCACATCCGGGCCCGAATCCTTTAAAAACTCGGACCTACACATCTCTAGAATCAAGTATAGATGCAGGAAAAATATTTTAAAAATCCGGACTACATTTTATTTTTCATTTTCCTATACTAAATCTTAATACTGAATCAAGAGTTTGTATAGGAAACTGGAAAAAAAAATTGATCGGATTTTTTCAATATTTTTCCTGTATTCTATAAGTACTTGGTTTTTCTGGGTAACCCCTTTACAAACGCACTTTTTTAACACCGTGTGTTATAACAAAATAAAGCATGCTTCAATGATTGGTTATTCCTTTTTATATCTCTAAATAAAATTATCTGTGTTAAAGTTAACTCTGTCAATTTATGTTACTTCACTTTAGAAATATACCACTCTAGAAATATACGGTACTTTCCTTTGTTTCGCTAAAAGTGCTTTTGAAATTTTAAGGGGTGGCTCAGAATCAAGTATACAATACATAAAAATATTGGAAAAATCTGATCTACATTTATTTTGTTCGCTTTTCCATACTAGATAAATCTGAATAGTCAATCAAGAATTTCTAAGGAAAACTAAAAAATATTTGTAAATCGGATTTTTCAATGACATCCTGTGTTCTATAATTAATTCTTGAGTAACCTTATTTCAAATGCGAAGTTATGCGGGAACAGATGAACATACATATACACGGGTTAAAATCATAACCCTTATTTTTGATTCGCGCTAGTCGAGTGATTAGACTACTGTTGCTACAAGTCAGCTGTTGTTGTCCTGTGGTACCCCAGTGGGACAAAGGGCCTCTGTGAGTCGACGCCACCCCCCTCTGTTCTGCGCCTCGCGCTCCCCTTCGCTCCAAGTCAGCCCGGCTGCCCGTGGCTCAGCCTCGACGGTGCGCTGCCACGTGCGTGTGAGCCGGCCGGCCCGGCCGCCTGCTTCCGGTCGGCTTCCACGTAAACGCAACCCTGGTGGAGTTTTCTTCTCCTCTTCGCAATGTGTGCCCTATCGACTACCACTGGCGTTGAGCAATTTTTTGCTTCACAGACGAGCAAACTGCCAAAATTTATATATATTTGATTGTTTCTTAGTTAGGATTAATATTAGCCTAAGTTAGACACTTCTGAGTCGATTTAGTTTTGTTGAAATCTATGTGTCTTATAAGAATAGGATGAAGAGATATGTTGTTTCGCTCTTACAATTGTTTAAAGTTTAACATGGCCAAGATGATGATGATGATGATGATGTTTGATGTTTTAAGTTTGTTTGAAATTTTGTTGGCCCAACCTCCCCCCCCAATTCACCCCATCCCCCCATCCCATTTCAAAGGTCGGCAACGCACTTGTGACTCCTCTGGTGTTGCGGGTGTCTATGGGCGGCGGTAATCGCTTACCACTACGAGTCGGGAGCGGATCCGTCTGCTCGTTTGTCAGCTATCACATAAAACATAAAAAAATTGAGGCTAGAGTTTTTTATGTATAACGTTTCCAAAATGTTTATATAATGTGTTTTCCTTATATCAAGGTAATTAGAGTGTTTTGAATTGTAAAATATAATGTTTGGAAAAACCTTTAAATTCCTTAAGTAAATAACAAAATTGGCGCATTAGCATTGGCCGATGCGTTACCTATAATGTCACGAATTGCGATACGCAACTTTTCCTATAAATATAACCGGCCTGCGAGCCGATCGGGTTCGTCAAATTTAAGTCGCATTAAGTTTGCTAAGTTCTGTGTATTTTCAATTCAATAAAGTTTCAAAGGTAGCGATCCTATTATTTTGTCACCTCAGATCAGCGTTCTCATTTCTGCAAATACAATCCACTTGACCACTACAGCTTTGATAGATTTTCGTACGGATTGTGTTCGGCCAGAAGATGCGCAGGATGGACCTCAGGCTTTTGTTGACAAACACTTGAAGTTTGTTCGTCAGTGCCGTGTAATCAGTAGAGTATTTAAATTAATTACTTTTCACGTCATTTTCGTTAAAAAGTATTTTTTCTTTCGTCTACTTCTCCTGAATTGCTTTTGGGGATTGATTTATTAAAATATTTCTTAAAAAAAATCATTTTAATGTTCACACGCCCACGCCCACGCTTAAATAAGCGTTAGTCATTTACACATTATGCCCCCAAAAGTTGTTAACTCGCGTGCACATAAGTAATCTGTTCAGTGCTAATTTTTGATTATTTACATTATGTAAGAAGATTTTAATTTTTGTTCCTTTCCTTGTGGCAAATACTACAAAATTATGATAGTGGTGCAATAAAAATTGCACCACTATGGGCGTAACTGTAGTTTTCATATCGGGGGGGGAGGTTCGTCAGTTTAGAAAATATGAGAATTATCAAAGCGTTCCAGAACACTTTCGTGTGAATATTTTTTACCCTTACAGGTACTTTACAAGAGCCTATTGTAATAATGAGGACAGACTTTCGTCTATAATATATCTACACCACTTTCGTTCTGGAAATGAGATTTGTAACTGTTTTTTTTTATATTTGTCGCAAAGCTTAGATGTGGTACGTAACTACAGAAATTACGTTTTACTATAAAAACAGCGCGACCGAAGCGAGCGCAAATTTTATGTCCTTATTGGCTTTAGGTGAGCACTAATTCACCAAACCAAACAAGAACTGACTATCTTATCTTAATGCCGGAACACATCAGTAGTGGGAACAATGTTTGGCGGCAAAACTTAGAATAAGACGGCCACATCTAAATAGATGTGGGCTAAGAAAATTTCCTGTTACCAACCAAACA
Organism: Coleophora deauratella; assembly: GCA_958295455.1. Classification (NCBI taxonomy): domain Eukaryota; kingdom Metazoa; phylum Arthropoda; class Insecta; order Lepidoptera; family Coleophoridae; genus Coleophora; species Coleophora deauratella. The sequence continues at coordinate 16,522,978 of OY282401.1, forward strand.
GAGTCCTACAAATTTGGACCCCGCCGAGAGTCGATTCCGCGACCCACTTATGTGAAGCGAGTGAACTAACCACTAGAGCAAGAAGGTGGTCAAACAAAACTGATTACCCTACCATAAAAGTGTAATAAAGAAGGAGTCTAGGCGCTAATCGCTTAACAGCCACCTTATCTTGGTCTCGCAAATGCTACTTTCACTAAAATGAAGTGTCATTTTCCAAGATGACGGCTTTAGTTACAGCTTTTGACCACACGTCATAATTATGATCGTAGTCAGACTATAGATAGGATATGCCTTATATTATAACAAATAGTGATTTGTATGAAATACCTGTCAGATTTGCGACAAAAGCCCTTTTCAATGTCATACGCCACAAGATCGTAGTAAGTTTTGTTTAACATTTAGACAAGAACTGAGAGTTGCTCGGCGCAACCTTGATATTATTCGGGATGGAGTTATACATTTTAGGTTCTATAAATTGGATGTTTTTGTGACTTCGTTAACCTTCACCTAGGAATCCTCAGCTCGTTGCGAGTTCTGGTGTTATGCGAATGGAAAGCCTTACTTGTTTGGCAATTGAGAAAACCACAAGAGGTGGAAATGTAAATATTATAATGATAGACCACTTAAAACTTATAGGGTCCTAGCAATGGGAGTCAGTGGGTAATGGGAGTCACTTCAAAATCGGCTAAACCTTACGCGTCACAGAATAAGGCACTGTCGCAAGGGACCTAACTCTGCGCCCCTCCCGCACTGTAAAACCTTTCGGCTAGAAAGTTGCGCTAGGTTCGTCGGGAACGAAACATGTGTCACACGGGAGAAGCTGATCTATAATTTTCGCATTATCAATTAAAAACGTGAGTGTCAACATTTATTACTTATGTTGTTGAAGCAATCTTAAAGTGTACTATGATTAATAAACTTTTTGATATGCCTACAAGTTATCTGATTTTCCGATGACTAGGTATGCGTAATATTTCAAATTGTACAAAATTACCGTATTTGGTTGGGGGAATCAGAATCAGTTGACTTTCGCCGCTACTTTTATTACATACCAAACAGATTATTTTTTTATTGATTTCAGATGCCACGAAACTATAAAAGAAAAATTCGAAAGGGAGTTAGAGTGTTACAGATGCTGCATGTATAAGACAAGGCGTATAAATCCTATTTCTGTGATTTTTTCGTTTAATTATTTTTCAGTTGATAAAAACATCACTAGTTTCTTAATTATTATATTTTTTTTTTTTTTTAATGCAGAGGTGGCAAACGAGCAGACGGATCACCTGATGGTAAGCGATTACCGCCGCCCATAGACACCCGCAACACCAGAGGAGTCACAAGTGCGTTGCCGGCCTTTGATTTGGGAGTACGCTCTTTTCTTGAAGGTTTGAATGTCGTATCGGTCCGGAAATACCGCAGGCAACAATTCATTCCACAGTTTGGTTGTGCGAGGCAGAAAGTTTCTAGTGAAACGCACAGTTGTGGACTGCCAACCATCTATGTGATGGGGATGAATATGTTGTCGCGTAGAACGATGGCGGAAAGAGGCGGCAGGGATCAATCCGAACAATTCCTCGGAGCACTCCCCATTGTACATGCGATAGAGAATGCAGAGCGAGGCTACATCTCTACGCAGCGCCAAGGAGTCAAGCCGATCTGAAATATCCTGGCAGTCGACGATTCGAGTTGCCCTTCGTTAAATGCGGTCCAGAGGGAGAAGCTGGTACTGGGGTGCCCCTGCCCAGAGATGAGAACAGTATTCCATATGAGGCCGAACCTGCGCCTTATAAAGTTGCAGGCGATGTGCCGCAGTGAAATACCGTCTCGATCTATTGAGCACACCAAGCTTCTTCGAGGCTAATTTAGCCTTACCCTCTAGATGGCCACGGAACTGGACTTCACTCGATATGTCGACACCAAGAATTCCGATACTAGCTGAGGCATTTAGGGGAGTGTCCTCAAAACGAGGTGATACGACAAATGGCATTTTCTTGGCAGTGAACGCGCAAACTTGTGTCTTAGAGGGGTTAAATTGGACCAAATTAAGTCGACCCCATTCTGAGACTTTCTTTAAAGAGGCCTTAATTTCCGACATAAGTTTGTTTCGGCTCTCGATGACGTTTTCCCGAGAAATGTTGGCACGGCCGGTATAGAAGGTATCACCTGTGCTGTCATCCGCATAACAATGAGTGCTGCTGATTTGCAGCATATCATTGATATGCAGAAGGAACAGTGTAGGCGAAAGCACACAGCCTTGAGGGACACCAGCATTCACAGACATAGAATCTGAGCATGCACCGTCGACTACGACCTTTATGCTTCTGTCTGCAAGAAAACTAGTGACCCATTTGCATAATTCCTCGGGAAGCCCATAAGAAGGAAGCTTCGCAAGAAGTGCTTTGTGCCAGACCCGATCGAAGGCCTTCGCTATGTCCAAACTAACGGCCAAAGCTTCCCCCTTAGTCTCGATCGCCTGTGCCCAACGATGTGTCAGGTAGACAAGAAGATCACCAGCGGACCGGCCCTTACGGAAACCGTACTGTCGGTCACTAAGCAGCTGGCTCTAGGTACCGAAGGAGCTGGCTGTTGATAATGGACTCCATTATCTTTGAGAATAAGGAGGTTATGGCTATCGGCCGGTAGTTGGACGGATTCGAGCGGTCACCTTTTTTAGGGATCGGGTGCACCAAAGCTGTCTTCCATGACTTCGGGACTACGCCAGTGGAGTATGAGAGCCGAAAAAGGCGCGTTAAAACTGGAGCCAACTCTGGAGCACACACCTTCAACACGATAGGAGGGATTCCGTCGGGCCCACTCGACTTATGAATGTCGAGGGAAAAAAGTGCTTTACGCACTGAGCGTTGGTGGAACCGGATATCCGGCATACAGCTCGTGCACCGCGGTATGGTCGGCGGCTCGTTTCCCCCGTCATCCAACGTTGAGTTGGACGCAAAGAGTTTGCCTAGAAGATCGGCTTTCTCCTTTGCGTCGTGGGCCAATGAATCATTTCCCATGTGCAGTGGTGGAAATGATGGCGTGCAGAAATTATGCTGAAAAGCAGCTTGAAATCTTAATCCATTTATATTTTTAAAGAAATTATTGCTATCCTTAGTTAAGATTATTGACCCTGACGCCGACTCTCATTGCCCCTCACATGGAGTCAAAGCTACTTTTTGATTTTTAAATTCTCATAATGTAATCGATAACAATATACAAAAAAACTTATGTAACTCGATACATAATTAGTTAAAGATGATTAATAGAAATTTTCGATTAGATCGTTCGTGGCTCAGTGCGGCTTGCGTGGTCGCATCGATCACGCAGGTTAACTGACTACAGACACGGTCATAACCTGGATGGGTTTGACTGTTAGTGGCATTTATCTCGACCGTTTCCGTGCTTCGTAAGCCACGCTAAGCCGTTGGTGCCGGCTGCTATCGCTAGCAGTCGTTAAGCCATGTCAAAGGCCTTATAGGCGGCTTGAAAACTTCTGGGGTTGGCCAGTAGCCCCACAACCTCCACCAATCCGGACTTGGCTCCCGTGTGTGGAGTATGGCCTAAACCTTCCCGAGTTATGGGAAGAGACCCGTGCCCCTGCAGTGGGGACGTAATGAGGTTGTTAACAACAATAGAAATTTTCAAATTACACAACTGATAATTTCTAAATAAAACAACGAGTTTTCCTTATTCACCCCCTTTCCCCTATTTATAAGCAGAAAAAGTTATATATCTGAAGTTCTGTACCCTAGAGGCATAAGGTCGTATCTCAACATACGACCAAATCCACTTTTTTGACATTTGCAAACAAGGCTGATTCTCTCTTTCGAACGCACTGACTCCGGTATTTCTATCTTATTCCGTTCCGAAGAGTCTTAAGTGCATAAGGTCTTATCTAGCGACATTTTGAAAAAGTTGTGAGGCATAAAGTTTTATTTTTACATACACCTTTATGCTTCAAATAATGTTGTCATTTAGAGGGCGTATATCAAGTTGCGCCCTTATGCCTCTCAAAATTGTGTTACATTTGGTTTCGTCACAATGGTTGTATATGCAAATACGTCTTTATGCGTCTAAACTCGCAAAGATTTTTGCCAAGTATCAGTACATACGTCCTTTTGCTTCAAAAAATATTGGGATTCCCAGTTAGTTTCGTTAGTCGTATGTTGATTCAAAACTTTATTGCTCTAAAAAATATCACCTGTAGTAAAATGTATGGTCGTAAATTCGAATACACCTTTATGCTTATGATTTTTGAAAAATTACTTGGTCGTAACTTGAGATAGTTCGGATATTTACGCGCGACATCGGCTTGACTCGCGGAAAATACGACCCAGAGACCGAGGCGCGGCCGGGGTGTGGTAGGGAGAGTGCGCGGGCGGCGAGTGACTAACGGCAAGCGCGGGGCAGTCGTTGCGCTTTGCGACGCATGAGTAAACGAGATAGACAAAACTACCTATGCAAAACAAAGACTTTTGATGCAAAATTGCTACGGAGCACGTGCCAATCATTTTTTTACGCCAGTAGTAACCCTTGATTGTTCTGAAAAGGAAGGCAGGCTCCTAACAGATATAGAAACAGCGAGACTAGTTTATTTCATCTACTTCCACAGTATTATGTCTTACGGTATACTTTTATGGGGGCATGCAGCTGATATAAATACTATTTTTGTACTACAAAAAAGAGCTGTTCGCGCGATTTACGGAATGCGATCTCGAGATTCACTAAGAGAAAAATTTAAAGAAATCAATATTTTAAAGTTTCCCTGTCAATATATTTATGAAAATATAATGTATGTGCGAAAAAACTTAAATCACTTTACACTGAATTCTGACAGACATACTCGTAATCTCAGGAATAACAGTAAGCTTCAGCTTGTATCTACTAGGCTCAGTAAGGTTAGTAAGTCGTTTGTGGGACAATGCATACGAATGTAAATTAAAATACAAGAAGATATTATAAACCTAACAGAGAATAAATTCAAAAGTTATAAAAAAGACACTATGTAATAAAACTTACTATAAGACATGTGAGTACATAGATGATAGAAATGCTTGGACGGTAAGTGTTTCTCCAACCAACACAGCAACATTTTCATAGCTTATTGTGAGACAATAAAGATGCAAACTCTATTGTGAAAGAACTAAAGGGATTCGGTAAGACATTTCCTTCTCCTTTTTCTTTGTCCATTGATCTGAGTGGTGCGTGCTCGCTTAAATGTTCGTGCGGATAGTGGCGTATCGGAGCCGGGTCGTTCCCTTCCCACAAATATGGTCGAGGGGAGCGATGGCTGACTCTCGCGTTATACTCGTGATTGGGTGCTGTCCATGTGAACTGGCCTGCTCTTGTCATTGCTTTTTGGAGTTGTTAGTCATTAGCTACAAATAATTTTTACTTTTATCTCTTTTGAATCCTTTCTTTCTTTATTCTTATTTTTTTATATTTTATTTACAGACATGACATTGTATAATTCATTTATTGATCTAGCATTAAAATGTAATAGCATGTAAGAATTTTATTAAAAAAATGTGTTGGAGGGAGTTTCTTTAAGACCTGCTGTTTCTTCTCACTCCGCAAACACTTCCCGAAACGGTGGGTAGATAAAAGAATGACGTTCGAAAAGTGTACACTGCTACCTACTTCGAATAAAATATTTTCATTTTCATTTTCAAAAACCTAAGATGAAAACCAAACAGGATATTTTGAAGTAAGCGATATTAATGTTTACTAGTACATTTTAAATATTACTTCTTTAAAAATGCAATAGCATAATTTATGAACTTAAATTTCATTAAATTACATGCAACATTTTGTGCCTATGAGTTAAGTCTAGCCTAGCGGCCAAAATGATTTTCTGAAGAACCATCGTTCATATTTTTTCAGCGCCGCGCAAAAGGTGGTTCTAGAAATTCAAATCACGTGCAAAAAGTGTAGCGGGCTACACAGACCTTCTAATTCCAAAAGGGGCCCTAAATTAGACAGCCGTGGGTGTACAAACAGCTGGTTAACGGCTGTACTATCGCAGTACTAAGGCTGGCTTAAGGCGTAATTAGACACCATTATACAGCGATAGTTCTCCAAATAAGAGATTTTTATTCTTACACGGAGCCTAAGGTTGACTAAAGGACTTTAAATTATCGTTCAAACTTTTTGTTACTCCATAATGATAGTTTTGTGTGAACTCTGCAGCGCACCAGACATCCCATTTTGTGAAGTGAATTTTGTGGTACATATCGGTAAGTATTCATTTTCAATTTATCTGTTGTTATTTTGCTTGCGGCTTCTACTTCTCCGTGAAAGTGTATATGTATTATTAACAAAAAACTCACGCGCCCTTGAAATAAATACATAATGGTCAAAAATTAAATATTGTTAGAAAATTCAGAGTACTACCAGTCGTTACAAATCAACCTAAAATCGATTCTGACATTCAAATATGCTTTTCTATTGACAATTTACTAATTCTATTGCATATGTCTTCGAAATTAACTAAGTTAACGACAAAAATATTTGGTGTATAAATTCATAGGTTAGTTTTTAATGGCGTCCTAACTTAAACAGCCGTGGCTCTTCAAAAATTCTAATAGGAAACTATTTGCTGAATTATGGCAAAATTTTAGAATGCATGACAGCTTAAAGAGTAGTCGTTTCTGTATATCGGAATTTATTTATTCCAGCGGCTGCTTAGAAGCGAAAACCAAGTCCATATAACCCGTGTACACCGTTCACAATATGGCGCATAAATGAGTAACCTGTTTAACCCTTTGGAAACACTTTCGGACGAATTATCTTCTCCTGTGATGCCATAAGAGCACTAACGGCTGAACTATAGGTTAAACCTACACTCATAGTGTAGGATTTAAAAAAAAAGAGTACGATTAAACTCTTACGCAGCCGAAGGAGTGTTTCTACACCGTAGTAAAGACCCTGGCTGTATAGGGGTTTCCGAAATGACCATTAATCAGCTGTTATCAAGCCATATATGATGGCTTTACAACAGAGTAAGTTTACACCAATATCCAGCAA